>BSBN01000343.1:10000000-11200000 GCA_027924645.1 Cunninghamia lanceolata
TATCTCCACTACACATAATGACACCTTGCTGGTTATATGTATGGAGCTAGTTCTTGACATAGGATAGTCTCAAATGCATAAGAGACTGTTTAGCTTCTTAGATACAAGAGATATTGATATGTAAGATGCTAATCCCAACACGTACAAGATACCAATATGCATAAGAAGAAAATAAGATCATCCCACAGACATGGCATACGAAAGCAATATGACCATGCCCCATTCCATACTTCATCACAACATACCAAGATATAGATAGATCAAGGCAATCTTGATTAGGCATAGAAAAGGGACAAAAGATAAAATAAAAGATACTGTCATCATGTTCTCTTGCCAAATTTAGGTGCTCTTAGATGGATTAAGCTGGCGCCTTGTTGAGAGGAAAGATGTATCCTATTGAAGGCTAAAAATGTTGATAAAAGGCTATAGCAAATGCTGGCTTAAGGCATGCGGACAAATAGCTTTCAGCTTACCCCTGATTTGTTAAAGTGCTTGAGCTTTCGCTGATGTGGATAGTCTGCTTCTTTTTTGAGCTAATCAAAGAGAAGAAGAAGATAGATGAAAGAAGAAGAAGATGGGGTGGATAATCTGTGCTTTTATACTGGATACTTCCTTTGTATTCCAGACTGCCTACATACCATGTATGCACAGGATCAAAGCACATTTACGATTATGATGAGACATGATGAATATGTAGTTCTGGGTTTATTGATGATGTAAGTGATGAAAGATAGAAGAAAGGGAGATGAAAGATTGGAGAATGGTCAGAAGAAAGATGAAAGATGGATGATGAAAGGGGGGCTATCATCTATGCCTGAATCCAAGTGCTTCTTTCATATCTTAGATTGCCTACGCACCCTATATCCACGAGATCAAGGCTTTGAACGATAGAGTTGTGATGTAGTTCTTGCTTATTGTGTTGATGGTTTATGTCAAATGATCAACTTTATTGCTTGGATTTTTGATAGTTTTTTTTTTTTTTTTTTCGAAATATTTGGTTTTTTTTTATGTTTTTTTAATGTTGTTGTTGATGATTGTTATGTTTTGGCTTTGGTTTAAGATATTTTCTTGTGTTTTGGTTGAAATGTTATGAGCTAAAGCTATAGATATCGACTTCCAAATAAGGTTTTACCAAGTGTCCCCAATGTGAGGTAAAGATTGTTAGGAAGAGGCTATGGTGGATTTGGTCATGCGGATAGTATGCTAAGGTGCCAAATGATATCTTAACCCCAACAAAGTCCAAACTACAAAAGCTAGCATGGAAGAGGCAAAGGGTGGAAAGACTTTTATAATGGATGGACAAGGGATAATGGCCTGCGATGTATGGATATGAAAGATAGTGGATTATGATATGGATTATGTAGGATAGATAATGGATAATGAATGTTATGGAAAGATGTGATCAAACAAACTAAGTGAAAGATGGAAGTTGGTCTCTACACATAGCGCCTATTTGCTAGGTTTTCACTATGGCACTTATCCAAGGAGCCTGTTTACCAGGTTTTCACCAGAGGACGAATTATTTATCTTGTACTATTTTTTTTTTATGGGATAGTGGAGACTCATGGATAGAACTTCTTGAGATGAATGCTATTGACTAGTTCATCCAAGGGAATGCCTTTAGGTGTGGAGAGAGTGTATACACCTGATCCATAGACTGCTGTGATGACAAAAGGACCAAGCCAATTGGGTTCAAACTTGCCTTGTTTCTCTCGATGCTGCTGATTCCTTTAATTTTCTTTAAGGACAAGGTCGCCAACTTGAAATCTCCATTCTCTGATCGTCTTGTTGTAGCTATGGCATAGGCAATTTTGATAGACTTGAAGATGGTTGGGTACTGTAAGATGTCATTCATCTAATAGCTCAAGATCATGGAGTCTGGATACTTGATATTCTTCATCTAAGATAGTATGGTATAGAGATACTCACAATGAGGGGATCTCAACTTCAATAGGTAAAATAGCTTCAGTGCCATACACAAGAGCATAAGGTGTAGCACCAGTAGGAGTTTAGATACTTGTTCTATAAGCCCATAATGTAGGATTAAGTTGTAGGTGCCAATCACGACTAGCTTCATTAACTATCTTTTTAAGGATCTTGATGATTGTTTTGTTAGAAGCCTCAGCTTGGCTGTTACTTTGAGGATAGTAGGGTGTGGAGAATCTATGTTGGATATGAAACTTGTTGCAAAGATCTCTAACCTCTTGGTTCTTGAAAGGATGACCATTATCAGTAACAATGGCTTGAGGAACTCCATATCGGCAAATGATATAGTGTAAGATGAACTTAGATATTTGCTTGCCAGTAATGTAAGTCATTGGTATTGCTTCCACCCACTTTGTGAAATACTTAGTGGTGGTTATGATAAACTTATGAACATTTGATGAAGTAAGATGGATTTTACCTATGAGATCAAGTCCCCACTGTGAGAAGGGCTAAGGAGTAGTGATAGGCTGAAGTTCATGTGCTGGTGCAAGTATTAGATCTCCATGTTTCTGACATTGTATACATCTCTTTGCAAATTACTGTGCATCTTTCTCCATAGTTGGCCAATAGTATCCAACTCATAGAAGTTTCTTAACAAGTCTAGGGCCAGCAGAATGTGATCCACATACACCTTCATGTATTTCACATAGGGAAACCTTTGCTTCCTCAAAATCAAGACATCTAAGAAGGATACCATCAAGACTCCGTCAATATAGGGTGTCTCCTATGATAGTGTAGTGAGAGGCTTGATGGATAAAGGTTTTTCATTGGGTGTTAGATAGTTGAAATGGAAAGGTTTGATTACAGAGATACTCGTATATGTCCTCATACCAAGGTGAATTGGGACCAAAAATCTCACATATAAGCTCAGACTGTGGTACTTCAAATGCTGGAATCAGAAGCTGTTCAACTAGAAACTCACACGTATGTGTATTGGATGGCATGTCTAGAAGAGATCCAAACATAGCCATGGCATCTGCTACTTTGTTTTGTATCTTTGGAATCTGTTCAAAGGTGATAGTGTCAAAGTACTTCTTGAAATCATCAACCATTAGCTTGTATGGAAGGAGCTTCTCATATTTTGTTTGATACTCATCTAAGACTCGTCAAATAACTAATTGAGAGTCACCAAAGACCTATAGCTATTTGATAGCCCATTGTACTGCCATGCATAATCCTATGATTAAAGCTTCATATTCTGCTATGTTATCGGTACATGGAAATGCAATTCTATATGATTTCAGGATACAATCTCCTTGAGGGGTAACAAATAATATCCCTACTCTTGATCCATGTTGTGTGTAAGAGCCATCAAAATATAGTTACCACACTGTTGATGAAGTTAGATTGAACAATTCTTCATTAGGGAACTCTAGATGTATGGGATGAATATATGTGACAGGTGCTACGGCTAACTGATTAGTGATAACTTGTCCTTTTATGGCCTTGTGATCCACATATTGTATGTCAAATTCACTTAAGATCATAACCCATTTTGCTAATCTTCTTGTGAGGATTGCTTTGGAGAGAAGATATTTGAGTGGATCAATGTTAGATATGAGCTTTGTTGTTTGGTTTAACATATAATGTCGCAACTTTTGGGAAGCAAGCACCAATGCTAAACATACTTTTTCCATAGGTGAATAGTTGAGTTCATATCCCATAAGAGTTCCGCTAATGTAGTAAATGGCTTGTTCTTTTCTTAAATCATCATGTTGAGCTAGAAGGGCACCCAATGCTACTGTCGTTGAAGATATGTAAAGCAATAGTGGTCGATCTAGTATAGGAGGTACTAACATAGGAGGTGTTGCCAGATATTCTTTTATCTTGTCAAAGGCCTATTGACATTTTTCATCCCACTTAAAAGATTTACCCTTCCAAAGGAGATGTTGAAAAGGATGACACTTGTCTACCAGTTGTGAGATAAACCTGTGGATGGATTGTAATCTTCCTTGTAGACTACGAAGTTGCTTTAGATTTGATGGTGGAGGTATTTCCATGATATCTTTTACTTTGTCAAGATCCACTTCTATTCCTCATCGAGATACAATATATCCCAATAGTTTACCAGATGTTACACCAAATACATATTTCTTTGGGTTCAGCCTGACTTGATACTTCTCTAGTCGATCAAAGATCTGTGCTAGTACCTATAGATACTCTTCTCTTGTTTTGGATTTTCCTAGAATATCATCAACATAATCTTCCATGATAGTGTGGAAAAGGTCATGGAAACTAACTATCATGGCTTGTTGATAAGTAGCTCCATCGTTCTTGAGACCAAAAGGCATTACAACCCAACAATATGTACCCCATGAACAAATGAATAATGTTTTGTCTTGATCTTCCTCTGCTATTCTGATTTGGTTATATCCTGAGAATTCGTCCATCAAGGATAGTATTTCATGTCCAGCTATGAGATCTACAATGTTGTCTATGCTTGGTAGTGGAAAGTCATCTTTAGGGCATGCTTTATTGAGATCTTTGAAATCTGTGCAACAGCAAACTCGTCCATCAGGTTTTGCTATAGGTACCAAGTTCAAAACCCATTCTGGATAATCAATAGGCCTTATGATCTTTGCTTCTAATAGCTTCTGAATCTCTTCTTTGACCAATAGAGCTATTTGCGGATGGATTTTGTGCAATTTTTGTTTGATAGGTTTTACATTAGGAGATACTGTTAAATGATATACCACAAGAGATGGATCTAGACCCGGCATGTCAGCATAAGTCCATGCGAAATTGATAGCTCTTTTTATGAAATTTCTTCTTTCCTACTTTGATAATGATGCTGCCAAATATGTGATCTTTAGATTCTGCTCTATGCCCAAATTCATGTCTTGAGACTTTTCAACTAGCACTATTGATTTTTCATGGTAATCAGTGGTGACAAGAAGATCAAATCCCCCATCCTCTGGTGCCTCAGGGAGGTTTTCACCCTTGGATACATCCTTTATTTTTAATTTTTCATGGTCAAAAGTTGCCTTTTGGTTTTCACCTAGTGACCTATCTTTTTTTATTCTATTTATTTCACTTTTGCGAATGAAGGATTTGATGCTTCTGCCAAAATATGCTAGTTTAGGTAGATCCATCATGAAACTTGCTTTATGATCACCCAATGGAATGCCTTGTTGTAAGCCTATGAATTCAGCAATAGCTTCGTCATTTTCAAATGTGTCCAATATAGGTGCCCCCTGTTGGTCCCAATTGACGAGGTCAGGATATACGAGTGAAAGGGTAATGGATGAACATTTTTGGCTAGATGAAGCAGTAGAAATCATGACAATGGAGGTTTCTTGAAAAAGGTCGGTGATATGAAGGGATGAGTCATCGATGGTATCTAAATTAGAAGTCTCTCCTACCGAAGAAGGTTCGGCTGCCATATCAAAAATGCACTTAATGTCTTTGGAAGGTGGTACCTCTGGCTAAAAGCTAAGGCCTTGCTTGTTAAAATTCTTAGACACAACAATGGGTTCAATAGGTCCTTGTTCCTATGATCCCAATCTGCTATGTCCTTTGTAGCCCATGTTCTTAATGATACGGAACCCATTGTTATATCTCTCTACTTCAAGTTGTACTTGGTCCTTCTCATCATAGAATATCCAAGAATTAATGTCATCAATGTCTTCATCATCAAGGAGTCCACCTTTAATGAATACTGTAGGGGGAGCTTTTATAACGGCTGCGGATGAAGATGCTTTTGATGTAGAAGGTTTGCCATGAGCTTTGGGAGACAAGGGAAGAGTTCTAAGACAACAAGATTCTTGCAATGTGTACTCACCCGGGCCATGTTTAGTGTACTTGATACGGAGATTTGGAGTGGCTTTGCTACATGATGGCTTGAGTAAGGCAGATGGATCTACATAAGATGAATATGGATATGCTTCAGTGTTGATAGGAATGTGGTTAGGGATTTTATATTTAGCTTGAAAAGCATGGCAAAACTCAAATGGATTAGGGTCGGCATGGATAGTAACTTCAACACTGTTATGTGGAAATTTGAGACATTGATGGTATGTAGAAGGAACTACTTTGAGGGCATGGATCCATGGGCGGCCAAGGATGATGTTGTACGGAAGCTCAATATCAAGGACTTGACAACGAGTGCCATTAGTGACCAGACTAACTTGAATAGGTAAGTGAATGATTCCTTCAATATCTCTCTCGGCATCATCATATGCTTTGATAGTAATGACCTTGGAAGTGTCAACATCTTTCTCAGAATATCCCAATTGTTTTATTAGTTTTAAGGAACATATATTAAGACTAGCTCCACCATCCACTAAGATTCGTTTGATATGACATTGGTTGATGAATAGTTCTATGTGGAGGGCTTCATTATGTGATGGGCTGATAGATGGTCGAAGATCTCTGTCAGAGAAAGTTTGGTGGAAAGGGGCTGCAATGCTAGCGACCATAGATTGGAATTGTGTAGTATCAATATTATTAGGCACTGAGGATTCATGTAATACTTTATCAAGGATAGCCTTGTAGGCGGGGGATATGTGAAGCAATTCAAGGATGGAGATATGTTCAGGTGTTTTGCCAAGGTGATCAAGGATATTATAGCTAGAGGATGGACGAGGAGGATTGATAGGTTCTCCTTGAATGGTAACATGACCTCTTGTGGTAGTTACAACGCAATCAGGTGCTTTGATTTGGATAGTAATGGTAGAAATGCCAGCTTGGTGAATGCGGCCAATCGTGGATGACTCATAATTGTACTAAATGGCATTCCCAGCATGAGGGTTACTTGGCTTGTCATGAGATGGAAGTGGATTCTTGAAAGCATCTAAATCATAGTTTGATGTCAGTTTTTGTGTAGGTTGTGATGTTGGAGGTGTGATTTTAATTAAACCTTGATTGATGCAATCTTGAATGATATTCTTTAAGTGCATACAACCATTTGTTTTGTGTCCCTTGACTCTATGGTAATCACAATACTCATTCTCTTCATACCAAGGAGCTTTGAAGAGCGGTTTGTCGTTGGGTGGTGTGTCTGGTAATATGATATCTCCTGCTTGGACAAGTTTTCAAAAGACTACCTCCATAGGTTCTACTAAAGGAGTAAATTATCGTTGAGGATAAATGAAGTTTATCATTGTTGGTTTCATTGAAAAGGTTGAGTTGTTGAAGATGCATCTTGAATGTTAATAGGAGCTTTCACTGTTTGTATGTTCTTTGTGTCTACAACACCGTCATTAACAACATTCTTGTTCTTGTTCCAAAAGCGAGATTTATCATTGGAGTTTTGAGGATTTTTTTTGTTATCTCTGAAAATCTTGATAGTACCCTTAGAAATTAAAGTGCATTCAATGATGGTTCCTTTGGAAACAAGTTCATCAAAGGTGCTAGTACTTTGCAATTGTAGTTGGAATGAAAGCTCAGGATGAATATTTTGGACAAAAATATCGAGCTGTTGTTTCTCAGGTATTTCCCATTATAGTTTTCTAGCCATATTACGCCATCATTGAGTAAATGAGGAGAAAGCTTCACCATTGCATTGTTTGTTGTTGACAAGGTCATTCATGTTCACTTCATGTTCAATGTTAAAAGCGAAATGTGATCTGAATTTATTTGCTAGTTCTGCAAAAGACTTAATGCCCAGAGGTAAATGAGAGAACCATTCAAGAGCTTGTCGCACTAAGCTTCAGGGAAATAGTGTCAAAAGATATGTATCATCTTAAGCAACATCCAGACATGCAACAAAAAATGATCTAAGATGGTCTTCTAGATTTCCTTTTCCTTTGTACTTGTCCAATTGTGGAATTTTAAAGTGTGGTGGAAAAGGTGTTATATGAAGTGATTTGTCAAATGGATAAGTGCATATGTCTTCTAAGGAAAATGTCTTCTTGCTTTGTCCTACCGCCTTGTTAATCATTTGTTCAACATCTGCTTGAGAAAGGTGTTGTTGCAAAGGAGGTTGTTGGTTCGGAGGTGAAGTGTAATATGATGTATATTGTGGTTGTTGTTGCGGGATATATGAGGCATTGACCATTTGTTGAGGTTGCGTGCTCACAGTATATGTTAAAGGATTAGTATGTGACACATATGTGTTGAAGGATTGCTATCCTTGAGACATAAGCGGTGGTTGGGTATATTGCGAGGAATTAGCGCCAAGGGTTCATCACATGGGAAGTGGAAGATAGATTGAAGTTGGTCAATGGTTGTGAATTCAAAGTTGGATTTGTGATATGGTAAGTGATGGAAGGATTGGTGGATGCGGAAGAAGGATGGACATTTGGGTTTGTGTTTTGGACAACATGAGGATTGGTATATGTCATATGTTGGGTGACGATGGGTAATCCTTGGGTTGTATAAGACGAATTGATGGTTTGCAAAGGATTATATGAATGTGGTTGAAGTGATGTAAGTTGATCAACATAAGAAACAATGGCACTAGGATTAGGTTGTGAAATAATAGGCGGGTCACTGATGTCAATGAGACTAACATTGGGGTTGTATGGGGTGTTGGATGGATCCGTAGAAATCGTGGAGACCATATTAGCAGTGATAGGAATATCGGATGTAGTTTCCACATGTGATGCAATGGGAGTAGTGGATTGTAATTGCTATGAAACTTGGATGGTTTGTGGTGTTTGGATAGTTTGGGAAGCCTACAAAATTTGTGGTATGGGGATAGCTTGTGATGTGTGAGGAGTTTGCACTTGGGTAACATAGATAGCTTGTGTTACTTGAGATCGAGATATGGTCATGGTAGGAGAAGGCGTATGTTGTGGAACATGGAAAGGTGGAACGTTTAGATTTTACGAAAGAAAAGGAAGTACATTTGTTGGAGTTATCAAAGGTTCTTTTGAGCATGGTGCGTTGGATGGAGTAGCAATAGGCAATGAAAGAGATGGGTTGGAAGGTGGATTTTGTAGCATGGACATGGTATGAGATGGTGTGGCTATAGTGGATGGTCCCTTTGCAACAATAGCGGAAGTGCTTGGATCATGTTCTTGAATAGCAGATATGTCAAAGTCACTTGGTAATTTGGCTCCCATACGTGCTAATTGCAAGAAGTAGTGATTAGGATAAGATAAAACAAGATTCTCAAATTGATCCCATACGTGTGTGTCTCTAAATTTTGATAAGTCCTCTTGGGATTGCTCTTCATAAGTCTCTGAAGGTTGCACTTGTTGTGAGGATGACTCTCCAAAGGTGTATCTGTTAGGCACAAACATGTGAGAAGGCATGCTGATTGTAAATTGAATTGCATCTCTAAGGGGCCTTGATTGGGATTGTTGCATCTTGACTTCCATCTCAGCTCATAGTTTTGTTTCCATTTCAGCTCTATATTGGCTCCTAGTTTGAGGCATAATGGTTGATGTTGAAACTTGGACTTTAGCTTGTGAGGATTGAGACCCAAAAAGGTGATGGTTGGCTGATTGTTTTGTGTTGGTTTGTTTTGCTAGTTTGTTGTTTGCCATGTTTGCTAATGGTTTGCTTCATTGTTGAGTTGCTTGGTTGTTGAGTTTCTTGGTTGTTGTTATTGGTTGACTTCCCTAGAGGATAGCTAACACACTCAAGAGAAAAGTTGGTTGCTAATGTTGTTTGCTAGTTTTGCTAGGGCTAAGTAAAGCCAAAAGGTTGATATTTGGTTGCTAGTTTTGCTGGTTGGTTATTGTTTTGGGGTCTCAAATGGATGAAAAGCTCAAAAGTCCAAGGGTTTGATATGCTCAAGATAGGAGGCAATGCTTAGGTGACTGTAGATGCTCAGAAGACTATAAAAAAGTTGATAACAGAGCTAAGGATGGCTGAAAGTCCTACTAATTAGGCTGGATGGATATTGATTGTTGATATTTGACCAGAAGCGACTGATGATAGCTTAGAAGTGAATCAAATAAGGCCAAAAGTGATAGATAATAGCTCAAAAGTGATTTGGTTTTGTTTTAGATGACAGACTACAATGTTGACTAGAGGTGAGCAAGTTTGCCAGAGGTGATCAGTTACAGGTCAAAAGTGATTTACTACAGTTTAAAAGTGACCAAGTTTTGCCAGAAGTGATCAGCTACAGGTTAAAAATGATTTGGATTTTACAAGAAGTGAACAATTGCTATTTAAAAGCAATTTAGGTTTCTATAGGTGAGCAGTTAAGGTTCAAAAGTGATCTGTGTCTGTCAGGAAATATGTTTGAATTATGTCTTTGACAATAAAATAGTGATTACAGTCACTCACACTCACAACAATCACAAACTTGTACAACCTAGGCTAGGAAAGGACTATATTTGTTGAGTCCCCTTGCCGTGCCTATTCAAAGCAAATAGCTTCAGGATCTTGGTAGGACCATCTCCTCTCCACAGTACTCACTTCTCACACATACCAAGATCTAGGTTTCCCAAGGTTTGTCCCCCCACCAAACCTTAGGATTGTCCCTGCTATCTCTACTAACAACCACGAGAATCAAGGCGGCTTCAAAGGTCCCACCTTTTGCATCAACAAATAGAAGGTTTTTGGCTACTACACAAGGTTGCTAGTAAGGGCATCTATTTGGGTGGCTATATGTGCGACAACGCTACTCTCCATTGTGGAGTCTCCCAGCCTTCAAGGGTTACGCCTTGGAGGGTTTTGGGAGAGGTTGGCTGTCGGTATAATACAACACCCGTTGTTTGTGGCTTTCGACACAAACACTTTTCTTATATAGTGGTTCAGAAGGACTTGGCTTTAGCCCATTACCGCTTGGGTCGTACCGCTTCTCACACTGGGAAGGCAGGCCCTCTAAAGATAATAACAAGTTCTCATACACCCAAGATCCATTTGATAGGCAAGGGGAGAGGATACTTTCGCTATTAAATTTGGGTTACAAACATGCACAATCAAGCAATCCAAAAAAGATAAATCAAGCACGGAGCAAATAATGATTCTTTTTAAGCACCAAGCCCAAATGTTCCTAAATTAGTGATAAAATGTAATGTCTTGGACCGATTAGAGCTACAACAAATATGCTAGTAGTTTCACAACCTCCTTTTCTTGGACAATCGATAAGATGCTACACAAATAATCAGTTAGTAGCCAAGAAAACCAAACTGAAAATGATAAAAACTGAAAGCAACACAGTTACCAGAGGTGATCAACTATTGATCCGAAGCGATTTGGATTCTACCGAAAGTGAAATGTTACTGATCAAAAGCGACGCAGACCGACCCAATTGCAAGCTATTAAGACTCAAATGTGATGCGAAAAATCAAAATGCAAATTGTTAAGGCTTATAAGTGACCCAAATCTGCAAAAAATTAGATATAAACAAGAAACCCTAGTTTGCAGAAAGTGATCCAGACAACCAAAAGTGATCAGTGTTAGGTTGAAAGTGATGCAAATCACTACACAAGCGACCACTGGTAGCTTAGAAGTGACACAAAAAAGACTGTAAGCGACTACTGTTTGCTCAGAAGTGATCCTAGAAATGCTAAAAGTGGCAGGTTTTGGCTGAAAAGCAATGCATATGTTCAAGAAGAGATTGGTTTTCACTTAGAAGCGACTGAAACTTGTTGTAAGCGCTTGAAAAATCTGATCTTCACAAAAAACAACTTCAAACAACAAAGTTAATCAAGGATGTGAGTCCCACCAGGCATGCCAAAATGTGATAGGTAAAAATCAAGTTAATAAGATCAAGCATATAATTGAAAACCTAATCCTACCACCATCAAAGAATCGAATCCAAGTGAAATCAAAAGCACGCAATTCAAGAGCAATATCACCTAGATTGTATGATTCCTTGTTTATGATGTGGATTTCTTCTCAACAATGAATAATTATGAAGATAAAAGCTGCCATGATGGATGGATGATAATGATATTATGCTAGATGGATGCCAAAGTGCTTAATATGCTCAAGATGATAATGTAGACACTATATGAAAATGATGGATAGAGGTAGTATGGAATGAGAGGGTGTCGTTATAGTGGATGGCTAAGATTAAATGATAATCATAGATGAATGTGTAGATGACAAGTGGAATGAAGATAAGGCTTATATGTGACTGTGTACATAAAAAGTACTACATGTGAAAGATATTAAATGAAAGATGTAGTACCACATATGTTTTTAAATGAAAGATACACACATGTCAGCTCATGAAGATAAATGATAAGAGAAATTAATTAAATAAATAAAATTTATTTAATTAATTGGAAAGTGGGCTTATGAAAGGAATTTTTAATTAAATAAATAAGATTTATTTAATTAAAGTAGATAGAAATAAAGAGATAATTAAATAATTAAATATTATTTAATTATAGCTTAGAGAAAATAGAAGAAATAGATAATGAATTAATTAAATAAATATAAATTTATTTAATTAATAGAAGAAATAAGTGATAGGGAAATTGTTCAAGTGTGTTAGACAAATGCAGATGATAGCTAATGCAATATTTGATACTAATGATAATTAAGTCAATTTTGGGTGTCTATAAAGGGCATCCCTCCTGAGATCTGTACTCATCATATATACACTGAAGATGTCAAACCTGTTAGACAACCCTAGAGAAGACTGAATCCTACTTTAAAAGACATTGTTATGACTAAAATAGAAAAATTGCTGCAAGCAGGGTTCATATATCCAATCTCAGACAGTCAAGGGGTCTCACCCTTAGTCATAGTGCCTAAAAAGAATGGGAAGTGGAAAGTGTTTATTGACTATAGAGAACTAAACAAAGCCACAAAGAAGGACTACTTTCCCTTACCATTTATTGACCAAGTGGCAGGGAGGAAGTGTTTCTCTTTCCTAGATGGGTTTAGTGGATATAACCAAATCCAAGTAGCACTTGAAGATCAGGATAAAACCACTTTCACTTGTTCTTGGGGAACTTTTGCCTACAAAGTTCTTCCATTTGGACTATGTAATGCCCCAGCTACATTTCAGAGGCTTGTTTTAGCCATTTTTGCTGAACTAGCTAATGAGTGCATGGAGGTCTATATGGATGACTTTACTGTGTATGGGGACAACTTTGAAGAAGCTCTCATAAACTTGGAAAAGGTATTAAAATGCTATTAAGAAAATTGACTATCCCTGAGCCATGAGAAGTGCTTTATGATAGTAGAAGAAGGAATTGTATTAGGACACCACATTTCAGCAAATGGGATCAAAGTGGATCAAAACAAAATAGAAGTGATCCAACAATTGCCTTCACCTAAAAGTCAAACAGATGTTAGGAGTTTTCTGGGTCATGCAGGCTACTATAGAAGATTCATAGAAAATTTCAACAGGATAGCTGCTCCTCTATTTACCCTGCTTAAGAAAGACACAGAATTCTTATGGATTGAAGATTGTCAATTAACATTTGAAACCCTTAAAGAGAAACTTACTATCACACCTATTTTAATAGGACCTAATTAGACTCTACCATTTCACATACAAACTGATGCTTCAAATGAGTCCATTGGAGAAGTCTTAGGACAAAAGGAGGAAGGAGAAAGTATGCATGGCATCTATTACATTAGTAAGAACCTTACCTCTACATAAAGAAACTATACTACAACTGAAAAAAAATTCTTGGCAATCATCTATGCTATAAACAAATTTAGGCATTTATCACTGGGTATAAAATATTTGTACATATTGATCATGCAACCATCAAATATTTAATGAATAAGCTAGTAGTGGGTGCAAGGATAATCAGGTGGTTATTACTATTGCAGGAATTTGACATTACCATAGTTGATAATCTAGGCAAATTTAATTTGGTTGCTAACTTTCTGTCAATATTACATACAAGTGGAGAAAACCATCTAGTGGAGGACAGATTTCCAGATGAACATATTTTTGCTATCTCCTCTACTACACCTTAGTTTGCTGACATAGCTAATCTCTTAGATATAGGCTTATATCCATCCCATTTTACCTCAAAACAAAAGAAACACTTACTTAAGGAAATCTTATCTTACAAATGGTTAAATGGTTTACTGTTTAAATGTGGTCCTGATTTTATTTTGCACAGGTGTTTAAAAGCTGATAAAATTTTTGGTGTCTTAAGGGCATGTCATGATGAACCATTTGGTGGGCACTATTCTTCACACATAACCATCCACAAGATTCTAGGAGCTGGTTACTATTGGCCCTCTATTCATAAAGATACCAAGAAGTATGTGCAGCAGTGTAACCAATGTCAAAGGATGGGATAGCCAACCTTCACCTAGGAGATGTTACTACAACCTCAAGTAATGACAGAGCTATTTGAACAGTGGGGTCTAGATTGTGTGGGACCAATTTCTCCACCATCATCAGGCAAAGAGTGCATTCTTGTATGTATAGACTATGTCACTAAATGGGCTAAAGTGTAGGCATTCCAATTTGCAAGAGAAGAGAAAGTTGTTGATTTCCTTTATAATAAGATTTTCTTGAGGTTTGGAGCCCCAAGATCCATAGTTTTAGACAAGGGACCTCAGTTTACTTCATAGATAATCAGAGCATTCACATATTTATATCAAGTTAAGCACAAGAAATCTTCACCTTACCATCCTCAAGCCAATGGGCAGGTAGAGGTGACTAATAGGGAACTTAAGAACATTCCGACAAGGACAGTGGCAATGAATAGAAAAGATTGGGCTAACAGATTACCTGAAGTAGTTTGGGCTTACAATACCACTTGGAAGTCCACAACAAAATTCTAACCATATGAATTAGTCTATGGAAAGAAGCCAATTCTATCTATAGAATTTGAGTTCCATATACTTAAAACTGCATTAGATATTGATCTACTATTGTCTATAGCCCAACAAAACATAATTCTTCAGCTCAATGAGTTAGATGAAATTTGAATAGAAGCCATTTAGTAAACAAAACTAGTTTAGTATCAAAGGAAGCAATGACATGACTAGCACATCAAGAGGAGGACATTTTAGCAAGGTGATTGGGATCTCCTATATGATTCTAAGTTCAAGGAGTTGAAGAGAAAGCTACAAACTCATTGGATGGGTCCTTACCAGATAGAGGAAGTTTTTGAGAATGGAACAGTACTGCTGGAACCTATTGATGGAAGCACAAACACATTCTTAGTGAATGATCACAAAATTAGACTCTATAAAAGGCCATCCACTAAGGAAGAATTCATCAAAGATTTATGCTTGGTTATGGGGGACACATCCTCTGTCTTAGATTTGGACTAAAAAAAAAGGTTGAAAACTAGCAAATGGTGGCCTTCTTAAAAAAAAGAAAAGAAAAAAAAAGGTTGAAAACTAGCAAATGGCAGCCTTCTTAAAAAAAAAGAAAAAAAGGGAAGATAGAAAACTAGTAAATGGTTGTCTTTCTCATACAAGGGGATTGAAACCCAGTAAATGGCAGTGGCCTTCTTCATGCCATATAAGAATAATCAAGCTACGGAGGTGATTAGGTGCCAGAAGTTACTCAAACATACCTCCAGTGCTTGCAAATAAGGACCACCTCTGGCACTTTGCAAACTAGGAGAACCTCCAGTGCTCCATCAATAAAGAGCCATTCATGAATATAATAAATTGAGAGGGGACCCACCTCTCTAGGAAATAAAGTAGAGACATCATTTGATGAGGTCATCATGACTCATCCTCCACTTTATGACAAGGACAAACGTGATGTCAGCATGCATATCATCAACAATTGGGAAAAAAGGTCATTACTCTCATGCGCAAGTCCTCACAAATGACTGCACTGACGTCACCTGAAAAATATGCCATTCTTGAACCACTCAGTGGGAATGATTGCATGGTATGTGACAACAAGGATGCTAACACCATTTCAAAGCCATGCAGAAGCTGCTCATGTGCCAGGTCACATCAAATCTCATCAAGGCCACGGCGTTGTAGCCATGTACATCATGCCGTCATCATTAAGATTGGTTTAGGTACTTCTCTTTAATTAAGCATTAGTTAGTAACTCTCTTGTTATTTCTATTTTTGGGTGCCATCATTATGACACATCCTCCTGCCATTATTTCCCTTCTAAATTCATGCATGTGACCATCTTTGCTACACTATCACCATGACTACAGAGTGTCCCATCATTCTGTAGTAATTATGACTACATAAGCATGCTAACCAATTTCAAGCTCCTTCCCCATAATTCATGCAGTGACACAAATCGACATAACAACCCTCACTCTGGATTGCAAAATTCCCTAAAAATCCAAGTCTGTTAACACAATCCTCTGGAGCCTACGGAGTTATAGTGGAAAGACATATCATAGAGAGAAGCAGACAAAATTCTAGCTATAGAGGGTGGAATAGAACTAAGAAATGGGGATTAAAAAGAAATTAGAGCCAGAAAGTATAACAGGTCTTTTGCAAGATGATGTTGTGGCAGACATTATGAGGAATGCAGGGTGGTTGGAGTTCTTGGAGAGATTTGAAGGTTTCCAAGAAGATATTGTTGATGACTTCCTACAAAACCTGAGAGATAATCAAATAGCTGTCAGAGGGGTTCAAGTCAATCTCACTGCTAACACCATCATTCATATCTCTAGATTGCCAGAACAAGGTGAGAGGTTCTACCATCTAAAAACCTTATATGTTGATTTAATTAGAAATTTCTTTGTAGAAGGTGAACCTATAATACAATTGCATTTAAGTAAGAATGAGGTTAAAGGAATTCTTTGGTCTTCACTTCCAAACCCATGGCAATCTGTAGCATTATGGTTGATGAAGTACTTTACATGTGATGGCCAATTTTCCCTAGTTCTAGGACCAATAATGAAAATGTTGATCTTTCTGAGGCATGGACATACCCACCTAGAATTCAACATAAACATTCCAAACTTTCTGTACTCTGCCATTAGAGTAACTGCAGAAAACTACCAACAAGGAAAAGGTCCTATGAAACATCATGGCCTCATTTTTTTGGTAGTAAAACATCACTTTCTATTCCAAGATGATGGGGAAGCACTACGATAGACATTTCTAGATAACAAACCCTAGGACAAAGAACTAGAGAGGGCACATGAAGTGGGTGAGGCTTCCTCTACATAGCAAGAAGAGGAGGCAGAACCTTCGACTTCCTCTCCAGCTATTGAGAAACGTAAAAAGTCCTCACTGGAGGCAACTTCATTTACTACTCCTATTTTTGATAGAAAGAGAAAAGAGAAGGAAGTTAGAGAACCTATTCTTGAACAAACTCCATATATGACTTGCTCAGCCAGGAGAAGATGACTTTGGCTGAGGAGTCTATTCCAAAAGAAGCAATAGGGGAAAGGCCAGGTCAGAAGACAAAGAGAAATCCAAAGAAAAATGACTCAAGCATATACTACTGGGCTAAAGAAGCATCTCATGACTTAGATGAAATCCCTCTAATAAGAAAGAAGAAACAAAGAGAAGTTTCCCCTGAACCATCTGTTCATCTAGGCTTTCATAGTCTAACTTCCCAACATTCCCCTACTCTGGAGATAGAACAAAAATAAACTTTTACTAGTTCCTTTGATTCAGAGGATGATATACCTGCTTCAGAGGCATTTGCTCTACCTAAGCCATGGAGAAGCAAAAGGAAAAGGTAGCTTACCCAAGCTGAGAAAGATACTGCTCTCCTAGCTGAAGTTCTTCTGGGTTTCAGAACTTTTGAGGAAAAAAGTTGGGCCTTCATCAGTACCAGCGGTTACAGAGAAGACTCAAGAGGAACTTAGGATAGGGAGACTACAAGAGAAGGAGAAACAGAGAAAATGGATGCAACTGGCATGGAAAACCCTAATGTATAGCAAATAGAAGAAGAAACATGAACTTATTCTCACCCCTCTGAGCAAGAGGATATTGAAATTTCAAAAGAACAACAGATGTTAGAAGAGATTAATAATCTGAAAAGATTATTATGGAGGAAGAACCAGATTATTACTGAGCTCAAAAGGGTCATGAAAGAAAAAGAAATGGAGAAAAAGCATGAGATTGAAGGGCTGCAAGTAGAGCTCCAAAATAAACAACAAATAATTCAGGAGAAAGATACAGAATTGAGAGACCAAGAGGCAAAGGCAGCCCAAATCATCAAGGAAAACGAGGCACAGGTAGTACAAGATATTTCTAATCTTACCAAGGCTAGAGACAATAGTCTCACATTACTTGTAACACTGGTTGAGAAACTGCAGAGTCAAGATAAACAACTAACTTGGGCCAACAATAAAATAGATGATCAAGAAGAGTATATTCATGAGTTAATTGGCCCAAGGGCAACCATGGAACAAGGAGTGCAAACAGATCCATATGTGGGTCCAATTCCAATAGATATTCCCAAAGCCCTATTCCATTTGAAAGGAGAGGCTTCTAAGCCCATGCATCAATTATAGAGGGCAGTTACTACCATGTCAAAAATAGTAGAAACACTGGAAGAAAAAGTTATTTAGGTGGCTTCCATTTCATCTGAAATACTATCTTGTAGGCCCCCAAGTGGAAGCTATGCTCTATTCTTACAAGAGAGAGTTCTGTAGAGAATATTGTCTTTGGTCTTGTCTGATCTTACTGAGAATACATAAATAGGGGAGGAGTTCATGGAAGCATATATGAGAAGTTCTAATGAAGACAAAAATTTTCTGTGTGAGTTATATTTGCATGGTTTCTGTGTAGATGATATGACCTTCATTATCAACTATTTGTAGAGGACTGTCAACTTAAGGCATTTATGGCACTGATGAGAAATCATTAGATTTGGAATGAGAGAATGGAGGCTCATCTCAAGAAGGATGTAGAAACAAGTCTTTTCATCAGAAAAGAATGTCCAAACCCCCCTGCTTTTAAGGTCCAATTTAGAGCATATGTCTACCACTCGGAAAGTAAGACCAAGATTTTGCCATTGTATATGAAACATCTTCAAGATTGTTCCATTGATTTTGGTCTTTTCATGAATAGTTCAGCTAATCAAGTGCTTGCAATGGAAAAGAAAAGGTAGAACATTTTAACTTCAGAACATAAAATGAGAGAAGTGGTGACTCCTGCTAACTTGAGACTATTTATGAGGAAGGCCAGGTTAATCTCCAAAATGATGGATAAATACCAATAGGAGTGGATAGGTGGCCGTTTCAGACCCCCTCTCATCATTGAGCCTCTACCTGTCTGGGTTGAGCAAATAGAAGATGATAAATTGTAGGAGTGGATGAAGCAGGTTGATCAATACATGGGAAATGATAATATAGACTGCAACACTTGGACAACTTATGCACAGGACTACAGCTTGACCAATAGGATATTCTACCAGAATAAGTCCAGATTGTGAGAAGCAAGAGGACTTGCTAATCCTTAAGTACGGAGGGATGATGAGTGCTAGGTAGCACCCATGAAATACACCTTTTTACCCCTCTTTTTCTCCCTTCTTATTCCATTGTCCTGATTACTGCACCAAAATAGGTTGACAAGATTGTTCTAATGATGATTAATAAGAGATGAATTACTTAGAATCATGATTTCTAATTGATGGACTAATGTGCATTGAATTGATGGAAATATGCAGAAATCTTCTCTTTTTGAATCAACAGGTGCAGGTGTTTGGGTAGACAATTTTTGTGCATCTCCGAAGGTAGTCCTAATGATCTTTGGAGCCAACATCTGAATGCCATGATGGGTCTCTAATGTTTTCCAGTTTGATTGGAGAGATTTTGGGATAAGGAGGTGAATCATCTCCGGGGCCCGACTGAAGTCACAGCATCTCCAGAGCTGAAGGAGAAGGTCAGAATCATATCTTTGGAGCTACAAATAGAAACATACATCTCTGGCACCTCTTTAGAATAGTGTAGATTTCCAACATAGCTGTCAGTCAAACACTTCTAGTAGTGATTGGGATGCCCCTGATGTTACTCAAATCATCACCTGAGTAATTGAGGGCAGACCATAGTTAACTACTGAAAGTTTTATCTCTTTTTGATTTTACACGAGTTATTGATAAACTGATTCAAATACCTATATTTCAAGGCCTTGCTGCCCAAGTGTATTTAAAACTAAGACTTAGATTTAGTATGGACTGCTGTTCCACTAAATCTATTTTTAATTGCATGGATATTCATTCTGTAGTTAGACAGTTAGTAGAATAATGAGATTGATGTTATCTCATAGAGGAACTAGTAGAATAGAGTAAGTGATATATCATCACAGATCTAGATATAAACTTACAGAATTAGCAGCAAAAGGGAGACAACGATTAATTTCTAAATTCTGTAATCTTATTTTGACATAAACATTTTTTGAATACAAAGTTGATGGAATTAGATTGGAATTGAATAGTGATATTATCTTCTTGTGCTGATTTCTTACTTTAGTCTTCAGCCCTAAGGGTGTGGAGCAAGGGTCCACTCTCACCACCAAGGCAGAAGGCTAGTACCATTGTTTTTGTTATTTCAGATTCTGTTTAAGGAGATAGTTACTATTTTCATAGATAGACAGTTGAAAGGAATAATATAGATTTACTTTAAAGCAATTCACTAATTAGTTTTGTTTTCAATATTCTTAGAATTCATTTCACAGTAGATAGATCAGTAATGTTAAGTTTCTTTAATCAGTAAAGGTCATTAGAGTTAGTTAGATAAAACTAACAACTATAGGATTCCTAATTGTAGATAGCCATGGACACAGCCCTAGATTTGACACTTAAAATATGATTAAATGATAAGGTACAACAACCCTTGTCAATCTACTTCCTAAGAAGAAGGCACTGCCACTTGTACACCTATCATCAACACAACCAACCCAATTAGCATCAATATAGGCACTTAAATCAAAGTCATTACCTCTTGAATACCATAATCCATAATCTAGAGTTCCTTTCAAATATCTGAATATCCTTTTCACTACCTTCTCATGTGTTTTCTTGGGATTGGCTTGATATCTGGCAACCACACATAGTGCATGCATAATATCAGGTCTAGAAGCAATTAGATAGAACAATCCTCCAATCATAGATCTATAGGAAGTCTAATCCACCTCCAGAGACTCATCATCCTTGCTCAAGTGACATCTAGTGACAATGGGAGTACTCACTAGTTTTGAGTCCTCCATACCAAACTTCTTCAACATTTCTCTGACATACTTAGCTTGTGAAATAAAGATACCACCATCTAGCTGAGAAATTTGAAGTCCAAGGAAGAAAGACATTTCACCAATCATAGACATCTCAAACTCTTTTTACATCTCCTCTACAAACCTTTTACACATATCATCATCTCCACTAAAGATGATGTCATCAACATATACTGCAACTATCAAAATCATGTCTCCTTCTTCCCTAATATAAATATTTCTTTCTATAGTACCTTTCTTGAAGCCCTACTGAAGTAAGTACTTGTCTAACCTAGCATACCAAGCCCTAGGTGCTTGCTTGAGACCATACAAATCCTTTTTGAGTCTACATACCATGTTTAGATCTTCTAATATTTGGAAACCATCTAGTTGTTCAATGTATACCTCTTCCTCTTGGTCACCATTTAGAAATGTAGACTGAACATCCATCTGATATACCTTGAAGTTCTTATGAGCTACAAGAGCAAGGAACATTCTAATTGCCTCCATCCTAGATACCAGAGCAAAATTTTCCTCAAAATCAATGCCTTGAACTTGAGAGTAGCCCTTACATACCAACCTTTCTTTGTTCCTTACCACTTCACCATCTTCATTTAGTTTGTTTTAGAACACCCACTTTGTTCCTATGATGTTCTTGTTTGTAGGTCTGGGAACCAATTCCCATGTCTGATTCTTCTCTATCTCATCCAATTCTTTTTTTATTACTTTTATCTAGTCATCATCTTTGCTAGCATCAGCAAAGGTTTTGGGTTCTACTTTTGATAACAAACACAAATTTACTTGCTCACGTGTTTTAGTAAATCTTCTCCTTGTCTGCACACCTTCATTCTTGTCTCTAGTGATCTGATCTACTAAGTGATTCTTCTAAACATACTTTGTTGGGGTCTTAGGCATCTACTCTGGTTCTTGTTCCCTTTCTTCTTTCACTTCTTCTTCTTCATCTTCAATGCAAGGAAAGACATCAGATCTAGAGTCTTCTGAATCTTATGAGATCTAATACAATTCTTCATCTACTTTAACATTTGTGCTTTCAATCATCTTTCCCAACCTCTTGTTGTAGCATCTACAGGCCTTGCTTCTGGTTGAGTAACCAAGAAAGATTCCTTCATCACTTCTTGAATCAAACTTTCTTAGGTCTTCTTCATCTCTTATGATATAGAATTTGTTGCCAAAGATCTTGAAGTATTTGATAGTGGGAGGTCTTCCATACCACAGCTCATAAGGTGTCTTAGTGCTATTGACCCTTAACTGCACTCTATTAGTTGGATAGATAGTACTGTGAATTGCTTACTTCCAGTACATATCAGGTAGATCTACATCTTTCAACATTGCCCTAGACATTTCTTTCATAGTTCTATTCTTTCTTTCAACAACCCCATCTTGTTGAGGGGTTCTAGGAGCTGACAGATGTCTCCTAATACCATTATCTTCACAAAATATTTCAAACTCATTTGAAGTAAACTTTCCTCCTCTATCAGACCTTAAATATTTAATCTTAATATCCATTTCATTTTCAACCAAAGATTTGAAGACCTTAAACTTATCAAGAGCATCTAATTTTTCTCTTAGGAAAGTAACCTAAGTCATTTTAGAATAAACATCAATGAGCAACATAAAATACCTCTCACCTTGTTGACTTTTTACTCTTGTAAGACCACATAGGTCTGTGTGAATGAGCTCCAATTGCTTTGAAGAAGAATACTCCTTTCTTTTGAAACTTGTCTTTGTCTACTTTCCCATTTGACATTCATTGCATAAGGTGTTCATAGGCTTGATTATCTTAGGCATGTCTCTCACTGCATGAGTAGAGATGATACTTACCATATTATCAAAATTATTGTGTCCCATTCTTTTGTGCCATAGCCAACACTCATTGTATTGAGCCAACAAACATGTTCTTCCATTTAGCTCTTTCAAGTGATAAATATCACCATATGTCTTGATACCTTCTGAAACTAGTTTTCCAAACCCTACCTTCCTGATTTCACAATCATTGGCATGAAAGGTAAGATTGTAACCTTTGCTGCACATCTGCCTGACACTAAGAAGATTGTGTTGTAATCCTTTGACATAGAGGACATCCTTAGTCTTGTTCTTCCCATAAATAGTTATGACACCTTTTCCACAAATTTGAGCTAACTCATCACCTCCAAACTTTATAGCTCTACCATCCCACTTGTCAAGGCTAATAAACTTCTCCTTGTCACCAGTCATATGGTTTGAACAACCACTATCAATAACCCAAGGTTTGGATTCTTCTTTTGTATGGAAGGCAATCCATAAAACCATTGATCTTTCATTGTTTTGGCCTATTTGCAAGGTATCAGTCTTTACAAATTTTCCAACATCATCTCTTTTGCTGCCAAAACTCAAAGCCATGAAAAGTGTTTCATAATTTGAATCATCATGATCCTCATCTTCTAAAGAGCAAATGCTTTCTATGGAAAATAGAATTTTCTTGAACTTGTCTCTCTTGTTACTACCCCTTAATTCTGTAAAAGGACATTTAGAAGCAAAGTGACCAACCTTTCCACAATTGAAACATTTGAAAGGTAACTTACCTTTGTATTTTCCAGTGCCTTTCTTCAATCTTCTCACAAAATTTTCTTCAACTTCATTAGAGCTCTCATCTTCATCAACAACTTCATCCTTTGTCTTCTTATTGACTTTCAAAGCAACTTCTTTCTTTGGAACATCATTGCCAAACTCTCTCATTTCAAAAGTAGTAAAGGTACCAAACATTTGGTCTACAGTATATGTATCCAAGTTTGTAGTCTCCTCAATAGCAAATACCTTATGACTGTAAGATTTGGGATGAAATCTCAGAATCCTCTTCACAATTTCATCCTCTTTTATTTTACTACCAAGACCTATGATTCCATTGACCACTTCATTCACCCAGAGCATATATCCAACAATGTCTTCACCCTCTATCATCTTTAGGGTTTCAAATATGCTTTTGAAGATTTGTATCTTAGCTTTCTTTACTTTCTTATCCCCTTCATAAATGGTTTCAAGTTTATCCAAAACTTCTTATGCAAAACTACAACTCATCACCTTTGAAAGTTCTGAATCAGTTAACCCAATCATGATAGCAAATTTTTCCTTGGAATTATTATCATACTTCTTAACTTCATCTGTATCTATAGGAATAGTACCAAGAATAGTGTAAATAGACTTGACAGATTCCCAACCTCCACACCCTAGAGAATTGATGTAAGCTTCCATCCTTAGCTTCCAAAAAGCATAATTTGTCCCATCAAACATAGGTATCTTGCTAGATCCACTTTGTGCCATCTAGGACCTTCCTCAAGTGGTTAAGCTTCCCTCAGAGGAACATGGCTCTCATACCCATTTTTAGACACACAAGAATACTAAGAGGGGAGGGTGAATCCATATTATAACAATTTTCAATTTTAACAACTTTAACTTATCTAGAGTAGATTAAACATTAAGTATCCCAATATTAACATGAACATGAAAGATAATGCACATCAACACATAACACCATATATATGTGGAAAACCCTAGAAGAGAAAAACCACAGTGAGGATTAACTCACAATAAATGAAGCTCAAATAACAACTTTGTTTTAGGGCTACAACCCAAGGAAGCAACTACTCCTTGCTGACTTTGTTTCAAGGCTACAACCCAAAGAAGATACTACTCCTTGAAAACTTTAATTTTGGGTCACACCCAAGGAAGCTACAACACCCTGAAGACTTTGTTTTAGGGTCACTCCCAAGGAAGAAACTACTCCCTGACTTAAGCACAAGTTCACAAAAGATTACAGTATGACAGTCCTTCTACTGTCTAAAAACTGACATTGAGATTCACACCTTTGGTGATTGCAATTCTGCCTCTTCACACTTCCTTCTGATGATTAGATTAGTTAGGCACACTCAATACTTGATCACTGTCACAAATATGTCTTCAAGATGAATCAGGAAAACATTCAACAACTTATGCTCTTTCTCCTTCAATCACACATCAAAATGCATTCATTATGCTCCTTATCATGTATGTGAACCCTATCAATCTCTTTGCAATCACACCTTTTTGAACAAACTTTGATTCACTATTTATACATGATATTACATTGATTACATTACTTGTCAGCTAGAAATAATATGAAAAATATATTTACAAGTCAGCTAGACAATACACAACATGAGATGTGTAGAGGACAAGTCCTAAACAGGACTACACCCAAAACCAGTAGAAGATCCATGCCTTGTGGACCCCAACACTTGCTTAACCAGGTCCAAAACATCATTTGCATCATAAAACATCTCAGAATTACCTCTGCACACTCCACTCATTTGAACATAGGATAGACTTAAGCAAAATCATATGAAACTTGAAGCATAACGGCCACAACAACTTGAAAACCTTGTGCGGCACTGGAAATAAGAAATATTTTCATGAAGCTTCTCTAGATGAGTCTACAGGACTCATACAACATCTATAGATACACCTTTACATCCACTCATCAAATATTTTGTGTTGCACAACATCAATCATGAACTCTAGAAATTGCAAGTCATTCTGAACACACACAACATTCTGTTATTGAAAAACTGAGCTTGTGGACCACCAAGAACCTTGAAACTGCAAGGATGCATGTAATACACATCCACATGTCCTCAAAACTGCAAAGATAAACATTCACATTCGGAGGAATGCGAAGCATCCTAGTCAACTTTTTTCATCACATTATACTATCAAAGCACATGCTGGTACTCTATCATGCATAATTTTTTAGCAGAAGGGTGAATGATTTGAAACTCTAGAATTAACATCTTCACTACATCTTGAGCATAGCTCTAGAACCACATAGCTATAACTACCAATGTGAAGAAATACGGAGCATCCCATTGTCCTCTACATAACGCCTTCATAGAACCAACACTATCTTCAATCTATCAACTGCAAAACATCCTTCCGGTAGTCCAAACATCATGCAACTTGGAATATACATGATTTGATACTATATTAAACTATATTCCAATCTACAAAGGCACACTATCAAAATAATGAAAATGCTAAGCAATCTTCCAGACAGTTCTTCAAAGATAGTCATCCTGTAGCAGAAATGGTCACCAACTTCTGGAGGATAACCTTCTTTGTTTTAACACGTGCATTATTAGGAATAGTAGGAGAGATCATACAATGTATCTTATGCCACTAACAACACATCTTAGTGCTTCTAACAACACATCGTAGTTCTTCTAATTCCTATATTAATGTGTCTTCTTAATACTTCAAATTCCCATATTAAGGTGTCTTCTTGATGCTTGTAATTCCCATTTGAATATCTTTTCTTCAAGAGCATGACATCCAACTATGAACACTATTCCACATTCATAACAATATTGACATTAATGAAAATCTTGTGATAGTGTTGACATGAATTACAACTATACAACCATAGGAACCATATGTGTAATAGTATCCACCATCAATCCAAGGATAAAAATATATCTTGAAATGCCCCCCCTGGACAAATGCACCATCTATGCATCTAGTTAGAAGGAGGGGAAATAACCCATAACTTTTGTCTAAGAGACTCAAAAGTATCTTTAGAAAGTGCCTTGGTAAAGATGTCTACAACTTGATCCTTTTTAGGCACATACTCCAGTCTAACTTCATGATCTGCAACCTTTTCTCTCAAAATGTGATATTTATTGGATATGTGCTTGGTCCTAGAATGCATCACTGCATTCTTTGAAATATCAATAGCACTTGTATTATCACAAAGAATAGGAATGGGCTTATCATATACAACCTTGATATCCTTCAATGTTTGCTTCATCCACAACACTTAAGTACAATAGGTTGCTGCAACAATATACTATGCGTTTGCAGTTGATAAGGACATTGAATCCTGCTTCTTGCTGATCCATGAGACCAGTTTGTCTCCCAAAAAGAATGCTCCTCCATAGGTACTTCTCTTATTATCAACACTGCTAGCCCAATTCACATCAGTATAAGCACTCACAGAAAAGTCATTGCCTTTTTGGTACCACAATCCATGTTCCAGAGTGCTCTTTAAGTATCTGAATATTCTCTTGACTACCTTCGCATGTGTTTCCTTAGGATCAGCTTGGAATCTTGCAACCAAACATACAACTTGCATAATATCAAGCCTTGATGTTGTTATGTATAGTAGGCCCCCAATCATAGATCTATACTGAGTCTGATCAACTTCAAGTGACTCATCATCTTTACTTAAGTGACAATTAGTTGCCATAGGAGTACTCACAGGCTTGCAATCTTCCATTCCAAACTTCTTCAACATTTCCTTAACATACTTTGCTTGAGAGATAAAGATGCCCTCATTTGATTGAGATATTTGAAGTCCTAAAAAGAATGACAACTCTCCTAACATAGACATTTCAAACTCTTTTTGCATCCTCTTGCAAACTTTTTACACATCTCATCATATCCACAAACAAATATATCATCAACATACAACAACAATTAGAATTTGTTCACCTTCTATTTTGATGTAAAGATTACTATTTGTGTGATGAAGGGCGTAAATCATAAAACACACAACAAAAGGAATTGTACATAGAAAATATGGATGTTCTTTATTGATTTAGACAATAAATTACATTGCAGAAGCTCAAATACAATCAGAGGATGAATCCTCCACAGGCTGCAACACATTACAGCTTCCTATCTCAAGACTCTGGAATCTTCTACCTTCTGTAACCCCAAATCAGCTAGGGTTTCTGTTTTCCTACCTATTCTTAACTCTACACTTTCCCCCTTATCTCTACTACCCCTAGGGTTCCAAAAAATGGTTATTAATAGCACTTTTTGGCGGCCAACTGCCAAATTTCAAAATTTACATCTCCCTCCAAAAATAGGTCAACTTTTGGGAGCCATAACTTTTGATCCAAGTGTTTGATTGATGCCCCATTTGAAGCGTTGCAAATATTACAGAGTTCTCTACACACTAAGAACCCGTTCTACTAGTTCTGACCATTTTTGGGCTCGTATGAGACCATTTAGTTCCTCAAACCAGAATTTGAATAATTTTCAAGCATATTTCAGGAAACAAAAAACTTTAATATCTTTCAACTCACAAATGATATTTGCGTGATTCCTTTGCCAAAGGTATTATTTTTCATTTACAAAGCTTCCTGTAAATTTTCTCTTCAATCCTTGTCCAAATGCAAACTTTCCTAAAATGGCAGTTTTCTATTTTTAGTAGTTTGGAAAAACTAAATGTTCTACATCTTTATTCAAGCGATTATGGAACCAGAAATACTAATTTTGAAAAGAAATGAAAACATGATAAATGATTTTGAAACATCATTTTTTTGAGTGATGTAAGATTGCCCTTACACCACTGGATGCTCTTGCATCACCGTGGTACCCTTCTTGAAACCCTGTTGAAGTAAGTATTTGTCCAACCTTGCATACCAAGCCCTAGGGGCTTGTTTGAGACCATACACAACCTTCTTGAGTATGCACACCATGTTTGGATCTTCTGATAACTGAGAACCATCTAGTTGCTCTATTTAGACCTCTTCTTCCAAGTCACCATTTAGGAAGGTAGAGTTAACATCCATCTGATATACCTTGAATCCCTTATGTACTACAAAAGCAAGAACCATTCTAATTGCTTCCATTCTTTCCACTGGAGAAAATGTCTTGTCATAGTAACCTTCAACTTGTGAATATCCTTTGCAAACTAACCTTTCTTTGTTCCTAACCAATTCTCCATCTTAATTCAACTTGTTCCTGAAAACCCATTTTGTTCCCATCACATTCTTATCTGTAGGCCTTGGTACCAACTCCCAATTCTGATTCTTTTCTATCTGATTTAGTTCTTCTTGCACATCTTGTATCCATCCTTCATCCTTGTTGGCCTCATTAATAATTTTTAGGTTCTATTCTTGACAACAAAGCAAACTTTACCTATTCATTTGTTCTTATAAATCTTCTTGTTGTCTAAACTCCTTCATTCTTGTCTCTGAATGATTTTTATGAACATAATTGGAAGGAGTCTTAGTAGTCTTCTCTAGAAATTCTTCCTTTGCTTCAACTTTTGTGACTTCCTCTATGCGGGAAGGCTCATCTAGCCAATAGTCCTCTTGCTCAACTAAGTTTTGATGTGATTCTTCATCCACTTTTACATTTACACTCTCAAATATCTTCCTTAGTCTTTTATTGTAGCATTTATAGGCTTTGCTGGTAGTTGAGTAACTAAGGAAAATGCCTTCATCTACCCTTGAGTCAAACTTTCCCAGACCTTCTTCATCTCTTCTAATGTAGCATTTGTTTCCAAAAACTCTGAAATACCTGATTGTTGTAGGTCTTCCATTCCAAAGCTCATAAGGGGTCTTGGTGCTCTGCTTTCTTAGTTGTTGCCTGTTAAGAATATAGACTACAGTATGAATTTCTTCTTTCCAGTATATATCAGGTAGTTTAGCTTCACTCAACATTGTCTTGGCCATCTCCTAAATAGTCATATTCTTTTTCTCTACAACACCATATTGTTGAGGGGTTCTAGCAGCTGCATAGTGCCTTTTGATTCCATGTTCTTGACAAAACTCTATAAAATCATTTGAAGTGAACTCACCACCTATATCAGATCTTAAGCACTTAATTCTAGTATTCATTTCATTTTCAACCATATTTTTGAAGATCTTGAATCTATTGAAAGCTTCTAATTTTTCTTTCAAAAAAGTAACCCATGTCATTCTAGAGAAATCATCAATGAGCAACATGAAATACCTCTCACCTTGTAAGCTTCTTGTCCTAGTTGGTCCGCATAGATCTATATGAACCAGATCCAAGGGTCTTGTAGTAGAGTATTCCTTGGATTTGAAGGTTATCTTTATATGTTTACCAATCTGACATTCCTTGCATATTGTGTTTGTAGGCTTGATGATCTTTGGCATATTCCTTACTTCTTTCATGGAACTAATCTTCACCAAATTGTCAAATTTGATGTACTCCATTCTCTTGTGCCACAACCAACATTCATTTGTTTTCCCTAACAAACAAATCCTCTCATTAACCCCTTTTAGATTATACAAGTTGTCTTCTATCTTAAAGCCTTTTGCCACTAGTTTTCCAAACTTTGCTCTCCTAATTTCACATCCTTGATCATGAAAAGTAAGATTATATCCTTTGCTGTACATTTGACTTACACTGAGAAGATTATGCTTGAGACCTTATACATAAAGAACATCATGTGTCTAAAATTTTCCATCAAGGCTTATAGTACCTTTTCTGGTAATCTTTTTAGAAGAGTTGTCTCCAAACCTAACCAAGACACCATCCTACTTTCCAAGATTAATAAACTTTCTTTTATCACCTGTCATGTGATTTGTACATCCACTGTCTATCACCTAGAGATTGGCTTGTCCTTGAGCATGAAATGTTATCTAGACAATCATTGAGTTCTCAACTCCATTATTACTTTCCTTGTCTTGCTCAGTGACATCAGTTATCTGAGATTATGAATTTGCCAATCCATTCCTGCAATACCTTACTATGTGTCCAAACTTGTTACAAATTTGACAAACCATATTGGCATCCACAAGATTTCTTTCATTCATTACAAACTTACAATCCATAGCCTTATGACCAAATTTATTGCAGATAAAACAACCAAAGAAAACATGATTGAACCTGTTCATTTAGAATTGTCTTGCATGAAGAGATCTTCCTTGAGATAAGATGAGATATGTACATTCTGTATCATCTGAACTTCCAAGATTTTCCATCTTTAACTCCTTTTTGAGTAACTAAATTTCTTTCTCAAGTTTTATACATTATTTTGTCTTGGATTCAATCACAGCTCTTTGTTCTTGGTTTTCCTTCCTTGTACGGTCTAAGACTTCAAGAGCAAAAACAAGTTCACTTTCAAAGTCAACTTCATATTCTTCTTCATCTGCAGTCTTGTCTGAATCATCTAAGATTACCATGACCATGAATAGAGATTTCACTCTATATTCATCAGATGAGTAGTGATCTACTACTTCTTCAAAGCTATAGTCTTCATTTGAAAGAAGGTTCCTCTGAAAATTGTTTCTCTTGAACTCCTTCCTGCTACTTCCACTTTCTCCAAAAGGAAATTTAGAGGTATAATGACCAATTCTACCACATTTGAAGCATTTGAAACATTTGAAAGGTAACTTACCTTTATATTTACCTGATCCTCTTTTCAACTTTCTTACAACATTTGGTTCTTCTTCCTTAGCTTCGTTGCATATGTCAGATGTTCAGTATTCATAGCCTTGAAATTAGGTTCTTTCTGGAATGGACCTAAGACTTTATTTCACATTTCATAGGTAGTGAGTGACCTAAACAGTTATACCATGGTGAGTTTCTTCAAGTCTTTAGCTTCTTCTATTGTAAAAACTTTTGAATCAAATCTATGAGGGAGGGATCTCAGGATTTTCTTTACATCCATTGATTCAACTATATCCTCACCCATACTTCTGATTCTATTCACAACTTCATCTACCTGGTGTAAGTAACCAACTATATTTTCTTCTTCTTTCATCCTTAGATTCTCAAATATTGTGTTATAGGATTGTAGTTTGGCTTCCTTTATGGTGTCATATCCTTCATAGAGACCTTTGAGCTTATCCCATATTTTCTTTGTTGTCTTGCACCACATAACCTTGACTAACACTAAACTAGTTAGACCACTTAAGATTTCATTCTTGGCTTTGGTATTATTCTCATGGGCCTTCTTCACATTTGAATCTATAATGGGATGACTGGGTTCAACATAATTAGTCTAAATCACCCTCCAGACATCATACCTTAGTGAGGTAAGATAGGATTCCATCCTTACACTCCATAATTCATAGTTATTTTCATCAAACATAAGATCTTTAGTAGATGACTCCTTCTGAGCCATGTTTTCTATTCCAAGATCTACCTTCAGCTATTAGGATGTACTAAGGAACCTTGCTCTGATACCAATTGTTAGAACACAAAGATATACTAAGAGGGGGGTTAATCAGTATATCTCTAAACTTATTTCACTTTAACATCAATAATCAAAACTTCTAACTACTTTAACAAGAAGATCAACAAATTAGACCAATTAAAGCACAATACATAAGCACCCAGCCACCACACCAAATTTATGTGGAAAACCCAAGAAGGGTGTAACATATCATCTCATATTACCCAGATTAACATTCCCAATTTACTCTCAAGTAAATAATGATGATCATCATAATCATATTTTTGTTTAAAAATAAACATTTTCATAATCATTATATAGAAAGCATATCTTTTCTGAATATTTTCAAACTAAAAATTTACAACATATTCAAAGATAGCATGCTAGTGAGTTCCTTCACTTTACAATCATAATATTTTGCTAATTGCAATAATGATAAATTTACATAGAATTTGATTGTCAAGTCATATAAATAGAATAGACTGCATTTGGAGGTTTGATATTTGTCTTCATAAGTCTTGGCTTCTCATCTACTTGGGAAGGAGAGCATCACCCAAGTGCTTTTCCTCCAACCATAGACCAGCAGACCCCACACAACTTCCTTCCTAGAAGTGGCCCTACCCTTCACGAAGGGAATAGATATAAGAAACCATAAGTTTTGCCATTTGAGTTTCTAGTGTTGTGTCCTTTATAACTCATCATGGTCATACAACTATAGATCCACTCTAACTATGTATGACACTACTAGATGGTTATTGTTGATACAACTATTAGCCATATTAACAGAGATAAAAATTCATACAACAAACCTTTATCCTCTTGAAAGATACGACAAATTCAAGATGAATTTGTGATCCCAAGTCTCTGATAGTTAGTACATAACCTTCTAATGTTACTCAGTAGTTTGATGTGATGATGTTGTTAATCACTTTGGGGCCTTACATCTAGATTTTGCAAAAATCTTGTCCTAATGTTTGTCCTATTACTTTCTTTGCATGAATCTCAAGAAATTGCATCAAATATGATAATCCTAATCTAGGATATGCATCTCTTTATGTGTATTTATCATAAGTTTGATCAATTATTCTAAACTTTACTCCAATTGAGATTATTTGTGGTGATCTTGACAACTTTGATTAATTCTTTTGAATTTACTTAAATCTTCAAACTAATCTTTACTTCCTTATCTCAAATTTATCAAAATGAACATGTATTTCACTGTTATTCTTTGATATTTGCATGATGTTCATTATGATTGTGATATTCTGATCAAATATGCCAAGATATTCATTTATCTATGGGAAATATACATATTTACTGTGTATTTGCTTATTATTTGTCATTATTTGCAGTTGTGATGATGATATTTATGAAATTTAAAAGAAAATGAACTAAAATTCTAAAATTATGTGAAATGAGTGAGTTTCAACCATTGATCCATATGAACAATTCAATACTTTATGAAAAGAAGTATAATCAAACCATGCTTCAGCAGGATATTCCACAACTACACATAGCAGATGCTAATCTTCAAAGGAATTGGATAACAACAACATTCACTAGTTGAAATACACCTCAGAGAGTGCAACACTCCACAGTGACATGTCCAGATATCATCCATAAAGATTACTTAGAATTTGCAATTAATTTGTAATCTATATCTCTATTTCATTTAGTATTCAAATGTATGCATATTTACAATTGGTCTTGAGAAAGAACCATGGGGAAACTCTTAGTCACAAAATGTATACTTTGTGCTCACAAAGCTCAACAATTCTATCTCAATTAAGCTCTTAATAATATTACAAATGGAAATCCATCCCCTTTTATAGAACAAGGAGAGGATGTGGTTACAATTGATCCAATGATGAGGATCACCTTAAGAGAATGTAATGGTCAGAAATCGTGGCACACGATTGCACATTTTTGGCAATCAATCTGGTGGAATACAACTAGCATTCCAGAATATTCCCTAAATCTTTGACTTGGTCAAAATAACATCTTCATTTTGTATTTCCATCAGATTCTTCATCTATGGATGGCTCCTCTAATATTCTGCATCCAATGCCCTAGATAAGCTCATATGCTCTAAGAGCCTTATCTATCTCTTCCCTATCTTGTACCTTAGCTTTTTCAGCTGCATGGTCTTGAGCTTTCAACTGCTACTTTAGGGATATCGATATGTTATTCCTACTATCCAGCTTTGCTTTATATGCATCTATTTGGACTTAATGATCATAGCTTGATTAATAGTGTCCTCTAAGAAATGTTGGATAGGATCCTCTATGGAAAAACTAAAGTTGTCTCTGAATGCCTTTACTATAAAATCTTCATCTTGATTTTCTACTTTCCCCTCAACTTTGCCTTCCAAAATCTCCAAAATGGTAAACTCATCAGACAAAAGTTCATGTGCCTTTTCACTAATATCAGTTGTCTTTGAATTACATATCTTCAGTATGCTGACTTCAAATCTTATGTCTTCGACCCATGTGTCCATCTGAGGCAGTGTTTGAGGGGTTAGGATATTCTTAGTAATGAGGGTGCTAATGTCAACTTTGTCATCTTTCCTCATATCTTTCAATGTAGTCAGTGTATACACCTAAAAATGACATGACTCAAGATAAATAAATATTCTAAATATTTATTTCATTCTAATTTCCTCTATCAATAAGTAAATAAATCAATTTATTTATTTGATTCACATTCCTCCACCAAAATTAAATAAAATCATTTATTTAATTAAATCATCCAAATTCTTCTAAAATCATTCTAAATTAAATAATACCAAATTATTTAATTAATTCTTCTCATTCTCTATATTTAAATAATTCCAAATATTTATTTAAATCATCTATTTCCTCCAAAATTGAATTAATACCAAAAATAATTTAATTAATCCACGTGCACATGTAATTAAATATTTCAATATTTAATTAGCTAATATCCCCTCACCCACATGTCTTATTTCTCCTCCAGTCAAATCATTTAACTCATCAATCAATTCACTTAACTGATTAGTTCATCTTAGTCAACTCCCCAATCTATTATGTTAACTGGTCAATCATCTCAGTTAACTCCTCAATCTATTATGTTAACTCCCCTGATGCATGAAAGAGTAGGACACTTGTCCTCTCCCTATTTGCACACATCCTCTCAAATTTCCTCAATCATTGATCTTCTTATTCATTCTATACCATTGATCTTCTTTCTCACAAATCTATAAATGCAACCCCTATTCCTACATTTGAAAAATCCAAGCTTAAACAAACTGACTCTACAGGAATCATTACAGCGTGCCTTTGGCAAAATCACCTTCATAGCATTTGCATTACAAATCCATTATCATCACCATGTCTCCATTATCAATCCATATCCATCATAGTTGTATTGTAGTTTAGTCTCCATTGCACATTCCATATCATAGCCGTTCTACTCTTGTCATCTTCAATAGCAAGGAAGTGCACACTTCTGAGAGCTCCATTACCATCAAGATCTAGAGTAGATAGGCAAACAATGGAAGCATAGAGGTAAAATGGTCTTCGAAGGTATATTCTTTGTTTACTTGTATTTACATCATTTTCTATTGATTTATTGGATTATATTGAGATATTTGATATTGTTTCACATTTTCTGATAACATTTCTGGCGCCCACCATGCGGCCCTTGCCCGAATTTAACTTCAAAATTGAGTTTTTGTGTTAGAATCTATACACATGACATTTCTGTGCATCCACTCACTATTGTAGCGCATCTACTCACTGATAGTGCGCATCTGACAAACCTGTGCATTTATTCACTATTCTGGCACATGTATTCTTTGTTACGGTGCATCTATCAGATCTATGCATTTATTGACTGTTTCAGTGCATTTATCCTCTGTTATGGTGCATCTGTCATATCTACGCATTTATTCTTTATTTTTACGCATACATTCTCTGTAACTGCACATTTGTATCTACGCATACATTCACTGTATCTGTGCATTCATTCTGCTAGGGTTTTTGAGCCATTTCTCAGGAAATTTATAATGCTAACATCATTTCCAGGGATATTCTCAGATCCACCTTGCAGGTTAAGAGCTGGTTAGGCATATAGTTGCATGGTTAACTCTCATCTAGATCTAAATAGCAAAGGAAGTAATTGAAACTTGTTCATACAATTTTCACATAGATTCTAAATAGGAAGGAAGTAACTTGTACTTGTTGCATCACAACTTGAACATAGTCCCAACTAGGAGGATTAAAATTAAACATTTACTTTCAAAAGCTTTTTCCAAGTTAACAAATCTTGTGTGCCTAAGTAGAGTAACTCATTTAGTTTTTCTCTTTTTAACTAGGAGGAAAGAACCAGTGTTTTCTATGATTTTGGAATGATGATAGTACTATGCTCTCCCCTCTTGTAGGTGACTAAAATGCCAGAATCATCATTTTGCATGTGTTTCCTTTAGAGAGGCATGTCCTTGGAATTCCTTCCTTCCAAGCAGGATGACCTTAAGTGGTAATGAGCTAACATCAAGTTCTTCTGATCCACTATAAAGAAACTGTGTTTGAGGTGAAATCTTCAAGCAACGAGTGCGGATTAGTTATACCGACAGCCAACCTCCCCATAAACCCCACAAGGCACAACTGTTGTAGGCTGGGAGACTCCATAACAGAAAGTAGTGCTGCCGCAAGTATAACCACTTGAACGGTTGCCCTTACTACATATCCATTGTTTGTAGAAGCCAAAATCCCCTATTCAATGACATAGGAGGAAAACATTCTCCAAAGCCATCCAATGTCATACACTCATTTAGTGTAGAGACAAGAAAGTTCAACTCTTCGGAGGAACTATAGCTTGGTATGCGTGAGAAGTGAGTGCCGTGGAGGGGAGCCGGTGCTACCAAGCTATTAGTTGTTTGCCTTTATGCAAGTGGCTAGTGTAAAAACCAAGTTGGAACTCATTGAATATTGTCCTTGCCTACCTTAGGATTGTGCATGCATTATAATCAAAGAAGAAGAAAATCAAACAATCATGAAAATATTCTTTGTGCATGATGTGTCTTTCTTACCATAATCAAAGAAACAAATCAAAAAGAGTAACATTCAAACAAAGAAACCCAAAAACATTGAAAAATGTGCCTTTACCGAGTCAAAATAAGTCAAAATCAAGAAAAATAGACAGAGCTGCACATCTACTTCATCCTGCCGCGTATTTGCTTAATTCTACTGTGCATCTGTTTTTTGCTACACTTTTACTCAATCCTGCTGTGCATCTTCTTTTTTACCAATCCTATGCTTTTGAGACTTGTTACTATGCATTTGTCCTCTATTCTGGTGCATTCACTTTTCACCAGATCTACACTTTTTTTCCTTATTGTTGCGCATTTGTACCCTATTCCTATGCATCTGTCACAGTGAGCACTTCCATACAATTTGTCAGAAAAACATCAACCTTTTTGAACACCCATTTCAGTCTTGTTTCAGTTTCTGAGATCAAATTAACTGTGCAATCACTTCTCCTATTCATTTCCACAGTGTATCCTCTTTTCCACTAGCCACCTTGTCAAAAATTTCACAAAGCTTCCCAAGAACAAATCAAAACTATTAAAACCAGGTTACAACAAGCCAAATTTTTATCATATTAGTCTCAAGCATCCCTAGTAAGTCTCCACTAACAGGATCTATCATCCTTCTCTTTCAGAACTTCACTAGTGTGTCTTGGTGCAAAACTAGTCTCTACCAAGTAATTGGATTCCAATCATCCTTACTTTTAGCTACCATTTTGTATCAACCGACTTGTTTGACACCATTGATCAAAATAAACCCTTGTCCGAATCTTATCACCACAAGTATCCCCTTCACTACAACCTCCAAACACACCTTACCAAAGCATCCAATCTCACCCCACTCCATTCCAAATTACATTGCATGGTACTAACTAGATCCCAGAAGCAAAGACAAATTGAAATGGCTGGAACATCTGACAGAAATGTATCCCCTCACAACAGTGATGAGGAAATATCTCATGAGGACTTACAAGAAGCTCTCCAAGATAGAAAATTTCAATGCATGATGGACAATGTACTCAACTAAGACCCTACAAAGTTCTTTATCCACCTAGCAAGCCAAGGAATTAAGCTCCCCCCTAACTTTGACATCACAACATTGAAAGAAACCAAAGAGGAAAGAACTCATGAAGAGAGCACATGTGAGGAAAAAACACCTAGCACAGACAAAGGCAAGAAAACCCTAAACTCAACCACACCTTTATACATGTTGACAAAACAAGTTCAAACCCTACAACTTCAATTAGTGGACCTCCAAATAGGGATGCCCACTAAACACTATTTGTTGGAGGATATCTCTCCATACCCCTTCGATAAGAGCTTGAAAATGATCCCCTTTCCCCTTAGATTTGAAGTTTCAAAATTTGACAAGTATAGAGGAAAGGGTGACCCTAGAGACCACATCAGAGAATTCAGCGCCACTTGTCTAGAGGTTGCCCACAATGAAACTTTTCTCATGACACTCTTCCCTAAATCTCTATGAGGGCAAGCCATGGAGTGGTTTTCTCGACTTCCCCCGGGTATCCATACTTTTGATGAGTTAGTGAACAAATTTTTAATGCATTTCTTGTATAATATCAAACATGAGGTATCCATGCTTGACCTTTGCAACACAAAACAAAAGTGTGACGAATCCTTTGCTGCTTTCTTACAAAGGTAAAGGCAACTTACCAGCAAGTGTCCTCATCATATACTAGAAAAACAAATGCTTGAAACGTTTGTCCATAATCTCAATCCTGATCTAAGCTATCAAATTCAGATCCAATGCCCTACCTCATTCACGAAAGTCATTGAGATGGGATTATTCATCGAAAAAGATATGATTGCAAAAGGACAAATAAAATTGCTCAAAGACACTCCTAACTCAAACTATACCATGGACAAGTCAAGATTCTAGATCAAAAACAAGAACATCGTCAATGATGGAGTGGTTGATGCTAAAGTAGTGGCTCTGAAACAACCAATTTTCAATCTCAAAGGAGCATCAAACAATGCAACACCGAGCAAACCTTCATCAAATGAACCAAGACAATGGTACAACTTTCCTCCTAGATGAAAATTTACACCATTGGGGGAGTCATATGAATCCGCTTTGTGAAAGTTATTGGCAAACAATAAGACACCCTTCCCACCGTAAGTGACTATGAACTTCAAGGTAAACCTCCTTGGTGGAAGGATACCAATTTCTGTGAGTACCATAGGGGAAAAGGCCATAAAACTAATGACTGTATTCACTTGAAAAATGTCATACAAGACTTATTAGACCAAAATCATGTGCACACAAAAGATCATCCCTCAAATGAGTCACATGTGACATTCAAAGATCCGCTCCTTAACCATGACAGTGAGAACCCTCATAGAACTAATAATAACAACTAGGAAAATCACAATAATGGGAACAATGATGCTAACTACATGAACGTGCCATTCAAGTACATTGTTAATTGCATATCAGAGCATATCCTACAAATCAATGTGCTCATGTTTAACAAGTAATCAGATTCCAACTCCAAATCTGATTGCAATATCACCACTCGCAGTGGGAAAGTCACCTTGCACACATTCCCTCCAAGGTCATCATCCTCACCATCTACCCCCCACAAGTATGTCATTGATCAACTATGAAAGACTCCGGCCCACATATCCATATTAGAGTTGTTGTGTCTATCGCCAGCCCACAAAGAGATTCTTGATAAAGCCCTAGTGGAAACCACTGTGCCCACCAACTTGGTCCAAGAGAAATTTCAAGCCATGGTAGGTCATCTTACCTCACCTAACATCCTATCATTCACTGAACAGGATGATCTATCTGCATCTCAACCTCACAACATATCATTAGATATTGAGACCTTCATTAATAAACATCGCATCAAAAGGGTTCTCATTGATGGAGGAGCAGGTTTGAACATTTGTACGCTTAAATTAATCCTTACATTGGGGTTCTCAGAAAATGTAGTGGATCCAAGAAAGAAGATCACAATAAAATCCTATGATGAAGAAGAATGGACAACCAAGGGAACTGTGGTGTTACCATTAAGAATTGGACCAGTGGTGACATAAGTTGTTTGCCAAGTCCTTGATAGGGAGCTCGCATATAACATTCTCCTAGGAAGACCTTAGATACATGCCATGAAAGTTGTGCCTTCCACATATCATCAGTGTATCATGTTCCCTCACAACGGCCAAGAGATCACCATCCAAGGTGACCCTGATCCTTTTCAACACTGTAACACTATCCACTCAAAGCCAGATTTCAGCATCCCCAATAATAGAGCTTCCACATCCAAGGCCAAAGAGCAAAAAGTCAAGATCAAAGAAATAGGGGTAGGAGAGTACTCCATCAAAGATTCCTTTTCTTTGGCCAAAATGCCTTTATCTCTAAAGTCCTTTGGGCAACCTACACCCTTCCCAAAACCATCTACTCCTCCTGAACCTCCCAAATCTCCCTTTGTCAAATGGGGAATGCTATCAGATGAGAGTGAGGAAAGAGACATTCTGCAATGGCTCTACATAGACGAAGATGATACACCACAAGACAAACAACTAAAGCTCCCAACAGAAATCTATGGGCATGGTCAATCTATCTAGCACAGAATGGGCTATGAAGGATAGGGTTCCATCAGCCTAAGAAAAGAAGGACTAATTGAACCCATTCAACCCTCTTCATCATCATCGGCCCGAGACACAAGAGGGCTAGGATACAAAGACAATTGCAAAGGTAAAGCTAAGGCTACTACTTTTTTTGTGGAACAGATCCATAACCTCTAAGTGGATAGTGATACAAATTCTAATGAGTATGAATGGGATGAACTTTTAGAACATTCCTATGAGGACAAAGGAATCGATACTGTTCGTACCTATAGCCCCTACCGTGAGGGACAAACACTAAGGCCTGGACTAGTAGAGTGTGATTCGCCTATTCCTGAGAGAACAACTTATAAGGAAGGTTAGAGTTCTCATGAGATAAACAATATTGAGGAGTGTACCATCACATATCTTATTCCTATCACTCCCAATCATGATCATATATCCATCCTTACCATCACACCCACTAAATCAGATCAACCTATTGATCCCCTCCCCCTGGTACATCCCAAACTTATCGATTGGGATCTACAAGGAACCCCCAAACTTGACATGTTCCAGAACGACAATGCCTACATTGATTACATAGAGCTAAGAGACCACCTACCTGGAGGAGATCATAAAGCTAGATTCACCATAGAACTCAATATCATAGCTTATTTCAGAGAGGGTGCCAAGCCTTCCATTCACAAAAATATAAAAATCAAACATGGATATGATGGTGAAAACTGCTCCACGACAGTGTCAGATCCCCAAAAAGTAAAAATAAAGGGCACATCTAATGGTGAAAACCTCTTTAAGGTGCCAGACGATGGAAGGCTTGACACTGTCCCCAACAACATGTATCAGGAGAAGTCACAAATTGTGGTAGAACCTACAAAACCTATTGACATCGGCACAGAAGGTAACCCAAAGATCATACACTTTGCCAAGTCTCTATCTTTTCCAGAAAAGATGAAATTTGTACCCTTCTTCAAAAAGAAATGGGTCAACTTTGCTTGGTCCTATGCAGATATGCCCAGGTTAGATCCAGACTTGATCTTGCATCATCTACCACTAGATCCTAGAGCTAAACCTGTTAAACAAAAACTCAGGAAAATGCATCCACATGTCGCATTGCTAGTCAAAGAGGAACTAAAGAAGCTACTGGATGTCGAGTTCATCAGAGCAATCGATTATCTAGAGTGGGTATCAAACATTGTACCAGTTGTATACACCTAAAAATGACACGACTCTAAATAAATATTCTTAATATTTATTTCATTCTAATTCCTCTATCAATAAATAAATAAACAAATTTATTCATTCAATTCATATTCCTCTAAGTTAATTAAATATCAAAATATTTAATTACCTCTTCTAAAGTCAAAATTAAATAAAATCCTTTATTTAATTAAATTCTTCCAAACAATTATATAATTCTTAATTCTTTAATTAAATCATTTCTTCTTCCAAATTTAAATAAATCAATCAAATTTATTTAAATCCTCTCAATCTCTAAAAATAAAACACAATAAAATATTTTATTTTCTCTTCCAAATCATGCACAAACAATTAAATAAATTTATTCATTTAATTTGCTTTCTTATCTTCTAATTCCTCAAAAATCTTCCAAATCTTCTAAAAATAAATCTTCTTCTTCATGCACACAAAATTAAATAATTTATTATTTAATTTCTTTCAAATCATGCAAAAGCAAATCACAAGTTAAGTTAACTAACTCAATTAACCTTGTTTTTATCAATAACTCTTAAATTAGAAAAAAACATTCTCATTTATGAAAGCATATCTTATCTTTATAAAAGAAAGGAGTTAACTCAAACAAAACAACTTTTGTGTGACACTTGTCTTCTTTCTATTTACGCACATTCTCTCAAGGTTTCTATACCGGTGATCTTATTCTTTCTATAACGTTGATCTTCTCTCTCTCAAGTCTATAAATTGAACCCAATTCTTCCATTTCATTCATCCAAGCTTTTAGTATCATTACTTTGTAGAATTAACAGCGCGCCTTTGGCACCCAAATCCATCCATAGCTTGCAATCACCCTTTTATTGTATTGAAGCTCATCTTCATTACAAGAAGTATCATAGCCATCTCTCCATCATCATCTTGAAAAACAAAGCAAGGAAGTACATCTTTTGAGGGCTTCAATTCACATACAAAGATCGATTAAGACTAGGCAAACAATGGAAGCAGTAAAGTAGCAAGGTTTTCATGGGTTATTCTTTGTTATTTGCAATTTCTATTGAGATTATTGGTTTATTGATTGAGTTTGATAACTTTGACAATATTTTTGGTAACATTTTTTGGCGCCCACCATGGGGCCTTGCCCCGATTTAACCCAAAACTGAGTTTTTTGGTGCAAAGATTCCATACATAAGAGGATTCAATGCATCTAAACAATTCTAACGTGCATCTAAGATCTATTTCGGTGCATCTACCCTTTCGATGTATTTACCTCTTGAAGTTATGCATATTTGTTCTATTACAGTACATCTACTGAACGGCACATATACTCTCTGTTTCCATGCTTTTAACCTCTATCTCAGTGCTTTTGTAATAGCTACGCATTTGATCTATGTCTCTACGCATCTAATCTCTATATCTGCGCATCTAATTTTGATAGTGTCTTTTTGGGTTTTTTGGTGATTTTGCTAACGTTGACACTTTTTGAAGGAAAATTCTCTGATCTACTTGCAGGTTAGGGGCTGGTTTAGGCATTCTAGTTGCATTGTTAACACACATCATATTTTTTAAAGGATAGTAATTGAATGTTCATGCAAAATCACATCTAGATCTAACTAGGAAGGGAGTAACTTGATCTTGTTGCATCAACAAATTGAATCTAGTCCCAATGCTAGGAGGATAAAATTGAACCATTGCTATCTTGCTTTCAAAGTTAACAACTTGCGTGTGTGCCCAAGTAGCTAGCTCATATAGTCTTTTTTATTTTAACTAGGGGAAAAGAACCACTGTTTTTTGTATTTTTGGGAATGATACTAGGTGTATACTCTCCCTATCTTGGGTGACCAAAATGCCAGACATATCATTTTCACATGTGTTAAACCTTTAGAGAGGCCTACCCTTGGATATTCTTCTGTCCAAGCAGGAATGACCTTAAGTGGTAATAGGCTAAAGCCAAGCCCTGCCAAGCCACTATAAATAAATTGTGTTTGGAGCGAAAGCTTCAAATAACGAGTGAAGTTGTGTTATACCGACAGCCAACCTCCCCCAAAACCCTCCAAGGCACAACCCTTGTAGGCTAGGAGACTCCATAACAGAGAGTAGTGCTGCCGCATGTATAACCACTCAAACGGTTGCACTTATTAATCATCTTTTGTTATTAGTAGCCAAAAACCCCTATAAGATGGTGCAGGGAAGGGCGATTATCACCTCCCAAAGATGCCTCATCTAGAAATAGTGAGAATTCAGTTTATATTGTCCCAGCCAACCTAGGATTTGTACTTGCTTTTGAGTCAAAAAGAGTCTAAAAAGTTACAAAAAAAGATCAAAAAAATCATGAAAACGTCCTTGTGTTTGCTATGTTTTACTTGCCATAATTGAGAAAATCAAATCGAAAACACCAACTTGCAACCAAGAAACTAAAAACACCGAAAAATGTGTCAAGAAATTTTTAAAAATAATCAGAAAAAAACTAGAGCTGCGCATCTGTCCTGCAGAGCTGTGTATCCATCTCAACCAGCTACACATTTGTACTAACTTTCTATGCTTTTATCATCTGTTACTATGCTTTTATCATTCACCAAAGCTGCACATTTATCCTGACTTACTGTGCATGTACCTTCTATTTCAGTGCATTTATTGCTGCGCATCCGCAACAGTGAGCTATTCCACATCTTTTGAGAGAAAAATTTCAGCTTTTCTAGATACCCATTTGAGCCTTGTTCTAGTTTCTGAGATCAAATTTTATCGTGCAGTCTCTTCTCCCATCCATTTTGTTGTTCTCAAAATCAGCTATGCTCATTTTTGTAGACAACCCCCACAAAACTTGTCTGTTTCATGATCTACACTCTAAGGTCACAAATTGAGATGAGATTATCTTGATCCCATGCGAAGTCATTTGACATTCTAAACTAGTTTGAGACATCTCCTCGAATCGATTTCTCGATATTTGCAAAGATCGTTTAAGTCATAAATTGATTAAAATGTCATTTTTTAGCCATTTTCAAGAGTTAGTAAATTTTTGAGTTTTGATATGTAATGGCGGCATTTTTTGCCGCTCTTACATGTCTTTAAGTTTTTTGTTGCATATGTAACGACGGCATTTTTTGCCACTCTTACATATGTTTCTCTTTGCATATGTAAAGGCAACATTTTTTGCCACCGTTACAAATTTCTCCAAGGTGTATATGCACTATCGGCAAATTTCACCGCCTTTGCATGTTTGTTGAGACATGTGTGGGATCAGCTGATTTTGCTGCCTGAGCAAAGATTCTCGGGATCTCTAACTTGGAGTACCATTAATGGCCACTCATGCAACTCATGAAACATTTGTTTGTGAGTTTTAAATATATCTTTGGCCATTCTTTTTGTTATTTCATTTCATTTTCTCTTCTTCTTAGCTGTTCGCTAGACATCCCTTGCACTGATTCGACCGCGTCGAGTTAAGATTCAATCAAAATTTCTGCCATCGAATTTAAGTTTTCAACCATTTGAACAGGTAAATCTTTTAATCATCTTCATTTCTTTCCTAGGGTTTCTATTTATATGATGGTTTGAAAGGCTTTTATTTTGTTTGATTTTTGTTGTGAGCCTTTGTCGGATGTTGTTTTTCTATTGTTGTGGTCATTTTTGTCTTTTGATCTTGGTTCATTTTTCACGTTTTCCTGTGTCTTTGAAAAAAGATCAAACTTGGCGCTCTAAGTCTTACCCATATGGGTGTTGGCGGTTTTACCACTCAAACCTATTACAACTTACCAAAGGCGAGGTGCATAATCGGTGAAATTTGCCACTCCTACGCCAAAACCTTGTAACCCTACCCTGTGTATAGTCAGCGATATTCGTCGTTGGTGTATTTCCTAAACTTTCTGATGAAGGTGTATGGGCAATGAAATCCGCCGCCCTTACACAACACTTGGAATTTCTATCTTGTGCGGCATCGGTGAAATTCACCGCTCGAACACCACCTTACATGAAAATCTCAATACACATGCAGAGTCAGTTCTTTTCACCACTCTTACACTACAGATTTTTCCATTCTCATGCAAAAGTGGACCTTTTTGCTGCCCGAACATGTTTGCAAAATTTACCTCCCCACATGCAGGAGTGGCCATTTTTACCGCCCGTGCATGTCTCTCTCTCAAAATTTCCTAACACTGGGAAATTCTTGCAAATGATGCCTTTAGCCTGCTTTTGCCTAATTTTTCAACTTGTGCATGCTTTAGTCCTTTCAAGCTCATCCTCATGATCATGATCATCGACATGCAGTTTCCCAAATTGCCATTTTCCCCTAACTGCAAGATCATGACTTTTTGTTACAGTTTCTTCTACGAACTACCGAGGTCATCACGTCATCTAAAGGTGGTCATCTTCCAAATGATTGACCTATCACTGAAGAAGGCGATAAAGATGGTGAAAGATACAATTGTCAAACTCATGTTGTTTCAGACAATACACTTGGACCAGACATTTGTGAGATGGGGACAGTAAAGGCCATGTATCACAATTTTCTGAAGAATGTTGATAGTGTTGATGTACAGAAATCAGATATGAATTCTGTAGTCTTACCTTTTAATAGCAGTTACAATGAAGAATGATGGTGGCAGCTGATATTCTTTTTCATGCCTTAGTTTATTTTCAGTTTTGTATATGCAATTTGTATTTTGTTTTGGACATATTCACATGTATTTTTCCAAAATGTAATTACATGTGAGACAAAGGAAGTCCTAAGTCAAATAGGACTCTTTTGTTGAATAAGTCAAAGTAGTTAGATTTTTCCTATTTTTTCTCTAGGCCTCTCCCTATAAATAAAGAGGGGCTCTATTGTAAATATCATCTTTAATCTTAGGCAACAAAGTGCTGCCCAAATTGAGACTCAACTTTGAGACTTTGTGTTCAAATTGTATGATCAATTCCAATCAATAAGGAAGGCGAGTTTTGATATCAAACTTTGTGTTGAATCGAATTTGTATGAGTGAGGATGTACATATGGCATGTTTGCTGATTTCTCTTGTTGATTGATTGGATAAAGTGGTGCTCGGTTATTACAATTGGAGGACATTCAAGATAAGTTATATAAACTTTGTGTTATATTATTTCCTTGAATCTATGTGTGTTGAAAGTGTTTCTTGGTGAAGGATTATAAAGACTCTGAGCTTGTAGTTGTTTTCTTTGTATATGAATCGTGTTGAGAACTTGTAGACTTTGTGCTATGATTTTCAATCACATTCACGTGAATCAATGGTGTTGTTAGTTGAGAGACTTTTTGCTCCAACTGGTGATACGGTTACTTTTAAAATCTTTCTGGGAATAATTTGAAGACTTTGTACTTGAGATTATTCACTTGGTTCATGAATCTTTTTGTGAAGTAAGTTGAAACACTTTGTGCTTCAACTTACAAGATTATTGTTGATTATTGTTTAAGTGTAGAAGCATTATTGAATATTACTGTGAAATAGTGTAAACATCTTTTCTGAAAGAAGAGAAAAGGATGAATGTAACACACCCCCAAAGCCAGTATTTAGTGTAAATAAGTTTGTAATAGTTAAAACGGAACCTCCCCTTGCTGAGAGGAGAGATTTATCTCATCATACTATAGTTGATATACCCATTTTGCCATTAGCGAGTTAACGACAAAATATTCACCCAACAGTTTTTGGCGACTCTACTGGGCATCGAATGCGCAACCAAGAGCCTCTCGCCTTTGGTTGAAACATACTTGCCTCATCTTTGTGTAATATATTTTTGTTATATCTTCTCTAAAGTTTTATCAAGGAGTATGGCTGTCCCAGGTCCATGGGGAAATGCATTTGGCCCTTTGAAATTGACCCAGCCTCTACATGAACTACCTTGGGGTTCACATAAGAATTTTCCCAAGTTCTATGGGGATGGTAAACAACATCCAGATGAGCACATTGTAGCTTTCTACATTGCATGTGGTGTTCTCGGAGTTGAATATGAAGATGTTTCTGTGAGACTGTTTGTAGAAACACTCCAAGGTGTTGCAGCTGATTGGTTCTATCACCTTACACCTAGAACTGTCACTGGATGCAATACACTTCAAACTTAGTTTGAAGCTAGATTCAAGCTAGCAGAAGATGCCTATGCCTTGTTGGCCCAACTTACTCGAATAAAAAAGGAACCACATGAGTCCATGCATGAGTTCGTGGAAAAGTTCAATAAGCTAAAGAACAGGATCCCAACTGTTGCTCAACCTACAGTTGAGAACCTAAAATGCTTCTTCATCAATTCACAATTGTTAGAAGTAAGTTTTCTTTTACGAAGAGCAGCACCAGTTGATCTTGCAATTGCTCAAAGTTTGGCAGTTGAAGTGGAGGACGATTTGATCTTGGTAGGAAAGTTGAAGAAGGATTCTATTAGGTCTAGTGGGTAGCTCCCTTTGGCTTTATCTTCTACAAGCACTATGGATCCTACAGTGCAAAAGTTGGCTGATGAGTTGTTAGCTCTGAAAAAATAGATGTCACAAAGTTTGTCCATTCCCCTCTACAAGGACATACCAAGGAGAACTTCTCTAAATGCTCCGAGTTACCAAGGCAATGTTTCAAGGGATCAGAATCAAAACAAATTTCCTCTACAATGAGGAATACTTGCTTTGGAAGCATCACCTGTGAATGCAACAATCTTCTATTATGAATCAGAGCAAAACAATCTTCTTCAATCAGAATATGATCAAGGAGATGTTGCTAATCTTTTCACGGAAGGTGAAGAGCAGTTAGCTGGTGACTCTACCACCGGGTTCTTGAACTTGGAAGGTGAAATGAAACAAGAAGACGATGCTTTTGATGAATCTTATGCCATTCTTACATGTTCACAGAATCAATTTAATCATCAATATGTGGCTAGTGACAACCAAGTAAGTACATTAGATCTTCCTACTTCATCCCTTGTTCCTAAGACCAGTACCCCCAATGAAAAACCACAAAATGAGAGTTTTTCATCTTCTGTAGCAAATCCATATCAGATTGTTGATATCATAGATCATGCTGAGGAGACAAAGATTCAAATGTCTGAGGCAAGAATACCTGTTAAGGGTATGATGCAGAAGGCTCATCCTGAAAGGGAGGCCAAGTACATAGTGATGAAAACTAAAGATCCAAAAGTTTAGATTCTCTTTGAATCTTCCGATATGGGTACTTATTTCTTGATTTCTAATGAAGATCCTGAGTTATTGGATAGTGTTTCAAATGGAGGTCTAGAAACAGAGGGATCATTCTTTTCAAGCAAAGGGATTTTGCAGCTGAAAGGAAATGGCATTTCCAAAGGATTGGTTTCTCTGAAAAAACTTTTTGATGAGCATGATCGCTTTGTCAAACAGCGATGATAGTTGGGACCAAATTCATCAGTGTCAGTTGGGCAATTCAATCTAGATGCAGAAGAAGATCCTAGAATGACAAACACTGGGAAGTGTTACTCTTTCAACAATAAAAGAAAAAGAAGTGGAACATCTTTTCTGCTGCCTCATAGCAGATAGCATCTAAAGCTTTTCTCAAAGTGAAGTGATAGATAAGTTTTCATATTTTTGTACAGTTTTTTGTGTCCTTTTCATTTTAATCTTTTTTGTGTTTTTATTTTTTGTGTTTTTGTTTAGTCTTTTGTGTCTTTTTCTTTTTTGCTTGACTCTATAGCCCAATGGCATGGATGAAGGCACTTAGAGACTGGATTCTACTCCCTTCAATCATTTCAAAGTTCGATCAAAGGAAGTTCCCCAATTAGAGCCAGCTGTTGTTCTCAAAATCAGCTACGCTCATTTTTGTAGACAACCCCCACGAAACTTGTCTATTTTGTGATCTACACTCTAAGGTCGCAAATCATGATGAGATTATCTTGATCCCATGTGAAGTTGTTTGACATTCTAAACTAGTTTGTGACATCTCCTCGAATCAGTTTCTCGATATTCACGAAGATCGTTTAAGTCGTAAATTGATTAAAATGTCATTTTTTAGCCATTTTCAAGAGTTAGTAAATTTTTGAGTTTTGATATGTAATGGTGGCATTTTTTGCCACTCTTACATGTCTTTAAGTTTTTTATTACATATGTAATGACGGTGTTTTTTGCCGCTCTTACATATGTTTCTCTTTGCATATGTAAAGGCAGCACTTTTTGCCGCCGTTACAAATTTCTCCAAGGTGTATATGCATTGTTGGCAAATTTCACCGCCTTTGCATGTTTGTTGACACATGTGCGGGATCGGCCAATTTTGCTGCCTGAGCAAAGATTCTCGGGATCTCTAACTTGGAGTGCCATTAATGGCCACTCGTGCCACTCATGAAACATTTGTTTGTGAGTTTTAAATATATCTTTGGTCGTTCTTTTTATTATTTCATTTCATTTTCTCTTCTTCTTAGCTGTTCGCTAGACTTCCCTTGCACTGATTCAACCGCGTCGAGTTAAGATTCAATCAAACTTTCTGCCATCAAATTTAGGTTTTCAACCATTTGAACAGGTAAATCTTTTAATCGTTTTCATTTCTTTCCTAGGGTTTCCGTTTATATGATGGTTTGAAAGGCTTTTATTTTGTTTGATTTTTGTTGTAAGCCTTTGTCAGATGTTGTTTTTCTATTGTCGTGGTCATTTTTGTCTTTTGATCTTGGTTCATTTTTTGTGTTTTCCTATGTCTTTGAAAAAAGATCAAACTTGGCGCTCTAAGTCTTACCCATATGGGTGTCGGCGGTTTTACTGCTCAAACCTGTTACAACTTACCAAAGGTGAGGTGCATTGTCGGCGAAATTCGCCACTCCTATGCCAAAACCTTGTAACCCTACCCTGTGTATAGTCGGCATCATTGGTGTATTTCCTAAACTTTCTGATGAAGGTGTATGGGCGGCGAAATCCGCCGCCCTTACACAACACTTGGAATTTCTATCTTGTGCGGCATTGGTGAAATTCACCGCTTGAACACCACCTTACATGAAAATCTCAATACACATGCAGAGTCAATTCTTTTCACCGCTCTTACACTGCAGATTTTTCCATTCTCATGCAAAAGTGGACCTTTTTGCCACCTGAACATGTTTGCAAAATTTACCTCCCCACATGCAGGAGTGGCCATTTTGATCACCCGTGCATGTCTCTCTCTCAAAATTTCCTAACACTGGGAAATTCTTGCAAATGATGCCTTTATCCTGCTTTCGCCTAATTTTTTGACTTGCGCACACTTTAGCCCTTTCAAGCTCATCCTCATGATCATGATCATCGACATGCAGTTTCCCAAATTGCCATTTTCCCCTAACTACAAGATCATGACTTTTTGTTACAGTTTCTTCTACGAACTACTGAGGTCATCATGTCATCTAAAGGTGCTCATCTTCCAAATGATTGACCTATCACTGAAGAAGGCGATAAAGATGGTGAAAGATACAATCATCAAACTCATGTTGTTTCAGACAATACACTTGGACCAGACATTTGTGAGATGGGGACAGTAAAGGCCATGTATCACAATTTTCTGAAGAATGTTGATAGTGGTGATGTACAGAAATCAGATATGCAATCTGTAGTCTTACCCTTTAATAACAGTTAAAATGAAGAATGATGGTGGCAGTTGATATTCTTCTTCATGCCTTAGTTTATTTTTAGTTTTGTATATGCAATTTGTATTTTGTTTTGGACATATTCACATGTATTTTTCCAAAATGTAATTACATGTGAGACAAAGGAAGTCCTAAGTCAAATAGGACTCTTTTGTTGAATAAGTCAAAGTAGTTAGATTTTTCCTATTTTTGCTCTAGGCCTCTCCCTATAAATAAAGAGGGCCTCTATTGTAAATATCATCTTTAATCTTAGGCAACAAAGTGCTGCCCAAATTGAGACTCAACTTTGAGACTTTGTGTTCAAATTGTATGATCAATTCCAATCAATAAGGAAGGCGAGTTTTGATATCAAACTTTGTGTTGAATTGAATTTGTATGAGTGAGGATGTACATATGGCATGTTTGTTGATTTCTCTTGTTGATTGATTGGATAAAGTGGTGCTCGGTTATTACGATTGGAGGACGTTCAAGATAAGTTATATAAACTTCGTGTTATATTATTTCCTTGAATCTATGTGTGTTGAAAGTGTTTCTTGGTGAAGGATTATAAAGACTTTGAGCTTGTAGTTGTTTGCTTTGTATATGAATCATGTTGAGAACTTGTAGACTTTTGGCTATGATTTTCAATCACATTCACGTGAATCAGTGGTGTTGTTAGTTGACAGACTTTGTGCTCCAACTGGTGATACGGTTACTTTTAAATTCTTTCTAGGAATAATTTGAAGACTTTGTACTTGAGATTATTCACTTGGTTCGTGAATCTTTTTGTGAAGTAAGTTGAAAGACTTTGTGCTTCAACTTACAAGAATATTGTTGATTATTGTTTAAGTGTAGAAGCATTATTGAATATTACTGTGAAACATTGTAAACATCTTTTCTGAAAGAAGAGAAAAGGATGAATGTAACACACCCCCAAAGCTAGTATTTTGTGTAAATAAGTTTGTAATAGTTAAAAGGGAACCTCCCCTTGCTTAGAGGAGAGATTTATCTCGTCATACTGTGGTTGATATACCCATTTTGCCGTTAGTGAGTTAACGACAAAATATTCACCCAACACATTTCTATAGCGTACCCTCTCTTTCATCATTTGTTTCATCCACCTTCTACCAGGTCTTCCTACAAACAAGTTAAAACTTCCATATCATATTAGTGCAAGACCTTTTTTAGGTCATTTCGAATTCAAGTAACCCTAGTAGGTTACAGAACTTCACTAGTTGTCTTGGTGCAAGACTAGTCTCTACATAGTAAATAGGTACTAGCTATCCTTACTTGTGGCTATCATCTTGTGTCAACCAACTTACTTGGAATCATTGATCAAAAGAGTCCCTTGTTTGAATCTTGTCACAAGTATCCTCTTCTCAACAATCTCCACTAACACCTTACCAAAATCTCTAGTTTCACCTCACTTCTTCCCACATCACCTCGCATGGTCTTAACTAGATCCCAATACCAAAAATAACTTGAAATGGCCAGAACATCCAACCACATTATATCCCCTCATGACAGTGATGAGGAAATATCTCATGAAGATTACCAAGGAACACTCCAAGATCAGAAATCTCAATGCATGCTAGAAAAAGTGCTCACAGAGGACCCTCAAATGTACTTTCTTCATCTTGCAAACTTAGGACTTAAACTCCCTATAGACTTCTATCTCAACAAACTAAAAGAGACCATAGAGGAAACTCATGAAAACCACACTAGTGAGGATAAAGGAAAGAAAGTCACTGACCCAAACATACCTATGGAAACATTGCAGAAACAAATTGAGAGCCTAAAGCAGCAAATGACGGATCTCAAAATAGGAACAACCACTAAAACTTATTCCTTGGAAGACATCGCACTGTATCCCTTTGACAAAAGTTTGAACATGGTGCCCATCCCCTTTCAGTTCGAAGTTCCTAAGTTTGACAAATACAAAGGGAAAGGAGACCCAAGTGATCACATTATGGAATTTAATGCCGCATGCCTAGAAGTGGCTCTTAACGAAACCTTCCTAATGAGACTATTCCCTAGATCTCTAGGTGGTCAAGCCATGGAATGGTTCTCATGACTTCCCCCAGGTATCAAAACTTTTGATGAGTTAGTAAACAAGTTTGTCACACACTTCCCATATAACATTGAACATGAAGTTTCCATGCTTGATCTGTGCAACACAAAGCAAAAGGGTGGTGAATCCTTCACCTCTTTCTTACAAAGGTGGAGACAACTCGTGAGTAAATGCTCATATGACGTGCCTGAGAAACAATTAATGTAAATGTTTGTCCACAACCTTAACCCCGATCTAAGTTACCAAATCCAAATTCAATGCCCTACCTCATTTACGAAAGTCATTGAGATGGGGTTATTTATTGAGAAAGCTATGATCGCCAAGGGGCAAATAAAGTTGTACAAGGACACCTCTAACTCTAACTACACCACGGATAAGTTGAAATTTTGGACAAAGAACAAAAATGTCGTCAATGATGGAGTAGTTGATGCCAAAGTGGCGGCTCCCAAACAACAACCAATCTTCACTCTCAAAGGAGAAGCAAGCAATGCTACACCAAACAAAACCTTCTCTTGCTAGCCAAAGCCATGGTTCACCTCAAATCCTAGATGAAAATTCACACATCTAGGGGAGTCCCAAGAATCTGCGTTAAGAAAACTATTGGCCAACAATGAGATCACTCTTCCTCCCACTAGCGACTATGAACCTCAAATAAAACCTCATTATTGGAAAGATACTAATTTTTGCAAATATCATAGAGGAAGAGGCCACATGACCAACAACTGTATCTGTTTGAAACATGTCATTCAGGACATACTTGACCAAAATTAGGTAGGCACTAAAGAACATACCTCTAACGAGATGCATGTGGAATACAAGGATCCACTCCTCAATCACGATAGGCCATACAACAACAACAATAACAACAATAATAACAACCGCAATAGGCAGAATCAAAACAACAGAAACAACAATGCTAACTATGCGAGTGTACCATTCAATTATACTGTCAACTACATATCAGAGCACATCCCACAAGTCAATGTGGTCACATTCAACAAACAATCAGGACCCAACAAAACTGATTGTAGCATCATCACCCGCAGTGGTAAGGTCACGTTAAACACACTTCCTCCAATGTCATCACCTTCTCCATCTAATTCCCATATGTACAGTGTCATAGACCAACTTCAGAAAACTCCTGCCCACATATCTATCTTAGAGTTGTTGCATCTACCTCCCTCCCACAAGGAAATTCATGATAAATCCCTAGTGGAAACAATTGTACCCACGAACCTAGCCCAAGAGAAGTTTCAAGCCATGGTAGGAAATCTAACCTCTTCTAGCACCATCTCATTCACCAAACAAGATGACCTTTCAGTGTCTCAGCCTCATAACACACCCTTGCATATCGTCACCTTCATTCATAAACACCGTATCAAAAGAGTTCTTATTGATGGAGGAGCTAGTTTAAATATTTGCACACTCAAGCTAGTCCTTACATTGGGGTTCTCTGAAACTGCAGTGGATCCTAGGAAAAAGATCACCATTAAGACCTATGATGAAGAGGAAAGAACTACTAAAGGAATAGTGGTGTTACCAATATAGGTGGGACTAGTGATAAAGGACGTTGTTTGCCAAGTCCTAGACATGGAGCTAGCCTATAACATCCTCCTAGGTAGACCCTGGATTCATGCCATGAAAGATGTGCCTTCTACCTATCACCAATGCCTCAAATTTCCTCATAACGGAAAACAGATCACCATTGAAGGTGATCCCAATCCTTTTCAGCACTACAGTACTATCTGCTCAAAACTTGATTACATCATTCCCAACAATAAAGCTTCTACATCCCCCATCTCATAACATGATTCTACCTCCGAAGCTTCCTCATCCAGGCCCAAAGAGCAGAAAATCACAATCAAAGAAACAGGGGTAGGAGAATTCTCCATCGAGCACAACCTCAACCTAGCCAAAATGCCTCTATCTCCAAGATCCTTTAGGCCACCTACACCTAAGTACATTCCAAAACCTTATGCTTCTCCCGAACTTCCCACAACTCCATTTGTAAAATGGGGAACCCTATTAGATGAAACTGAAGAAAGAGATGTCTTGCAATGGCTCTACACAGAGGAAGATAACACACAACAAGAACCACCTAAGCTCCCAACGGAAATCTATGGGTGTGGTGAGTCTATCCTACACAGAATGGGTTTTGAAGGACAAGGTCCCATTGGCTTACAAAAAGGAGGTATAATAGAACCTATCCAACCCTCTTCATCCTCATTGGCAAGAAATACGAAAGGGTTAGGATATAAGGACAAATGCAAAGCTAAGGTAAATGCTTGTCTTGTGGAAATGATCCACAACCTTCAAGAAGATAGTGACACAGATTCCAATGAATATGAATGGGTTGAACTCACAGAGCACTCCTATGAGTATAAATGAATTGACACCATTCAAACCTATAGCCCCTACCGTGAGGGACAAATGCTAACACATAGACCATTAGAGTCTGATTCACCAACTTCTAAGAGTACAACTTTCAAGGAAGGTCGGAGTTCCATCACAATAAACAACCTGGAGGAAAGTACAGTCCCAGATCCTATCCCTACCAATCAAAATCTTGACTGTGTATCCATTCAAACTATCACACCCAATGAATCAGACCTATCTTCCGACCCCCTTCCCCTTGTACATCCTGAACTTATCGACTGGGATTTACAAAGAACCACACAACTAGACATGTTCCAAAATGATGATGCCTATATTGACTACATGGAACTTAGGGACCACCTACCTACGGGAGATCATAAAGCTAGCTTCACCATTGAACTCAACACCATGGCTTATTTTGGAGAGGGTGTCAAGCCTTCTAGTTGCAAAAATATAAAAATAAAAAATGGATCTAATGGTGAAAACCATTCTGTGGCAGTATTAGATCCCAAAATAGTAAAAAGAAAGGATGCATCCGATGGTGAAAACCTCTCTGAGGTGCCAGACAATGGAAGGCTTAACACTCTCCCCACCGACATGTATCAGGAGAAGTCTCAAATTGTTGTGGAACCTACAGAACCTATCAACATTGGAATAGAGGATAATCCTAAGATCATTCACTTTTGAAAGTCTCTATCTCCACCAGAAAAGACCAAATTTGTACCATTCTTCAAGAAAAAGCAAGTCAACTTTTCTTGGTCATATGTAGATATGCCCAATTTAGATCCAGATTTGATTCTACATCATCTTCCACTAGAACCAGGGGTCAAACTAGTCAAGTAGAAGCTTAGGAAGATGCATCCATACATTGCATTGCTAGTAAAAGAGGAACTCAAGAAACTGCTGGATGTAGGGTTCATCAGGGCAATAGACTATCCAGAATGGGTATCCAACATAGTGCCAGTAGCCAAACCTGATGGCAGAGTCAAATTGTGCAATGATTTTTGAGATCTAAACAAGGCTTGCCACAAGGATGATTTTCCATTGCCCAATATTGATATCATAGTCGACTTGACAGCAGGACACACCATGCTTTCTCTTATGGATGGCTTCTTTGGGTACAATCAAATTAGGATAGCACCAGAAAACCAACATAAAATAGCTTTCACTTGTCCATGGGGAACCTTCTACTGGAACATCATGCCATTTGGGTTAAAGAATGCAGGGGCAACATATCAACGTGCTATGACCACTATCTTCCATGATATGATGCACGTCACAATGGAGGACTATGTCGATGATATCCTTGCAAAGTCACTAACAAGGGAATCCCACCTAGATTTACTAGAGAAGGTCTTTTAGAGATTGGAACACTTCAAATTTAGGTTGAACCTGAAGAAGTGTGTTTGGAGTCACCTTCGTCAGCTCTCGGGCTTCATTGTATTAGCAAATGGGATCAAAGTGGATCTTGCCAAAGTCAAGGCTATCATGGAAATGTCACTGCCAAAGAACATCACTCAACTGCGGTCTTTACAGGGCAAGTTATAGGTAATCTGTTGGTTCATCTCACAACTGGCAGACAAGTGTCAACCTTTTTCTCACCTATTGCACAAAAACATTCCATTTAGATGGGATGAGAAGTGCGAAGAAGCATTTGGCAAACTGAAAGAATACCTCATGAACCCTCCTATTCCAATGCCGCCTATCTAAGGTAAGCTGCTATTACTTTACATATTTGCTACACAAATAGCTCTTGGAGCCCTATTAGCACAATAGGATTATGAAGGCAAAGAAAGGGCTATATACTACATCAGTCGCACATTGGTGGGCTACGAAATAGATAGATTATGTCTTGCTGTGGTTTTTGCTTCCCAAAAACTATGACATTACATACTAGCACATTTAGTCAAGATTATTACAAAGATAGATCCATTGAAATACCTATTAAACAAATAAACTATAACAGGTCACCTAGCCAAGTGGGTAATGCTATTAAGTGAATACGACATTGAGTATGTAGAAAGGAAGGATATCAAAAGTCAAATCATTACTGATCAGTTAGCATAAGTATCATTATAGGATACCACACCAATGACATTTAAGTTTCTAGATGAAGCCATATTCAGTATCACAACACACACATGGAAACTCTACTTTGATGGATCCTATACAAACCATGGATCAGGGGCGGGAATCTTGTTGGTCACTCCTCAGGGTGACACCATACCTAAGTCTTACCGTTTGCTATTCCTATGCACAAACAATATAGCAGAGTATGAGGCCTTGGTCATTGGTCTCAAAATGATAGTAGAATGGAAAATAAAGGAGCTACATGTCTATGGCGACTCCCAACGGGTAATCAATCAAGTCAATGATGACTATCAGACCAAAGATGACAAGTTAATACCATACAAGCATATGGTCGATGAATTTAAACAGTACTTTGTGATCATCTCCTTTGAGTAAATACCTCGCATTGAAAACAAAGCAGCAGATGCCATGGCAACCATTGCCTCACTCCTTGAGATCCCAAAGAATGAGTCACGGTATGAGTTCTTGGTTGAGTCAGTTATGCAACCAGCTTATGATCTTCCTAAAACACACTCCATATGCCTATTAGTCGGATTTGATTCACCTTGGTATAGTAAGATTTACACTTACCTCAAGGATAACACCCTACCACCTGACTTTTCTTCTAACCAACGCCGAACCTTCATTCGCCAAACCTCTCGTTACACCATTATCACCAATACCATATACCGACGAGGTCTGGATGGTACTTACTCTGATGTTTAGAATGTGAAGAATCTCAAACTGCCTTACGAGATGTGCATGAAGGAATTTGTGGAACACACTCTAGTGGTCCTTCTTTAGCTAAGAAACTCATGCGTTTGGGATACTATTGGCCAAACATGGAAATAGATTCATATAAGTTTGTGAAGAAATACAACCAGTGCTAGATACATGGAAACCTGATACATGCACTAGCTTAAGAGCTCTAACCTTTAACGACACCTTGGCCCTTTTGTCAATGGGGACTCAACCTTGTGGGCAAAATTCACCCTCCTTCATCCAATGACCACAAGTTCATAATAACTGCCACTGAATATTTTACCAAGTGGATTGAAGCCATTCCACTCACAAATGTCATAGGCAAATGAATTACCTCATTCATCCTCAATTACCTCATTTGCAGATATGGAATTCCCTCATCCATAGTCACAGATAATAGAAGACCTTCCAAGAACTAGGATGTACAAGAGCTTTGTGACAAATTCAAAATCTAACACCATTTCTCCACCCCCTACTATCTGCAAGGTAATGGCCAAGCAGTGGCATCCAACAAAACAATCTTGAAAATCCTTGAGAAGACAGTCAACGATGTTGTCTGTGATTAGCACATACAACTGAATCCTACTCTATGGGTCTATCAAACCAGTATACACACTCCCATAGGTGCTACCCATTATACCCTTGTCTCTGGATCATAAGCCATTTTGCCCATCAAGGTCGAGTTACCATCCCTAAGGGTGTCATTAAAAGGTCTCATTACTGATGAAGACTACAGAGTTTCCAGATTGCAAGAGTTAGATCTACTAGAAGAGAGAAGGCAACAGGCCTTTAACTATCTCAAAGTATATCAACAAAAAATGTCACGAAGCTACAATCACAAAGTCCGTCCAAGGATATTCAATGTTGGTGATCTAGTACTTAAGGAAAATCCCTGCAATCAATAAGATCAGGAAAAGAAAGGTAAGTTTGAACCCAACTGGCTTGGTCCTTATGTCATCATTGCTACCTATGGATTGAGGGCATATCAGTTAGCAACATCCGAAGGTGAGCTGTTTGATGACCTAGTCAACAGTATGCATCTTCGCCAGTTCTATACCTAAGAGAACCTCAATGTAAGGGGGGCATAAATTCAAAAAAATTAAAAAAAATTAAAAAAAAAAATAAAGAAATGGAAAAACAACAAAAAAATCATCCTCTGGTGAAAACCTAGCAAATAGGCACTTTGGATAGGTACCATAATGAAAACCTGACAAACAAGCATCATGTGTACTTTTATCTTTCGTGCAAATAAAAGCAAGTGGTGAAAACCTAGTAAACAGGCGCTACTTGTGATAAACCACCTTCTCCATCTTTGGGAAACCAATCACCTTGTGTCCATCCTCCTTCCATCGTCTCTCATCCAATCCATATCTGTTCCATAATAAAACACCTTGTGTAACCTAATGATAACTTATCATGGCTTGATACTCTATCTCTTTTGTCACCTTATCAATTAAAGGTCTTATCTAGTATCCTATCCACAATGTCAGCCTAGCATAGCGTCTGTCGTCAGTATCATAGGGTCAACCCTGAACTATGTTGCCTCTGTGTCATCACGTAGGCAAGGCCATTTTCAATGCACTCCTAAGGCTCCACTTTCTGTCTATCCCATATCTTGTTGTCTATCCTCTAGTCCATCCATGGTCCAAGTCCCCGAACTACGTTGCCTCTGTGTCGTCATGTAGGCAAGACCATTTAGCAATGCGCCCCCAAGGCACTAGGTCAGTCCCTTAGGGTCCATTTTACTAGGCATACATGCAAGCACAAGCAAAGACCCACTTTTAAAAACAAAAATCTTGATGCAAGGCATCAACCTATCCAAAGAAAAGCAAGCAAGTCCCTAAAAGCACTCTAAATGATTCTATCTAAATTATGGCAAGAAAATACACCTAATGCAAGAATGTTTTGTGATTGTGATCAGGTTAGTTACAGTGTCTTGATTTTTGTTATCATGTCTTTCTATGCTACTCGAGGATGCCAAAAGCTAGAGATGCTATGATGGAGGCATGATTATTTTCTTTGTTTGTTATTTGTGGATTGATCTTTAGTAATGTGAAGCCTTGTCTACTAACATGATTGGCAAAAGTTCATCAAGGACATCAGAGGTCTAACATGAAAGGGGGCAATCCTAGTCTATTGATATGCAAGAAATACTCAGGTCATCTCGATTCAATTATACCTAGATGCTTGTATTAACTTGCTAAATCAAAATCCATATAAGTGATACTCGGGTCATCTTGGTTCAATTATACCTAGATGCTTGTATTTTCTTACAACATTTGGAAAAAGTACCAAAAAAATTTCCCAATGATGAAATAAGCACTTCGAAATACTTGCAATGTCAAGTTGGCAAAACCATTTTGCATCCATATCATATCCATTTACATCCATATCCCATGCAATAAAAATTCTTATGCAAAGTATGAATACAAATAAAAGCTTGTGAGTCTTTCTACCATCCTTCTATCGGTAAATCTTGTATCATTGTGTCATTTCTGTGTCGATTGAGTACATTTGGACATAGCAAAAACATAGCATCAACATTGCATATCATATCACATGAGATAGTCATTAACATGATTAAATCATTTGCATACATAATAGGTACATTAGATCATCCATATCCATTTGCATCAGCATAACATAGTGTCCAACAAAAAAATCAAAAACATAGACTAGTACATGTAGAACATCTCATAAACTACATAATCATATAGAGAACACTTGTATATTAGATGTACACATAAAATCATCTAAGTTTGCATCAGATCATATAAACATAAAAAATAATGTGCATCCATAAAAGGCATCATATAGACATCATAAACATGTGCATCACATATGAAACATCATAAGATAGAATGCATCCATGACATATAGCATAAACAACTGCATATGGAGATCAAATAACTGCATCATCATCTAAATAAACATAAAACATGTCCAAATGTATAATATCAAAGTCCATCTCTGAGTCAAAACATATAAAGTGTATACATCACATAAATAATGATACATGTCTCGGTACAAAATGATACAAGTATATACATATCAAGCTATTTGAGCCATCAAAAAGTGTATACATAAACCAAAATCTGGTACAAGTATAGTGTCAACTAGCCCTGCTACCATGAGACACTGCTCCCGGCACTGCCCTCTCCATCCCCTCCTCTACTAGCCCCTGAATGCTATGGGCCCATCACTGAAGATGCAGACCGTGAACCCCCTATCCTCTAAGAAGTGCCAGCCACTGACTGGCTCTTGAAGCTGTGTGCCCTCTAATCTGCTGGCACAACCCTGTGGTATAGACCCCTATAATACTATGTCTGGGCCTGCACCCTAGAAAGCTCTGCCTGTGCCTATTGTACCTGTGTAACCAAAAATGTGGTAGCCCTGTCCGTACCCAAGGCAACTAGGGCTGCGTATCTCTCCAATCTCAAAGCCCGCACCCTCGCCAATGCTGCATCTTGCTCTACAGTGAGTCCAGATAAAACCTGTACATCTGCCTCTCTTCGGGACTCTACCACCCTGAGATGTGCCCTGAGCTGTCTCACTTGTCCTTGTAGTGTAATAATAGCCTGTTGCTATAGATTAGGCTAGGTAGGGGCCTAAAGAACCTAAACCTGAGGAACCTGCTACAAAGGCACCTACTACTGAGGCACCTTTTTCTGAGGCACCTGCTGCTGAGCTACCTACTAGGGCACTTGTTGTAGTGTCGGCATCTGTACCTGCTATGCAACCTGTGGCTACACTACCTACTACTACTGGGAGGAGCACTCCCCAGCTCTCCTCCTCTTTCTTTGCCCCCCTCTACCTCTGTCACCTCCATCTCCACTGCCTCCTCCTCCTCCTCCTCCATCACCTCCATCATCTCCATCTCCCTGTCCCCCTCTCCCCCACCTCCTCCTCCTCCTACTTGCGCCATCCTCATCCTCTAAACCCTCCTCATCTAGATGAGGAACCAACTCTCTAGGTCCTGAATATCTCAGGAATGGATGAGGAGCCAACCACTCCTCATAATCAAGAGTCATCCCCATGTCTATCACCTCTCTCCTCATCGGCCAAGCCACATAAGGAGTCTGCTGGAACTTTGCTAGTACCTCCTCATAAGAAGCAACTGGGCCCCATCTGAACCACTCTGCATGTGTCCTCGTGAACCGGGCCTACCCCTATGGCATACCCTGTAGCCTCCCAAACTTCCTCCAAACCTTGCTAATAATCTGCCTCTCTAAAATAAACCGAGTCCTCCCAATGAGCCACTGAGTCTGAAAGCAGTATGGCAACTCATTGTCCTCATCATCCCAAGGCTCACAATCTAGATAGGAATGCTAGACAACTCTATCTACATTGTCTAGCGCATGCCTCCAGTACTCAAGATTTCTTAGCTTGTGCTAGGAAATAACACCTGCATATCCATAACTGTATGGCTCACCCCTTTGCCTAGAAAATATGCATATCAGCTAAGTAATCGCAATATGTTCCCATAGCTAAAACTAAAGTAATGAGACGCCTGCTGACAAACTAGATCCCTTGTGGTATACCACCTAATGCATATCGTGGTATAAGTACACCAAAAGACAGATGCCCCATGCAAATCAGGTGCCCTCTGTAACCATCCTCTCCATAATGCTACCCCAACCAATAGGGAAGCCATGTGACCTCCTATCGGGGTAGACAACACCCCCGATCAATCCAGCCACTATCCCTGGGAAGTAGTCATAGTAGTCATGAATGTCCTGCCAAGAGATCACCTGACCCTCCAGCTCTGGATCATCAAAGACTCACCTACACTCCGCCAGTCCTGCATCCTACTGAGGATTGTATTCTAAAAGCTCACCCTGTATCGACAAGTGCATAATCTTGTAAACATCCTCATGAGTAATCACCATCTCACCAGTGGGCAAGTGAAAGGTCCTATCATCGTTGTAGAATCGTTCCACTGCTATAGCCAACAAGCTGAGGTTCACATGAACCTTAGGCATGAAGCACACATAATCTAGTCCCATAGCACCTAGCACCTCTTGATCCATCTCAGTAAGCATGTATCGCTGCAACAATGGCAAGGGAAACTACTCCCATGATATAAGTATTACACAGGTAAATGGCAGAATGCTAGATGATATTCACATAGAGCAAAGGATCTTAAATAGGTTACAAGTAATTACAAAGAAAGCAAGTTTCTATATTTAGAAACTGCCAAAGACTACCAGAGATCGACACACGATCTTGTCATAATTACATACCATTACAAGAAACTGACCATTAACTAAAAATAAGAGATTCTAAGTATAAAAGAATATCTTAATACCCTCCCTTAATGGTCAACCTATTCACTACACCAAGAGACCCCCTGAATTTTACAAACTTGTCAGGACTAAGGGACTTGGTGAGAATATTAGTGGTCTGATCCTCAATTGGAACATAGAGCAATTGAACTGATCCGTCTTCAACCAACGATTGGATGAAGTGACAATGCATTTCTACATGCTTGGTTCTTTCATGGAAGACTAGATTCTTGGCAAGTTTGAGAACTCCCTGATTGTCACAAAACACGGGAGTCAGACCTGCTTGAGATAGTCGCATATCGGCAAACATCTAGCGAAGCCAAATTGCCTCACAAGCTGCCTTCACTGCACCTCGATACTCAGCTTCGGTGGAGGAGAGTGCTATAGCCTGCTACTTCTTACTGGTCCAGGTGACGGCACCGGATCCCAAATTGAACACATATCCAGAAGTTGATTTTCTGTCATCAACTGAACTGGCCCAATCTGAATCTGTGAAGCCTCTAAGGCTAGGATCATAATTCCTTGTGTAAAGAATTCCAAAGTTAGAAGTGCCTTTCACGTACCGTAGCACATGCTTAGCCGCTACCCAATGAACAACCTTAGGAGCTGTCAAAAATCATGAAATGTAGTTGACTGTAAAACTGATGTCAGGTCTAATAGCAGTTAGATAGATAAGACTGCCTACTAGCTATCTAAATAGAGACTCATCCACCGCTGGTGAGTCAGACTTAGTTGATAGCTTAAGGCCTTTTTCCATCAGAGTGGAGGCAGGTTTGTAGTCCTGCATTCGGAACCTATCCAGAAGACTGCGAGCATACTTTGACTGAGAGATGAAGATGCTATTCAAAGTTTGCCAAACCTCAACACCAAGACAATAGTGTGAAAGTCCCAAATCTGTCATATCAAAGGATTGGCACAGGTCCTATTTGATCTTATCGATCAGGTGTGCCGAGCTACCAGTAATGAGCAAGTCATCCACATAGACAATGAGCAACAATATATCATTACCAATATGTTTGATGTACAAATTTGGGTCAGATGGACTCCGCTTAAAGCCATGATCTATGAGGTACTTGTTGATTTTGATGTACCATGCTCTTGGAGCCTACTTCAAGCCATAAAGTGCTTTGACCAGTCTATAGACTTTCTGTTCTTGTCCGGCAACCTTGAAACCAGGAGGCTACGTCATATAGACTTCTTCCTGCAACTCACTATTGAGAAAGGCACTTTTGACGTCCATCTGATGGACTTTCCATTCAAACTGGGCTGCTAAGGAAAGGACGAGCCATATGGTACTCATCTTGGCTGTAGGAGCAAAAGTCTCCTCATAGTCGATGCCTTCTTTATGTGAGAAACCCTAAGCAACAAGCCATGCTTTGTACTTGTCTAGGGTTCCGTCAGCCTTGTACTTAACTTTATACACCCATTTGCAGCTAATGGGTTTCTTCCCTAGAGGAAGGTCTGAAAGGACCCAGGTGTGGTTCTTCTAAAGACTCTGGAGTTCTGATTCCATCGCCGTATCCCACTCTAGAATACCTTTAGCCTCTAAATACGTCTGAGGCTCATAGACACTATGCAGATTGGCCATGAGAGCAAAGTTTACTGTATGCTGCTATTTGCTCTTATTCCGGGAGGATCTACCCTCAATAAGTTCATCATCATGAAGATTGGAAATCGTCTGAGACCACCATTTGGGGAGATGGGTAGATGGGAGAACTTCAGGTTCAGCAGGAGGTTTTGGAATAGGTGCATCATGAAGAACAGGTGCATCAGGAGGATACTCAGGATTATCCTCAGGGATGTCAAACTGAGAATCATCAGAATCTAAAGAATTATCAGCATCCCTCCCACAAGGGGGACTTAAGGGAACACGGACACCCAAGTCAGGAGCCTTCAAAGGCTGGTCTTCAGACTGCTGCACAGAGGAGGGAGACAAGAAAGGTCCCCTCTCTTCATCAAAAACCACATCATGACTAAAGATGAGACGTTCTGTCTCAATGTCAATTAGCCTGTAGGCTTTGTGGTTATCGCTGTATCCTGTGAACATGAGTTTATGACTCTTGGAATCTAGTTTGGAGGGCTTGGCATCTGGAATCCAAACATAAGAAAGAGAACCAAAAACCTTCAAGTGACTGACCCGTGGCTTGTGGCCAGTCCAGGCTTTTTCAGGAGTCTTCTCCTTAACTGCATAGGTCAGAGACCGATTAAGAAGGTAAACTGCAGTGAAAACTGCTTCTACCCAAAATTTCTTGGGAACACATCTATGCTCCATCATGGAATGGGCTAACTCAGTTATAATGCGGTTGCGTCGCTCTACAAGACTGTTCTGTTGAGGAGTGTAGGGTGTGGTCAATTGGAGTTTGATGCCATGTGTATCATAGAAGTTGGAGAATGCATTTGAACAAAATTCCCCCCCATTATCTGACCTAAGAGTTACAATGGAACAACCAGACTCTTTTTCTACTAAGGCCTTAAACTTCTGAAAGACTGAAAACACATCTAATTTTTGTCTAAGAAAGTAAACCCACATTTTCCTACTGAAATCATCAACAAACAGTAAAAAGTATTTGCATCCAGTAATTCAAAGAGTATTCATAGGGCCACAAACATCAACATGAACCAACTGAAGTACCTTGGATGCATGCCAAGAGTCGTCAGTCAGGAATGGCGTGCGGTGTTGTTTCCCAGCTTGATACAATCCACAGACACCGAAGTTCTGAGCCTAAATCTCAGGGAGCCCATCTACTAGGTGCTGTCGGGAGAGCTAAGATAGGTAGTGCACATTCAGGTGCCCATACCGCTGATGCCAGAGACTAGTAACTGAAGAGTGTTGAGCTGCTAGGGCTGACAGAAGGACCATTCGAATCCACAAGTTGATAAAGACCATGGTCCTCAATGCCAATAGCTACAATGCAATTGGTTTCTTGATCGATGATCAAGCACTGGTGAGTGCTGAACACCACATCAAGGTGTGGAGAATGTTTCATGATCTGGCTGACTAAAAGCAAGTTAAGTTCTATACCAGGAACATAATATACATTGAGGAATATGATTTTCCTCCCACCAGACTGAAGCTGAATAGTGCCCTTCCCAGCAACTGTGTACACTTCTCCACCACCGAAGACCACTGAATCATTGAAAGGGGAGAGTTCTGTAAACCAGTCACGACAATGAGTGAAGTGACGCGAAGCATCTGAATCAATGTACCAGGTAGAGGATTTTGCATGGCCTATGAGTTTTTTAGCCATGAAGGTGTAAAACACAGACTCCTTCTACTCGGCACTGTTGGCCTTCTACTGAGACCCTCCCTGCTTCTTTTGTTCAGAAGCGATACATGCGCGACAATCTTTCTTGATGTGTCCAAACTTGTGACAGTAGTTACACTGAATGTTCTTCTTCTTACCACTGTACTGAGATGGCGCTAGCTGATGATTCTACTGTGGAGACTGACTTTTGCCTTTATTCTGAGCCTGAAACTTGGCTACAAAAGCCTGCTCTGAAGAGGACGAAGAAGCACTACTACTAAACTGTTGTTTCCAACAATCTTGCTGCAAGATGATAGTATAGAGTTCTGGAAACTTTAGATCAACATTAGCTGATGTAATGTTGAGAGGCTTAATGAAATGTTCATAGGACTTAGGTAGACTTTTCAAAGTGATCAGAACCAGGTCTTCTTCCTCCATTTTTCGACCAATAGCCACCAGCTGATCTCTGATCTCTTGGATCTTGTTCAGGTGCATCTGCAAAGATATCTTATCATCCATCATGATAGAAAATAGTATACTTTTCAGGAAGAACGCATAGCTCTTGTCAGAGGTTTCATGCAAACCCTTCAGATGGTCCCAAATCTCCTTTGCTATTTTTCCAGCTAGAATTTGAGGTAGCTGATCATCTGTGACTAACAGCGTAATGAGTATGACTGCTTCACGAGTTTGTTCGTCAAACTTATCCTGGTCTTTACCCACTGTTGCGAGATGAGTGGTAGTGCCGTCTATGATCTGAGCGAGGCAGCGATATTCAAAGATGGTCATCATTCACTGCTTCTAAGTATTATAATTTTTGCCATTAAATTGCTGACTGCCTTCCAACATGATGTTGTTTAAACTCACCATCTTGTACGCTTTTAGAGGCACGAAAAACTAGGTACTGAGAAGAGGCAGAATACATGAAACCTAAAGCACAAATTCCAATGTACTAAGGCAGGTACAGAAACAAATTTTAAGACAAAACTACTGGCATAGAAATTGAGGCATGGACTTTGAGATAATCGAAAAAAATCTGGAGTCAACCGAGAAAAGATCTCAAAAAACCTAGAAAGAATCTATAATCAAAAAAAATTTTAGACTTGAACCAAAGAGTCAAAACCCTAGCCAAAAATTTTAGAGGCCCTAGGCGGCCATGAAAGCATAGAAATTACAGGAAATCAGCCAAAAACTTAGGGAACCACGCATGTGTAAGTAGAGAAGACACGAAATCGCGTCAAAAGACAGAATAATAGTGCCGATCAAACACCTTGAAATCATGACAAGAGAAGGAGTAGAGAAATCGTGAATCTTGGAAAAACATGACTAGAAGCCCTTCAAACATACCAAAACATGATTTGCAGATAGACGGAAGTAAGATCTTCAAATCTCAGCATCACAAAACTGGTGACCAAAAAATTATGAGCAGATTTGAACGCTCAGAAGATGAGCAGAGGAAAAAAATCGTGAAATCTTGCCAAAGGAACAAAACGGTCATGAACAGAAATCTGCGACTTCCAAGAAAAGAAGTGGGACCTCTCAAGAAAAAAACCGCGATGAATGCAATCACTAGAACCCTTCAAAACATGAACCAGAATAGTTTTAAACCAGATGCCAGAATCAGAGCAGAAGATTTATCCCGTTGGTGTACTTAACAAAAAAATGCAAAATCCCAGATCTATCAAAAGTTACAGAGAGCAAGGAGGCCGTACTTCATACGACAGGGAGCACAGGAAAAAATTTGAAAGAAACAAAATTCTAAAAAAAAATTCCTGCTCAACTTGGCTCTGATACCATATTACACAAGTAAATGGCAGAAAGCTAGATGATATTCACATAGAGCATAGGATCTTAAATAGGTTACAAGTAATTACAAAGAAAGCAAGTTTCTATATTTAGAAATTGCCAAAGACTGCCAGAGATTGACACACGATCTTGTCATAATTACATACCATTACAAGAAACTGACCATTAACTAAAAATAGGAGATTGTAAGTATAAAAGAATATCTTAATAATAAGTACATCCTGGATGTCCTCCTACAATCAAGCAAGGTAATACATCAACCAAAATTGTATATCTACTCAAAACTATCTAAAGCATCATATCACTTACTTAACATATCAAAATTGATCAAAACAGCATAAACATCTCTCGACTAGATTCCTGTAATCTCAGAGATCGCTTCTTGATTGACGCATCGAGCAAGATGCCAATCGAGTCAATTTTGTTAAGTAAACTGACTATCTCAAGCATATGCATAGAACTAGAAGGTACATGCACCATTTCATAGTAAATGCACCACTTCTGGTAAATGCACTGCCAAATTGAGTAAAAGCACAGTCCCATGTCAAAAGCGCAGCTTCCCAGTGCATACACCAGAACAACTGTCCCATGTGCGGCTTCTACATATGCGCTGCTTCCCATATCAAATGCACAAAATCCTAATGCATGCACTGACCCATACCATAAAAGCGTAGAACATTTGTATGCACCGTTTCATAACACATATGCGCTAAATCATATCATATGCATGGCTCCGGAGCATATATGCATCGAAACACAAATCAGTGCATCTGTCTTACCTAAACTTTGCCTAGCATTTATTGAACTAATAAATGACCCTAGGTGAGTTCTTCAAAACTACAGACAGGTGATCCTGCGTCAGCTGGCCGATCGAACCGTCAGACTCGCTCAAAGCGGTGCTCCTCGCATGGAATATCCATATCTATCTCAGTTGCTCTATCCTCCTATGCTCTCTTAAGCTCTCAAGGATGAATCACCAAAAGCTAAGTGTGCAAATGACTAGATTTGTTGACCCAACTCCTATGTATAGCAAGTGAACCCTAACTAGCTGTGTGGCAACTGTGACTATTTCCCAAGCCTGTTTCTTCCCATTTCTCCAAACCGTGACTCATTTTTCTTCATTTTAACCTGTTTTTCACCTTCTTCATCATGAGATTGTCCGTCTCACGCCTTCTGCCCTTCTTTCCATCCAATCTCCTGAGGGGGCATCCTATCGTCGTAACCTGTACCAGGGGAAAAATTGTGGCATGTATCGTTATCAGGAATTCTATTCTTTGAAGCAACACAGTAAACTGAATTGCATCAAAGAGGGGCAAAATGTATACACCTAAAAATGACATGACTTGGTCTAAATAAATATTCTTAATATTTATTTCATTCTAATTCCTCTATCAATAAATAAATAAATAAATAAATTTATTCGATTCATATTCCTCTAAGTTAATTAAATATCAAAATATTTAATTACCTCTTCTAAAGTCAAAATTAAATAAAATCCTTTATTTAATTAAATTCTTCCAAACATTTAAATAATTCTTTAATTAAATCATTTCTTCTTCCAAATTTAAATAAATCAATCAAATTTATTTAAATCCTCTCAATCTCTAAAAATAAAATACAATCAAATATTTTATTTTCTCTTCCAAATCATGCACAAACAATTAAATAAATTTATTTATTTAATTTGCTTTCTTATCTTCTAATTCCTCAAAAATCTTCCAAATCTTCTAAAAATAAATCTTCTTCTTCATGCACACAAAATTAAATAATTTATTATTTAATTTCTCTCAAATCATGCAAAAGCAAATCACAAGTTGAGTTAACTGATTCAATCAACCTTGTTTTTATCAATAACTCTTAAATTAGAAAAAAAAACATTCTAATTTATGAAAGCATATCTTATCTTTATAAAAGAAAGCAGTTAACTCAAACAAAATGGCTTTTGTGTAACACGTGTCTTCTTTCTATTTGCGCACATTCTCTCAAGGTTTCTATATCGTTGATCTTCTTATTCTTTCTATACCATTGATCTTCTCTCTCTCAAGTCTATAAATTGAACCCAATTCTTCCATTTCATTCATCCAAGCTTTTAGTATCATTACTTTGCAGAATTAACAATGTGCCTTTGGACCGGTATGTCTACCTAGGGCTTGAAGCTGCAACACAAAACTAAAATTACGGACCTCTCCAGCCAGCAACTGTTCCTCGGAGATGGTGAAGAATTGGTCCCTTACTAGGGCAGTTTTGACAGAGCCAAGCTGCCAAAGCCATGGGACGCTATTTGTTTCATCCTCATGAAATACTTTACCCTCGAGGGCCGCTTTACCAGGTTTTATAACTACCATATGCCCCTATTAAATCATTTCCGTCGCAATGTTAAAATTAGTTTTCTGTTTTATTTGCTTTCTTCCCTGGAGTTTTTTGTCCTTAGGGTTCGGGCGAAACTGGCTAAAAACCCTGCTCTGAAGCCTATCCCTCTCCACCAGAGCCTTATTCTCTGTTTATATAATCATCATCTTGCCCTCGAGCCCTCCAAATCCATTCCTGCCACTAGTGGGGACGGCGAGCCCTCCTCTAATCTTAAGGATATTCCTGATGTTGATGAACCCGGGCCCTCCCCTGTTCCTATCAAAACAACTGCAGATTGCACTCCTGTGGCAAATCCTGTCAATTCAAAGTAGAAGATTACTGGTGAAATGGGTACTGGGAAGATAGTGGTTGGGTCCCCTAAAACCCTTGGTAGGACCCCGGTGGGACAGCGAAGGGATTCCTCTGTGAAGAAGGTGAGTGGGGAGGGGTTGTCTTCTGTTGTTCGGTGGTCTGGGCATATTGCTGGTAGGCCGGCTCCCTCTGCCAAGTTCATTGACTATTCTAAGAGCGGCTCGGATGAATCCACCAGGGGGGAGGACGACAGGGATGTGGAGATTCAGGATATTTTGGGTGATGATGAAGACAAGCAGGAAACACATGATACAGGGGAGGAAACTGCTGACTCTACTAGCCATGCTGACAAAGCGGGCGATATGTTTGTGGAAGAAGCTGAGGATGTTATGGAGACAGATGATGGTCCGGGGGCTGATCTTGCTGGTCTGCGGGTCCGCATTGTGAAGTTGGAATGGGTTCTCTCCATTGTGCTCAAGACCTCTATTCTCCTCAACCTCTCTGTACTGAAGAATTTGGGGGTTACTGTCAATACTGATAGTGATGATTTGGCTGAAAAAATGGATGCTATTATTAACTCTATGGTCTAGTAAGGAGAGTTGTAGTCTCCTCTGTCTTTGTTATTTTACTGCTGATACTCTGTTACTCTATTTTTTTGGCTTTAAGTTTTAGTGGCTAGTTTTGCTGGTTCTGCTGGCATTATGTACTGGTGGTATATGCTGTTTCTAGTGTAAGGCTCTGTTTTGTCTTCAGGCCTTTCTATTTTTGTTAAGGGTTCGGCCCCTTGTTTAGCCGCCTTATATAATAAAAAACAATGTGCCTTTGGTGCCCAAATCCATCCATAGCTTGCGATCACCCTTTTATTGTATTGAAGCTCATTTTCATTACAAGAAGTATCATAGCCATCTCTTCATCATCATCTTTAAAAACAAAGCAAGGAAGTACATCTTCTGAGGGCTTCAATTCACATACAAAGATCGATTGAGAGTAGGCAAAGAATGGAAGCAGTAAAGTAGCAAGGTTTGCATGGTTTATTCTTTGTTATTTGAATCTTTGTTATTTGCAATTTCTATTGAGATTATTGGTTTATTGATTGAATTTGATAACTTTGACAATATTTCTAGTAACACCAGTATCAAAACCCGATGGAAGAGTCAGATTGTGTAATTACTTCCAAGACCTTAGTAAGGCTTGTCGCAAAGATGATTTCCCATTGACATCATCATAGACTTGACAACTAGGCACACTATTCTCTCTCTTATGGATGGTTTCTCCAGATACAACCAAATCAGAATAGTGTCAGAGGATCAACGTAAGATGACATTCACTTGTCCATGGGGTACCTTCTACTAGAACGTCATGCCATTTGGGTTAAAGCATGCATGAACAACATACCAACATACGATGACTATTATCTTCCACGGCATGATGGACGTCACCATGGAAGACTATGTGGATGACATCCTTGCCAAGTCACTTACAAGGGAATCTCACTTAGATGTCCTAGAGAAGGTCTTTCAGTCATTGGAACAATTCAAGGTCTGATTGAATCTTAAAAAGTGTGTGTTTGGGGTCACCTCCGGCAAAATCTTAGGTTTAATAGTATCAACAAATGGCATTGAGGTTGATCCTGCGAAGGTCAAAGCTATCATGGAGATGCCACCACCAAGGAACATCACCTAACTGTGGTCTTTTCAGGGATAATTACAGGCAATCCGTTAGTTTATCTCACAACTGGCAGACAAGTGTCAACCTTTCACTCTTCTCTTGCATAAGAACATTCCATTTAGATGGTATGAGAAGTGCGAAGAAGGATTTCACAAATTGAAGGAGTATCTCATGAATCCACCTATCTTGATGCCACCTATCCAAGGCAAGCCACTATATATTTACATATCTGCTACACCGATAGCTCTAGGAACCCTTTTAGCACAACAAGACTATGAAGGCAAGGAAAGGGAAATCTACTATATTAGTCGCACATTGGTGGGGTATGAATTGCAATATTCTCAATATTGAAAGATCTTGTCTTGCTATGGTTTTTTCTTCCCAAAAACTATGCCATTACATGCTTGCACATTCCATCAAGCTAATTGCAAAGATCGATCCTGATGAAGGGGGTAAATCATAAAACACACAATAACAGAAATTGCACATAGAAAATAGAACTTTCTTTATTGATTTGGACAACTTGTTACATTATAGAAGCTCAAATACAATCAGAAGAATCAACCCTCCACAGGCTGCAACACATTACAGCTTCCTATCACAGGACTCTGGAATCATCTACCTTCTGTAACCCCAAATTAGCTAGGATTTCTATTTTCCCACCTATTCTTGACTCTACACTTTCCCCCTTAACTCTACTACTACCCAAGGTTCCCCAAAAATGGTTATTAACAGCCTTTTTGGCAGCCAACAACCTAATTTCAAAATTTGCATCTCCCTCCAAAAATAGGTCAACTTTCAGGAGCCATAACTTTTGATCTGGGTGTCTGATTGATGAACCATTTTATGCGTCGGCAAGCTTGTGGAGTGCTCTACATGATAATAGCCTGCTCTACCAGTTCCAACCATTTTTGGGCCTGTACGGGGCTGTTTAGTGGCTCAAACTTGAGTTTGAATAATTTTCAAGCATTTTTTAGGAAACGGAAACTTTAATATCTTTCAGCTCGCAAATGATCTTTGCGTGATTCCTTCACCAAAGGTCTTATTTTTTAGTTACAAAGCTTCCTATAAATTTTCACTTCAATCCATGCCCAAATGCAAACTTTGTAAAAATAGCAGGTTGCTATTTTTAGCAATTTGGAAAAACTGGAAGTTCTACATCATTATTCAAGCGATTATGGAACCAGAACCACAAATTTTGAAAAGAAATGGAAAGAACATCAACAATTTTGAAACACATCTTTTTTTAGGTGATGCAAGATTGCCCTTACACCACTGGATGCTCCTGCATCAGATCCACTCAAATACTTGTTAAGCAAAGCAGCCCTAATAGGTCGCCTAGCAAAATGGGTAATGCTACTAAGTGAATATGACATAGAATATGTGGAAAGGAAAGCTATCAAAGGTTAGATCATCGTAGATCAGTTGGCAGAAGTACCATTACCAGATACCACTCCAATGACATTTGAGTTTCCTAATGAATCAATTTTTAGTATCACAACACATTCATGGAAGATATACTTTGATGGCTCTTATACAAACCATGGATTGGGGGGATGAATCCTATTGGTCACTCCTCAAGGAGACACAATACCTAAGTCCTATCATCTACTTTTTCCTTGCACAAACAACATAGCAGAGTATGAGGCCTTAGTCATTGGTCTTAAGATGGCAGCAGAGTGGAAAGTGAAAGAGCTACATGTCTATGGAGATTCGCAACTAGTGATCAATCAAGTGAATGATGACTATCAGACGAAAGATGACAAGCTAATACCATACAAGCATATGGTAGATGAATTTAAAGGATACTTTGTGATAATATGCTTTGAGCAAATTCCTCATATAGAGAACAAAGTAGTAGATGACATGGGAACCATCACCTCGCTTCTCAAGATACCAGAGAATGAGTCACGTTTTGAGTTCTTGGTGGAGTCAGTCATGCAACTAGCTTATGATGTTCCTGAAACACAATCCATTTGCCTCCTAGTTGGATTTGATTCACCCTTGTATGGTAAAATTTACACTTACCTCAAGGATAACACTTTACCAGCTGATTTATCCAATAACCAATGCCATACCTTTATCCACCAAACATCCCGTTATACTATTATCATAGAAACCCTTTACTGCTGAGGTCTGGATGGTACTCTACTTAGATGTCTTGAATATGATGAATCTCAAACTACCTTATGAGAAGTACATGAGGGAATCTGTGGATCACACTCTCGTGGTCCTACCTTAGCTAAGAAACTCATGTGTTTGGGATACTATTGGCCAAACATGGAGATAGATTTGTATCATTTTGTCAAGAAATGCAAGCAGTGTCAGATTCATGGTAACCTCATCCATGCACCAGCTCAGGAACTATGACCTTTAATGACACCTTGGCCCTTTTGTTAGTGGGGACTCAGCCTTGTGGGTAAAATCCACCTCCATCATCCAACGACCACAAGTTCATCATAACTGCCACTGAGTATTTTACCAAGTGGATTAGAGTTGTCCCCCTCACTACTATCACAGACAAGCAAATTGCCTCCTTCATCCTTAATTACCTCACTTGTCAATATGGAATTCCCTCATCCATAGTCACGAATAATGGAAGACCCTTCAAAAACCAAATGTCCAAGAGCTCTATGACAAATTCCAAATCCAACACCACTTCTCCACCCCATATTACCCCCAAGGCAACGGTCAGGTAGAGGCATCCAACAAGACCATCTTAAAAATCCTCAAGAAAACTGTCAACGACACCGGCCATGATTGGCACATGCAACTCAATCCCACTTTGTGGGCCTATCAAACCAGCATACACACTCCCACAGGTGCCACACCATATGCCCTTGTCTATGGTTCCGAAGCCATTTTGGCCATTAAGGTCAAGTTACCATCTTTGAGGGTGTCATTAAAAGGTCTTATAACTGATGAGGACTACATAGTTTCTAGACTACAAGAGTTAGAACTATTGGAGGAGAAATGATAGAATGCTTTCAACCATCACAAAGCCTACCAACAAAGAATGTCATGAAGCTATAACCACAAAGTCCGCCCAAGGGTATTTAATGTTGGTGATCTAGTGCTCAAAGAAAATCCCTGCAATCAGTAGGATCGAGAGAAGAAAGGAAAGTTTGAACCCAACTGGCTTGGTCCTTATGTAATCATTACTTCCTATGGATTAGGAGCGTACCAGTTAGCTACATCAAAAGGTGAGCTATTTGATGACCCAATCAATAGTATGCATCTTCGCCAGTTCTATACCTAGAGAACCCTAATGTATGGAGGGGCATAAAAATTCAAAATAACAAAAAAATGAAAAAAATTCAAAATAACAAAAAAAAATGAAAAAATGGCAAAAGAATCAAAAAAATGAAAAAATAGCAAAAAAAAAGAAAAATAGAAAAATAAAAAAAACATCGTCCTTTGGTGAAAACTTGGTAAACAAGTGCCTTGGATAGATACCATGATGAAAACCTAGCAAACAGGCATCATGTGTATTTTGAAAATGCTGTAATAAAAGTAAAGTAGTGAAAACCTGGCAAACAAGTGCTCTTTGCAATGAGAACCGCTTCCCCCATCTTTGGGAAACCATCACCTTGCATCCTTTCTTCCTACCATCATCCATCATCCAATTGTATCCGTTTTGTAGAACCACCTAACAATAACCTATCATGGCTTTATACGCTATCACTATTGTTGCCTTACAACCTAAGGTTTTTTGAGTATCCTATCCATAGTGTTAGCCTGTCATAGCGTTCATCATCAGTATCTTGTCACCCTGAACTACGTTGCCTCTATGTCTTCACGTAGGTAAGGCCATCTTGTATTGATGCACCCCTGAGGCTACCCATCCGTTCCATTCCTTATCACCCATCCCCTGGTCCATCCACATCTGTACCATTTCCCATCACCTAGGTCTTAGGTCCGCAAGGTTAACCCTAAACTACGTTGCCTCTGCATCGTCACGTAGGCAAGGCCATTTATCAATGAGCCTCCAAGGCACTAGGTTAATCCCTTAGGTCCTATCCCATCAAGTCTATCATAAGCGTCTCACAGTTTTTCATCCATAATAAACTAGAAACCTCTACCTGACTGGGGGCAAGTCCTCAACCTGGTTACGAAGTTGGATTCTGCAATGCCACATGTTCTAAGAGGGCACCAATAAGGATTGTGATACCTTTCACCAGACACACATGCACAACAAAGCACACTTCCAAATAGAAATTTTGACGCAAGACCTCAACCTATCCAAAACAAAACAAACAAGTGCCTAAACACTCAAAATGATTTTATCTAAATTATGGTAAGAAAACACATCTAATGCAAGAAAGTTTTGTTTTGACTGGTTGTGCCTAAAATCTTAACTTTTTGTTATCATGTTTCCTACCCTACTCAAGGATGTCTAAAAGCTAGAGATGCTATGATGGGGGTGTTTGTTCTCAAAAATGTAACTTCAGGCCACAAGAGGTTACCAATCTCTTGATATGTTTTTGGTCAACAAGACAGGGTTTGTTTGATAGGACCCCCTTCTCTTTTGGCTCTGCCCGACCTAGGTGGGTATACCTATGTAAATGAGGTAGACTTAAACTATGTGTTTCCTAATTTAGAAATCTATCCACAATGGCAATTGGAAATGGAAAGATATAGTTCTAATTTGGTATAAATTGTATAAGCAATATCAAGGTAAATCCTATGTTTAATTGATAGAAAGTTTAGAGTAAAATGAAATGGGTGAGACCAGTGCCTTGTTGGGTAAATGGGAGTCAAATAAAAATCTGAGATGAGTGGCTTATATTTGGTAGTAATTCTAATTGTTTGGCACATTAATATTGCTTAATAACTTGTATAAACGTGCAAGGAAATAATTGACAGACTCTTCTTAATGATCCAACTGACACAACCAGGTTACTTGTAATTTATCAAAAGGATTTTTAATCCCTACTTGAAGGAACCAATTGAATAAATCAAACGAGAACAGTAGATGATATCAAATTGGAGACAAAATGCCAACCCTAATTATGTGGTTCTTCTTACTGATCCAATTAATACTCCTAGATTACTATGATTGACTAGAAGGATTTAATTCCTTTGAGGAAACCAATTAATCATATCACACAAATACAACAAATGTGCATTGATAAACTGAGTATATACTTGATATATCAATTTTAATAATAAGGAAGCACTAAAATGGAGACAACCAAATAATTGAATATCTTCAACAAACAATTGGTACCAATATGGCACCATAGAATCAGAGATTTTCCATTAACTTCTTCAAAATTATGCTTGCAACATGGTCTTTGAGTTTTATAAATATTATGGAGATTTTCTACTATCTACTACTACTCCCTTCTCTCCTTCATCTTTCTTTTTAATCGGTTCTTGGTCTCTCTTTTTATAGGAGAGGCAAACAAGCTTCACACCCGTTACAATAGAAAAGACATAACTATTCATAACTATTAAGAAAACACTTTTAAACTAACAAGATTTAAGAAAATATTTTTAATTAGAAAGATCAATCCGTTATTCACTGAATAGAAACCCGTGACCAATCAAGGCCTAAGCAAGGCATTCTATTTTCTAATGTGGTATCTCCTCTTCACATTTAGTCCTCTTCAGAACCCAAATATGTTTCCTACCATTCACTAATTTTTAGACCACTAGGCCACTTAAATTCCTGTGCGGCTGTAAAGCTTACAAGATGGCTTTTCCATCTGTTGTCCAAGAGGTTCCTGATGTCCACCACAAACTTTGTGTATCCATTGTCCAACATGATAATTCCATCAAGAAGAGTATGGAACTCAGTGAGTTTAATTTCCCCATTATTCTGTACATGTGCTAAACATTTAGGAATCATCTGATCAAACTCTTCTCTCCATTCATCTACACCCTTCAATTGGTTATCATCTTTGAGGATTGATGGGCTGAAATGGCATTTGATGGAGTCAAATGTACTCCTCTTACCTTCCACTTTCCTTTTTGTATCTACCAAATACTGATACTCTTCAATTATGCTTTTCACCATTTCTCGTGTAGGCTTGAGCCTTGATGGGGCATCTAGATCTCTATGTGTGGCTTTGCATAAAGTAGTCAGTATGTGGAAGGTAGGTTGTCATCTCTTTTGAAGATTTTCAAGAATGGAAGAATTAGCATTTATCTGTTTAAGAGCTTTGATTAGATTGCTGAATTGTTCATGTACCCCATTTATTTTGTCTTTCAATATATCAACTTTGTGCTTTAATATCCTTCTCAGGATCTCTATGATGTAATTTTTGACATCTTCCTCATTATGCTTTTTTAGCTTATCAATTTCCTCTTTCATTTGTTGGATCTGGGGATCCTTTGTATGGAATGGTGGGTGATAGACAATTAATTCATCTCCCCTTACTGTGGTGGCTTGTTGCAAGTGTTGTTTTAGCTTTTAATTCTCAATGAACAATTTGTTCACCTCATCATTAGATAGCTTTAACCTTTTCTCATATTCATTAATTTTCTTTTCCATGTTTTCTACCACATCTCTAGTGAACATTGCAGAATGCATGGTTATGGTGGTAGCTTCAGTAGGAGTTGTGTCTCATAGTTTCTAATCATGGCTGACCCCCTCATTTATTGTACTACATCAAGGAGCCGAGGCTTCCTTGTGTTCTTCTACTCTGTCCATACGGCAAGTGTTTGAGTAGTAGGGTTATACCCTACTCCTGAGACACCTTCCTCTGAATCAAATTCTGCAATTAACATGGGGTCATCTTGTGCTCTGATCTGATCCAAAAGAAACATTTTAGACAACTCCATCCCTGGTATAATCAACATATCACTTTTCAACACCATTTCTCTTACCTCCTGGGGAGTGACATTAATATTATCAATATTCAATTCTGCAAATGTCTAAGCCTGGATCTCAGCCTGTTTTGACTCATTAGCTCCTATAAGATTAATCTTCAACTTTTCATCAAATTGTTTCATTTTCATTTTGATCCACAAATCTCTAAACTCATTATTGTGTATAAAATTATCATCCTCTATGAATCTTAGAGAGGCCACTACCCTCTCATCCTCTTGAATCTCATCAATTCCCTCCTCTGGCAACCTTACGTTTGGATCATGAGGCTTTTGAATTTTTTGCTATTCCACTGCCTCTTTCAGTTCAGTCAAGGCCAAGATTGCTTCTTGTTCTTCATCATCACTTGAATTATATTCCACTAATGGCTCGATCTTTTTTTTTTGGCCTGTGGCTCATGAGTGGGAGATGGAGGGGATGGATGTGTAGGTGATGGGGGTGATATCTGAGATGTGGATGTTTCATGTGGTGGTTGGTGGGGTGTGGGCAATGGAATGAGTCCCTCATCTTGGGCCATTTTGTAAAATTCATCAAATTTACTCAAAATCATTTGCATTCTTTTTAGAAGGTTGGGTTCATTTGCAAAAAAGCCTTTGAAGCTTCTATCTTTTTCCTTCTTCTAATTTTCCCATCTCATCATTGTATTCCACCTTTTTCTAGCCTGCATTACATCAGCAAAATACACCAAATTCCTTATAACATCCTCTCCAGAATTAAATTCATGTGAAATAGCCTTCTTCGTCAATAGGGTTCTTCTGATCATATTGATGTGACCCTCTAGGTCACATACTCTTTCTGTTCCATGTTTGAGGGAGTAATTGACCCTTATAAACCTCTACACTTCTTCAAGCATACCTGACCCAATGGCTAGCTCTTCAAAAATAGTCAAGTCAAGAAAAAATGTGCCTTTTCTCTGATTTCTCATCAAGTCATGTTCCATCCAGAGCATCTGCCACATAAACTCTAGGAAACACACTCTTGTAGGTACAAAATTAGGTAAAACATGTGGTGCTTGGTTGTACCCATATACTCTGATAATAGTGTGTTGTGGCATAAGGAACCAATCATCATAATTATGAGTATAGCGTTGGTCTGGCCCATACTACACAGGCCTCATTACCTTCATCAATGACTCAGGCATTCTTGGTGTTGGGTAACCAAGAGCAACAATCAATCTAATAGCAAAATCATCTGGAAACACTACAAAATCACTTTTTGTACACCTGCTATCCCAAATGTAGCACTGGTTTTGCATAGGGAGTATAACTCTTCTTTCTTGTGTACACAATTACATCCTTGTAGTCCACTTCATTTCATTCTGATACATAATTAAGTGACATAAAAAAGAATATTTTCTGAAAGTATTAGGGGCCTTGGCTTCCCTAACTTGTAGCAAATCTTCATGTATTTGTTCTTCAATCACAGATGCAAAATCAAATTCTACATTTGACTTAGAATGTTGAATTATCATAGCCATTCTCATCAACCCTATTTGCATTTGCTCCTCTACATCTATCCCTAAAACGTGACACAATGCATAATAGGTATTCTTGAAATAAACTTGGAATTCAGAAACTTGGAAAGGTTCCATTTTGGAAGAAGGAATAGAGAGCCTTCTGTTATCATCACCCCTCTTCATGTGTAAGGGGAGCTCATCACTTCGATATGTTCTCCTCAAACTCTTATATTCTTGCTCAAGTTTCACTAAGTTCACCTCTATTACAACTTTTTTATTTAGGTTGAAACATTTGATAATGGCATCTCTATTGATATCCAATAAGCACTCACCATTTGGAAGCCTCATAGTTTTGGTTGGGGCATGGTAACTGTGGGCAAGGGCTTTAATCAGCTCAACATTAATGAAAATGTTGGGAACAATTAATTTAGCCAAATCTAAGGTCCATGGGTTTAATGCTGGTTCATGGTCATTCCTTTTTAGATAAAAGTACCAGTAGAGGTTCCACCCTGATAGAGGTACATAGGGGTCCCTACAACCTTGAGCTAAGTCTCTAAAAACCTTTTTAGAACCTTTGTCAATTGAGCCAGGAAAAAATAAAAGCAGAGGGGATTGCAATGAAGACTTACTAGTTTTGGCTTCATCCTTCTTAGCTGCTACTTTAGTCTTTTTAGGTGCCATTTTATGAAATTCACAAGAAATGATGAGCAGAGCTTACCTAAAAAAATTGCCTTGAAGAATTCTCTTTACTCCCACAGTTTGAGCTCCTCTATAATTTGTCTTCCGCTACTATCAGTGAGAAATCTTAATTTGTTTTGTGTATTTTCAAGACCAAGACACATTTACTTCTGGCTCATAAATTCACACGATTCAAATCTTTGTGTTGAGCTTAAATCTTCATATTTTGATGTTGATGTGATTGGTATGCTTTAAATAACCCAACGGCTTGATTACCGCACTATCGTAGGTTAAGTTTTGGCCCCCCGAGGTACAACAGTATAGTGCGTAGTGTATAGTATTAACTCTTCTTACCATCATACTGTAGGCTGTTTGAGAATGTTTTTCGGTAAGGAGGTATGATATGGGTATTATGAAGGCTACCCATTGTGATAGCGATATCGCGGTAAAATGCAAAGAGGACTTTATGAATGGTGATAACATGATTTATTATGGAAAAAATAAGAGTAGGAGTCATGGATACACAAATAAAACACTCAGAACTTTTATGAAAATTTAGGTTCCAACAGGGGGCATGATTATTTTTATTTTGTTTGTTGCTTGTGGGTTTACCTTTAGTAATGTGAAGCCTTGTCTAAAGACATGATCAACATATTGATCATTGAGGACATCAGAGCTCTAAACATGAAAATGGTGTAATCCTTGTCTGTTGACATGCAAGAAGTACTCAAGTCATCTAGATTAAATTTTCACTAGATGCTTGTATTGGCTTGCTATATCAAAATCCATGTAAGGGATACTTAGGTCATCTCAGTTTAATTATACCTAGATGCTTGTATTTTCTTACAAATTTTTAAAACAAAAAAAAAAACAAAAACAAAAAAAAATGCTCAATGATGAAACGAAGCACTTCAAAATACTTGCAATATCAAGGTGACAAATATCCGCATCCATGCACATCCAATTTCATTTCATATACCATCCATAAATAGTGATTTTGTTCAAAGTGCCAATGATCATAAATGAAAGCTTGTGATTCCTTCATTCGCGTTTCTTCTATCAATCAAGTTTCTATCTATCATCGTGTCTTTCGTCGGGTCTCTTCTACATTGATTGAGTACACTTGGACATAACAAAAACATAGTATCATTTTGCATTTCATATTAGATGAGATGGTCATTAAATTGATTAAATCATTTGCATACATAAATAACAAAAAACATATAGTAATTTTGCATTTCATATTAGGTGAGATAGTCATTACATTGATTAAATCATTTTTGCATACATATAGGTGCATCCAATCATCCATATACATTTGTAACAAAATAACATAGATGCATACATAGTATCTCATCAGAAAACCATAAAAAACATAGCTGTCAGTAATCATCTCGTATCATTTTATTTGCATAACAAAGTGTTGCACATTAGATATCATAACGTAAACATAAAACATACAAGTTTCAATAACAAATAGAGTGCATCCATGATCATCGCATAAAACAAAATGCATATAGGCCATCATAATTGCATCATCATATATAATCATAAAACATAAAAATGTCCAAGTGTACAATATCAATCTGTCATCCACGAGTATAATCACAACAGGTGTATATGCACATCAAAATAATAAAGATACATGTTCGAGTAGCTGTACACAATAAGAGTGACATATACATAAACTTGCTATCCATGTGCCATAAAAAAAAGTGTGTACGAAGCAAAAATCTATGTAGAATCACAGCTAACCCTGCTACCACAGGATGCTACTCCTAGCACTGTCCCCTCCCCCTCCTCCACCTCGGCCTGTCCTAGATTGTTGTGGGCCCATGCCCAAAGCCACCGACCATGAATTGCCTACCCTCCACAAGGACACATCACTACTTGGATCCTATAACTCGGTGCTCTCTCATCTGCTGGCACTACCCCATGGTATAACCCTCTATAGTACTGTGTCTGAGCTCGAGTTGTGGCCAACTCCCCCAACACCTGTGTCACCTGGGCCTAGGCTTGTGTCAACTATGTCACAAGCATAACTGTCACTGCATCAGTGCCCAGGGCGGCTGTGGCTGCATCTCTCTCCCTTGTCAGGGCTTGTACCCTAGCCAATGTTGCATCTCTCTCCCCAGTCAAAGCATGTACCCTAGCCAGTGCGGCATCCTACTCTGCAGTGATACCAGCAATGATCCCCGCGTCTCCATCTCTCTAAGCCTCAGTGGCTCTCAATTGTGTCCTCAACTATCTCACCTGGCCTCATAGCAATGTCACTTCATACCCCTGCACCTGTTGCTATGGGTCAGGCTAATCAGGTACCTGTGGTACTTGTGGAACAACTACCTACTGTACTACCGGCTAAACCACTTGTTGTTGTGCCACCTGTTGTACCTCTTGCTAGGGTGGGGCCTGCCCCACTCTTTGCCATTGTCTTGGCTAGCCATCACCTCCTCCTCCACCATCTCCTCCATCTCCTCAGCCTCCACCATCTCCACCTCTCCTCCTCCTCCGCCTCCTCCTCCATTAGCCTCCATCATCCTCCTCCTCTGACTCTACCTCCTCTAGACAAGGAGCTAACTCTCCCAGTCCTGAGTATCTAGGGAATGGGTGTGCAGCGAACCACTCCTCATAGTCCCAGGTCATCCCTACATCTACTATCTCCCTCCTCATTGGCCATGCCTAATAGGGAATCTGTAAGAAGTCTACCCTAGCTTCCTCATACGAAGCCACATGACCCCATCATTGTCGCTCTACAAATGTCCTCACAAAAAGAGCCTACCCTTGTGGCATACCCTGCACTCACCCAAACTGCCTGAAGACATGGCTGACTATCTGCCTCTCCAAAATGTGTTGAGTCTGGCCAGTCAACCACCGTGTCTAAAACACGTATGGCAGTTCCTCATCCTCGTCCTCATCCTCCCATACCTCACACTCCAGGTATGGTCGCCACACAACTGCATCCACATTATCCAACTGATGCCGCCAGTACTCCAACTTACCCAGCCTATGCTAAGTAAGTACACCCGCGTATCCATAGGACTATGGCTCATCCGACTGCCAATGAAACATAACAATAGGCCATGTCACTACAATATGCTCCCAAGCCCAGAACTGTAATAGTGAAACCCTTGAGACAGACTAGATGCTCCACGGTAGACAACCTGCTACATATCATGGTATAGATGGGCAAGAATGCAAACACCCCAAGAAAAATAGGTGCCTTCAGTCAGCATCCTCTCTAAAGTCTAACCCCAACCAACTGGAAAACCATGTGATCTCCTATCAGGGCATACAACACCTCTGATCAAGCTAGCCACAATCTTGAGAAAATAGTCATAGCAGTTGTACATGTCCTATCAGAGAATCACTGAACCTACTATGTCTGGGTCATCAAAAACCCTCCTACACTCAGTTAAACTGGCGTCAGGCTAAGAGTCATACTCTACCTACTCCCCTACTGTAGGTAAGTGCAGGATCCTATACACATCCTCCAAAGTAACAGTGATCTCACTAGTGGGGAGGTGGAATGTCCCATCCTCACTATGGAAGTGCTCCACTAGAGTAGTCAACAAACTAAGGTTCGCACAAACCTCAGGCATGAAGTAAACATAATATAATCCAATCGCACCAAGCATCAGACGATCTACCTCTGTTAGCATGTGTCGTCACCACATCGTCATAGGAAACTTCTCCCATGACATGAGAGTGTTAGAAATATCCTCCTACAATCAACAAAGTAATGCGTCAACCATAACCGTATCAATGTAAACCTGCTCAACTATCAAACCTATCAAAATCACTTACTTAACATATCAAATTGATCAAATCAAGCATATCATCTCTTGTCTAGATTCTATCAATCTTTGAGATTTCTTATCAATTGTCGCATCGATCAAGATGCCAATTGAGTCAATTTCACCAAGTAACTGACTATCCTAAGCAAATGTACCATTCTAGGTAGCATTTGTGCAATATCAGAGCAAAAATCATAGGTTCACAATGCATGCACAACCAAAACGAGTAAATGTGCAATTCCACAACAAATGCGCAGCTTTTGCGACACAAATGCGCACAACTAGTGTATGTGCCGCAAGACTATCTAAATGCGCTATTTCCCAACAAATGTGTAGAAACACATTGTACATGTGTAGAACTAGCATATGTGTAGCTACATGACCTAAATGAGTTGAAATGCAACATTTGCATGGTTTCAGGGCACAAATGCGTCAAACCGCCAAGCTGCACATTTACTCTCCTATCTTTGACATGCATTTATTGCACTAATAAATGCACCTAGCCTAAAATTGACAACATACGTACCAGGGGTCCTGGCTCTGCTGGCCGCTTGAATTGCTAGACCTACTCAAAACGATGCTCCTCGTGTGGAATATCCATCTCTCTGCTGACTGCTCTAGCTCCTGTGCTCTACAAAGCTCCTACTAGCTCTCACTAAATGACAAGTGTACAAATGACTAGGATTGTAGACCTAGCTTCTTAATATAGACATGCCAACCTACCTATCTATGTGGCGACTTGGCCTACTCTTCAGATCGTTTCTCTATCGTCTTTCTCAAGACAAAGCCAATTTTCTCCACCATTTTGTGCCTTATTTAACCTTGTTCATCGTGAGATTGTCCATCTCATGCCCTTCAATTTTGCTTCCCATCTAATCTCCCAAGGGGGCATCCTAGTGTCATACAAACCTATACCAAGGGTAAACTGGGGTAGGTATCAAATCGCAGAAACTTTTATTCTTTGAAGCAACGTGATAAAACACATTGCATCAAAGAGGGGCAAAATGTATACACCTAAAAATGACATGACTACAGCTAAATAAATATTCTAAATATTTATTTCATTCTAATTTCCTCTATCAATAAATAAATAAATCAATTTATTTATTTGATTCACATTCCTCCACCAAAATAAATAAAATCATTCATTTAATTAAATCATCTAAATTCTTCTAAAATCATTCTAAATTAAATAATACTTGGTGTATTCACGGTAGGAGGGTGCAGAGAATGAACTGTCTGGACCATGTAGCAAGAGTAAACACAATAGAAACAACTCAAAGAAATGGAACAAATGCAGATTCAGTCATTCAGTACATCATAGAATTTAAATACAATTTGGCTAGCAACATGCGGGCTTACAATTAGGGCTCACAGGCCTGATTACATACATGTGCAAGATAAAGCTTTGAAGCTCCTTCGCTCAAAATCTAAACTATCAATCTTCTAAATCATGAGAACTTCATTACTGATTTCCTAAGGACCTATTACATCAATATATATCATTTCCAAACCAATAGATTCCTCCACGTTGGCTAAGGAAGGTCACAAACTCCAATGGAGAGTTGTAACGTGTTCACAGATAGGTTGGACCTAAATGCATAGAACACTTCCTCAAATGAATGGAACAATGTGTGGACCCTTGGGGAAGGTCGGCCATGAACCAAAGGAAATTGAATTATGTGTCATTGAGATCCGCAAGTCAAGGGATGATCCACAAGCCTTCTCCTTTAGCTGATTGTCTGAGACTATCAGGATGCTCTGCTCTGAGAAAAAAGTTGATCTTCCGATAGCAATATCTTTCCAGTAACTGATCCAAATGCTCTAAATTCTTGATATGATGTAGATGAATGAATGTAGGTCCTAAGTCTAGATCCACAAGATGTGAAATACCAAAACTAGACCACAAGCTGAAACTGCTTCTGATTGAACTGCTTGAACTAAACTGGGAAAATGAAAGAACTGAAATGCAAACAAACTGAAATGCAAATATTTTTGGTTGATGCAAGATTGTTCTTGAACTAGGGATGCTCCTGCATCAGACATCCGAGGTTATTGAAAAAGTGAGTCCCTCACTTTGCTAGGGCTAAGGGAGAACCAAGACAGTCCACCCTAGCCTGAGAAATCCATGATGAATCTTCTTTCAGTCTACCTTTCCACTTCACAAGATATTCTTTGTATTATCTTCCTCTAGTACTACATCCAACTTGGCTGTCCAAAATGTCTTCAATTTTTTTCAGTGCTTGTTGTGGTAGCTGCTTCTTCAAGTCCTCTTCCATGTTGTCACTGAACTTTGCTTCATGATACTGATATAGATCTGCAATGTTGAAAATAGGTGATATACCCAATGTCTTTAGTAGGTCTACTTCATATGCATTTCCTGAATCAAATTTCTTGAGTATCTTACAAGGTCCAAACTTCTTCATCTTAAACTTGTTATATGTCCCAACTAGAAATCTTTCTTTTCTCAAGTATACCATCACTTCATCTCCAACTTCAAATTCCTTATGTCTTCTCTTCTCATCTACCTTTTCTTTATACTTGCTATTCATATTCTCCAAATGCTTCTTTACCTGATTATGCACTGTCTTCATGTGATTTGTAAATTCTTCTATTTCTGCACTTCTCTTTTCTTCCATGCAAATGTCCCTCAATTCTGCAACTCCTCTGGGATTTACTCTGGTCACAATCTCAAAATGTGTTCTTCTGCTACTCCTATTTACTAAATCATTGCATGCAAACTCTGCTTGTGAAAGAATCAAATCCCAACTTCCAGCTTTCTCTCCAACCAAACATCTCAACAAGTTTCCCAAACTCCTATTCACTGCATCTTCAAATCTATCTTCATCTTCATCCAAAGTGTCTTCGAAAAGTATCCAATAAACTTTATATCTCTGTCTGAAACTATACTCTTAGGTAATCCAGGCAATCTCACAATCTCCTTGAAAAATAGGTCAGCTACATGCACTACATCAATTGTCTTCTTACAAGGTATGAAATGAGCCATCCTTGAAAATCTGTCAACCACTACAAATATTGAATCATGTCCTCTCTGTGTCTTAGGCAATCCCATTACAAAATCCATGCTTATGTCTTCCCAAGGTCTCTCCAATACTGTCAAAGGTTTATACAATCCAGTATTCTAACTAATCCCTTTTGCAACTTGACAAACTCTACAACTCTGTACAAACTTCCTAATATCCTTATGTATCTAAGGCATAAAGTAATTTTCACTCACTAAAGCCACTGTCTTATTGATAGGGAGGACTCTAGGCTGCCTGTTTCTGCATCCTGTAGGTGTACAAGACTATTTGACAACTCTAGCCTTCCTACCAATTCAAAGTGCTAAAAGACATCTTTCTACATAAAAATGTCAACTAAAATCCTCAACTCTTTGTAGAGATGGAAAACTCTATTTCACTACTTGGTGTGGGACACATACCTTGTCCTCACTGCTTCCAAGATACTACCTCAATGGCACATAACTTTCTGAGCCCGTTGCCCACCCTTCTCACTCTGTTCAAGGGTCTGGACTGCTTGGTACTCACTTTCTTTCTCTCTATTTTTCCACCCCTACAAGTCTATTTTCCTACTTGTTTATCTAGCCGGACTCCTTACTGAGCTCGCCTAGAACAAGCATGCACTGCCTCTAGCCGACAATCCGACCACCCCACAAAAGAAAAACAAACAAAAAACATGGCTCTGCTTGATGACCTCCATACTATATGGTGGAACTTGAGGAATCATCAAAACAGAGTCATGGTTTGCAAAAGAGAACAAAATTGTAGAAACAGAAATGACTAATCTACTTCAGAATAATAAACTGAAAACAGAAAAGAAATACACAGATTGATCGAACTGCTGAATTTTATTTTTATTCAAAAACTCTTCTTACATCCAAAATCCCTTCTTTGATTCTTCTGCTCTCCTCTCTTACAGAAAGAATGCTAGAATATATATATCGGCTCATGTCCATTACAGGACAGTTCGTTTCCAGCCCTGTTCGTTTCCTACCTGCCGGTTCAGTTCTGCAGCTTCTTGGCTGTTACCTTTTTCACCACTTTCCTTTTTAATCTCTGTCACCAAATCATGCCTACTGGTCAGATTTCATCATTTCTGCCGATCATACTTCATATGCCAATATCACAATTATCGGCCAGACCATAATCCATCGGTGTAGCTTTTTATTCGCTCACCGATAATACTTCTCTTGCCGACGCCCATCCATAATGATGAACTGTTGAACCATTGAACTTCAACAGCGAGGTTCAATCGCGGGGTTCAACGGTGAGGTTCAACCCCCAACAAAATGACCAACAATTTCAACTCTGCCATCCTCTATGCATGAACCCGTTGGACCATTGAACTTCAACAGTGGGGTTCAACCGCGGGGTTCAACGAAGAGGTTCAACAATGCGGTTCAACTATTGAACAAAATGACCACCGATTTCAACTTTACAAAACAAAATTATAAAACTGTTGAACCGTTGAACCTTGGCGCGAGGTTTAACCGCGGGGTTCAACAAAGAGGTTCAATGGCGCGGTTCAACCATTGAACAAATGCCGAACACCTTCATATACATTCTTTGACTCAAATTTTCACTTGGCTCAAAGGCCGATCAAAACAAAAATGCTTCTCCTGCCAATGCATTTTTAGAAAACTAGAAAAACTCCTAAGACAAAATCACAAGTTGCAAAATTCAAAATTGACAAACCAAAAACTAAGTACGGCTGCATTGAGCCTTGGTGCTCCTGCACCATACTCCCCTTATGCGGAAAGAAGCTAGGTCACCTCCGGTGACAATGAGGCAAAATCAATGCCCCTCTTTTTGAACTCTGACTCTGCAACCCAGGTAGCTTCTGCTTCAGGCAATTGCTTCCACTTGACCAAATGCTCCATGTAGACACCATGTCTAGTTTGCTTCTATACTCTTGAATCCAGTATTCTTTCTTCTTGTAGTTTGGGTTGTAATGGCAAAGTCACATCGCTGACGGTCTGTTCCTTCTCTGAAATCGATCCATTTTCTGCTGACTAAGGACCCTTGTATTGCACCAGGTCTTGGACATTAAACACTAGTGAGATTGCCAAGTCTTCTGGCAATTCAATTCTGTAGGCATTATTTCCATACTTGTTCAGGATTCTGCAAGGACCAATTCTCCTCATCTGTAGTTTGGTTGTCATTCCTTTCTGCATTCTGGCTTTGTTCAAGTGCACCATAACCAGATCACCAACCTCAAACTGGATATCCCTTCTGTGGGCATCTACTCTATCCTTGATCTTTTGTGTGTTCTCTGTCAAAGTCTTCTTCACCTGCTCATGCACTTCTTTCATGGATTGTACAAAATCCTCTACATGACCACTTCTGTTCTCCATGTTTCCCATATTCTTGAGCTCACATACACCTCTGGGATGCATTCCATAGACTATTTCGAATGGACTCTTACCAGTAGTCCTATTCACACTGTCATTATAGGCAAATTCTGCCTGATGAATGACAAGATCCCAATTCTGTCCATATTCTTTGGTTATACACCTTAAGAGGTTGCCCAATGTCCTGTTTACCACCTTTGTCTGACCATCTGTCTGTGGGTGATATGCTAAACTGAATGACAAATTTGTTCCCAATCTCTGCCACAGTGTTTTCCAGAAATGCCCCATGAATTTAGCATCTCTGTCAGACACAATACTTGCTGGTAGTCCATGAATTCTGATCACTTCTCTGAAAAACAAGTGTGCTATATGACTGGCATCATGAGTCACTTTACAGGGAATGAAATGACTCATCTTGCTAAACTTGTCCACAACTACATATATGCTATCATAACTAGTCTTAGTCTTAGGCAAACCAACTACAAAATCCATACTTACACATTCCCATGGCCTAGAAGGAATGGATAAGGGTTGGTATAGTCCTGCATTTGAAATGGTTCCCTTGGCCTTCTGACATATGATACACTGCTCTACATACCTTCTGATGTCTCTGTGCATCCTTGGTCAATAATAGAACCTTTGGACTAGCTCTAGTGTTTTGTTCAGACCAAAATGGCCACTCAGACTACCATTGTGCTTCTCCCATATGAGATTTTCTCTCATTGATCCTCTTGGCACACATAATTGCCCACCTTTGAATAGAAATCCCTGCTGTAAGGTGAAATCTACAAACTCACTGTGAAAGTGATTCTCAAAATCTTGACATACCTTGTATGCCTCAGCAAAATCTTCATCATCTCTATAGAGATTCTTGAAGTCTTCAACTCCAATGCCCTTCAATTGCACTTCCTGCACTGTGAGCAATCTTCTACTCAAGGCATCTACAACTCTATTCAGCTGCCCCTTCTTATGCTTAATTGTAAAGGTATAAGATTGCAGGTACTCCATCCATTTGATATGCTTGCTGCTTAACTTATCCTGTGAGTTTAGAAAACTCAGAGCTTGGTTATCTGTGTAGACAACAAATTCTTTAGGTAGGAGATAATGTCTCCACTTCCTCAATGCTTGGACTAGAGCATACAACTCTAAGTCATACGAAGAGAACTTACTCTTTGCTTCATTCAGCCTCTCACTGAAAAAGGCTTCAGGTCTGTTTTCCTGATTTAGCACTACTCCTACAGCTATATTACTTGCATCACATTCAATAGTAAATAGCTTATCAAAACCGGGCAACAACAAAACAGGTTGTGTTGCTACCTCTTTCTTCAACTTTTCGAAACTTCTGTCTGCAGCTGGTGTCCATCTGAATTTTGCTTTCATTCCACCCTTAATTGTATCCAACATGGGTGCACATATTCCACTGAAATTTTTGACAAACTTTCTGTAAAACTGGGCTAAGCCATGGAAACTTCTCATCTCTGTGGATGCTCTGGGAGTAGGCCAGCTCAATATGGCTTCTACTTTGGACTTGTCCATCTTCAACTCTCCCTGGGACACCACAAAACCAAGGTATACCAATTCTTGCTTCATGAATTCACACTTCTCCAGATTGATGGTTAGTTGTTCATCATGTAATTTTTGCAAAACAATATTTACATGTTCTAGATGTTCTTCCTTGGTCTGACTAAAAATTAGAATATCATCTAGAAAAACAACAACAAATTTACCAATGTAATCCTTTAGGACTTCATTCATGAGTCTCATAAAGGTACTGGGTGCATTTGATAGACCAAATGGCATAACAAGCCACTCATACAGTCCTTCTGTGGTCTTGAAGGCTGTCTTCCACTCATCTCCTTCCTTGATTCTTATTTGGTGGTAACCACTCTTCAGGTCTATCTTGGTGAAATACTTTGCTTTTCCAATACAGTCCATGAGATCTTCAATTCTAGGAATTGGGAATCTATACCTTATAGTTATTTTGTTTATGGCTCTAGCATCTGTGCATAATCTCCATGATCCTCCTTTCTTGGGTACCAACACTGTGGGCACTACACAAGGACTAATACTCTTCCTGATCAATCCTTGATCTAGCAACTCTTGCACTTGCCTAGAAATCTCTTTGTGCTGATCTGGAGTCATCTTGTAAGGTGCCTTGTTTGGCAAAGATGCTCCTGGAATCAAGTCTATCTGATGGCTTATTGCTCTCTGTGGAGGCAATGTGGCTGGTGTACCATCACTGATTATGCCTTTATACTTCTCCAGTATAGGCTGCACTTCTTTGGGAATCTCTGTCTTCTTATCCTGCTGTCCTTCTTTTGGTTTTACTATGATGGCATAACCAATACCATCCTCCTTAAGAGTACTCAGAAACTCTTTTCCACTCACAACCAAGATATTAGGACTCTTTGTCTGAACTGCATCTTCATCCTCTAATGACTGAATCTTATAGGTGACACCATCCTTCTGAAAAGAATAGGCATTCTTCTCACCATCATGTACTGCCTTTCGATCATACTGCCATGGTCTGCCCAATAAGAGATGGCATGCATCCATGGGTAGTATATCACATAATACCTTATCCTTATAGCCACCTATACTAAACTCTACCCAACTTTGCTCATTCACTACCACATGTTGACCCTTATTCAACCATGTGACTCTATATGGGTTTGCATGAGTAATTCTTTTCAAATTCAGTTTCCTAACTGCCTCATCAGAAATAATATTATCAGTAGATCCTGAGTCTATGATAATCTTACATACCTTATTCAAAATCTTGCACTTGATTCTGAATAGTGCTCTCCTCTAGCTTGGTTTAGACTTTACTGGTTCCTTCATCAAGGTTCTTCTTATCATCAGGTTCTCTCCATCTTCTGAGTTTAGATTGACCTCAGGTAACTGGCTGCTAGATGCATTATCTTGGACATAGTGATTTCTCTTATCACCTCCTTGAGAAGAGGATGTGGCCTTTTCTGGGCACCTATACGCTGGATGACCTAGATTGCCACAGTTGTAACACTTCATGTTGGTGAAATAGGATCCTCTACCTGATCCTCCTGACCTTCCTCTGTTAGATCCTCTTCCTCTGTGGTTTCCTCTACCACTCAACTCCCCACTCTGCTCTGTGAGTTTGGATTCTGCTTGGGGTCTATTGTCAGCATTCCTTCCACCAAAACCTCCTCTGTGTCCTCTGTTATCTCTGCCTCTTCCTCTTCCTCTGCTATTTGAGTCTTGTTTCCTCTTGTTCTTTTCCTCCACTTTTAGTGCCAGCTAATAGCATTTTTGCACTGTTGTAGGACACAACAAACTAATTTCTTCTTGTATATTCCACTTCAGACCGTTAAGGTACCTTGCTACCTTTATGCTTTCATCCTCCATTACTTTGGACCTTAAGCATAGCTTTTGGAATTCTTCAGTGTATGCACTGACATCTAATTCTTTTTGTCTCAGATTATGTCTCTTCCTGTGCAGCTGTATTTCATAATCTTTTGGCATAGATGCTTCTTTGATTTTAGCTACCATTCCCTTCCAAGTAGCTATGGGCTTCTTATCTTCTTTTGCTCTTTCAGTCTGTACAAATTTCCAACAGGTTAAGGCAGCTCCCCTGAGTCTGGATTTGGCCACCTTTACTTTCTGTGCCTCACTTACACCATCACATTCAAAGTGATTTTCAAGTCCTTCTATCCACTCCATGACCAAATCTGGGTCCATTTTCCCACTGAAAAGTGGTACCCCTTCCAATGTTTTACCACTCATTGCTTTCAACACTTTCAAGAATGGTTCTTCTTCCAACTTAGGATCAGGTGTGGGCTCTTCATCTTCTACAGATACACCTTTCCCCTTATCCTCATAATATTTAACTCTCTGGCTGACTTCTTCAGTCTTTTGCAACATTAAACCTAGCTTACTCTCCATTTCTACTAGTCTTTCTTATAGGAGTCTATTCTCCTCTTCTTGATCCTCAACCTTCTTTGCCAACTCTGCGTTAGTCACCATTTTCTTGGATGAACCTACAGACTCACTTGAACTCAGTGATGACATACAACTCTTCTATTCCTATCTAGGAATAACCCAAATCTTATGGCTCTGATACAAATTTAATAAGGAGGACTCTAGGCTGCCTGCTTCTACATCCTGTAGGTGTACAAGACTATTTGACAACTCTAGCCTTCCTACTAATTCAAAGTGCTAAAAGACATCTTTCTACATAAAAATGTCAACTAAAATCCTCAACTCTTTGTAGAGATGGAAAACTCTATTTCACTACTTGGTGTGGGACACATACCTTGTCCTCACTGCTTCCAAGATACTGCCTCAATGGCTCATAACTTTCTAAGCCCGTTGCCCACCCTTCTCACTCTGTTCAAGGGTCTGGACTGCTTGGTACTCACTTTCTTTCTCTCTAGTTTTCCACCCCTGCAAGTCTATTTTCCTACTTGTTTATCTAGCCGGACTCCTTACTGAGTCATGGTTTGCAAAAGAGAACAAAATTGTAGAAATAGAAATGACTAATCTACTTCAGAATAGTAAACTGAAAATAGAAAAGAAATACACAGATTGATCGAACTGCTAAATTTTATTTTTATTCAAAAACTCTTCTTACATCCAAAATCCCTTCTTTGATTCTTTTGCTCTCCTCTCTTAAAGAAAGAATGCTAGAATATATATATCGGCTCATGTCCATTACAGGATGGTTTGTTTCTAGCCCTGTTCGTTTCCTACCTACCGGTTCAGTTCTGCAGCTTCTTGGCTATTACCTTTTTCACTGCTTTCCTTTTTAATCTCTGTCACCAAATCATGCCTACCGATCAGATTTCATCATTTCTACCGATCATACTTCATACGCCGATATCACAATTATCGGCTAGACCATAATCCATCGGTGTAGCTTTTTATTCGCTCACCGATAATACTTCTCCTGCCGATGCCCATCCATAATGATGAACTGTTGAACATTGAACTTCAACAGCGAGGTTCAATCGCGGGGTTCAACGGTGAGGTTCAATCCCCAACAAAATGACCAACAATTTCAACTCTGCCATCCTCTATGCATGAACCCATTGAACCATTGAACTTCAACAGTGGGGTTCAACTGCAAGGTTCAACGAAGAGGTTCAACGACGCGGTTCAACCATTGAACAAAATGACCACCGATTTCAACTTTGCAAAACAAAATTATAAAACTGTTGAACCGTTGAACCTTGGCGCGAGGTTCAACTGCGGGGTTCAACAAAGAGGTTCAATGGCACGGTTCAACCATTGAACAAATGCTGAACACCTTCATATACATTCTTTGACTTGAATTTTCACTTGGCTTAAAGGCCGATCAAAACAAAAATGCTTCTCCTGCCAATGCATTTTTAGAAAACTAGAAAAACTCCTAAGACAAAATCACAAGTTGCAAACTTCAAAATTGACAAACCAAAAACTAAGTACGGCTGCATTGAGCGTTGGTGCTCCTGCACCACTTATCAATGCCAAAGTGTCTTGCTAATCCACCACTATGTTTCTCCTTGATTAAATTATCTCTCATTGAACTTCTAGGTATGCACAATTGACTTCCTCTAAACAACATATCTTCTTGAATGAAATAGTCCAACCACTTACTTCTATCTATTACAATAGGTTCCTTACATGTTTTCCAAGGTTCTACAAAATCAGTGTCTCCCTCATACATGTTCTTCAATTCATCAAAACCCAACACTTCAACTCTCATCTCTGTCAACAAGTTTCTTCTCCTACTCAATGCATTAGCAACTTTTTTTGATTTTCCACTCCTATGCTTCAACACAATTATATAACTTTGCATGAACTCTACCCATCTCATTTATCTCTAATTCAACTTACCTTGACTATTCAAATATTGCAAAGCTTGATGATCTATATACAACACAAACTCCTTAGGCAACAAATAATGTCTCCACTTCTTCAAGCCTTGAATTATGGCATAGAACTCTTGATCATACACTGAATATCTTCTCCTTGCATCATTCAACTTCTCACTAAAATAAGTTATAGGTCTACCTTCTTGACTTAATACTGCTCCAATTGCATTTCCACTTACATCACAATCAACTTGAAATACCTTATTGAAATCCGGTAATGCCAAAATAGGTTGGTCTGTTACTTTCTGCTTCAACAACTCAAAACTTTTGTCTGCTCCAGATGTCCACTTAAAATCCTTTCTGTCACATCTCATTGTCTTTTTCATAGGGTTACAATCTGAACTAAAATTTTTGATGAACTTCTGGTAGAAACTAGCCAATCCATGAAATTATCTAACCTCTCCAATACTCTCCGGTGTAGGCCATTCAATAATTGCTCTTAGTTTCTCAGGATTCATCTTCAATCCTTCTACAGAAATTACAAATCCCAAATATACCAACTCTTCCTTCATGAAACTACACTTCTTGATGTTTATTAGCAATTTCTCTTCTCTCAGTCTCTACAAAACTTGTCTAATATGCAACAAATGTTCCTCTTTTGTCCTACTAAAAATCAGAATATCATCCAAGTACACAATAACAAACTTACCCAAGAATTTCTTCAAGACTTCATTCATTAGCCTCATGAAAGTACTCAGTACATTTGTCAACCCAAAAGGCATCACTAACCATTCATACAATCCTTCATTTGTCTTAAAAGTAGTCTTCCATTCATCACCTTCTCTGATTCTGATCTGATGGTATCCACTCTTCAAGTCTATCTTTGTGAAATATTTTTCTCCACTCAAACAATCCATGATATCATCCATCCTAGGTAAAGGAAATATATACTTAACTGTGATCTTGTTTATTGCTCTGGAATCAGTACACATTCTCCACTCTCCATCCTTCTTAGGTGCCAAAACTGCAGGTATTGCACAAGGACTCAAACTTTCTCTGATCAAACCTTTCATCAACAATTCTTGTATCTATCTATTTAATTTTTCATTCTCTACTAGTGTCATTTGGTGTGCTTCTTTGTTAGGCAAACTTGCTCCCGGTATAAGATCCATGTGATGACTGATACTCCTTATAGGTGGAAATCCATCAAGTACATTATCTGATATGATGTATTCATACTCTATTAGCAACTCTCTTATCTCCTCCAGTTCAGTCTCTTTCTTCAATACTTCAGGCTTTTTAGGAATCAAGGCATAACACATATTTTCCTGTTTCAAACCATTCACAAATTTCCTTCCATCTACCAAATAGATTCTAGCATTCCCACATACTTCACTCTTAGGATCATTTTCTAAAGGAATCAAATTAATTCTCTTTCCATTTGCTGTTATAGTATATGTATTCTTTCTCCCATCATGTATAGCTTTTCTATCATACTGCCAAGGTCTACCCAATAAGATATGACATACATCCATAGGCATAATATCACACAAGACTTCATCATGATAAAATCCAATATGAAATTTCACTAAACATTGTTCACTCACCAGTACCTTATGATCATCCTGAATCCATGCTATCTGATAGGGCTTAGGGTGTTTCAATCTTTCCAACTTCAGCTTAGTCACCATCTCCTTTGAAACTAGGTTATCTAAACTACCACTATCAATCACACCTTTACAACACTTACCTCCGGATTTGCATCTAGTTCTGAACAAGCTTTTCCTCTGCTATGGTTCCTCATCTGTCTCTACTTGAAATAGTGCTCTCCTCATTACCAATGATTCTCCTTTCTCCAGTTTGCCAACTGAACTAGGTGATTTAACAGGTTCTTCTTCAACATAGGCTACTCTTCCACTATTCTTTGTCCTCTTACTTTTACTACCCTGATTACATTCAAATTCTCTATGTCCTTCACCTCCACACTTGAAACAAGTACCTCTGAATATCTTCTTATCAAATCCTCTTCCTTCTCCTCTATATTCTTCATTCTGGTATGCATTAGGGTTTCCTCTCCGGTAGAAATTTATGTCATCTCTCCAGTAAGCATTGTTATCTCTATCATCCTTCTTAATTGGGTTGTCAAACTTGTTTTGCTCTATAAATGGTCGATCATATCCAGAAAATGTTCTTCTTCTCAGAAATTTACCTCCTCTTCCTCTCTATCTCTGATCATGTCTGTTATTCAGCTTCTCTTCAACTTTTAGGGCAAACTGATATGCTTCTTCCAAAGATGTCATCATCACCAAACTTAGTTCTTCTTGAATGTTCAATCTCAGTCCATTGATGTATCTAGCCACTTTCTCCTTGCTTGCTTCACTATGTCCTATCCTTTTGATCATTTTATGAAATTGTTCAGTGTACTCCTTCATAGATTTCTCCTTTTGTCTAAGGTTTTGCAATCTTTTTAACAGCTCCAATTCATAGTCAACAGGTATAAACTAATTTTTCAACTGTCACCATCCTATCCCATTTTTTAATCTTTTCTTTTCCTCTTCTATTTCTTTCCAACTGAACTTCTTTCCACCATATAGCAGCATGTCCCTTCAAATTTGTCTTTGTAAATTTCACCTTCTCCATATCTTCAATTTCCTCATATTCAAAGTATTCTTCCACATCATTTATCCAATCAATTAACTCTTTAGGATTCAAATTACTAGTATAGTTTGGCATATCAACTCTAGGTCTCTTTCCAATCTTTGAAATAGCTCGCAGAATCTTTATCTAATCTAATTCTTCTTCATCATCACCTTCTAGGGTTTCACCAGTTTGTTCAGCAGATTGAAATTCTTCTTCATCATCATTTTCAACATTAGGTCTAGGTGTCAATCCTCTTCGCCTATCTTTCTCAACAACATCCAAAAAAATTCACATTGTTCTCATCAATTCCATCATTTCATCCATTCTATTAGCCATTGTACCAACAGGAGGAACTCTTCATGGCAGCATGTCCCTAGGATTAAGTGTAAACTACCTCAATTCAACGATTGGTCTACAAGCAACAACTACCTCTCAATCGGTGATTAGTTATGCACAAGTAACCTGCCTCAGATCAACGATCTACTTACAACAAGATCTTATGGAATCCCCTTCACCAATTCGCTCCAAAGAATCAAACTTTCACTCTAATACCACTTGGTGCAGTCATGGTAGGACGGTTCATAGAATGAATTGTTTGGACTGTGCAACAAGAGTAAACACAATGGAAACAACTCAAAGAAATGGAACAAATGCATATTCAATCATTTAGTATACCATATAATTCAAATACAATCTAGCCGGCAACATGTGAGCTTACAATTAGGGCTCACATGCTTGATTACATACATGCGCAAGATAAAGCTTTGAAGGTCCTTCACTCAAAATCTAAACTATTAATCTTCTAAATCATTAAAACTTCATAACTAATTTATTAAGGATCTATTACATCAATATATATCATTTCTAGACCAATAGATTCCTCCGTGTCAGCTAAGGAAGGTCACAAACTCCAATGAAGAGCTGTAACGTGTTCACAGATAGGTCGTACCTAAATGCATAGAACACTTCCTCAAATGAATGGAACAACATGCAGACCCTTGGGGAAGGTCAACCACAAACCAAAGGACATTGAATGATGTGTCATTGAAATCCACAAGTCAAGGGATGATCCACAAGCCTTCTCCTTTAGCTGATTGTCTGAGACTGTCAGGATGCTCTACTATGAGAAAATAGTTGATCTTCTGATACTGATATCTTTCCGATAACTGATCCAAATGCTCTAAATTCTTGATATGATGTAGATGAATGAATGTAGGTGCTAAGTCCAAATCTATAAGATGTGAAATGCCAAAACCAGACCACAAGCTGAAATTGCTTTTGACTGAACTGCTTGAACTGAATTGGGAAAATGACAGAACTGAAATGCAAATGTTTTTGGTTGATGTAAGATTGTTCTTGAACCAGGGATGCTCCTACATCAATACCAAATTATTTAATTAATTCTTCTCATTCTCTATATTTAAATAAATCCAAATATTTATTTAAATCATCTATTTCCTCCAAAATTGAATTAATACCAAAAATAATTCAATTAATCCACGTGCACATGTAATTAAATATTTCAATATTTAATTTGCTAATATCCCCTCACCCACATGTCATATTTCTCCTCCAGTCAAATCAGTTAACTCATCTATCAATTCACTTAACTGATTAGTTCATCTCAGTCAACTCCCCAATCTATTCTGTTAACTGGTCAATCATCTCAGTTAACTCCTTAATCTATTCTGTTAACTCCCCTGATGCATGAAAGAGGACACTTGTCCTCTCCCTATTTGTACACATCCTTTAAAATTTCCTCAACCATTGATCTTCTTATTCATTCTACACCATTGATCTTCTTTCTCACAAATCTATAAATGCAACCCCTATTCCTCCATTTGAAAAATCCAAGCTTAAGCAAACTTACTCTATAGGAATCATTACAGCATGCTTTTGGCAAAATCACCTTCATAGGATTTGCATTACAAATCCATTATCATCACCATGTCTCCATTATCAATCCATATCGATCATAGTTGTATTGTAGTTTAGTCTCCATTACACATTCCATATCATAGCCATTCTACTCTTGTCATCTTCAACAGTAAGGAAGTGCACACTTCTGAGAGCTCCATTACCATTAAGATCAAGAGCAGATAGGTGAACAATGGAAGCATAGAGGTAAAATGGTCTTCGAAGGTATATTCTTTGTTTACTTGTATTTACATCATTTTCTATTGAGTTATTGGATTATATTGATATATATGATATTGTTCCACATTTTCTGATAACAGTCAGATCCTGACTACTCCTTATCAATCTTTGGCCTACCTCCTTTAATTTGTTGGCCTTGCTCTTTATATTACCTAACATGTCCCAATTGGACAATGAAATCTTCACTACCTCCTCTCCATCCCATAAGTACTATTCAAGACACTTAATCATTACATTTGCTTGATACTTCTACACATCCAACCCAATTATTTCTTGTTGTGATACAAATGTCAGGGATACAAAGGCTATAATGGGAACATTTGTTAGGGCTACCAATCCCTTGACAAAGGCTTGTAATTAAGCAATTTGCTCTTTATACTCTTGATTCTTATCCTTGGTTTTATTTATTCTTGCAACCAATGCATCAATACTTTCTTTTGCTTCTTGACCCTCCTACTCAACTATAGTGTGCCCTAAGTCCACTGTGGTTGTCTAAAATACACCTTCACCTTATCCATAGTAGACACAACTATTTGAGTAGTCCTTCTTCCTAAGACTGGGTCTCTCTTTATTGCTGACGTGGCTCTTGCCCTACGCTTGGGTTTTGCAATTTCAAGAAAAAATAATGAAGAAATATCAAAATTTGAAGAATCAATGGCCGGAGGTAGATTTACCTCATGTGCAAGCCATTGTGGCACACCAGATGTTGGCCCTCGCTAGCCTATCTGCTCAATGTGAGCATCTTGTACATATGTATTCTTCTTACTTAGAATGTCCGGATTGACACTCTGCTGTTGGTCCCCATCAGTAGGAACCTCTTCATGCATTTACTATTGATTTTGATATGGGGCAGCATCTTGGGATGCCATGTTATGATCTTGTAGTATTTCCTTTTTTGGTTCTTAACTATCAAGGAAATTCATCTAGACATATGTTTATTGTTTATTTGCATCAACATGCATATCCTGATGTGCTTCTGCATTTTGTTCTTATGCATGTTGGTCATCCTGGGGTCAAGGATTACCTATACTAACCCCTTGGTGGCCAAGATCTTGGATATCCTGATGTGTAACTAGTCTCTACCTTTTCCATTTCCTTTTCACTATCTCTATGCTTTGGACCTTCTTGTCTGTATATTGGCATTTGCTTATCTTCTAGATCTTAGGACCCAAATGTGATCATTGGACCTATTTGTCTAGATGTCAACACTTATTGTTCTCTATTTTTGTCTCAGTATGTCCCTCTTCAGTTTCCTAGATATTATGTTGTGGAGGCACTTGTGTATGGATATCCTTGTCTGTAGTTGTATCACTACCAATATGCACATCCTCCATGGCTTTATCCCTATCCTCATCATCACCCCCATCATATGATAAATCAATGACTGCTGGGCTGGTGACAACTCCCACTAACATATCGAGGCCAATATTCTTCACCATTGTCTCAGGATCTTCAACTTCATCCTCATATCTGGCATTCTTCTATACCTACAGTGTTCCTTGAGGTGTCAATAATGTTTTCTTTACTAAGTTTTCTAGAGGATTAGATATCATCACCCTTGTCACATCATCATCTGTGAGATCAATGGTTTGATCTAGTGGCAAGGAGGGATCATTCACCTTCTTTCTCTCTTCTTCTCTTGCTTCTTTAGATAATTCTAATTTAAACATTATAATGGCGAGGATGGGGACATCATGTTATAGTCCTTTGGGTGCTATTTCCACATCCTTCTTATTCTTGAACACCATGGATTTTGCATCTCTTTCTGTTGTATGCTGCTAAGTGGAAAACAATTGTTCCATCTTTGTAAGCCCTTCACCTCCTTGCCCCTTGAGCAAGACATCTGGATGCTTACTGGTGGATCCTCTCATTACAGGTGCTTGGCCTCTCTTTTTCTTTGGGATATTGGCTCCTTGCAATATATCCTGACCTTTTCCTTTTCTTATCAAGGGCACTTCATCCTCCCCCTCCATATCCTGATAGGTAACCCTAGGCTCTTCTACATCTGTAGGTTATTGTCTTTGCCTCTTAGTTATTATGATAGTAGGGATTGGACCTTTTCCTTTCTGTGGGGATGGCTTTGTGGCTATAGTGATGCTACTATCAATAAATCCTTCAGCTTCCTTTGATGAAGATGGCCTAGCCTTCTTGGCCTCCATGGTCTGCCTCTTGTGGGTCAAGAAGTCATCATATTCATTTTTAGCCAGCTCCTATTGTGTATAGGTAAAATCAAGTGATGCAGAGCGACATAGCGGAAATGCACATGATGGTATTTTTGTCAATATCGGCAAGAGATCTCAAATATCTCACTGAAACTCTTGCACTCTTACCTTGTCGGCCTCACTATCTTCTATCTCCCCAATGGTTTCCTTCACACCAAAACCTTCCTATGCATCAGCCAAACATTATACCATTGGTTTCTTTATGAAATGTCACTTTGAAACTTCTTTTCCAACCAATATGCTTTCTATTGGCATCACCCTGCCATTCACTGTGATTCCTGAAATCTTTCCCGATGGGTTCTTCTCACACCAATGACTTCAGCTTGTATATACATTTCCTAACCTTCTATCACCAGTAATCCATTATATCTTCACCCATTTTGACCACTACAGCTGGTCATCAATTGTATCAAAAACAAATGTATGTTTCCACATACAATTGAAATATACAATCAGAACATACATTTGACAACTTCCTATCACCGGTTCTCTCTCCCAGTTCAGTTGGTCACTCCTTGCATCCAACCCTTTGCATCATCTGAATGTACATTCAAGACAGCTTTTGCAACATACAATCCTGACATGCAATAGCAGTATACACACAAATTGACACTCGCATACAATAGTGATATACACATACACTACCTGCGATATACAATCGATGTATACATAGGAAATGTATCTCCTCAGACAATTTTGACATACACAGGAGTTGTCTGCCCGATATCCTTTGACGATATACACAAGTAACAGACCTTCACATATGGTTACAGGATACACATGGAATGTGCTCAGGTACATTAACGATATACACACTACTTGTATATTCAGCGAACAATCATAAACTCAACCTGAATGGACTCAACACATACATTTCATCACAAGATACGCACAGGGTGATACTCAGATGCGATAGCAATATACACAGGGAATGTACCTTCATACATTGTGATATATATAGGAATTGTATATTCAGTGAACAACACAAACTTGACCTAAAAAGACTTTTATGCCTACCCTTCTTCACAGCATATACACAGAATGATGCTTGCATACAAATATGATATACTCATAGACTGTCCCCGGCATATAATGGATGGATATACATAAAATGTATATTCAAATTTCCTACCGATAACTTCCTCTGCAACAGATTCCACAGTTTCTATTCTGCCATGACCATGAACAAAAGGAAAACTAACAGAAAACTAATGTACACAGTCCATTCCACTGATTTCATAGAAATCCACCAGTGGAATGGTTTTAATCTACATCCTGACAACATAAAACTAAATTAAATACAAAACAATTCTATACAGATAATATACACAGAATAATTTGATATACAGAGTATTTACACAGAATCCAGAATTTGTAAAACATAACTGACAAAATTACTATTTCTACATTCCAGCTTCATACATTTGATAATTTTAGAAGGTGGAAGGCAAACCCTCTTTACCACCACCTCCATCTATTTTTTCTATTCAACTTCCCTGTTCTGATTTTTCTTAAACCAAGATTATAATAAAAAACCCTAACTAATTACACGACACCTATTTAGCATAAGACAACAAAACACCTAATGATACGACACATTGAGTTAATCATCCACATACCCCAAATGATGTCCAAACTGGCTTATTTAGGATGCCAAATTGGTGACCCCAGTTCTCATGGTGGGGTCATGTTTACAAACATGAAATGTTAACACAAAATGCTACATGACAACATAGAATGCATAAAACATATTAAACCTTATTCTTCTCCCTCAGAGGTATATTTATCTTGTTGAAGGGGTGCTCCTACACCATCAAGCTTAAGATAAATCAAAAGAATGATAATAAGCTTAATCCTATAACATCAAAATATCAATTCTAAGAGATAACCAAATCAATAAATAATGCAATTAATAATCAAAATCTATCACCTAGATTGTATTGATCTCTTGGTTGAATGCGGATTTCTCAATACGTTGTGTACCAATGGTTACAACAAGCAGATGTAGATAGTAATTGCGTGCTCAAAGATATGAAGTGCTCAATGATGCGTGATAAAAACTCAAAGCATTGTATTACGAATGCCCAAAGTTTAAATGATCGAAGAAGATTTTTTATGAAGTGAAGGGGGTGTATATAGGTTTTAGGCTTCGATCGATCAATGGTGGAGATAAATCAATGAAATGGATTGATGAGATAATTCAAGAGCTCATGATGAATGTGCACATGATATGTGTCATGTTTTAAAGCTATTTTTATTGAGTTAATTGCTTTTTGGCTAAAGATAGGATTTGATTTCATAAAATTAGAATGCCTTTTTTTTTCTAATTTATGAGTTGATGAATAAAGTTAATGATTTAAAGCCAATTAATCTCAACTTTAGATTTGCTCTTTGAAGTTCTAAAAATACGACTAATTGTGCACATAGAAGAAAATGATATTTTTAGAAGAATTGAAGGATAATTGAGAATTAATTAAATAGATTTATTTAATTGATTGTGCATGGAAGAATAAGATTATTTTTGGAAGATAATTGAAGATATTTTGAAATTAAATAAATAAATTTATTTAATTAATGGTGCATGATGGAAGAATAGATAAGATTAAATAAAATATTGATTTTATTTATTTTTAGAGGATGAAGTCAACTTAAATAAATTTGAATTTTATTTAAATTTAGAGGAATAATTGATTTAACTAAATAATTAAAAATTATTTAATTGTGGATAAGAGGAAATTGAGTGATGAATTAATTAAATAATTTATTTATTTAATTAATGTAGATTTGAAAATTGGAAGAAAAGATAATTTAATTAAATAATTACAATTGTTGGGAATTAAGGTGTCTCAACCTTTGCAAATTCCTAATGTTGTATTTATTTATCCCATGTTGAGTTGGCATAGTTGGCACCTTGTGTACATGCAGCAGGATAAATTTTGGTGACTTTGGCAGCCGCAGTTTCCCCCTTAAATAATTAACGAGAGTTTGGGGGCAGCACCCCCAAGGTGGGGTCAAGGGGCGGAGCCCCTTGTGGGGTCCAGGGCTAGTGCCCCTGGCGTGCTCCCTGTCATGGTATAGGGCGGGATCGAGGGGCAATGCCCCCGAAACATCAACCGACTTTTATTTAATGACAAGTCTCGGTGAGTATCTTTGCACAAGAGAAAGGCATCTTTGGGCAGTCAAGGGAGGTTATGACAAGTTGTAAGAGGAATAAGATATTTTTAGTCAGTGTATGATAGATTCTCTTATAGCTGTAAGTGTTGTCAGTTTTGACGGATTCTATGATAGTTGTAAGGTGCATAAGAGCATCCGTCGGACAAGTGTCCTTAGGTGTGGGTTTTGGGGCATGAGTCCAAGATGGACGCCCATCTCTAGAAGGTTCCATATTTTCCTTGTAAACTCTATAAAGACAAGTGCTTGGATGGGAGATAAGTAGTGTGTGTTTTACAAGTACTGTTATGCTGCTGGAATATCTCTAGATTCGACATTCGAAGACTCCTGAAAGAGCATTGGTTCTAAAACTATATTGTAATCTGTTATTGTTTACTATAATACATTTGAGTTGTGTTTTGGAGTGTGGGGTTTTTCACCCATAAGGGTTTTCCCCATGTATATCTTGTCTCTCTCTCTCTCTTCTGTCTACTTTTTGTGTCTATGTGTATTGCTGCAATATCTATGTTAGATGTTCTATGTTGTTGTAGTTGTAAGAATTAAAATTGAATTTGCATACATCTCTCCTCATTAGATTAGTGTAGGAAGTGATTTCCGCACACCTAGCTTCCTTTCAAAAATTATTTAATTTAAAAGGGATAAAGTGGAATTTGATTGAAAATAAATAGAATTTATTCAATTAATGTTGGAATTTAGGGAAAATAGAAGAAATTGAGGAATTTGATGAAATTAATTAAATAATTAAATTATTTAATTAATGTTGAATGCAAGTGATTTGGGAAGAATTAATGTATGCAAGTGATGTGATGTGAAGGGTCATTTTTAGGTGTCTACATTTTGCCCCTCTTTGATACAATGTGATTTAGAGTTGTTTCAAAAAAAATAGTGATAAAAATATGATACAATCATGCCCTAGTGTAGCTTGTGTAGGATGCCCCCTCGAGAGGAAAGACAGGGAAGTGACAGAAGGACTGGGGTGACTCTCAACTTTAGAAGAAAAAGATAACGAGATAGTAGAAACAAGTTTAGAAGGTCTAGACTGGTGAAATGGATGGTAACATGATGAAGAAAATGGGTTGACATGAGGAAAAAAACAATTAGGAGTGGGAAGAACTAGGGTTAGGAAGAATTAGGGTTGGGATTCTATAAATAGGGCCCAAGGGGTCCCTCTTAGTTCATTTGTGCACTCCTAGTTCATAGAGATTAGAGATCCTAGTTGTCTAGTGCTTAGTTGAAAGAGTTATGCTTAGAGGAGTTTAGACAGTTGCAGAGATGCCGATTCCAGTGGATAGACACTAAGGTGAGCGCGTGAGGACATATGAGAGACCTATGGGAGTAGAAGCAGTGGTAAGTACATAAAAACTCACTTTTGATTGCATTAATTAGGGCATTTATTAGGGATTTTAGATTTTTGGCCAAAAGCGCGCCGCTAGGAATTAGGCACATATGGCATGAATTGATGCGCATTTGGCCAAAAAATGTGCATATGCAGTCATTTTAAGTGCATTTGGTTGAAATTTTGCACTTTTGGCCACCTAGGAAAAGTTGCCAGTTCAAAGTGCAAATAGGATTGTTTGAAGTGCCTGTGGTGTGTGGAAACCATGCTAATGGTATGCAGTCAAGCACTTTTGGTTTTATTAAGGCACATACGATAGATAGTCAAATGTTGATGGTTTTGAATAAGGCACATATGGTAGACAGTTAAGTGCTAATGGCTAACAGTAAAGCATGTTTGGCTAACAGTCAAGTGCTTTTGGTTTAGTAGGATTTTGCCCTATTTTGACTATGTTTGACTTGATTTTAGCTAGGTTGACTAGGTTTATGCCATGTTTGACTTAGTATAGACCATGTTTGACTAGGTTTTGACTAGGATATGATATGTTTGCAAGTAGTATTTCAAAGGTTAACATAGTTGATCATGTTGATGCAGGTTATTTTACTGCCACTGCAGTCGAGAGAGGCATTTTGTAAATGCCACCCAGGTGGTCTAGCTTGGTTGGGAGGAGGAGATATTCCTAGAGGTTATGGGACTTTGGCATATCACCCATCTGACACCGATTAGGGCTAATCTAGCTTCGATTACTACTTTGGTCTAGAGGTGGCACAACAAGACATCGTCTTTCCACTTCCCAACTGGTGAGGCAATAATGACTTTAGAGGATGTATGGCACATCCTAAGGATACCCAGTTATGGATCCTACGTGGATTATGACACTGAGAGGGGCAAGGACAGCTTGAGAGAGGTGTTTTTCATAGATGACCTTAGTGTACGATTTTATGAGATTAGTTGGATTCACGTACTGAGCCTCTACAACAGGATTTGATGGATTGTGGTGGCTTTGATTGTAGGTTTCCTATGTCCTAACTAATGCTCTAGAGGTTTATCAGTTGGATGGGGCATAGTATTATTAGAGGTGTTCATGCATGGCATTAGATATGCTTGGGGGCCATGTGTTCTTGGACAGCTATATCATGATCTTCATGACTGTACATATAGAGATGGGCATATCCTATTGTTGATGGTGATGTTAGTCACATTCCAACACTAAACAAAAGTTACACAACATTTATTTATCTTGAAAGAAACGATGAATTCAGAGAATTCATGATCCCAAGTCTCCATTGATTAGTTCTTAATCTACTAACGTTACTCAGTGGTTGATGTGTATTGCTGTTAATCATTCAAGGGCCTTACGTTCATCAGTAATTTCTATTTCTTATAAGCATGCTACACAGAGAGGTTATTCTACATAGTTATTTACTTGAAATAATGTGTCTAAACTTAGGTCTTTGCATGATATTTATCATTTTAACCTGCATTCAGCTCAAATATGCTAATGATATCCAATTATCTACAGGATATCAGCACATTTCTCTATTCTACTTCTAATTTATCATGATTTGATAGTTATGGAAGTGATTTTAATGAAATTAAAAAAAATGAAAATAACAGAGATAGGGTTTAAAGAGTGAGATTCCTAAAATTACTTGACTAAGATCACTGATTCACATACATATTCTGATACAACAATGAAGAGAAGAAAACTAAAATCATACTTCACCAGGACATTCCACAAATCAGCATGATTCAGTGCAAATCTTCAAAGGAAAAAAAAAGTTGACAACAACATGCAATGAAATGAAAGTGCTTCTATTGAACATAGCATTCACCAGTACCTATCCAGAAATGAACTTGAAGATTACATAAGGTTTACAATCAAAAAGTAATCTGAAGCTTCATCTCCATTCAGTATGCTTTAGAATAAGTATATTTACAATGATCTGAGGAAAGAACCTTGACATTTCAACAGTTCAGTCCCCATTAATCTTAGTAATTTGATCCCCTATGCTAAATTGTTTCAGGTTAGATTTTGGGTATGATTGACCTCCTTTGTACAAAAATAAAAATGGGGGTTTTATACATGGCTCAAATTTTCCCCCCATTACGATGCCCAAAAAGAAACCCTAGTCAACTGGCGGTGGAAAATAAATGCCGCCCAGAAAACTCTGAGCAACATGATCTTTACTATTGTATAAATATCCTGCTTTGAAAACCCCAATCCACTAAAATATCTTCTACCGTGTCTTTGGTAATTTGATCACCATCAAGTTTCTCCTGCTAGTCACCTCTCATCGGCATCCTTATCTCCTTTTGCCTTCTTGTGATTAGATCCGTCATTAAGTTTCACCTACGCGCCACCACTATGTGTCCGCGACTCTACAATCTTCAGCTACTCCAAATAGCTCCCTCAATCCTGCAATAAACAATCAAAAAATAAGCACATCATTTAATAAATCAATAGGAAACTCAAACACCTATGTTAAATCAAGGCGTGAATGTACAAACACAGATAATCGAGTTATGAATCTGTGAAAAACACGAACTCAAATGCATATACAACGTTAAAAAAGTTGAGTCAACCATCGTTTGACCAGAAAACATGCATTTGGGCTCAAAAAATGCTTCAAAAAACCCATCTCTTCATTTTCTCACATTTTCCGTAGGCATAAATCTTCATGTATATCGCCCTTGTATATTAGCTTTGTATATCGCAACATACAAATGCCATGCATACAAATAATATTCTGTATTCGAATTCTATTCGCATCCACGTTGTATGTATAAAGTTCTGTATATCGGTTAAATACATACAAACCCACCTGTATGTTACCTTTAGACTTATCGCCATTATAAACGGTAGTTTATAACCCCTCGAATTTGTAATGCATAAAACAGAATACATCTTTCGATGTACAATTCAGATGTGATGCCCATGATATATCAGATTTGAATCTGTTTGAATTTCGGCTTGTATGTGGGAAGCAGTGTATGTTTCGAAACATACAAGCAAGCCAAAATATACAAGGGTTTAACTCCATTTGATAACTCTTTAATTCCACACAATGTATATTTGGTTGTATGTTTCATTTGTATGTTTAAACATACAAACACCAAATATACAATGATTTAACTCTGTTTAATATCCGCCTCAGGTCCATGCAATGTAGATGGCCATTGTATCCTACCAACATACAAACTGAAACACATACAAAGACTTAACCTTGTTTAACACCCATTTCAGGTCCGTGGAATGTACATTTGGTATTGTATGTCTTCGATATGCAAAGCACAAAATATACATTGACTTAACCACTTTTAATAAATCTTTCGGTTCCGCATTGCATATAATGCAATGTAAATTGGATATACATTAAGTTCGATGCATTGTTCATATTGAATTTAAAACTTCTCAGAAATCCACCTTGTATGTGTCAAAATGCATGTACCTAATATACATACAAGCGAGAAATATACAAGGACTTTACGTTATTTCATAGCTATTTCAGTTCTGCAGCATGTATGTTCCCTTGTATATTTCATTTGTATGTTTGCTTTTGCCAAACATACAAACCTAAAATACATTCAATGGACTTTAAACGATTATGCATTCAAACTTTGAACTATTTCGGATCCGTCCTGCATGTATAGATAGAATGTTTAACAAAATGCATACAAGTATAAAAATTATACAAATAACCTTACATACGTAAAGCGATATACAAAAGACCCTGTATGTATGTGACTTGTATAAAGACCTGATATACAAAGGACATTGTATATGAACGACCTTGTATGTTTTGACCTTGTATATGCAACCCGATTTGTATATGCAACCAGCAAACTCTTCCCTTTGTACATTTTCCCAAAATACTCATAACTTGCAAAATATGGTGAATTTTAAGATGGTTCAAAAAGCAACCCTAGCTCATTTTTCACAAGGAATCCAACCATATTATGCCCTAGTGCTGAAAATGTGTTTTTTCCCTATTTTTAAATAAGGTCTGCAATTTTAACCCTCTTTTCCCTTTTACCACCAAGCAAAACAACAGACACAAGTAAAAAGCAACAGCCACAGCAGGGGTCCTCATTTTTCTAAGGAGTAAAATGGGGCATGTTGTGAACATCACAACAACTAGCCACCAAACAAAACAAATAAATTCAAACCATTAAAGAAAACTAAATGAAATAAATTCATAATTTCCAACTATCTTTTCTGTAAACCATTATCCAACTTGAGACTTAATGTATTCAATAAGGTGCATGAATCTTGTTTTTAGTTTAAGTGGGTGTACGTGATTAATTATCCTCATCTTGAAGATCAGTTGAACAAACCAGTGACTGATATTAGCCTACATAGTTGATGTCAGTCCCTCATAGCCAACCAGATAGAGCCTTGCTGCCAGCAGGCGTCCATAGCCCCGACAAGGTTATCATTACAATTCTCCTAAGTAGAGCCCCACTGCCAGCGAGCGTCTATAGCCCCGGTAGAGTTACTTAGATGGCTTAATCTAGATCTTTAGTATAATCTATTTTATTTATTTTTATATTTTTTTTGTCTTTTGATAGAGATTTCATAAGATATAACAATTGTAACTTCATGATGCAAGGAGTGGTCACTTGCTGAAATTAAGCTGAGAATTGTCATGGTAGCAAGGGTGACGTCAAATTTTTTGCCTAATATCCACACTGGTGAGTTTAACAAACTCAAGGATTGTAGGTGTGTCATTGTGAGAAACTTCCTTGAATACTCAACCCACAGTTATTGAATACAAAATTTCACAGAGTTAAACAACTTTCTACATTTATGACAGTCACAACAAATTATGTATAAATGTCAGATAATTAACCCAAATGTTTTGAATTTTCTATTGTTTTCAATGGTTGTTAATCTGCTCCTTCTTACTCTAAATCAAAATAAAGATCCCTACTGGGGAAACAACAAAGCAACCAAAACAAAACAAACTATACAAACAACTATATAGAAATATACACTATGATACACATGGCTACCATGGCACCACTTCAGGCTTGGAAATAATGTTTGAGAAATTGTCCATTAATTGGTAATGGAACATCCTCACCAATTAATGTCTTAAGCCTGTAAGTGATGTCTCCTAGAATCTCAGAAATCTGAAAGGGACCTATCCAGAGTTTATCAAACTTACCATGATCTCCTTTCCTCTCATGTTCTTTGTCCCACATCAGGACCAAATCAAAGATCCTAAAAGCCTTAATTCTAGCTCTTTTGTCAAACCAGCATTTGACAACAGCCTAATGTTTAGCAAATTGTTCAATTGCTTGACTTCTTTTTTCTTCCAGGTTTATCAATTGAAGCAACCTAACCTCTTGTTTATTATCAATGCCCAGGTAATCTTGTACAAACTACAATGTAGGGATCCTTAGGTTAACAGGGAGGATAGGATCCACCCCATATACTAGATGAAAAGGAGAAATTCCTAATGCTACTTTGTTCCTGGTTCAATCTACCCACAAGGCATATTTTAATAAAATATTCCATTCCCTTGGGTTCTTTTCTATTAATTTCTTTATGATGTTCAATAGGTTCTTATTTGTGAATTTTGCTAATCCATTCCCTTGGGGATAGTAGTTTGAGGAGAATTTCAAGATAATCCCATGGTGGAAAGCCCAGCTAGATAATTTAATTGAAGCAAAAGTAGATCCATTATCACATACAAGAGCGTAGGGGACTCCATACTTGGTTACTATGTTGCTTTCCAAAAACCTAATGACATCTTCAGCACTACATGTCTTGCTGCTGATAGCTTCAGTCCACCTGGTATAGTAATTAGTAATAGCTAAAACATACCTGTGGTCTGAAGATGATGGAGGGTTGATAGGTCCTATGAAGTCCATTCCCCATTGAGCAAATGGGCACATCTCCATCACTGGCTACAAAGGTTGAGCAACATATCTTTCTCTGTTTGCATTTGTTGTGTTCAACAGTGTCTTTGAAAATAGTGGACTAGTAATACCCTGCCCTAAGGATAGCATGAGTGGTAGCCAAAGATGATCCATGCGCAGTCCCAAACTTATCATGTAACTCTGCTAACACCTTGTCTGCTTCTTGTCTTTCCAGGCATCTAAGGTATATTCCCTCATAATTTTTCTTGAAAAGGACTCCTCCTTTGATCATATATTTCGGTGACCTTATCTTCAAGGCCCTTCTTTATGAAGCCTGTAGTCCTAAAGGACATCTTCCAGTAATTAGGATGTGTCAGATGTCTGAGTACCATTCTCCATCATCCTTTGCATTCACAACATACTGCTGGCTCATGATATTAGGATCAATCTCTGATATCATCTGGCTCAATGCTTGCCCCCTTACTAACTTCATGGTTGTAATGTCCATATCGTGCTCTTGGAGGACAGTGATCCATTTAGCTCTTTTCTCACCTGGTTCACTTTGCATTAACAACATTTTTACTACTACATCAGGTACTATAGCAATCACTTTACTTCTCAGAATGTAATGCCTAAATTTCTTAACTGCTCGAACCAGAGAAAGTGCCTATCTTTCTATGTCCATGTATCTGAGCTCTGCATCTCTGAAAGGATAGCTCATGAAGGCTATGGGCTTTTCTTCTTTTTCTTCATTTCTCTGTGTCAACACTGCTACAGAAGTATGTTCTGAAGCAAATGAGTAAATATAAAAGTCCTTGGCATGCAAGGGTTTGACAATTTCTGCAAAACTAGTGATAAATTCCCTAACAAAATTAATCTTACCAAAGTAAGATTTGAGCTCCTTTTTGCTTCCAGGAAGCTGTATTTTCATGATTGATTCCACTCTATCAGGGTCAATGATGACCCCATTTTCTGTTATTAGATGGCCCAATAATTTTCCTGTGGTTACCCCGAATATGCATTTCTTGGGGTTCAGGGATATCCCATATTCCTCACATTTCTTGAGCACTTTTCTCAGGTCCTCTGCATGGTTTCCTCTATCCTTAGAGAAAATTGTTAAGTCATCCATGTAAATGACTATGCACTTACCAATCAAGCCTCTAAAGGCTATGTCCATAGCTCACTGGAACGTCGCCCCAACGTTTATTAACCCAAACGACATGCGCCTATAGGCGAAGATCCCCCACTTTGTGGTGAAAGTAGTTTTTAGTTTGTCGATTTTGTCCACCATTACCTGGTTATACCCAGAGAAACTATCTAAGAATGACATCATCTTAGCACCATTTACAATTTGTAGGACCTCATCCAGAGAAGGCAAAGGATAATTATCCTTTTCAGAAGCTCGATTCAAGTTTCTAAAGTTGACACACAACTTGATGTCACCATTTTTTTCCTTACTGGGACCAGGTTTGCCACCCATGTGGAATGCCTGACAAGAAACATGATTCTAGCGTCAAGCATCCATTTAACCTCCTCAAAAATGATGGGCTCTAGTAAAGCATTCACGGGTCTCTGTTTTTGCTGAAAAGGCTTGGCGTCTGGCTTCAAAGGTATTGTATGGGTGATGACTGATGTATCGTAAATTTTTAGTTCATCATACGTCTAGGCAATGATGTGGATATAATCTTTGACAGCCTGGATGATTCCTTCCAACTCCTCTGTACAGACTTTTCCAATCAGAATGTTTCTTGTTTTATCATCTTGTCCAACGTTAATCTACGAGTACTGTCCTCCATCTACTTTTGGGAGATCTTTATACTTCAGCATGTTATCTAAATCAAACGTTCTCTCCAACTCTATCATTCCCTTAGGAATCTTGTTACTCAATAGCTCTAGGATTTCTTCTTCTTCCCAGATGTGGTCCTCCACATTCCTTTCATCAATGATCTGTGCCTCAAAAATATCTCTGTTGGAAATGAAGTCCAATATGTGTTGATCATCGTCAAATACCTGGAGATTGGTTACATTATCCGGCACAGAAGGCACTGATACCAATTCGACTGAGAATCTCTTTAAACCAGATATGGAAAAAGGTTCTAGAGTACTTGCAATCTGGGCCAGGGCATCTACCCTATGGTTTTGGTCTCTGGGTACATGTGTGATATTGAAAGCGTCAAAATCTTCTATTAAGTCCCATACCCTATGTCTGTAATTGGACAGTCTTTTGTAATTGCAAGAGTATATACCTCTCACTTGTCTCACAACTAATTCTGAGTCTCCATAAACATGTAGAATTTTCACTTTTTTCTTTAATGCAAATAGCATCCCACGAATTAGAGCTTCATACTCTGCCACATTGTTTGTACATGGGAATTGCAATCTGTATGCTGCTAAGTAGGATTTTCTAGATGGATCAATAAGGTCTATCGCTACTCCAACTCCTTGTTTTGACTTGGATCCATCAAATTTAAGGATCCATGGCCTATCTTCAACTAAAGGCTTGTCTGGGTCTTCTTTCTTCTTTTTCGCTCTGGCAGCTGGACCATTTGATATCCACTTTAATTTTGGTGTCTCAGCTCTCTCAAACTTCACCTTATCTGCCCTGTGTGAAGCTGATATTTCTTCTTTTCTCTTATCATCAAAATGATGATCTCCTGGATTAGACAGCATCTGCCTTCTCAAAATATGTAGACACAATGAACAAGTAGTTTTTGGATGTGGTGCTTCATGTAACTGGCACCATCCATCAATTAAAACATCATGTGGGGATCTTTGCTGTTGTGTCATCTTTTGAATTTCTTCTGATAAAAACTCTTCAAATTTGGACAGATTACTGCCCCTATCTTCATCAGATAACTCATAATCTGATTCTACTAAACAATCACTCCCTGGGGTGATTTTCTTCTTACCTTTAACATTACCCTTGCTGCATACCAATATCTCTTCTGTGCTCTGAGTAGAACCTTCATCTAGATATGTGCATTCTCTTATTTCTACAGAAGACAAACAAAAATCAATTTCACTATCATTATCTGTAGAACTCACCGCAGGTGAAGATGCTTCACTGTATGCTTGTTCCAACTCCAACATGTCTAAACAGGCATCACAAGTCTTTTCAGAATGTGCCTCATCATACAACCTACACCATCCATCAATTAGAATGTCATGAATAGGCATTTTTAACAATTGACATAGTTGCACCTCCTTAAACAAATGCATCTCAAAATTCTAGAAATGATCTACCTTTGTTTCATCTTCATGGTTACAATCAGATTCTAAGGTTATTTCATCATCTTGAGAGTCATCATCCTAATTATGAAAGTCAAACATCAGGATCTCCTCTATGCCAGCAGTCTAAGGTCTGATGGAGTAAACTCTGGGTTCCACATCCGCATACATGATTTCATTGGTTTTGTTATATTCAGTGATCATGTGCTTTATGCAAGGTTCAACATCTATTCTTATTTGATTTGGTATCCCTCTCCAAGGTAACCACATATGACTGAAATCAGTCGACATGTATCCGTTAAGGGTTTTTTACCAGTCTCTGTTGAGTAACATCCCATATGTATCAGGTATATCAACTACCTGAATATCAATATAGTGCTAATTTTTGGGGTCTAAAGCTAACTGCATGTGTATGTGAGTTAGTTCTCCTACCACACTCACCTCTGTTTTGTCTAATTGGGTTACTTTCTTTAATGATTTAGCAGGATGTAACCGTAAAACATTGCATATGGATAAGGGCATTACATTGGTAGATGCTCCTAAGTCTACTAGGCAGTTGTGCAAATTTTTACCAAACATCTCGATGGTAAGGAGGAAAGGGGGTGACTCACTCTTGTCTTTGTATAGGGTCATGTGGGAAGTTTCTACATCTTGAATAGTGGTTGGCGCTTTATGTTTGACATTAACATCTCTAGTAGCATGGTCTTTATTTCCAAACTGGCTTGAGGCATGACTATCCTCCTTTTGAGTAGGATCATCCAATGATTTCATGAAAGCTTTCCTGATAGTAGGGGTTTTAAGCAGCTCTAACAATGACAGGCTAATTTTAACCCTTTTCATCTCATCTGCCAAATATGTAACCAATTTGTCAGATTCAGGAGGTGGATTACCAGCTTTTGGTGCTACATTCTGTGGTGCCAAGTATTGAGCATTAACCTTGGGAAATCTAGGGTTATTACTTTCTTTGGGATCAGGTGGAGTGTTGAAATTGTTTGGAGGCAAAGATGTGGTCAAAGGATCAACAGATCTATTTGAGTTATTTCTCAAGTTGTAATTATGCCTACCCTAAGGTTGCTATTGATAAGCATTGACTTCCTCATGCTCAGTTGATGGCTCATTATCATCCTCAAATGGAAAAACATAGTTGGATTCAAAAGCCATGGCTGATTCTTCACTTGTTGAGGTGTAATCCTGATGAGATGGAATTATCTGCTGACAAGGATGATGCATGAAGCTTTCTAGCACTATGGTAGAATCATATTCACAGGGGACAATTTCATTTCCTTCTACATAAGGTGGATTTCCTGAAGTATTGGATACTTCAGTTTGGAATATACTAGAAGCAATCCTGAACTGAGGACAATCTAGCTCTGCATGAGCATTAGTGTTATGTATCCTGCACCAGTTTGTAAGTGCAGCCTCTGCAAGGTTTACTCTAGTGGTTTGCCTAGGTTCACTAGGAGGCTGATTATCTAGGGGTGATGGCAGAGAACCATTGTTTGGCCTAGTGTTCCACACTCTAGGCTATCTAGGAGGATTATTGTTGCCATTGTTATTATAGTTATTGTTGTATCCCCTATCAGTATAGTTAGGTCTGTCATTGGCATAACCTCTATTCTAGTTTGGTTAAGAGTAGAAGTTCTGACTCCTCAGATGAGTGACTTCAGTGGTGAGTTTCCTTAACTACGCTGATATCTCCTTTATTTCTTCTTTCTCTTCCTAAACCTTGGCCACTGCATTCTCTTGCTGAGGCTTAAAAAAGGAAGATCCATTGTTATTGTTGGACTATTGTACAACTTGAGGTACTTGTGTTTGTCCAGGATATTGTAACATATGGCTATTTCCACTTGGTGGTGGCATGCTACTGAGTGGAGGTACCTGCAAAGGGGCTGGCATCACAGCTAAAGGTATCATGGACCCACTAGTTTGTTGGTGAACATGATATGTAGGATAGCCAGGAAATGTAGGGAAGGCAATGTTTGGGGTGGGAGCAAGAGCCAATTGTTGACTGACTTTGATGGCTTCTTCAAAAGCTCCTACTAAAGTCGTTACCTCAGGATGTGCTCTCCTGATAAACATGGAAGTCAAGGGATCCAAAGTTGAATAATAAATGCTCCTAGTAGCTTCATCTATTACAGCATAAGGTTCTATTACTCTTGAGATCATTTTCTGGAATCTTGCATTCAAGTTGGAAATAGGTTCCGCTTCAAATCTCTTGATTGTAGCAAACAAATGATAATTCATGGAAGGATCTATAGGTGTTTTGAACCTATCCTTAAAGGCCTTTTCTAAGGCATCCCATGAATCGATTGAACCTTGACTAAGACTGATATACCAGTTATATGCCTCTTCCCCTAAAGAAAATAGAAATAATCTACATACCACATCTTGATATGCAAATCTAGCCCTACTACAAGATTCTTTGAAAATTCTGATGTGATCATCAACATCCTGATATGGATGATATTTGGGATAAACTTTATTAGGGTTCTTAGGCAGAGCATGGTATGCATTAAAAGTCAAGGGTGACTCCGCAGCAAAGAATGACATTGGAATTGGTGGAGGTTGAACCTGGAGTGTGACATGTTGGGGTTTGACCCGAGGTGTGACAAGTGGTCATGTAGGTGTTTGAAACCATGGAGGAGTTATAGGAGCATGTTCTGGTGAAGTTCCTAATGCAATAGAATCGAGAGAGTAATGAATGTCTACAGTTCTAGGTCTAAATCCCATGATGGGTGATTCTTCAAAGAGCCCACTAGATCTGGACCTGGTATTTGGCTTGGGAGCCAGGATTTCTTAGATTTAAGGAAGATTGGCTGGTTTATTGCAAAGATCAGTTGAAACTCCCTAGCCGAGGTTGTATATTTATTTTTTAGTTTGAAAACTTCACAAATGATTAGCGTGCACAAACTTAAAATAGAAAATCTTTGCATATAACTTGAAATACAGAGATGCTTTGGTATTACCTTTCTGTCTGCATTATAAAATCAAGAAAACTTACTGATAATGAGTTCATGGGCCCTCCTTCTAGCACCAGTTTCTGTTGATGGCGATGTTAGTCACATTCCAAAACTAAACAAAAGTTACACAACAACCTTTATTTATCTTGAAAGATACGATGAATTTAGAGAATTCATGATCCCAAGTCTCCATTGATTAGTTCTTAATCTACTGACGTTACTCAGTGGTTGATGTGTATTGCTGTTAATCATTCAGGGGCCTTACGTTCATCAATAATTTATGTTTCTTATAAGCATGCTACATAGAGAGGTTATTCTACACATTTATTTACTTGAAATAATGTGTCTAAACTTAGGTCTTTACATGATATTTATCATTTTAACCTGCATTCAGCTAAAATATGCTAATGATATCCAGTTATCTACAGGATATCAGCACATTTCTCTGTTTTGCTTCTGATTTATCATGATTTGACAGTTATGGAAGTGATTTTAATGAAATTAAAAAAAAGGAAAATAACAGAGATAGGTTTAAAGAGTGAGATTCCTAAAATTACTTGACTAAGATCACTGATTCACATACATATTTGGATACAACAATGAAGAGAAGAAAACTAAAATCATACTTCACCAGAACATTCCACAAATCAGCATGATTCAGTGCAAATCTTCAAAGGAAAAAAAAGTTGACAACAACATGCAATGAAATGAAAGTGCTTCTATTGAACGCAGCATTCACCAGTACCTATCCAGAAATCAACTTGAAGATTACATAAGGTTTACAATCAGAAAGTAATCTGAAGCTTCATCTCCATTCAGTATGCTTTAGAATAAGTATATTTACAATGATCTGAGGAAAGAACCTTGACATTTCAACAGTTCAATCCCCATTAATCTCAGTAATCTAATCCCCTATGCTAAATTGTTTCAGGTCAGATTTTGGGTATGATTGACCTCCTCTGTACAAAAATAAAAATGGGGGTTTTATACATGGCTCAAATTTTCCCCCAATACGGTGCCCAAAAAGAAACCCTAGTCAACTGGCGGTGGAAAATAAATGCTACCTAGAAAACTTTGAGCAGCATGATCTTTACTGTTGTATAAATATCCTAATTTGAAAACCCCAATCCACCGAAATATCTTCTGCCATGTCTTTGGTAATCTGATCACCATCAATTTTCTCCTGCTAGTCACTTCTCATTGGTATCCTTATTTCCTTTTTCCTTCCTGTGATTGGATCCATCATTAAGTTTCACCTGTGCGCTGCCACTGTGTGTCAGCGATTCTACAATCTTCAGCTACTCCAAACAGCTCCCTCAATCCTGCAATAAACAATTAAAAAATAAGCACATCATTTAATAAATCAACAGGAAACTCAAACACCTGTGTTAAATCAAGGCATGAATGTGCAAACATAGATAATCAAGTTATGAATCTATGAAAAATGTGAACTCAAATGCATATACAACATTAAAAAAGTTGAGTCAGCCATTGTTTGACCAGAAAACATGCATTCAGGCTCAAAAAATGCTTCAAAAAAACCATCACTTCGTTTTCCCACCTTTTTCGTAGGCATAAATCTTAATGTATATCACCCTTGTATATTAGCTTTGTATATCGCAACATACAAATGCCATGCATACAAAGAATATCCTGTATTCAAATTCTATTCACATCCGCATTGTATGTATAAAGTCCTGTATATCGGTTAAATACATACAATTACACTTGTATGTTACCTTCAGACTTATCGCCATTATAAATGGCAGTTTATAACCCCTCGAATCCGCAATGCATAAAACAAAATACATCTCTCAATGTACAATTTGGACGTGATACACAGGATATATCAGATTTGAATATGTTTGAATTTCCATCTTGTATGTGGGAAGCAGTGTATGTTTCGAAACATACAAGCAAGCCAGAATATACAAGGGTTTAACTCCATTTGATAACTCTTTAATTCCACGCAATGTATATTTGGTTGTATGTTTCACTTGTATGTTTAAACATACAAACACCAAATATACAATGATTTAACTATTTTTAATATTCGCCTTAGGTCCGTGCAATGTATATGGCCATTATATCCTACCAACATACAAACTGGAACACATACAAGGACTTAACCTTGTTTAACACCCATTTCGGGTCCGCGGAATGTACATTTGGTATTGTATGTCTTTGATATGCAAAGAACAAAATATACATTGACTTAACCACATTGCATATAATGCAATGTATATTGGATATACATTAAGTTTGATGCATTGTTCATATCGAATTTAAAACTTCTTAGAAATCCGCCTTGTATGTGCCAAAATGCATGTACCTAATATACATACAAGCAAGAATTATACAAGGACTTTACATTATTTCATAGCTATTTCAATTTCGCAGCATGTATGTTCCCTTGTATATTTCATTTGTATGTTCGCTTTTGCCAAACATACAAACCTAAAATACATTCAATGAACTTTAAACGATTATGCATTCAAACTTTGAACTGTTTCGGATCCGTCTTGCATGTACAGATAGAATGTTTAATGAAATGAATACAAGTATAAAAATTATACAAACAACCTTGCATACGTAAAGTGATATACAAAAGACCCTGTATGTATGCAACTTGTATAAAGATCCGATATACAAAGGACATTGTATATGAACGACCTTGTATGTTTTGACCTTGTATATGCAACCCAATTTGTATATGCAACCAGCAAACCCTTCCCTTTGTACATTTTTCCAAAATACTCATAACTTGCAAAATATGGTAAATTTTAAGATGGTTCAAAAAGAAACCCTAGCTCATTTTTCACAAGGAATCCAACAATATTATGCCCTAGTGCTGAAAATGCATTTTTTCCCTGTTTTTAAACAAGGTCTGCAATTTTAACCCTCTTTTCCCTTTTACCACCAAGCAAAACAACACACACAAGTAAAAAGCAACAACCACAGTAGGGGTCCTCATTTTGCTAAGGAGTAAAATGGGGCGTGTTGTGAACATCACAACACCTATCAACATGAGTGACTCTACTTCATGTGTGGGCTTGGGAGCACATCCCAGTCATGTGACTGATCTCTCCACACCATCAAGAGGACAGAGAGCCATATGTGGTTTTATATGAGGGAGCTCTTACATAGCAATGGGTTGGTGCTATTACATTCTGGCAACGCCAAATTGATGAGATGGATATGTTTGTATGGTGACTATCGCAGGATTGTGAGTCATGGGAGGAGTATGCCAAGCAGCTGGTATATTGTCGGCAGGCCTGATACTTGTTTGGGTGCAACATATACATGATTGAGTGCTACTTACCTGAGAGTGTGCTATGGCAGTTTGGACTGCCCTAGGGAGTGCCAGTGGGTGATACCATGCATGCGCGTTCACAAAGAGAGATCAGTGATTGGGGTCCTGATGCAGAGTGCCAGAAGAAGCGGATGAAGATTTGACTATATCTTCATTATTGGCAAGAGGTCTCCCAAGTTCTCACCGATATCCCCGTAGCGGTTAGTTGCCTATCGGCAACACCTCATACATCGGCTGGTCCACTAGAAGTCTCCCCGAAGCTTCCCTCACGCCGATGAAAAGTTCGACATTGGTTGCCTTTGGCAACACCCAGACTATCGGGCGACGAGAAATATCTCAGGCCGATAGACTCCGTTACTCCGATGACCAATCTTCGTCGGCCAGACTTCCTCCTTCGGCGAAGCTTCTTTCACCTACACCGACACCTTGTCTCTCGCCGATATCGTCAAGCACATCGGCCAGATCCTCCGCTTCGGTAAGACTCTAGTTCGCGGCCCCAATGGTTCATCTCATTCCGATGAGTTTCTATCGGCGGGACTCTAATGGTCGCCATGACTTCTTCGGCTTCCCCCGACAAGGTTCCTCACGCCGATACTCTTTATCGGTGATACTCCGAGGATGTCTCACCGATCGGTGAAATTGTATACCATCGGCTAAGTGTATTTTCCTTAGCCCGATATCGTTTCTCTCACCGATGTGAATAACAATGGTATGTGTCTCCGACACTATACCAATCTTCGACAAGACGGAGAGCCTTTCACGCCGATGGATCTCCAACTATTCTGAGGTGCCGAACTAGAATTCCTTTCGACCGAACAATGGAATTTGGCCATTTCATATATCAAACCCTCGATCACTTGTAGCAATCTAATCCCACATCAAAACTATCCAATTTCACTCCGATTTCCTGACTAGCCACATGACGATGTCTAGTCGAACTTGACTGAGTTCGCTGGCTTCCTGGGTAAGAATTCAACAACAACAAACGTGAAAAGTCTTTCCCCCATCACACTGATACTATACAGGGCTTCAGTGGACAGAGGAAAGGGCCTCCATGTATGAATCAAAACCCTACTCCTAGGTTACGAACCAGCCACTGTGGAACCGTGGGTTTTACACCGTCTGCACACTACAGAGTCACTATGGATTGACAGATAGCATCCGGTTAGGGTTCCATTTACAAAATCAGGATAAAGATATCAAATCACTAAAAACAACCAAGAAAATCAACACAGATCATACCCAAAACTCTCTTTATTCAGTTATCAAAAAGAACTTGTTGTAATACACACTTCTCTCTCTGCCCCGTGTGACATACAACCTGCCTCTAAAGAAGATGTAGAGACAGCAGTTATCCCCTCCAACTGTGCAAACTGATTTTCAAATCAGTTAGCCATTGGTTTACCCTTCATACAAGCAAAACTACATGTGTGCCTTGCACAATTACATTCATGGGACCAAATTGACCCTTATTACAAAATGAAATGGCTTAAGAGCCTTATGAGAAAACAAAAGAAAAGATGACCCTGCACTACAGAGAATGTGCTCCTGCACCATACTCCCCCTGCAGGAAAAACTCAAGTCCCTTGAGTTGCTAACTGCTGAAGTGTCTTCCCATGTTTTAGAATATCTGCTTCACTCATCCAGGTTGCCTCTGAATCAGGAAGATCCTGCCACTTGACCAAGTAGTCTTTGTATACCCCTTTTCTTGTCTTCTTGACAATTTTGGAATCCAAAATGCATTCCAATTGCAAAGGCTTACTTGGAGGTAAATCTCTGATCCAGTCTTCATCTTCAATCACAGCATCTGAGCTATCTTCAGCATGTAATGGAGGTCTAAAAGGGAACAGGTCTGCAACATTGAAAATGGGAGAGATACCAAGGCCAGATGGTAATTCTATCTCATATGCATTTGGACCAAATTTATGCACTACCTTACAAGGTCCTATCTTCTTCATCAACAATTTGGTTGGTTGCCCCTTAGGTAATCTTTCCTTTCTGAGGTAGGCCATCACCAAATCTCCTACCTTGAACTGTACCTCCCTTCGCTTCAGATCTACCCATTCCTTGTACTTGGAGACAGTTTTCTCCAACTGAAGCTTGACCTGATCATGTACTGTTTTCATGGTAGCAGCAAAGTCTTCTCCTAGAGCACTCCTTTTATCCCATCCTTGGAGGTCTTTGAGTTCAAGTGGTCCTCTTGGGTGGAACCATAAACTATTTCAAAAGGGCTTTTCCCAGTACTTCTGTTTCTTGAATCATTATAAGCATATTCAGCTTGACTGATCACTAAATCCCATGCTAATCCATGCTGTTTGGTAAGGCATCTCAAAAGGTTTCCCAAGGACCTATTAACAACCTCAGTCTGACCATCAGTCTGGGGATGGTAGGCTGATGAAAAAGACAACTGAGTGCCCAATTTTCTCCATAGGGTCCTCCAAAAATGACCAAATTTGGAGTCTCTATCAGTAACAATTGATAGGGGTAAACCATGAATTCTGACCACCTCTCTGAAAAAGAGACCAGCAATATGAGATGCATCATTTGTGCATTTGCATGGCACAAAATGAGCCATCTTACTGAATCTATCCACAATGACAAAAACACTGTCTACACCCCTTACTGTCCTAGGAAGACCAAGCACAAAGTCCATACTAATGCTTTCCCAAGGTCTGGTGGGAATGGGCAGTGGTTGGTACAAACCAGCATTAGAAGACATACCCTTGGCCTTTTGACATATGGTACAGCTTGCAACATATCTCCTTACATCTGTCTGTACCTTGGGCCAATAATAGAACCTGGTGACTTGTTCCAAAGTCTTGTCCAACCCAAAATGTCCTCCTAAGGCTCCATTGTGCTTCTCATTGATGATATTGTCCCTCATTGAACATTTAGGAACACACAACAAACTACCTTTAAATAGGAGCCCTTCTTGCAGCACAAAATCAGAATACTCACCATGAAAAGTGTTAGCCAAACTTGTACACACTTCATAGGCAGCCTTGAAATCTGCATCATCCTTGTACAACTCCTTTAGACATTCTAGACCCATATGTTCCATTTGTACTTCCTGTATGACCAGTATCCTTCTACTCAAAGCATCTGCCACTTTGTTGGCAACACCTTTCTTATGCTTAATAGTGAAGGTATAGGCCTGCAATTGTTCCATCCACTTGACGTGCCTATGATTCAACTTTTCTTGACTATTTAGGAAGCTAAGAGCATGGTTGTCAGTAAAAACAATGAACTCTTTTGGCAGTAAATAATGTCTCCATTTTTTCAGAGCTTGCACCATTGCATACAACTCTAGGTCATAGGTAGAATACCTCTGTTTGGCCTCATTCAACTTCTTTGAAAAGAATGCTACTGGATGTCCTTCCTGACTAAGAACAACACCTATAGCCTGTTGGCTTGCATCACATTCCACAACAAATACTTTGTCAAAATCAGGGAGTACCAACGTAGGTAACTCAGCCACTTTCTGTTTCAACAGTTCAAAACTATCATCTGCTTGTTTTGTCCATTGAAATTTACACTTCACTCCACCCTTGATGGTATTGAGAATAGGAGCACTTATGTGACTGAACCCTTTAATGAACTTCCTGTAAAAAGTTGCCAAACCATGAAAACTTCTTACATCTCCTACTGTCTTAGGAGTAGGCCAATTGAGAATAGCCTCAACTTTTGTAGGATCCATTTTCAAACAGCCATTGGAAATCACAAATCCAAGATACACTAGTTCAGTTTTCATAAAATCACATTTATCCAAGTTGATCATCAACTTACTCTCATGCAATTTCTTTAACACCTGTCCAAGATGCTTCACATGCTCTTCTTTGGTCCTGCTGAAAATCAATATGTCATCAAGATAAACAATAACAAATTTTCCAATAAATTCTACAAGTACCTCATTCATCAACTGCATGAAGGTGCTTGGAGCATTACTGAGACCAAATGGCATGACAAGCCACTCATAGAGACCTTCATTTGTTTTGAAAGCAGTCTTCCATTCATCTCCCTGCCTTATTCTGATCTGGTGATAACCAGATTTCAAATCAATCTTGGAATAGTAACATGAACCACCAAGATAGTCCAACAGATCCTCAATTCTTGGCATAGGAAATCTATACTTTATGATGATCTTATTGATAGCCCTTGAATCAGTGCATAATCTCCATTTGCCATCTTTCTTAGGAGCAAGTACACTAGGGACTGCACATGGACTAAGACTTTTCCTAATCAAACCTTTCTCCAAAAGTTCTTGAATCTGTCTACCTACTTCTTCATTCTGCTGTGGTGTCAACTTGTAGGCAGCTTTGTTGGGTAATGTGGCTCCAGGAATCAAGTCAATCTTATGACTTATGTCCCTCATAGGTGGTAAGGAGTTAGGAGTATCCTCTAACACAAGATCTTGGTACTTATCCAGTAATTGTTGCACTTCCAATGGAATCTCCTTCTGTTGTTTGCTTTGCTGATTGGATACAGGCTTCATCATCAGTGCATACCCTTGGGTATCCTTCTCCTTCATGAGTTGTAGGAACTCTTTGCCACTCACTAACATGACACTGTTGTCATTGCTCTTCTCTCCAACCTGCTCTGGTAAGGGATCCATCTGAAACTTCTTACCATTCTTGGTGATCATATATGTATTCTTTTCACCATCATGCTGTGCCTTCACATCATACTGCCAAGGTCGTCCAAGAAGAAGGTGACAAGCATCCATAGGAATAATTTCACATAGCACCTTATCCCTATAATCACCTAGTTCAAACTCTACCCAAGTTTGTTCTTCCACCAAATAGTTCTGATTCTTATTCAACCAAGATATTTTGTGAGGATTAAGATGGGGTAATCTTTTTAGTTTACACTTTTCTACCATTTCAGTAGACACTACATTTTCAGTAGAACCTGAATCAACAATGATTTTACAGAGCTTACCATATGCTATTCCTTGGGTTCTAAAGAGATTCTTCCTTTGTGGGGGCTCCTGCTTCAATGGCATCTTCACGAGGGTCCTCTTAATCATCATATTCTCTCCTTCAAGCACTGGTGCAACACTACCAATTGGTGAGTTTACACTTTGACAATCATCCTCCTGCAATAGTTGGTTCCTTCTCCCACCATCATGAGAGCTAGATGCCTTCTCAGGGCACTTACTTGCAGTGTGGCCTACTTGATTGCAGTTGTAACATCTTCCAGTGAAGACTCCACGTCCTCTTCCTGCACCACCACCTCTTCCTCTGCCATTAGGTCTTCTCCAACCTCTGAAACCACCACCTTTTTGTTCTGTATCAGAACGTGATTCTTGTTGACTTGAACTTTCACCTTTGTTTGGCTGTCCTCTGCCAAAATTACCTCTTCCTCTATTGTTCCTGCCACCTCTTCCTCTATTATTTTGATCACCTCTCCTTTTCACTTTATCCTCTGCCCTAGAGGCTAACTAAAAACATTCATCCATAGTCTTGGGAACCACCATACTGAACTCATCCTGTATATTGTACCTCAGTCCATCCAGGTATCTGGCCACCATCTCTTTTTCTTCTTCTCTGTGATTGGCTCTCATGCTCAATCTGTGGAATTCTTCAGTGTATGTAGCCACGTCCATATCTTTCTGCCTAAGATGATTAAACTTTCTGATAGTCTGCAGATCATAATCACATGGTAGAAATTTGGCTCTCAGCATGGCCACCATTCTGCTCCACTTGGTGATTGGACTCTTTCCAACCTTCTCCCTTTCACATTGAGTGTAGTTCCACCAAACCAATGCAGAACCTCTCAGTCTGGTCTTTGCAAACTTTACTTTCTTACTGTCACTATACTCTTTGAAGTCAAAGTAATTACTTATGGCTTCAATCCAGTCCACAAGAGTATCTCCATCCAGTTTCCCATTGAACGTGGGAACATCCATTTTCGGATCACCACTATCTCCATGACCCTTGAGTGCATTCAGAAATGCCTTTTGATCAGTAGTCATACCTTCTCCTTGAGGATTCTCCCCAGTTTCTCCTTCTTCATCCTCCTCTGACTCAGAAGTGCTTCCATCCTTCTCTTTGGATCTTTCTTCCTTCAGTCTCTCTTCGAGCATTTCTTCCACCATCTTCTGGATGGCTGCTTTACTCATCGTCTTGGGAGGCATTGTGCTAGCCTCTGTTTCTATCTCCAATTCTTCGTCTGACATACACGGCTGTGATTCAGAATATTGGCTCTGATACCAATTTGATGTAGAGTGCCAGAAGAAGCGGATGAAGATTTGACTATATCTTCATTATCGGCAAGAGGTCTCCCAAGTTCTCACCGATATCCCCGTAGCGGTTAGTTGCCTATCGGCAACACCTCATACATCGGCCAGTCCACCAGAAGTCTCCCCGAAGCTTCCCTCACGCCGATGAAAAGTTCAACATTGGTTGCCTTCGGCAACACCCAGACTATCGGGCGACGAGAAATATCTCAGGCCGATAGACTCCGTTACTCCGATGACCAATCTTCGTTGGCCAGACTTCCTCCTTCGGCGAAGCTTCTTTCACCTACACCGACACCTTGTCTCTCACCGATATCGTCAGGCACATCAGCTAGATCCTCTGCTTCGGTAAGACTCTGGTTTGTGGCCCCGATGGTTCATCTCATTCCGATGAGTTTCTATCGGCGGGACTCTAACGGTCGTCGTGACTTCTTCGGCTTCCCCCGACAAGGTTCCTCACGCCGATACTCTTTATCGGCGATACTTTGAGGATGTCTCACCGATCGGTGAAACTATATACCGTCGGCTAAGTGTATTTTCCTTAGCCCGATATCATTTCTCTCACCGATGCGAATAACAATGGTATGTGTCTCCGACACTATACCAATCTTCGACAAGACGGAGAGCCTTTCACGCCGATGGATCTCCAACTGTTCTGAGGTGCTGAACTAGAATTCCTTTCGACCGAACAATGGAATTTGGCCGTTTCATATATCAAACCCTCGATCACTTGTAGCAATCTAATCCCACATCAAAACTATCCAATTTCACTCCGATTTCCCGACTAGCCACATGACGATGTCTAGTCGAACTTGACTGAGTTTGCTGGCTTTCTGGGTAAGAATTCAACAACAACAAACATGAAAAGTCTTTCCCCCATCACACTGATACTATACAGGGCTTCAGTGGACAAAGGAAAGGGCCTCCATGTATGAATCAAAACCCTACTCCTAGGTTACGAACCAGCCACTGTGGAACCATGGGTTTTACACCGTCTGCACACTACAGAGTCACTATGGATTGACAGATAGCATCCAGTTAGGGTTCCATTTACAAAATCAAGATAAAGATATCAAATCACTAAAAACAACCAAGAAAATCAACACAGATCATACCCAGAACTCTCTTTATTCAGTTATCAAAAAGAACTTGTTGTAATACACACTTCTCTCTCTGCCCCGTGTGACATACAACCTACCTCTAAAGAAGATGTAGAGACAGCAGTTATCCCCTCCAACCGTGCAAACTGCATTTCAAATCAGTTAGCCGTTGGTTTACCCTTCATACAAGCAAAACTACATGTGTGCCTTGCACAATTACATTCATGGGACCAAATTGACCCTTATTACAAAATGAAATGGCTTAAGAGCCTTATGAGAAAACAAAAGAAAAGATGACCCTGCACTACAGAGAATGTGCTCCTGCACCAGGTCCCGAGAACATCGGGGCTACAACACTTGTAGAGTTACAGGGATTGGCCTTAGTTATATGGGATTGGATTCTGGGGGAGGTAAACCCCGAGACCATGCTAGATTATGAGACCTACTGGCTACAACACATGCCAATGAGATTTATAGTCCTGGAGTACTTGGAGTAGCCACAGACCTGGCAAGGCTTGGACAGGAGACCAGAGTATGTCGAGAGGCTAGAGGGAGAGGTAGAGGATAGAGATAGGGGGATAGAGATGAGGATATGAAAGATGTAGGGAAGAGGTAGCTGGTGCTTTAGGCTGAGACAACATTGAAGAGGACATAGAGACTGCTACATGAGGAGACCACGAGGAGGACTCATATAGAGCTCTAATCCGTCAGGCTGAGGAGAGAGAGAGACAAGTCTAGGTAGGATGCTTGGTAGTTTGAGGCCTAGGCATAGGTGTACGTAAAGGCATCAGCGGCAGCACAAGCCACAGCAACAGCAACAACACAGCCACCACCACCTCCCCCACCAGCTCCAGCACGAATAGATGATGGTGCATTAGACAGAGTTACTATAGAGAGGGATGTTGCCATTCAGGAGAGACTATCAATGGAGGCCCTAGTGTAGAGATTGACATATGAGAGAGACACATCGAGGAGGGCACTCGAGATAGACCAGGCCGTAGTGATACTAGCCTCAGAGTTGACTTGGGTACAGGGTAAGTTGACATCTATAGGCTGCGAGGTGGAGTATTATAGAGGTTTGTACTTTAGGGCTGTACCACTAGAGCAGCAACAACCAGGCTATTGGAGCAAGTCAAGATCAAGGGCCTCCTCTTCATGGAGGATAGGGAGATTAGGTTCATCTGTTATGGGTCCCCCATTCATTCACATGGAGTGGGACCAGTTGGAGGACCTTCATCGATTATAGGTGGAGCACAGGGGTCTCAACAAGCTGGGAGCTCGACACATGGCTCACACTAGAGCATGCTTGCATATATTATAACCTATTGCATTTTGATTACGATGCCTGTGAGCATCTGATGTATAGTTTTGAGGGCTTATGATAGCCATATTATATATATGATTCATTTTTTATGTACATGATGTATATATGGATATTTGTATTCTTTTGATGACCTTGATGATATATGATATATGCGATGATCTTTATGGTGTATGATTATGTTTATGGATGTTCATGCTTATGATGATGTATTTCTATATGCTATGGATGTGGTGATGTTGTACTATGATTATGGATTCATGTGATGATGTTTATGCTTATAGATATATGGATTGTGATGACATTTATGATATAATTATGAATTTATATGATGTTGTACTTACGCTTATAGATGTATGGAGGAGATGACCTTATGATATGATTATGGATATATATGATGATGGACTAACATATGTTATATTGCAGGTATGCAAAAGACCTTGATGATAGATAGAAGAAAATGAGATAGAATATAATGTGATAGATAGAAAATAATAGATTATTGATCGATCCTTGGATGAAAACTATATTGTGATTATGGATGTATGGATGGGTAAATGGATAACTTGTTGCAATGGTTACACAAATATTCATAAAGAGTAATCCTACATTTTAATATAGTACATGGATAGTTATGCAACCAAGGTATATAAGACCAAGGTACCAAGATATTTGGTGCAAGGACATTGACTCTGCAAGCAAATAGTTTGAACTTATATCTACTAGACATAATATAACCTTGATGGATATGTGAATGAGCCATAGTCTTGAACATAAAATACTCTTAATACATAAATGCAAAAGACTATTAATATGTAAGATGCTAGGTTGTAACACACATGTGTGAATGAGCCATAGTCTTGAACATAAAATAATCTTAATACATAAATGAAAAAGACTATTAATATGTAAGATGCTAGGTTGTAACACATGCACAAGATAAATATTAGCCATAATAAGAAGATAAGAACATCCCACAAACACAACATACGAAAGCAATGACTATGCCCCAATCCATATTGCATTGCAATATACCAAGATATAGATAATCAAGACAGTCTTGACTAGGTAATTAGAAAGGGACAAAAGATAAACCAAAAAGAAATTAACTGACTGATAAAGTAAACACACAACCATCATATTCTCTTACCAAAGAGGTTGTTCTAGGTAGATAGATAGATGAAGCCTTATTGTAGGAAAGATATATCCATAAAGGCTATTGGTCTAATCTAGGATGGATAGGTTGATGTAGCAGATGTGGCAAGTGGATATGAGGGATGACATATGGCTTTATGAATAGTCTTTTTGCTTTGGGTTTGGATAAGTACTTCTAGCTTTCAGAAGGATGCATAGTTTGTTTTCTGCTTCAGTTAGTCAAGTCTAGGTGGATGGATGGAGACTAATAATTGGAAGACAAGAAAGATGGAATTGTTAATGAATTGAGATGAAGAATGGTGAATCGTATGTGCCTGAGTACTAGATACTTCCTTCATATTCTAGACTACCTACATACCCTGTATCCACTGGATTAAGGCACATTATGATGAAAGATGATTATGATAATATGTAGTTCTGGGTAATGATGAGATGGGTAAATGGAATCTAAATCTGCAACAAGTGTTGTTGATGGGGTATATGGGGTATCAATGAACTGATCATCCATACTAGATGTGTCCACATTAGATGAGGCAGCATAAGTCTCAATATCATCAATAGCCTGGTTTTCCAAGAAAACATCACTTTTAGATGGAGATTCAATGTCTCCATACAACTGTTGGATGATGGTCCAAGTAGTAAAAGGGCACTTAGTGTGCTCTATGTGATGTAGAGTATCCTCATAAATAGTAAGACATATTAGTCCATAGACTATGTCATTGTTATTAAACCATGCATTCTTATGCACCTGAGTACTGGATACTTCATTTGTATTCCAGACTACCTACATACCTATATCCACGGGATAAAGGTACATTAAGACTGAGATGGGATAATGATATATAGTTTTAGGAGATTTAATGATATAAGATAAGATGAAGTGATATTGGATGATGTAGGATAGTGATAAATTGATGATGTGGTCATACCTCGAATAAGGATCCATTCCTAGACCTAGGTTAAGGAAAAAGTTGCCCCCGTTCAGGTAGAGGTTTTATTATGGATGACAAAGGATGAATTGACTATAGATGAACGAACACTAGATGAACCGACATAGGATGAACTGACACTAGATGCTGCTAAAGGATAACTGACATCTAGATGAACTGACACTTGATGATGCTAAAGGATAACTGACACCAACAATTTCCAAGACATGATAGATAGGGTAATGGAAATGAAAAGGTCAATGAGTTTATTATGGATGGATGAGGATTTTATTATGAAGATGTATGAAATGAGATGGATGCACAACTTAATAGATGATGGATGCTGACTCTACACATAGTGCTTGTTTGCTAAGTTTTCACTATGGTACTTATCCAAGGCATCTGTTTACCAGGTTTTCACTAGAGGACGTATTATTTTTGTTTTTTTCTAACTTTTTTAATTTTTTTGTATTTTTCTACTTTTTTTATTTTTTTGTATTTTTGTATTTTCTTAGGATACTCTGAAGATCAAGCAAAGAACTTCTTAAGATGAACACTATTGAGTGGCTCATCTAGAGGGATACCTTCAGGTGTTGACAAAGCATAAGCTCTTGATCCATAGAGTATAGTGATAACATATGGTCCTAACCAATTAGGCTCGAATGTGCCTTTCTTATCCCTATCTGATTGCTTCCTCTGATTTTCTTTAAGGACAAGATCACCTATCTAAAACCTTCTCTCCTTGATCTTCTTATTGTATTTATGACAGATTCAATTTTGATAGACATGAAGATGATTTAGTGTTGTTTGATGCCTCTCGTCAAGTAACTCAAGCTCAACCAATCTAGTAATTCAATACTCCTCTCCATCAATTAGGTGCTACATAGATACTCTGAGAGATGGGATCTTGACCTCGATGGGTAAAATGGCTTCAGTGCCATAGACTAAGCCAAAGGGTGTAGTACCAGTTGTTGTTCTGATACTAGTGCGATATGAGTATAAGGTGGGGTTGAGTTGCAGATGCCAATCATGACTAGCTTCATTAACCATTTTCTTTAGGATTTTAAGTATGGTTTTGTTTGAAGCCTTGGCTTGGCCATTTCACTGAGGATAGTATGGAGTAGAAAAGTGATGTTGGACATTATATTGTGTGCATAAGTCATGGACATCTTGATTCTTGAATGGTCCGCCATTATCAGTAACAATGGATTAGGGGATACCACCAGAAAATAAGGTAATTTAGGATAAACTAAGATATTTGTTTACCAGTGATATAGGTCATTGGGATAGCTTCTACCCACTTAGTAAAATACTTAGTGGCGGTAATGATAAACTTATGACCATTAGATAAGGATGGATGAATTTTACCCGTGAGGTCGAGTCCCCACTATGAAAATGACCATGGAGTTGTAACAGGTTGTAGTTCATGAGCTGGTGCATGTATCAGGTCCCCATGCTATTGACATTGAAGACATTTCTTAGCAAATTGGACTACATCTTGCTCCATAGTTGGCCAATAATAACCTATTCAGAGTATCTTCTTAGCAAGAGTTGGACCAGTGGAATGTCATCCAAAGACACCTTTGTGTATGTCTCTTAAGGTAGCGTTAGCTTCTTCCAAGTTAATACATCCAAGAATGATACCATCAAGACTCCAGTAGTAAAGGGTGTCGCCCAGAATAGTGAAATGAAAGGCTCGATGGATGAAGGTTTTGCATTGGGTTTTGGATAATTCAAAGGGAAAGGTACCATTTTAGAGGTATTCATAGATATCTTCATACCAAGGAGAATTGGGACCAACAAGTTCGTAGATAAATTCAGTTTGTGGAACATCAACGATAGGTATCAATAGTTGCTCGATTAAGAATTCACATTTTTTAGTGTTTGTAGGCATGTCCACAAGTGACACAATAGTAGACATAGAATCAATGGCTTTATTATGTACACTTGGAATTTTCTTGAAAGTGATACTAGAGAAGTGAGGCTTGTAGGTATCAACCAGTTCCTTATATGGTATCAACTTGTCATCCTTAGTTTAGTACTCATCAGTGACTTGTTTGATAACTAGTTGAGAATCCCCATATACTTGGAGTTCCTTGATATTCCACTCTACTGCTATATGAAGATCTGTGAGAAGTTTTTCATACTTGGTAATGTTGTTGGTGCATGGGAATGCTAGCCGATATGATTTTGGAATGTAGTCATTCTACGTGTGATAAACAAGATTCATGCACCTTAACCATGCTATGTGTAGGAGCTATCAAAGTACAACTTCTACTACACTGAGGTAGCTAGAGTGAAAAGACCTTCATTTGGAAAGTCAGAGGTCATAGGATTTACATTTGTGATTGGTGCTTCAACTAGTTGATCTACGAGAATCTGTCCCTTGATAGCTTTTTGATCAACATATTCTATGGTAAATTCACTCAAGATCATGACCCATTTAGCTAGTCAGCTTGTGAGAGCTACCTTGGATAAAAGATAATTTAATGGATCAATCTTAGAGATAAGAGTGGTTGTTTGGTTTAACATGTAATGTTGCAACTTTTGGGAAGCAAACACTATTGCTAAACATGCCCTTTCCATAGGAGTATAGTTGAGTTCATACCCAACCAAGGTGCAGCTGATATAATAGATACCATGCTGTTTCCTTGACTCATCATGTTATGCTAGGAGAGCACCAAGTGTTGTAGATGTAGTAGAGATGTATAGGATCAAAGGTCTATCAAGTACTGGTGGTACCAAAACAAGAGGATTAGCTAGATATTCCTTAAGTTGATCGAATGCATGTTGACACTTGTTATCCCATTGAAATAAGACATCCTTGTAGAGTAAGTGTTGGAATGGTTGGTACTTATCTACTAGCTATGAAATAAAGCATCTGATAGATTGTAACCACCCTTGAAGGTTCCTTAGTGCTTCGAGATTCTTTGGTGGAGGCATATCTACAATAGCCTTAAATTTTTCTAGATCAACTTTAATTGCCCTGTGAGATACAATGTACCCCAATAGTTTCCATAAAGTGACCCTAAAGACACATTTCTTTGGATTTAGATGTACTTGATACTTCTCTAGTCAATCAAAGATCTGCCCTAGAACCTAAATATGATCTATCCTAGAAGATTTTGCCAATATGTCATCAACATAGTCTTCAATTAAAGTGTGAAACAAGACATGGAATATTACTGTCATAGCTTTTTGATAAGTAGCTCCTACATTCTTGAGATCGAAAGTCATAACTACCCAACAATAGGTACCCCAAGGACACGTGAAGGCTATTTTATGCTAATCTTCTTCTACTATCCTGATTGGATTGTAACCTAAGAATCCATCCATAAGAGAAAGCATCTCATGATCTATTGTTAAGTCCACTATGATATCTATGTTTGGAAGTGGAAAATCATCCTTGGGACATGCTTTATTTAGGTCTCAAAAGTCTATGCATATGTAGATGTCCCCATTCAATTTAGAAATAGGTACAAGATTTGAGACCCATTCTATGTAATCAATTAGGTGGATGAATTTTACATCTAATAGATTCTCAAGTTCTACTTTAACCAATAGGGCTATCTGAGGCTATATCTTATGAAGCTTCTGTTTGATAGGCTTGGCATTTGCAGAGACATCTAGGTGATGAACCACAAGTGAAGGGTCCAACCCAGGCATGTCAACATATGTCCAAGAAAAGTTAATTATCCTTTGTAAGAATAATTTCACAAAGTCCTTTTGCTCTTGTTCTGATAATGATGCTACTAGAAATGTGACTTTTGGGTTCTAAATTGTTCCTAGATTCATCTCTATTGAGTCTTCTACCAATAGAGTTGACTTTTCTTGATACTTACATGGTAGGGGAAGGTCAAATCCTCCATTCTCAAGCACCTAAGAGAGGTTTTCACCTTCTAATATGTCCTTTATTTTTATTATTTTATGATCAAGTGGTGCCACATTGTGGTTTTCACCTAAGGATCTATTTTTATTTTCTATTTTGCGACTGGAGGATTTGGCATTCTCACCAAAATAAGTAGCTTGGTCTAACTCCATGATAAAACCAACTTTGTGATCTCCAAGTGGAATACCATCCTAAAGTCCCATAAATTCTGCTATAGCCTCATCATTCTAAAAGATGTCTAGAACAGATGCCTCTTGTTGGTCCCAATCAATGTGCTTAGGATAAATGAGGGATAGATTATGGGATTTTGTGTTAGAAGTTAGGGAGATGGATGCTATCATAAAAATCAAGGTTTCTTGGAATAAGTTTTTTATGTATAGGGAAGATTCCTTGATGGTATCCTCTTTAGAGGTCAAATTTGCGGACCAAGCCTTCTCTACTTTATTGAGAATAAACTTGATGTCCAGGGTTTGTGGTATCTCCTTACCGTATCCTAACCCTTGTTCATTGTATTTTTTAACTTCATAGTAATTGGTTCCATTTGACCTTGACCATGCTTTCCTAGGCCACCTTTGCCTTTTTATCCCATGTTTTTGACAATTTTGAGACCATTGCCATACTTTTTGATAGGTAGAGTGACCAGTTCTTTCTCTTTGTAGATCCAAGAGGAGATGTCTTCAATGGTTTCATCTTCTAACAAGCATCCAGGAATAAACTATGTCAAAGAAGCTTGTATTTTGAGCTTTTTGGTAACTTTAGCAATGGGAGGTTTGCCATAGGTTTTTGGTGAGAGAGGCATCCTCCCCACACAACGAGATTTTGAGATATCATACTTGCCAAATTCTATGTCTCTGATATGGACTTTGATTTCAGGGAGGGGATTGGATGTATCTATAGAGGCTTTATGCAAGGTATCTGGATCAATATATAGATGGGATGGTTGGGCTACATCATTGTTGGGTACTTGGTTACTATTCTTGTAACACCCTTGCATAGCATGACAAAATTCAAATGGATTAGGATCTCCTAGGATGGTGATTTCAGTACCATTATATGGGAACTTTAGGGATTGATGGTACGTGGAGGGTACATCACGCATGGCATGGGTCCATAGGCACCCTAAGATGATATTGTTTCCAGCATAACAGGACCCACTTGAATAGGTAAATGTATCACACCATCTGTCTTGTGTTCGACATCATCATATGCTTTGACAATAATAGACTAATCTGCATCTATGTGATCCTTAGAGTATCCTAACTATTTCAAGAATTTGAGGGAACATATATTAAGACCAGCACCACCATCTATAAGTATGCATTTGATTTTATGTTGCTGTATGAAGACTTCAATGTGTAGGGCATCATTGTGACATGGATTGTGAGATGGGAGGTTTTTTTCAGAGAAGACTACATTGTAAGGTGAAGAAATATTACCTATAATGGCTTAAAAATCTGTGATAGCTATATTATTAGGAATGGATAACTCTTGTAAGGCTTTTTCAAGCATTGCTTTATGAGAGGGAGATGACTTTAGAAGGTCTAATATAGATATTTGTGCGGGAGTCTTCCCTAGATTATCAACAAGATTATAATCAGAAGTGACAGTGGGATTTGGTGTTGGCCCACGAAGGGTAACACAACCACGACACATTGTGACATCACATTCAGGATTCTTGCCCTTAATAGTAAGGGTAGATATTTGACTTTCTTGAAAATGGTCCACTATGGAGTCATAAGAAGAAGATACTTTGTTAATGCTCTTACCTTTATCAGGATTTTGATCTTTACCATGTTGAGGGAATGGATCCTTGTATACATTGAGGTCTTTATTTGATGTATGTTGAGGAGGTTCATCTAAAGTGACTTCACCTCTGTCTATGAGGTTTTGGATCAAGTGTTTCAATTTCATGCATGATGAGGTTCTGTGTCCTTTTGTTCTATGGAACTCACAATATTCATTATCTTTGTACCACGTTGGTTTGAAAGAGGGTTCATCATATTGACATGCTTCATGTAGTGTGATGAGCCCACTTTGTATTAGTTTCTTGAGGACAAATTCAATAGGTTCACCCAAAGGAGTGAACCGACGTCTTGGAGGGTAGTCTTGTTGTTGTTGTTGTGGTTGTTGTGGTTGTTGTTCTCTAGGCATAGATGGGGTTGCCTTTGATAGATTGAGTGGTAGTTGGAGAGTTTGGCCATGTTTGGAATCCACAATTCCATCATTGACAACATTTTTATTTTTGGACCAAAATTTAGGTTTGTCATTTGATTGCGGAGGAGTGTTATCTTTGGTCTCTTTAAAGATTTTGACTACACCTTTTGCAATAAGGGCTTTTTCAATATTAATTCCTTTGTGAATGATTTCATCAAATGAGATAGCACTTTGGATTTGGAGATGAAACCCAAGATCTGGATTAAGATTTTGTACAAAGATGCTAATGAGTTTCTTTTCAGGTATTTGAAACAGGAATTTGCTAGCCATACTTCACCATCTTTGTAAGAAGGAGATAAAGGTCTTGCCATTTTGTTGTTTGTTGTTACACAAGTCCATCATGGAAATCTCACGTTCATTATTGTAAGAGAAAAAGGTAGCAATTTTTTCTACTAGTTTGTTGAAGGTTTTAATGCCTATGGGTAAGTGTGAGAACCAATTGATTTATTGCCCTCCAAGACTATGAGGGAAGAGACACATAAGATACATGTTATTATGAGAAACCTCAAGTCAAGCAATGTAAAACTCTCTAAGATGGTCTTTAGGATCACCTTTTCCTTTGTAATTGTCAAATTTAGGTTAAAGTTAGGTGGAAAAGGGATCATTGATACAGATCGATCAAATGGATATGGACAAACCTCCTCCAATGAGAAGGTTTTCTTGATGTGACCAAATGAAAGTGTAGACACCTAAAATTGACTTGCTCCACAAACCAATTTCCCATATCTCTACACCAATTATCCCTCCTATTAATTAAATAAATTCATTTTATTTAATTAATTTATGCCTAACCATATATCATCTATCCTTTGTGATCAATTAATTCACTTAATTTATCACTATACCTTATAACTATATCCTCATTAATTAAATATTCCTAATATTTATTTAGCTAATTTATCCATCTCCCTAATCCTCATTTGATTAGATAAATCATGCTTATCTAATTAATCTACCCTACTAATCAACCTAAACCTAGCCTAGTTGATTAAATAGCCATTGTTTAATTAGCTACCCTAGCCTACCTATCCCCTAGACCTAGATTAATTAAGCTAAACACTTAATTAACCTTGCTTAGCCCATCCTCCCACACACCTTTGAATAAAAATCAATTTTTTATTCAAAGGGTCAAATCTCCCTTACAACTCATTTATCACCCTCTTACACATGTAAGTGTACATGTGTCCTTCAACCTTCACATCTCCACATAAATGTGAATTTTTAGTTCACACTCCCCCATGAGTTTAATTTTTAATTCACTTGTCATATCCACTCTTCCCAAAAATAAATTTTTAATTCATTTTTATCCTCAACACCTTTCCCCATGAGAATTTAAAATTCACAAATAATCCTCACCCTCCAATCCCATTGACCTAATCTCAACCATTGATCTCTCCCATCCACTCCTCTTGTGACACTTGTCACAAGGCTATGAATCCAATCCAAACCCTAACTCTCAATCATTTCTAGTCCTTGATCTCAACTTCTAATCCTCACCCTCCATCCCTTTTCCAAAAATCTATAAATAAGACCCTCACCCAAGCCATTCAAAAACAACTTCTTCTTGCATCAAAACTATGCCAAAATTTCTATCTTCTCCATCTCTATCTAAATCCATTATCTCTCATCCTATTGTGTTGAGCAAGCAAGGAGCAATCCACATTCTTCATCTACTTGGGTAAATCTAAGGAGTTTGGGTGCAACTCCTTCCACCCTATCTTGGATTTGTGGGTCACATCTGAAGTTTTTACATTTGATTTGTGTTTTTGGCTTTCATTTTGACTTCATAGATCACAAAAAGATCATCTAGTTCTTTTTGTAAATTGACAAACTTAAGCTCCATAGCCAATGGGGTTGTTGATAAAGCCATATTGTGTTGAGTTTGGGGTGGTTGTTTCTTCCCATAAGATGTATTGAAATTTAGCCCAAAATCATTAAGATTGTATGGGTTATACGAAGTTTGTGGGTTGCTTTGAGTAGGATCAATGAAGAAGGTTGGTGGTTGTTGATATTGTGGGGATGCAAGATATGAACATTAGTTTGTGAATGTTGAGGGGTGTTGGTGAAAGAAGTTTGAGTTTGATATGATTGTTGCAAAATGATGTATGTGTTTAGATTTTGAGGTGGTTGAGATATATGAACATAAGTAGCATTAAGATTTGAAGAATGTTGGGATGGATTGATACATGTAGTGTTTATGGTTGAAGAATGTCGAGGCAGATTAATATAAGTAGTATTGATGTTCGAAGAATGTTTGGGTGGAGTGACATGAGTAGTATTGATGTTCAAAGAATGTTGGGGTGGAGTGACATGAGTAGTATTGATGTTAGAAGAATGTTGTGGTGGTGTGATGTGTGTAGTATTGATGTTAGAAGAATGTTGGGGTGGAGTGACATGAGTAGTATTAATGTTAGAAGAATGTTGGGGTGGTGTGATATGAATATTGTTGAGAGTTTGATTGGATGATGGTTGGAGTGTTTGAACTTGTGACACATGTGGTGGAGTGACATAAGCATTCATAGGTGTATAGTTGGAAGGAAAATATTGTTGCAAGTATGGGTCTAACAAGTGTTGTCATTGATGTCAACATACTCCTGTTGCATTGATGAAAAGGATTGCATGAGCTGAGTGCTGAGGATATTGAGAAAATTAGTCCTAATTAGGAACAGAGAAGAACAGTGAAGACAGTAAGGTAAAAGTCCAAGATAAGATTAGGATCAGAGGATGTAGTTTAAATGGTTTGTAGATATGTGTCTTATAGTGATCCAGTAAAGTTTTCAAAGGTCCGCATGAAGATCTGAAGAAGTTGTGGCCATTCAAGTAAAACCAGTTCCAGCAGGTGTTCAGAGGTGACAAAGTGACATAGATAGGTCCGGTGAGATCCAGAAATACATTATCCTATTCTGTGGATTTGAGGGAGTGTTGAGGAAGTCTTTGTGAAGTATCAACTCGATTGGATCATGGTTTGAAGGTCCACAAGCATCTATTCCTTTGTAACAATGGTGATAGACTATGTTCTTGAAGTTCTAGATGAAGGAGAGAAGGATTTAAGTAAGTAGATGAAGTATGGATATTCTTGGTGATTCAGGCAATCTTGTGGAGGTCTTTGGATCGTGTCCAGTTCATCGTGGTGGTCCGTATTGAAGTTATAGCTCGCAATTGAAGAATAACCTCTGGATGATGGTGTTCTTCTTGAGACTGGCTAATCGGATGTATTACACATCTTACGGATGTTCTTGGAGATGTTTTCCAACTTAGATGATTATTCCTAAGTTGATGCCTTGTATAAATAAGGGATTGTAAGGTCATTTCAAAGTGTGTCTTGTGGAGATGTGAGTGTGGTAGTGAGGAAGAGAGCGAAAGGAAGAGTAGAAGTTTTGGGCTTAAATGGAACTGATTCAAGCATGGTGAAGATGCTATTCTCCAGTTCAAGTATGTGATACTTATTATTCTGTAGATAGTGAGTCTATTGTAGGCAGTGAGCCTCTTGTGAGCAGTATGCTTGGGCAGTGAGCCCTAATTGGCATGTGCCATTTTGTTCTTTCTATTCTTCTAATAGAGAATACAATCTTGGGTTAATCACCCCATGGTTTTTCCCTTAACCAGGTTTTCCACATCAAAATCTTGGTGTCTTATGTGTTGATGTGTTTTTGCTATTGATTTAATGCATTATGTTTCCATGATTGATTTATTGAAATGCTGCCAAATCACAAGAAGGATTTAAGTGTGTAATTGGAAAGAAAGTTTTTGACAACTGATTCACCCCCCTCTGAGTTGTCTGTCCTAAATCTAACAATTGGTATTAGAGCTAAGTTCCTCTAAAAGAGCTTAACCACTTGAGGAGATCCAGGATGTCGTCCTACAAGAAGGATAGTCTGAAGTTTGATGGAACCAATTTTAATCTTTGGAAAAGTTGCATGAAATGGCACTTGCAATGTATGGGAATGTAGTACTAGACCATGGCTTCAACTAAGTATACTCTACAGGGTGGCCCGAAAGCCCCAAATGAAATCACAGATGTTGAAAACAATCTGCGGACTATAGAAGCCCTTCTAAGCACATTATCTGATTTAGAGCTTTCAAATGTTGTTGGCCTATCAACTGCTTTTGAGATTTGGCAAAAACTGGAACTTCTGCATGAAGGAGACAAGTATGTTAAATGTGCAAGGCTACAGAGTCTGAAAGGGAAATTTGAAAATCTGAAGATGAGAGAAGATGAAAATATCACTACTTTTATACTAAGAGTAAATGAGCTTGTTTGTGGAATTAGATGTGCTGGTGGAGTCTTGGATGAAGAAGAAATTGTTGGCAAAATTCTCAGATCCCTTCTTGCTTCTTATAAAATCAAGGTTGTTGTCATTGAAGAATTCAGAGCCCATACAACTGTCACAAGAGATCAATTGGCTGGTAAATTGGCTACATTTGAAATGACTGAGTTTAGAGATGCCCCCCCAAGACTAAATCAGCATTCAAAGCCAGTGCTTTTGTAAAAGGAAAACAAAGGTTTGATCCAGGAGAGAACTCTTCAAGGAAACTATCATGGTATGAAAAAGTAAGAAAAGACTTGGAAGAAGAGGAAACTGAAACTGCTCATCTTGTAGCCCTTATTGCAAAAAGATTGCCAAGAGGATCCGGTAAGCATGAAGGGAAATTGCCTTTTAAGTGTTTTAACTGCAATAAGATTGGTCATTTTGCCTCACAGTGTCCAGAAAGATTTTCAAGGCCAAATCCTAATAGATCAAGGTTCCAAAAGAATTGTTACTATGTTCATGAAGAGGATGATAATGAAGGAGTAATAGATGATGAATCAGAGACAGGAAACAAATCCTAGAGTGATTGGGTGTTTATTGCCATCAAGGAAGAAGATCCAATGCCCTCTAAATCTGTCAATCATAAAGTTGCAGAAAGAGCTCTGGCTGCCCAAGTTGAAGAAAATGATGATTGGGTCATTGATAGTGGATGCTCTCACCATATGACAGGTGAAAAAAATAAGTTCTTAGATTTGGAAAGGTATAGAGGAATGGTAAAGTTTGGTGATAATTCTGCTGGTAGACTCAGAGGTAGAGGAACTATTTCTTTTGATGGAAAGAACAAAACCAGTAATGTACTGTATGTTGAAGGATTGAAGCACAATCTTCTCAGTGTTGGACAGTTGGTGGACAAAGGCTATGATCTCCAATTCAAGAATGGAAAATGCAAGATCTTTGAAAGTTCTGAAATAGAGATTGCATCTGGTACTCAGACAAAAGGTAATATCTTCCATTTAGTTGGTACCGGTAAAAGTTGTCTATTTGTGCAAGTTGATCAGAGTTGGCTATGGCATAGGAGGATGTGTCATGTTAATTTTGATAATATCATCAAGATAAGCAACACTCAGGCTGTAAGATATCTTCCAAAACTCATGAAACCTACAAATAGTTTGTGCAAAGAATGTCAGTTGGGAAAACAAAGCAGAGTTTCATTTAAAAGCAAAGAACAATCTTCTACCAGAATATTGGACTTAGTTCACACTGATCTATGTGGTCTGGCAAGAATCAGGAGTGTGCAAGGTGATAGATACTTCATGTTACTAATTGATGACTACTCCCGAATGATGTGGGTAACTTTTCTGAAAGAGAAATCAAAAGCTTTTGAGAAATTCAAAATATTCAAGGCTATGGTAGAGAATGAAACTAGATTAAAATTAAAGTGTCTAAGGTCTGATAAAGGTGGAGAATTCACATTCGGTGAGTTCATAGAATTCTGTGAGAAACATGGAATAAAGAGATAGTTGTTTGCTCCTAGGACTCCACAACAGAATGAAGTAGTGGAGAGAAAGAATCGGACCATCCAGGAAGCATCTAGGACAATGATGATGGAAGCAAATGTTCCTTAGATCTATTGGAGAGAAGTTGTCAGCACTGCAGTCTATACTCTTAATCGAGTTCAAATCAGAAGCAATACCAGTAAGACTCCTTATGAACTTTGGTTTGGTATCACTCCTACTGTGAGGTATTTCAGAGTCTTTGGTAGCAAATGTTACATCAAAAGAGATGAAGATCTAGGCAAGTTTGATACTAGAAGTGATGAAGGAATATTATTGGGTTACTCTACTCAAAGCAAAGCATACCAGTGTTATAACAAGAGACTGAGAAAGATTATAGAAAGTACAAATGTGAAGGTTGATGAAGGAATTGAAAAACCCTCAAGGTTTTATGAATATGATGAAGATGATCAGAATGGTGTTCTTATTCAAGGAGCCCGAGCCCCCTCTGAAATTTAGATTCTAACTGATCCAGTAAATTAGGAAGACAAGATGAGTTTTAATGAGCCTGATCAAGAATTAGAAGTGCAAGAAACTCCTAAAGTTCCTAGGTATGTAAGACTAAACCACTCTGAAGATCAGATCATAGGTGATAAAAGCAAAGGTGTACAAACAAGAAGGAGAATTTCTCAAGATTCAGATGAATATTGTCTGATTTCAAAGATTGAACCTAAGACAGTAAATGAAGCTTACAATGATGAAAACTGCACTAGAGCAATGGAGGAAGAGCTGATGCAAATTAAGAAAAATCACACTTGGGATCTTGTTCCCAGACCTAGAAACAAGAATGTGATTGGAACCAAATGGGTCTTCCGGAACAAACTGAATGAAGTTGGTGAAGTAATCAGAAATAAAGCTAGATTGGTCTACAACGGTTACTTTCAAATAGGAGTTGATTTTGAAGAAACGTTTTCTCCAGTGGCAAGAATTGAAGCATTCAGATTATTTCTTGCTTTTGTTGCCTTCAAGGATTTCAAAGTGTATCAAATGGATGTCAAGTCTGCCTTCCTGAATGGTGATTTGGAAGAAGAAGTATACATTGAGCAACCAGATGGATTTCAATTGTTTGATCATGGTGATATGGTATGCAAGTTGAAGAAAGCATTGTATGGACTAAAGCAAGCACCAAGAGCCTGATATGAAAGATTGGATAAGCATCTTTTAAAGATTGGTTTCAACAAAGGTACTGCTGATAGTAATTTGTACTTCAAAATTGATCATGAAAACATCTTGATTGTTGAAGTGTTTGTTGATGATATCATTTTTGGAGGAAGAGATAGTATGTGTAAAACTTTTGCAAATCAAATGAAAAGTGAATTTGAGATGTCCATGCTTGGGGAAATGAATTTCTTCTTGGGTCTACAAATCACTCAAACAAAGAAAGGAATCTTCATTTCTCAGACCAAATATGTGAAAGAATTGTTGAAGAAATTTGAGATGGAAGACTCAAAACCAACGAATACTCCCATGGCAACCAGATGTAAATTAGGCAAAGATGATGACTCTCCTAAGGCTGATAAAAAAAAGTACAGGTCAATGATTGGAGGATTGTTGTATCTCACTCAAACTAGACCTGACATTATGAATGTTGTGGGTCTTATTGCTAGATTTCAAGCTAATCCTAGAGAATCTCATGTCATGGCAATCAAGAGGATTTTTAGATATCTAAAAGGAACAGTTGAGTATGGATTGTGGTATCCCAGAGATCATAATTTCTCTCTTCATGCATATACAAATACGGATTGGGCAGGAGATGTGGATGACCAGAAGAGTACCAGTGGTGGAGTATTCTTCTTAGGGAAGAGATTGGTTTCTTGGCTGAGCAAGAAACAAGAGGCAATATTTCTGTCCACTATAGAAGCAGAATATATTGCAGCAGTAGGAAGTTACACTCAAGTTTTGTGGATGAAGAAAATGCTAAGAGACATAAGAGTGGAGTATGAGGAGCCTATCACAATCTTCTGTGATAATTCAAGTGCAATAAATATATCTAAGAATCCAGTGTTGCATTCAAAGACTAAACATATATCTATCAAGTTTCACTTTTTGAGAGAACAAGTGAACAAGAATGAAGTCAGATTGGAGTTTGTGCCATCCAAGGATCAGATTGTAGACATCTTCACTAAACCTCTACCTAAGGGCTCTTTTGAGTATCTCAGGGAGAAGTTAGGGGTTATTGCCCCTTTGGAGATGAACTAAGGTGCACTGGAGTGCATCAGTCCAGTAGATATCATAGTCATATCTTGTGGTCTGGATTGATGATAGGGAGTTGCCACTCAGGGGGAGCAGTGGGTATGATTTTGAAAGGTTGGAGTTGCAAGTATGAGCCCTTTGCCATTGATGTCAAAGGGGGAGAGAAGACATGTGAAAAACAATTGGTTGATGATCAAAGGGGGAGCAGTAAAGGAAGAGAAGACATGTGAATGGTTGTTCCTGATAGGGGGAGTTGTGACAGTAAGGAGAAGTTTTTGTCTTGATGGTTAAAATAGTTTTTCACATCATATGTTGCCATTAATGACAAAGGGGGAGATTGTTGCAAGTATGGGTCTAACCAGTGTTGTCATTGATGTCAACATACTCCTATTGCATTGATAAAAAGGATTGGATGAGCTGAGTGCTGAGGATATTGAGAAAATTAGTCCTAATCAGGAATAGAGAAGAACAGTGAAGAGAGTAAGGTAAAAGTCCAAGATAAGATGAGGATCAAAGGATGTGGTTTAAAGGGTTTGTAGATATGTGTCTTAAAGTGATCTAGTAAAGTTTTCAGAGGTCCGCATGAAGATCTGAAGAAGTTGTGGCCGTTCAAGTAAAACCGGTTCCGACAGGTGTTCAGAGGTGACAAAGTAACATAGATAGGTCCAGTGAGATCCAGAAATGCATTATCCTATTCTGCAAATTCGAGGGAGTGTTGAGGAAGTCTTTGTGAAGTATCAACTCAATTGGATCATGGTTTGAAGGTCTGCAAGCATCTATTCCTTTGTGACAGTGGTGACAGACTGTGTTTTTGAAGTTCTGGATGGAGAGAAGGATTTCAGTAAGCAGATGAAGTATGGATGTTCTTGGTGATTTAGGCAATCTTGTGGAGGTGTATGGATCGTGTCTAGTTTATGGTGGTGGTCTGCATTGGAGTTAGAGCTCGCAATTGAAGAATAACCTTCGGATGATGGTGTTCTTCCTGAGACTAGCCGACCGGATGTATTACACATCTTGCGGATGTTCTTGGAGATGTTTTCTGACTTAGATGATTATTCCTAAATCAATGCCTTGTATAAATAAGGGATTGTAAAGTCATTTTAAAGTGTGTCTTGTGGAGATGTGAGTGTGGTAGCGAGGAAGAGAGCAAAAGGCAGAGCAGAATTTTTGGGCTTAAATGGAACTGATTCAAGCATGGTGAAGATGCTATTCTCCAGTTCAAGTATGTGATACTTATTATTTTGTAGATAATGAGTCTATTGTAGGCAGTGAGCCTCTTGTGAGCAGTGTTCTCAGGTAGTGAGCCCTAATTGGCATGTGCCATTTGTTCTTTCTATTCTTCTAACAGAGAATACAATCTTGGGTTAATCACCCCGTGGTTTTTCCCTTAACCAGGTTTTCCACATCAAAATCTTGGTGTCTTATGTGTTGATGTGTTTCTACTATTGATTTAATGCATTATGTTTCCATGATTGATTTATTGAAATGTTGCTAAATCACAAGAAGGATTTAAGTGTGTAATTGGAAAGAAAGTTTTTGACAACTGATTCACCCCCCCTCTTAGTTGTCTATTCTGAATCTAACAAAGATGACTGTGGTGGGGTAGCAAATGCAAGATTAGATATGTTTGTATGAATTTGTGATGTGAGTGGAGGATTTGGGAATTGGTAGGTATGGATGTGTCCAAGAAGGGGTTTGTTTGTTGGGCTTGTTTTGCTAGTTTGTCTTATCTTTGCTAATTTTTCTTGATTAGCTGCCTCATGTAGGGCCTTTTGTTGGGCATTGTAGATTTCTATGTGAGTGAGGAGAGGTCCAAGTGATGTTTCTCCCATGGGATTTTGATTTTGAAAAAGAGGATTGAAAAAGAGGATGTGAAAGGATTAGATACTTCCTCTTGTGAAGATGATTCGGGAATTGGTGTAGATATGGTAGACATGGTTTGGATGGGGTTTACTTGTGGTCTACCCATAGCATTAATGACATCTTGAAAGCAATCTCTCTCTTTAATATTAGATGTATCAAAGTCATATGGCAATTTGGCTCCTTTTTGAGCAAGCAAATGGAAGTAGTGATCTTGATTAGAGCTTATGAGTTTATCAATAACTACCATGGTTTTGGGATCTTGCATGATTTCATCTAGATCTTGAGACACTTCTTCTTGAGAGGATTGACCTCCTAGAAATTTTCACTCTTCTTGAGAAGCATTTTGACCCATGTTAAAGTGAGATGAATCAATCAAAGAGGTATTACCCTCTTGAGCACTGTTTTGGACAATGTTTTGACCTTCGAGTTGGGGATTGTAAAATGGGATGTTTTGATGATCTTGTTGAGGGGTATGTGTAAGATTTTGTTGTCAGGTGTTTTTCTTATCCTCCATGGCTTGATGATATTTCTCTCTAGTGGTGACCATAAGGCTGTTCAAATGCACTAAAACAAATATTGGGGATTTGATTTTGGACTAATTTGATTAAGTTGAGATCACTATCTTGGTGGATTTGATATGGGTTGTTTGTGGAAGATTATAGAACTAGATCAATAGCTAGTTTGGATGATTGATTACCTATTACACAGGTAGACTAATGACCTCAAATGAAGGTGGATAGGGTTAATGGCGTTAGACCAACTTAAGAGAAGTTCGTTCTCTAAGCTAATGCAAAACCAATAACAGATACTAATTCCTCTTCAAAGACCCAAGAGATGTAATCACTCTCAAATCAAAGACAAACAGGGGATTGATGTGATCTAGAATCTATGGTGGAGACCAAATTACATAGCTAGACAAAGCGTGAGTAAGGATTTAGGTCTATTTGGCAAAGATGGAGTTGATAGATAGTAATCTCAAGAGGATAAATGGTTCGAAAAGTCTAATTTTTGGGTATGATAATGGATGAAATGATCTAAAGGTTGATGGAATAGGTCTGACAGTACTGTAAGATGCTAGCTCAGAGGTTTATATAATCCAAATTTTGATTTTGTTGTGTTGTGGGCTAAATGTATGAATTGTGATAAATAGAAACCAAAGGCGTTAGACTGTGGTTCAAATGCGCATAACTGTATGCCAAAGGCATGGGACCATGGTTCAAATGCATGTAAATATATACTAAAGGTGCTAGACTATGGTTCAAATGTGTGTAACTATATGCCAAAAGTGCTAGATTGTGGTTCAAGAGCACGAAACTGTGGTTCAAAAAGTGTTGGACTGTGGTTTAAAAGCGTGGAACTATGGTTCAAAAGTGTGTCAATTAAGTGCAGATGCGCATTTTTTGTGACAGTGCGTTTTCAAGGTCAAATTTGATAGAGTTTGATTATATTTAGATAGAATTACTTTGACAAGAGAACAAACATAGTAAACAAAATGGTTGAGGACTGATGCAACAAATAGTGTATGTTTGAGGCTCACAAACAAGCCCAAGTTTTCACGAGTATACTACAATTGACAAATAAATCAAGAACTTTTTATTCCTAAGGTCAAGCTTCACTATGATACATCATCCCACAACTTGGAATCTCCGTCGACTCAAGTATCATCACACCTAGAGTGGGTGCGTATACTTTTTCATATTTGTGAGAGAGGACAGGTAGGGGCCTCTAGAAATGGAAGGATGACCCGATCACCCTTTCCCTGAAAAGTTAAAAGTAGCTTATGCTAAGCTGAGGATTTTTGTCTCATCTCAAGGGAGCCTTATGGTGAGTAATCTTGGGGGCAAAACCTTGTATGCCCTTGCACTAAAAATTACTGCAATGTTTGGAGGTAGATGAGGTAGTCACTAGCTATGTGGTTTTTAGTTACTCTGGGGGACCAATGCCTTGCAAGCATCTGGAAAGCTACTAAAATCTTTTACCAACTTTACTAGGAATGTCATATACCCTACACAAGTGCAAAATTTCTTTCACAAGAGTGTTACGTACAATTCCTTTCGAGTTGGCATAGTAAGGCAAGGATAACACTGGTTAGGACTTGGCTTTCACTTCAACCAATTTATATAGTGGTCCAAAGGAAAGATCCGCTTAGGGTCATCCCTTTTGGATGAAATGCAATCCAAAAGTAGGCCCTTCTAAAGGATAAACTAAAAATAAAAGATAGATGAGTCTGGTTTTTTTATCACCCAAGTTTTCACAAGGGGAGAGCATATACCTATCACCTTACAAACATGAAAAACACATGTTCATTTATCCTATTAAGTAAGAAAAATAACTAAGTGCCACTACCTAACCACACAAGATTACAAAAGATAGATGTAGATTTCCTTTAAGAAATTGAAGTGTTTCTAAGACTTAGTGAAAAAGATTCGTAATCTTCAATGTTCATCCTATAAAGATATGTTAGGAAATCTATTTTCTCTGTTTGAGTGATAAGATGTTGCAACAAGTTGATTAGTTCCACAAAAAACCAAGTGATTATAAAAAATAAATCAATGGACCAAAAGTGTAGTATTGTGGCTTAGAAGCACGTCGAAAGTTACTAGATGCGCTTGATTGTAGTGCAGAAGCACTTGATTTTAGACTAGAAGCGTGTAGATTTAGTGCAGAAGCTCATTTATTCTGACCAGAAGTGCAGGACTATGTTGTATATGCGCATCGAAAAACCAGAAGCACTTGATATTGCTGCAGAAGTGTGTTTTTACTATAATCCTTCAAGAAACAAGTTTTTAGCAAAAATGAAAGATTGAATCATGATTGATCGATTGTCAGATAGCCCAGGATGTTGATGAATAATTAGATTTGTAACCTGCAAATCGAGAATGAATTACAAAACACTATAAAATGATAGGTTAGCTAAAACATAACATATTCTTAAATAAGTCATCTTAGGAAGTAGTAGATGATTTGTAAGGCAAATTGTAACGTCAGAAAATGTCCCCTTGGGGGATTTTCCCTCTTTAAGTTTAGCTCCTGGGTCTTTTGCATACATTTAGTTCATCTTACTTCATAATTTGGCATCCTGATGGAATGAGTCCTAGGTAACATGACAAATGGGACCTAGGAGGACCCCTTGAGCTTGACCCTACCCAAAATTGGGGGTGAGGACTTGGGTGCCCGCACCCTAGTCCTACCTTATTTTGGGGCAGTCCCAATTTTTGGGTGTCAGTTTATGACCATTATTTGGGTCCTATGCCGACACGGTAAGTTTGAATTATGAAAATCTTGGTGGGAGTGTTTGTAGTTGCATATAAAAGCATGTTTAGGCATTCATTTAGAAACTAGAAGATCATTGTGAACTTTAGGCATTCTAAAGGTGATTCAAGGCTTTCATTGTGTTGCAAGAGCAGGTTTGTGTGGTTTATGTGTTTGTGTTTACATATTTGAGCATCCATTTCATCAAGGAATGAAGAGCATCTTCTTGCCATGGTATCTTCACTACAAGGTGACATTATATTGTGTTTTCATGATTATTTCATTTGGATTTTTGCCTCTGCCTCCCTAGGCACGCACTCTCTATCTGACAAAGGTGTTTGGAGACTTAAGTGTCCTCCAGGGCTTGATTGAGGCAAGCCTCTAAACACCACAACCCCCTCCCAAAGTTTTCATGGTTGCAGGTTATAGGTTATGGAGCTAGACAAAGTGAAGTTGCAGGAAGACATCTTGGAGTGTCTAAATTGTAGAACAAGAAGAAAATTTGCCCCCTAGACTTGGGCACCTACTCATTAGTCCTCCAAGTCCCATGACTAGAAACGCTCTGGAACAACAGGAAAGGGTTGTAGACTGAGGTCTCAGATCTAGACAAAAAGCAAGGCATTGGACTTGCGTACCCACTCTTTTGTCCCTAACTTTTCTGCCTTGGAACTCTAAAAATAGGTACTATGTGATTTGATATTTTACATCTCTCTACCCGAGCTTTTCCGTCATTCGTCAGTTTATTGCCATATTTTTATAATTAGGGTTTTAATGGTCAATTAAGCATAAGAGAAGGAAAATTGATAATTAAACACACTATTCCAAGTTTCCCTACATCTCACAATGATATAGGGTATGATAGTGCATTGCCACTCAACTCTAGATCCTTGAATGTCAAGGGTGAAAGGAGGATTCAAACATCTAACAACTTAAACATTGAACAATCCTAATTTTACCCTAAACATTTTGGTGAACCCATGTTTTTTGACTTAAATTGCAACTTTCTAAGTGTGTGTATTTAGATTTGGATTGATTTCATTCATTCATATAGTCTTTCATCTTATTGCATTGAGGAAATTACAAAAAAAATTGAAAAATTTGCAAAAATTTGAAAACCCTAGCTTGCATTTTCATATAGATTACCAAATTGCATCAATTCTTTCTAAATTTCCCTAATTCATGATTTTTGCATCAGATCTGATATAAAATATAGAAAAACACAAAAATTCAATAATTTGCATTGCATTTTCATCATTAATTTGCTAGGCTTTTGTAGAAATTTTGAAAATTTTCATTCAACCTAGTAATTCCAAAATCTAGGGTTAGTAGGCAAAATCTTCTTTCAATTTTTTCTACTTATTTTAGAGGCTCATTCAAATTAGAATTTGGCTATAGTCTTGCATTTTGGTGTAAATTTGCATTTAGATTTAAAATATTTGTATTTTTGCATATAAAATTTCAACAAAAACCTAGCAATTTTCATGCATTTTCATTAGATTTGCATTGGCATTTTGCATATTAGACCTTGGAATCCATTTTCAGATCTGAGATTAATTCATTGTCATCATAAATCACACCTCAAAACATTCACATAGAATCTTGTGTCAAGATCTCAAACCTAGGGCTTCAAAAACACCAATTTTCACTAAATTTGGCCTTCTTAACTCTCTAAACTTGCACCATAGGCATGTTGTGAAGGGTATTTTTGCATTAACTTGCACCATAGGCGAGATGACTTGAGTATTTCTTGCATATCAATAGACAAGGATTGACCCCTTTCATGTTAGACCTCTGAAGTCCTCGATGATCTTTTGATGATCATGTCGTTAGACAAGGCTTCACATTACTAAAGATTAATCCACAAACAACAGACAAAGAAAATGATTATGCCACCATCATAGCATCTCTAGTTTTTGACATCCTCAAGTAGCATAGAAAGACATAATAACAAAAATCAAGACTCTGTAAGTTAACCTAATCATAAATACAAAACATTCTTACATTAGATGTGTTTTCTTGCCATAATTTAGATAGAATCATTTAGGGTGCTTTAGGTACATGTTTTCTTTTCTTTGGATAGGTTGATGTCTTGCGTTAAGAACTTCTATTTTTGAAAGCAAGTTGTCTTGTGCTTGCATGCATGCCTAGTGAAACGGATCCTAAGGGACTGACCTAGTGCCTCAGGGGCACATTGCTAAATGGCCTTGCCTACGTGACGACACAAAGGTAATGTAGTTCGAGACTTGGACTTGGATGGACTAGAGGATAGATGACAAGACATGGGATGGATGGAAAGGTGGAGCCTCAAGCGCGCATTGATAATGGCCTTTCCTACATGATAATGCAAAGGCAACCTAGTTCGGGTGACCCTATGATACTGATGACAGATGCTATGTTAGGCTGACACTATGGATAGGATACTGGATAGGACCTTAGCTGGTAAGGCAACAAAAAGAGATAGAGTATCAAGCCATGATAGGTTATCATTAGGTTTTTATTGTGAGCTAGATATGGATCGGATGAGGGACAATGGTAGGAAGAATGGACACAAGGTGATTGGTTTCCCAAAGATGGAGGAGACAGTTTATAACAAGTAGCACTTGTTTACCAGGTTTTCACCACTTTCTTTTATTTGCACGAAAACTAAAAGTACACATGACGCCTGTTTGCTAGGTTTTCATCATGGCACCTATCTAAGGCACCTGTTTGCCAGGTTTTCACCAAAGGACAACTTTTTTGTTGTTTTTCCAATTTTTTTATTTTTTTGCTCCTTTCTGATTTTTTTTAATTTTTTTAATTTTTGCCCCCCTTACATTGGGGTTCTCTTAGGTATAGAATTGGCGAAGATGCATATTGTTGATTGGGTCATCGAACATCTCATTGTGGTGCAGGAGCACCTTGGCAAATTAATGTTTTCTTAGAACAATTTTTTTGGAATTTGATTCTATTTTAGAGATTCAATGTTGTAATAGCATCATTTTGATCATTTGAAGTTATTTTGGAGTCATTTGGACATAATGTGTAAAAGTTGTCACAATTGCAAAATAATGCAATCTTTGGAAGATGAAGGGTCATAGTTCGATCCAAGTAGTTGGAAACTAAAAAGACAAATTGTAATGCCTTTAAAAGGCCTTGTATACCTTTGTAAACTTGGAGGTGATTGGAGATTTGAAATGAAATAGTAAAAAGCAATGTTTTTATGTGTTTTTCTTCAGGAATTCGTTGTTTCCTTGCATGATATGGCCCAGTACGGGCAGGAGGACATATATTTTTTATTTCAAATGAAAGGTCTTTCAATCACCTTCCCTTCCCATTTTGTTGCATGCAGATTGGTTTTGTTTTGAGTCAGTTATTGCAAATTTGCTAAAAACAGTCAAAACCCTCTGTTAGGGTAAACAGTGACTGAGATAATTGTGTTTCTTCCTTTTTATCCATTGTATGTTACCAATCTTTGGTGGAAAATAGTTGTGGTAGTATGTGCTTTTATATTCTAGAGGTCTCTGACCAAATGACTAAAGTTGAGGTGGAGAAAATCCTAGTTTTATAACTATTTTTCTGTATACAGTCTAGAAAACAGAGTTTAGAGGACAGTCTTGAGAGTTGTAATCTAGGTTTTGTAAGAAATTCGTGTGGAAATGAACTTTTGATGGTTTCCTAAGCAAGTGAAGGTCAAATAAATATGATTTGAAGGTTTGGTTAAGAGAGATTGAGGCAGAAGATGGTAGAACCAATAAGCCCTTGTGCATGCAAAGCCCATTAGGCCTATTTGGCACGGTGACAGTCCTATTTTGGGCAGTTCTTTCCAAAGTAACATATATTGAGTTTTAGATATGTTTTAAAACTTGGTAATGGGTATTCAAATATGCCTTTACAGTCTTGAATGGAGGTCTCCACTGGAGGTTATGCTCTGACAGTCCCAAAGATAGGGCTACTAGGAGTTATGATAGCCATTGAAGGAATGGTTGCATGCATGTTGAGATAGTCATTGGTGAATGTTTATTTCTATTAAATTGATATTCCTAAGATATGAGAAGGCCTTTGTGAAGCCTGGTTTGGCCTGAGAAGTAGAAACACAAAGTTGTGCTATGTAGTGGGCTTTGGTTTTTGATAAAGATTGTGGATTTGAAACACATTAATATGAAGTATGCCATAAGAAGTGAAGTTTGATCCTTTCCTCTGCATTAGATTGGTATCAGAGCTAGCAAAAGCTCTGGAAGGAGATGTTATTTCTGAGATGAAGAGTTGAAATAATATGTTTGTTGGTGACCGTTATTTTGTTTGCTAAGTTGTTTGGTTGCAGGTGCTTGGTCCATCTAGCTGCAGAAGGATGTTTTCTGAGGTTGTGTGTGTGGGCAGACAAGATGAGGTCTGTCATGACCATTCTCCAATAGAGATTAGGCTGGATAAGGGTGCAGAGAGAAACCACTGAGGAGAGAGTGGTAGGTGCATCACTAGGATCTGCTGTTGGGTGAGATGAATGGTTTGGTGAGTTGGTGTTCTGAGGCAGTAGAGAGATGGATACCTGACTAAAGAAGCATTTGATGTTGCAGCCTGAAGAGTACTCCACTAATGGGAGTAGAAGGACCCTGAAGAAGCTCTAAAGATGATGGCAGTTTGTTTGTTGGTTGGTTGGTCACCATTTCTATAGATTGGGAGATTGTAGCTGAGAAGATTGAAGATAAAGACAGAGGAGATGCAGAAAAAGACTTTTGTTGCAGATACATTTCCAAGGGACTTGGAAATTTTGTTGGTTGGTTGTATGGTGCAGGAGCACCTTGGCAAATTAATGTTTTCTTAGACCAATTTTTTTGGAATTTGATTCCATTTTAGAGATTCAATGTTGTAATAGCATCATTTTGATCATTTGAAGTTATTTTGGAGTCATTTGGACATAATGTGTAAAAGTTGTCACAATTGCAAAATAATGCAATCTTTGGAAGATAAAGGGTCATAGTTCATTCCAAGTAGTTGAAAACTAAAAAGACAAATTGTAATGCCCTTAAAAGGCCTTGTATACCTTTGTAAACTCGGAGGTGATTGGAGATTTGAAATGAAATAGTAAAAAGCAATGTTTTTCTGTGTTTTTCTTCAGGAATTCGTTGTTTCCTTACATGGTACGGCCTAGTATGGGAAGGAGGACATATATTTTTGATTTCAAATGAAAGGTCTTTCAATCACCTTCCCTTCCCATTTTGTTGCATGCAGATTGGTTTTGTTTTGAGTCAGTTATTGCAAATTTTCTAAAAATAGTCAAAACCCTCTGTTAGGGTAAACAGTGACTGAGATAATTGTGTTTCTTCCTTTTTATCCATTGTATGTTACTAATATTTGGTGGAAAATAGTTGTGGTAGTATGTGCTTTCATATTCTAGAGGTATCTGACCAAATGACTAAAGTTTAGGTGGAGAAAATCATGTTTTTATAACTATTTTTCTGTAGACAATCCAGAAAATAGAGTTTAGAGGACAGTCTTGAGAGTTGTAATCTAGGTTTTGTAAGAAATTCGTGTGGAAATGAACTTTTGATGGTTTCCTAAGCAAGTACAGGTTAAATAAATATGATTTGAAGGTTTGGTTAAGAGAGATTGAGGTAGAAGATGGTAGAAACAATAAGCCCTTGTGCATGCAAAGCCCATTAGGCCTATTTGGCACGGTGATAGTCCTATTTTGGGCAGTTCTTTCCAAAGTAACATATATTGAGTTTTAGATATGTTTTAAAACTTGGTAATGGGTATTCAAATATGCCTTTATAGTCTTGAATGGAGGTCTCCACTGGAGGTTATGCTCTGACAGTCCCAAAGATAGGGCTACTAGGAGTTATGACAGCCATTGAAGGAATGGTTGCATGCATATTGAGACAGTCCTTGGTGAATGTTTATTTCTATTAAATTGATATTCCTAAGATATGAGAAGGCCTTTGTGAATCCTGGTTTGGCTTGAGAAGTAGAAACACAAAGTTGTGCTATGTAGTGGGCTTTGGTTTTTGATAAAGATTGTGGATTTGAAACACATTAATATGAAGTATGCCATAAGAAGTGAAGTTTGATCTTTTCCTCTGCATCACACTGTCTAATGTTGCTAACTGGTATGCTCCTGATCCATAGGTAGCAATGATTACATAAGGGCCAAGCCAGTTGGGCTCAAACTTACCTTTCTTTCCCTGATCTTGCTGATTGTGGGGTTTTTCCTTGAGTACTAGATGACCAACATTGAAGACCCTTGGACAGACCCTGTGATTGTAGATTCATGACATCCTTTGCTGATATGCCTTGAGATGGTTGAAGGCATTCTGTCATTTTTCCTCCAATAGTTCTAACTCTTGCAATCTGGAAAATCTGTAGTCTTCATCAGTGATAAGACCTTTTAACGACACCCTTAGGGATGGTAACTCAACCTCGATGGGTAAAATGGCTTCTAATCCATAGACAAGGGCGTAAGGGGTAGCACCTGTGGGAGTGCATATACTGGTTAGATAGGCCCATAGAGCAGGATTCAGTTGTATGTACCAATCATAGCCAACATCGTTGACTGTCTTCTTGAGGATTTTTAAGATTGTTTTGTTGGATGCCTCTTCTTGGCTGTTGCCTTGTGGATAGTAGGGGGTGGAGAAACAGTGTTGAATTTTGAATTTGTCACAAAGCTCTTGGACATCCTGGTTCTTGAAAGGTCTTCCATTATCCATGATGATGGATGAGGGAATTTTGTATCTGCAGATGAGGTAATTGAGGATGAATGAGGAAATCTGTTTGCCTGTGACATTCGTGAGTGGAATGGCTTCAATCCACTTGGTGAAATATTCAGTGGTGGTTATTATGAACTTGTGGCCATTGGATGATGGAGGGTGAATTTTGCCCACAAGGTTGAGTCCCCATTGACAAAATGGCCAAGGTGTCATTAAAGGTCGTAGCTCTTGAGCTGGTGCATGGATGAGGTTTCCATGTATCTAGCACTGCTTGCATTTCTTCACAAACTGATATGAATCAGTTTCCATGTTTGGCCAATAGTATCCCAAACACATGAGTTTCTTAGCTAAAGAAGGACCACTAGAGTGTGTTCCACAAATTCCTTCATGTACATCTCGTAAGGTAGTTTGAGATTCTTCCCATTCTAAACATTGGAGTAAAGTACCATCCAGACCTCGGCGGTATAGGGTATTAGCAATAATGTTATAATGGGAGGTTTGGCGAATGAAGGTTTGGCATTGGTTAGAAGACAAGTCAGGCGGTAGGGTGTTATCCTTGAGGTAAGTATAAATCTTACCATACCAAGGTGAATCAAATCTGACTAATAGGCATATGGAGTGTGTTTCAGGGATATCATAAGCTAGTTGCACAACTGACTCCACCAAGAAATCATACCATGATTCATTCTCTAGGATCTTGAGGAGCAAGGCAATGGTTGCCATGGCGTCTGCTTCTTTGTTTTCAATACGAGGTATCTGCTCAAAGGAGATGATAACAAAGTACTCTTTAAAGTCATCTACCATACACTTGTATGGGATTAACTTGTCATCTTTGGTCTGATAGTCATCATTGACTTGATTGATTACCAATTGGAAGTCACCATAGACATGTAGCTCCTTTATTTTCAATTCTATTGCCATTTTGAGACCAATGACCAAGGCCTCATACTCTGCTATATTGTTTGTGCATGGAAATAGCAAATAGTAAGACTTAGGTATGGTGTCACCGTGAGGAGTGACCAACAAGACTCCTACTCCCGATCCATGGTTTGTATAGGATCCATCAAAGTAGATTTTCCATGAGTGTGTTGCGATATTGAATATGGATTCATCTGGAAACTCGAATGTCATTGGTGTGGTATCCTGCAGTGGTGCTTCTGCTAACTAATCGGTAATGATTTGACCTTTGATAGCCTTGCATTCTACATACTCAATGTCGTATTCACTTAACAGCATCACCCACTTGGCTAGGTGGCCTGTTAGAGCTGCTTTGCTTAATAGGTATTTTAATGGATCTATCTTTGCAATAAACTTGACTGAATGTGCTAGCATGTAATGTCATAGTTTTTGGGAAGCAAAAACCATAGCAAGACATGATCTTTCTATTTGAGAATATTGCAGTTCGTAGCCCACCAATGTGCGACTGACGTAGTAGATAGCCTTTTCTTTGCCTTCATAATCATGTTGTGCTAATAGGGCTCTGAGAGCTATTGGCATAGCAGATATATATAGATATAATGGCTTACCTTGGATAGGTGGCATCAAAATAGGTGGATTCATTAGGTATTCCTTTAGCTTACGAAATCCTTCCTCACACTTTTCATCCCATATAAATGGTATGTCTTTGTGCAATAGGTGAGTAAAAGGTTGACACTTGTCTGCCAGTTGTGATATGAACCAGTGGATTGCCTGTAACTTGCCTTGTAGAGACCTTAGTTGAGTGATGCTCTTTGGCAGTGGCATTTCCACGATAGCCTTGACTTTGGCAGGATCCACTTCAATCCCATTTGCTGATACAATGAAGCCTAAAAGCTTACCGGAGGTGACTCCAAACACACATTTCTTCATATTCAACTTAACTTTGAAGTGTTCCAATCTCTGAAAGATCTTCTCTAGTACATCGAGGTGGGATTATCTTGTGAGTGACTTTGCAAGGATGTCATCTACATAGTCCTCCATTGTGACGTGCATGATATCATGGAAGATAGTGGTCATAGAACATTGATATGTTGCCCCTGTGTTCTTTAACCCAAATGGCATGATGTTCTAGCAGAAAGTGCCCCATGGACAAGTGAAAGTTGTTTTATGTTGGTCTTTTGGTGCTATCCTGATTTGATTGTATCCGGAGAAGCCATCCATAAGAGAAAGCATGGTATGTCCTACTGTCAAGTCGAATATGATATCAATATTAGGTAACTGAAAGTCATCCTTGCGGAAAGCCTTGTTTAGATCTCAGAAATCATTGCACAATCTAACTTTGCCATCAGGTTTGGATATTGGCACTATGTTGGATACTCACTCTGGATAGTCTTTTGCCCTGATGAACCCTACATCCAGTAGTTTCTTGAGTTCCTCTTTTACTAGTAATGCAATGTGTGGATGCATTTTCCTGAGCTTCTGCTTGACTGGTTTGACCCCTGGGTCTAGTGGAAGATGATGTAGAATCAAATCTGAATCTAAACCAGGCATATCTGCATATGACCAAGCAAAGTTGACTTGCTTTTTCTTGTTCAAGAATGGTACAAATTTGGTCTTTTCCTATGGTGGTAGAGACTTTACAAAGTGAATGATCTTAGGATTATCCTCTGTTCTGATGTTGACAGGTTTTGTAGGTTCCACAACAATCTGAGACTTCTCCTGATACATGTCATTGGGGAGAGTGTCAAGCCTTCCATCATCTAGTGCCTCAGAGAGGTTTTCACCATCTAATGCATCCTTTATTTTTACTATTTTTGGATCTGATACTGTCGCAGACCAATTTTCACTATTAGATCTAATTTTGTTTTTTATGTTTTTGTGACTGGAAGGCTTGGCACCCTCTCTAAAATAAGCTACAGTGTTGAGTTCAATGATGAAGCTAGCTTTATGATCCCTTGTAGGTAGGTGGTCCCTAAGTTCCATGTAGTCAATATAGGCATCATCATTTTTGAATATGTCTAGTTGCAGGGTTCCTTGTAAGTCCTAGTTGATAAGTTCAAGATGCACAAGGGGAAGGGTGTCAGAAGATAGATCTGATTCATTGGGTGTGATAGTTTGAATGGATATATAGGGAGGATTTGGATTGATAGGGATAGGATCTGGGATGGTACTTTCCTCCATATTATTTATCGTGATGGAACTCTGACCTTCCTCGAATGTCATACTCTTAGGATTTGATGAATCACACTCTAATGGTCTATACATTAGCATTTCTCCCTCATGGTAGGGGCTATAGGTTTGAACAGTGTCAACTCCTTTGTCCTCATAGGAGTGCTCTGTGAGTTCATCCCACTCATACTTGTTAGAGTCTGTGTCACTATTTCTTGTAGGGCATGGATCTGTTCCACAAAACAAGCATTGGTCTTAGCTTTGCCTTTGTCCTTGTATCCTAGCCCTTTTGTATTTCTTTCTAATGAGGATGAGGAGGGTTGAATGGGTTCTATTATTCCTTCTTTTCTTAGGCCAATGGGACCTTATCCTTCATAACCCATTCTGTGTAGGATAGACTCACCACTCCCATAGATTTTTGTTGGGAGCTTAAGTGGTTCTTTTTGTGTGTTATCTTCCTCTGTGTAGAGCCATTGCGAGATGTCTCTTTCCTCACTCTCATCTGATGGGGTCCCCCATTTTACAAAGGGAGCTGTGGGAGTTTTGGGAGGAGCAGATGGCTTTGGAAAAGAGGTAGGTCACCCAAAGGATCTTGGAGATAGACGTATTTTCGCTAAGTTGAGGCTGTGCTCGATGGAGTATTCCCCTACCCCTGTTTCTTTGATGGTGATTTTCTACTCTTTGGGCTTGGAAGAGGAAGCTTCGAAGGTAGAATCATGCTATGAGATGGGGGATGTGGAAGCTCTATTGTTGGGAATGATGCAATCAGGCTTTGAGCAGATAGAGTTGCAATGCTGGAAAGGATCCGGATCACCTTGGATGGTGATCTACTTGCTGTTATGAGGGAATTTGATGCATTGGTGATAGGTAGAAGACATAGCTTTCATGGCATGAATCTAGGGTCTACCTAGGAGGATATTATAGGCTAGCTCCCTATCTAGGACTTGGCAAACAACGTCCTTTATCACCGGTCCAACTTGTATCGATAACACCACTATTCCTTTAGTAGTTCTTTCTTCTTCATCATAGGCCTTAATAGTGATCTTTTTCCTAGGATCCACTACAGTTTCAGAGAACCCCAATGTAAGGACTACCTTGAGCGTGCAAATATTTAAACTGGCTCCTCCATCAATAAGAACTCTTTTGATACGGTGTTTATGGATGAAGGTGACAATATGCAAGGGTGTGTTATGAGGCTGAGACACTGAAAGGTCATCTTGTTTGGTGAACAATATGGTGCTTGAGGAGGTTACATTTCCTACCATGGCTTGAAACTTCTCTTGGGCCAGGTTCGTGGGTACAGTTGTTTCTACTAGGGCTTTATCAAGAATTTCCTTGTGGGAGGGAGACAGATGCAACAACTCTAAGATAGATATGTGGGTAGGAGTTTTCTGAAGTTGGTCCATGACACTGTACATATGGGAGTTAGACAGAGAAGGTGACGACTTTGGAGGAAGCATGTTTAACATGACCTTACCATTGCAGGTGATGATGCTGCAATCAGATTTGTTGGGTCTTGATTGTTGGTTGAATGTGACCACATTGACTTGTCAGATGTGCTCTGATATGCAGTTGATGGTATAATCGAATGGCATGATCGCATAGTTAGCATTGTTGTGTCCGTTGTTTTGATTATGCCTGTTATGGTTGTTATTGTTGTTGTTGTTGTTGTTGTTGTTGTATGGCTTGTCATGGTTGAGGAGTGGATCCTTGTATGCCACATGTGTCTTGTTAGAGGTATGTTCTTTAGTGCCTACCTAATTTTGGTCATAGTCATTGGTCTTACGGCCTCTTCCTCTATGATATTCACAGAAATTAGTATCTTTCCAATAGTGAGGTTTTATTTGAGGTTCATTGTTGCTAGTGGGGGGAAGGGTGATCTCATTGTTGGCTAATAGATTTCTTAACGCAGACTCCTGGGACTCCCCTAGTGGTGTGAATTTTTGTCTAGGGTTGGAGGTGAACCATGGTTTTGGCTCGTACAAGAAGGTTTTGTTTGGTGTAGCATTGCTTGCTTCTCCTTTGAGAGTGAAGATTGGTTGCTATTTGGGGGTTGCCACTTTGGCATCAACTACTCCATTATTGATGACATTTTTGTTCTTTGTCCAAAACTTTGACTTGTCTGTGGTGTAGTTAGAGTTAGGGGTGTCCTTGTACAACTTTATTTATCCCTTGGCAATCATAGCTTTCTTGATAAATAATCCCATCTCAATGACTTTCGTAAATGAGGTAGGGCATTGAATTTGGATTTGGTAACTTAGATTAGGGTTAAGGTTGTGGACAAACATCTCCATCATTTGCTTCTCAGGTACGTCATATGAGCATTTTCTCACAAGTTGTCTCCACCTTTGTAAGAAAGAGGCAAAAGATTCACCACCCCTTTTCTTTGTATTGCATAGGTCAAGCATGGAGACTTCATGTTCAATGTTATATGAGAAGTGTGTGATGAACTTGTTTACTAACTCATCAAAAGTTTTGATACCTAGGGGAAGTCGTGAGAACCATTCTATGGTTTGTCCACCTAGAGATCTAGGGAATAGTCTCATTAGGAAAGTTTCATTATGAGCTACTTCTAGGCATGTGGCGCTAAATTCCCTAATGTGATCTCTTGGGTCTCCTTTTCCTTTGTATTTGTCAAACTTAGGAACTTCAAACCGAAAGGGGAAGGATACCATGTTCAAGATTTTGTCAAAGGGATACAGTACGATGTTTTCCAAGGAATAATGTTTAGTGGGCATCCCTATTTTGAGTTCCCCTAATTGCCATGTTAGGCCTTCAACTTGTTTCTGCAATGCTTCCATAGGTATGTTTAGGTCTATGACTTTCTTTCCTTTGTCTTTGTCAAGGGAGCTTTCCTCATTTGTGCTTTTTTCATTAGTTCTTTCCTCTCCTGGTTCTTTTAATGCCTCAATGTCAAAGTTAATAGGGAGTTTAAGTCCTTGGTTTGCAAGATGAAGAAAGTACTTTTGAGGGTCCTCGTTGAGCAATTTGGCTAGCATGCATTGAAATTTCTAATCTTGGAGGGCTTCGTGGTATTGCTCATGGGAGATTTTCTCATCACTATCATTAGGGGATACAATGCAGTCAGATGTTCTAGCCATTTCAAGTTGTTTTTGGTGTTGGGATCTAGTTAAAACTATGCAAGGCGACGTGGGAAGAAGTGGGATGAAACTAGAGATTTTGGTAAGGTGTTGGTGGAGATTGTTGAGAAGAGGATACTTGCGGTGACAAGATTCGAACAAGGGACTCTTTTGATCAATGATTCCAAGTAAGTTGGTCAACACAAGATGATAGCCACAAGTAAGGATAGCTAGTACTCATTTACTATGTAGAGACTAGTCTTGCACCAAGACCACTAGTGAAGTTTCAAGAGAAAAGGATGTCTGATCCTTGATAGTGGAGACTTACTAGGTTTACTTGAATATGAAATGATCTAAAAAAGGTCTTGCACTAATCTGACATAGGAACTTTGACTTGTTTATGGGAAGACATGGTAAAAGGTGGACGAGATGACTGACAAAAGAGAAGGTATGTTATGGAAATGGATAGAAGAGGCGACTGCATGGTAAATCTGATCTCAGAAACTGAAACAAGGCTGAAATGGGTATCCAAAAAGGTTGACAAATTTTTCTCAAAAGATCGAGAAATGCTCACTGTTGCGGATGCGCAGCAATAAATGTGTTGAAACAGAGGATAAATGCGCAGTAAGTTGGGATAAATGCACAGCTCTGGTGAAGGATAAAAGTGTAGTAACAGATGACAAATGTGCAAGAAGTCATAGTAAATGTGTAACAGGTCAAAATGGATGTGCAGCTTCAAAGGGTATATGCGCAACTCTCATTTTCTGATTGTTTTTGCAATTTTCTTGGCATGTTTTTTAGTGTTTTTAGTTTCTTGGTTGCAATTTGGTCGTTTTGCTCTAATTTCTCAATTATGGCAAGTAAAACATAGCAGACACACAGAAGTTTTCATGATTTTTTGATCTTTTTTTGTATTTTTTTGGACTCTTTTTGACTCAAAAGCAAGTACAAATCCTAGGCTAGCTGGGACAATATAAACCAAATTCTCACTATTTCTAGATGAGGCATCTTCAAGAGGTGATAATAGCCCTTCCCTGCACCAGTCTATAGGGATTTTTGGCTACTAAAAATAAAGGATGATTAGTAAGTGCAATTGTTTAAGTGGTTATACGTGCGGTAGCGCTACTCTCCGTTATGGAGTCTCCCAGCCTTCAAGGGTTTTATCTTGGAGGGTTTTGGGGGAGGTTGGTTGTTGGTATAACACAACTTCACTCGTCGTTTGAAGCTTTTGCTCCAAACACAATTTATTTATAGTGGCTTGGCAGATCTTGGATTTAGCTTGTTACCACTTAAGGTTGTTCCTACTTGGATGGAAGGATATCCAAAGGCAGGTCTCTCTAAAGGTTTAACACATGCGGAAATGATATGTCTGGCATTTTGGTCACCCAAGATAGGGGAGAACATAGGCCTAGTATCATTCCCAAAAACATGAAAGACAGTGATTCTTTTCCCCTAATTAAAATGAAAAAGACTAAATGTGTTAAGCTACTTGGGCACACATGCAAGTTGTTAACTTTGAAATCAAGATAGCAATGGTTCAATTTTATCCTCCTAGCATTGGGACTATATTCAATTTGTTAATGCAACAATATCAAATTACAATCCTTCTAGTTAGAACTAAATGAGATTTGCATGAACATCCATTTACTTTCCTTTAGATCAAGAGATGAGTTAACAAATGCAGCTATATGACTAAACCAACCCCTAACCTACAATTAGATCAAAGAATATTCTTATGTCATGCCCACATTCCCCATGTGGTCATGACGTACAACACACATGTCATGTCCACATTTGACATGTGGTCATGACATGAAAAACAATAAACTTTTCTACCTATCCCTAGGAACCCCCTCGCACACGTCTGCATGCTCAATGGCAATACGCATGAGGCGTAAACATGTCCTACATAATTCAGGGAAGTGCATCATTATGCACTGTCCCCTGTGTGATGAAAGTCGTCTAGGGGGTATGTGACGCGAAGCGTGCCGCTTTTAGGGTTAGAACAGTTTTAATCCAAACCTAAGTTTCCAAGGTGAGAAGGTGATTTCGTCATATTTGAAACAAACTCCTAAATCTAATGCAAAAATGAAATCGAATAAAGAAAACATAAAAAAAATAAATGGCATGATGGACGCATGATAAGATGGAGTGATAAAATGAAAGTCAATAAAATGACATAAAAATAAAACCCTAAAATTTAGGAAAATTTTGACAGCATAACGCGTTTTCAATAATCAAATAAAAAAAAATTAAAATAAAAACTCCAACAAGAATTCAAAACAAAATTTAAAAATAAAATAATTAAACCTAAGGAAAAATTACTTGACCCTACAATTACATATTAAAATTTGAAAATAATTAAATGTCACAAAAATAAACTTCAAAATTGAGTCCGTTAATAAATATAGTTTCGACATTATATTTATTAACTAACTCGAAAATAATGGATAAAGGGAAAAATTAGAATACATTTCCCCGTAAAAAAATAATTAAACCAATTAAAATAAAAAATCAAATAAAAGTCTTCCCATCGCAAAGACTAAAACACACTAAGGAAAATAAAATAAATGTCCCAATTAAATAAATTACAAAGGGAACACATTTCCCATTTAAAACAAAATTAACCCATTCCCCTAAAAATAAAAATCCCACCAAACATTAAATCAAAAGCCCAAAGGAATAATTGATTTAACTTAAAAAGAAAGAAATCACAAGAAATGCAAAAATAATAAAAAGGCCAAAAGGCAAGAGAGAGGGGAGTTTTAAATTCCGTGCACAAGAATAATTAAGGAATTTAAATAAATAAGAAAAGACTAATTCCCTCTCATTCCCATTCAACGCTAAATGATATATTTTATTAGTTTCCCAAAAGGAAACCCTAACCCTATTGTCCATCATATTCTATTGTTTTCTTTTCATTCTTTCTTTTGTTTTCCATTTTGCCTCTCTTCACCTTTGGTTTTTACTTTTGCAGGTTGAAGCAATCCTTCATGGCTGCCAAGGAATGCACAGAGGTATACACACTGAGTATACCACGTAGGGTTTATTTTTGTTATATATATATATATTTATATTTATTTGTATATATATACATCTTTGTGTGTATAATTATATATATATATGTATATATATACATTGAATATAAGTCTGGAGGTGCATATATGTTTGAAACTACAATGATATATATATATATATTTTGTGGCAGATTTAAAAATGATAAATAGGGCAAGATCAAGGGCCGAATGGCATATACCCAGAGGAGAGGCGACATAGGACGAAGGGGGCAGCGGCGTTGCCCACATACTTTGTCATTTCTTTTGCTTAAGGTTTTAACAAGGGGAAGGGGGTATGGGGAGGGGGTGGTGCCCCCACCCACACCCGGTACCCCCACCCATACCCGCGGGTGTGGGTGGGGGCACCGCCCCCTCCCCACACCCCATGAAGGCACAACGGACTATGGGCAGTGCCCATGGCTGCCGCTCATAGTCTTGATTTTTTTTTTGTTTTAAACAGTCTCAACCCTAAGGGTATATGGCCCCCACCCTTTCATTCTAGTTCTGTCTGTGATATAAAAAATGCTGAATATTAATTAGTTTATGATTTATTTGATATATCCAAAAATATATATGCCATTCTGTATATATATACAGTGACATAAAAAAGAACAAGTTTGGATTGCCAAAATAATATATATACACACATATATATATACATACATATATATATATACATACATACATATATATACATACATACATATATATATACATACATACATATACACACACACACACACACACACACACACACAAAACTAATTTTGTCTATAACGATAATTTTAAATAACATAGAATACTAATTCCAGTTTTGTATCATTAAATAATTCAGTAGCATCTCTATTTTTTTTTTAAATAAATATACAGAAATAGCCCTTTTTTTTTGACAAAATCTATAAGGTGGGAAATATAATTTCACTTAAATTTTCAACAACTTATATTCACAAACAACATATTAATAAACATGAAATTTTAGTGCAAACATAACAGAAAATTATACATCTAATTTCCCTCTTATTTTCTAGCGTACACTAAAGTTTTATCAGCAACACATATATTTTTTTTTTTTAAAGTAAAAAAGACAGCAAGTGTATTTTCTCTTGCATTTCTCCATTACTATAAACTCAACAATATAGAGTAGTAAACAACTTTTTTTTGAATAAACCATAAGAGTTCTCACATTACATTCTCATACTACAACCAACATAATGGATAGTAATAAACTTGTCAAAAATTACAATAGGGCCTCAAAGGCCATGGCTCAAAATAGCCAACAAAATAATATTGCAAATGACGTGAGAATGAGCTTCTCCAAACTCCATTTCTCCCACTACAAACCTGCAAGAAGTAACACAACAAAAAGGGGAACCAAGCCACTACGAAATGCCCTCCTCCCTACTATAGACCCGCAAGTGGGTCTCCCCCAAGTTAGGGAGGTAGGAATCACATGGTTGCACACACACACCACAACAAGCAACACAAAAACAACTCAACAATTACCCAAGGATTAACACATAACAAAACTCATGAAAATGAGTTTGATGGGGATAGGGAATGGACCCCTCAACTCAAGAAGCCACTCCAAGATCTCAAAACACCAGGTCTCAAGGCCTCAAGCCAAAACCTCCAAAACATATATCTCCAAATAACTCAAAAACTATCATGGCACTCTTGGAATCAAAATGATCTCAACACCAAGAAAAAGCCCTCAAGGCTATAAGTAGCACAATATGGAGGTGACTTCGAGGAGGTTCACTCTCCCCTACCCCATACAAGTTGAGCCTTACCTCCAAATGGAGGTTCTCTCACCAAACTCCCAACCCACATAAAAATGAAAACAACAACCAACAAAAATCCACAAACACAACATAGATGAAATATGCAAGGGTAAATGGCCATAGCCATGGAGCTTACAGTCAAAAGCCCTAAAAATGAAAGCATGTTTGGTGAAGAGCTCCAAGCTTCTCCAAATCTCGCAATCTCCAAATTTTCTCTAACTCCCCAAAAGAAACTCCAAGAATAGAAAGAAAATCCCAAAATACAAGAACCCCACACTCCTCTTCAAGAGGAGGTAATATAGGCCTTCTAATTTGGCCTTGAGGAATGAGAAGGTGACAATTGTCACCTTCTCCTTCCTCTTCACATGCCACTTGCAAGGGAGAGGAAGTGTGAGGGTGACAAGTGTCACCCTCCAATTCCATCCCTATCCTCACCTTATCCACTTGTGCTCTCACACATGTGTGAGAGACAAAGTGGTGAGGTGGCAATTCCCTTCAAGCCACTATGAGGATAATGTTTATAACTGAGAGAGGGGGTGAATCAGTTATCTTAATAATTTGATTTTCTTTTCTTCTTTAACAATTAGTGCAATATCAAATCATATAAACATACATAACCATGGAAGCAGAAATAAACTCAACACACATGACACAATATTTTTGACCTGGAAAACCCTATTAAGGGAAAAAACCATGGGGTGATTAACCCAAGATTGTATTCTCTGTTAAAAGAATAAGGTAGTACAAAATTACACTTGCCAATTAGGGCTCACTGCCTGAGCCCACTGCTCACAAGAGGCTCATTGCCTACAATAGTTTATAGAAGGAAACCAGGTATTTGAATTGATGAGAATCATACACATATGCTGAGGTTCAGTTTTGGTTAAGGTCAATATACTGATCTATTGCACTTCATTCTTCCTCTACCTTAAAGCAATTGTTCTGTCACATACCGGACCTGTATTTCTATTTCCACACTACTCTCTACTTTTCTTCATACTTCACAACACACCACACACACCTTCTCATCAAAATCCATCTAGTATATATATTCGCACCAAGGATTTCAACATCTTTCTAGTCGGCATCCGGAATACTCAATATTTTCCCAAACTCTGGTCTGTCGGCTGAATCCTTGCTTACCAAGTGATGTGTATCAAAGAGATACTTATAGAAGTCATCAAACAAGTTGGCCAATCATGAATGATCCCTTAAGAAGCTTGATCACCATCAATATCTCATCCGGATTAAGGTCTGATGCTCTGCCGGTCAGTTTTTCCTTAGTCTACTCTGCCAAACAAGAACCCAACACTTAGGTGTTCATATCTTTTCACTCTTTCATCACCGGAGGCTCAATCTCTAGAATGTATTAGTCATGGTACTCCTCTTGACTTCCCCAAGTCTGCACTTTACTAAGATACTTCCACTGAGAGATCTAGACTTGATTGTTAGACCCTGTTGCATGCTCTGTTCTTGCTCACCGGACCAAAATACTCTTCAATCTGACTTCCAGTATAGACATATCATGTCCTACGGATGTGTGGGATGGATTTGTTGCTATCAATGATGACACTCATGAAGCCACATAGTGTCTCTTGCCAACAATCTCCCCCTTTAGCATTGATGGCAACACTTAGTGAAAAATGACTAAGTGTTATAGCATACTCCCCCTTGCCTGATGCTCTGTTCTTATGTACACTTTTTCAGAGCTCCCCCTTTGACATCAATGGCAAAGGGTAGGCTCCACACACCAAAATTTCAAAAAACAATCTATACTTGGTGACATTAATATATATACGTGTTATACTTACATATACTGAAGTATATCTACAAAAGTTGTCTTCAACTGGACAAATTTTGTTGCCCAACTCTACTTCATCCTGTCCAAAATTGAGATGTGACCACTCAACAGGAATGCAAAAGCTTCTGCCCTCTTTAGATGTGTCGGATCACTAGTCTGGGATGTGGTCTGAGCATTAGTTAGGGCCTCATGCATGGCCTCTAACTTAGGGATAATTATCCCTCTAAGTTCACTTAGCCTGCTTATTCTATTTTTCTTCTCCTTCTCAAGCTTCTTTATTTCATTTATAACTATAATAGTCTGGCACTCTTGATTCATTATGGAAGAGGTGAGAGGATCAAAATTTTGAGACAAGCTTGATAGTTTGTTCTCTTGTTCTTCCACCTTCTTGGTAAGGTCTGCTGTCATAGTGGACCAAGATAGACAAAATTTGTATAGATCTCCACCATCTTTAAGAGCATTTTCTAGGCTCTTTATTCCAATATTCAGATTTCTCCTATCATTTGATATGTACCCCTATACTTCAGAGAATCTTTTATCTAAAAAATCTTTCCAGACTTTCTCCTCAACTGATTTCTCCAAAGAATCAAAATGTGTGCTGACAGAATTAACAAGAGATTTGAGATTACCAGATGAAGAGGCTGAAAGATCCTTCTGAAAGGATGGCATGATCTTTTCCAACACACCGGATACAATTTCTATCAACTCACAGTCTTCCATGTGAGATTTCAGAAGTTTTTCTTTGGCCTTTGCTTGAGCAAAGGATGCTATCTTCATTGTTTGAACCTAGGAGAGGGAATCAAAATTGAATGGTCCTTGAAGCAGTTCCGGTTCATCAATCTCCATCATTTCTTTGGTAAAGAAATCTTTAACAGTTTCTGCAGTGTCTCTTGCTAGAGACAGAGTCTTCTTTCCTTCTGTAGTCTCAGAGCTGTCATCTGGGGTTTTCTCTATTTGATGTTTTTCTCTTCCCTTGACTTCTTCTTGACAAATTTTCTCATCTTTTCTTTCTTCTCCTTCAATTCTGGAGTCAGCAGGGGGATCCAGAAGAGAGATGTTGACTTCTTTAGGGACTTCCTCTTCTGGAGCAGAGGAATCCAAGTCTCGAGTCCTTTCCTCACCTATGTCCTTTGGCTCTTCTGCATATTTCAAAGTAGATTCTCCTTCGTCATCCATGGCAGAGGGTTCATCACCTAAGTCCTCTATAACAGGAAGATTGAATCTTTTAAAAGCATTCTGGAGGATATCTTTTGTTTCTTTTGCCACTTTAATAGTTTCTCCAAGCATAAGCTGGTTCATTCTTGCTTTGCTTCAGAACTCATCCTTGCAGTCCTTGAAGATCATGTTCTTTTGTTGAGGGGTTATGGAAGGATAGAGTTGGATGACAATCTACTCCCGAATTTCTAGGTCTTTTGCCTTGGCATTATTCTTTCTCATTTCAAGTTCCTTCTCTAAGCTTTTGGGAATCAGAGATATGATTTCAATGAATGCTTTCTTATAAATGTTAAGATACCTGACTATAGCATCTTGTAAGATCTTATGCTCAGCTTCATTATATTCATCATAAAATTCAGTCATTGGTTTCAGGTTCCCATCCATAGTGATTGATTTGATGATATCATTAATGCAGAGAGTAGGCTTTTCAACAAATTCTTTTGCCTTTTCTTCCTTGCCTTGACCAGTAGAGGATTCACTAGATATTTTCTTCTTCCTTTTCATTTTCTTGATCTCCTCATCTGATTCTATCTCTTCATCATCCTTCTGACTGATGTAAGTGTTGTCAGATGAAATTGCACCCTGCTTGGAAGGATTCCAAGCATTCCAATGACACAATGGGAATGATCTCAAAGTGTGGGACATTGCTCAAAGAGATCAGACCTCCAGAGAAGACCGGCTTCCTTGCCTGATTATCACCTAAAACTACTAAATTTTGAGGGGAAAAGGGAGAAGGAATGCTTTAAAGTGAAAGATGAAACAACAAAACTTGAAACACAAAAGGGTGATGCACCAGACAGATTTAAAGAAACTTTCACAGAACTAAAAAATGCACAACACAACTAGATATAGCAAGTATGTATACACAGATTAGATGATTCTAGCAGAGGCAAGAAGCAATATGATTGAGAGGAACAAAAGAAATTCATAGACAACCATATACAGATTTACACATAACCAAAAAATTAGTAATAGAGGTATGATAACTTGCATATATTCAGTAAGAAGGCAAGGTTATAGTAACAGAAAAGCTCTGTTTGGAAAACAAAAAAAGCCTCTATGCTAAAAATTTTCCAACCCTATTTACATCATCAACCTTAGCTTATATAGCATTTAAGAATACCCTAAGTCGGTTACAAAATTTGCTCTAAGAGCTGTCTCTGAAAAAATCTGCCTTGGAAAGACTGCCCACCTGTAGAAGTTATGGTGTGGAAATATCGAAAACAAGGGTGGGTGGAGATATTCCGTGCCTTGAATGTGAGCACCTTTTTTGTGTCTATCTTCAACCATGAATATCTGAAGTATCTAAAATTAGGCGGTGGAGAGATATTTTCGGACATCAATGCGAGCTGCTTCATCTTGGTGTAGCAATGAATGCAAGAAATATCTCCACCTATTTAATGTAGCCCCTGGAACGTTTACCGCCCAAAACATGCAAATCCAGATCTAAAAATAAAAGGTGACAAAAACCCCTAAAAACCCTGCCAAATGAAAGAGGGGACCAAAATATGCATCTTTGCCTCTTGCAGCATGTCGAAATTCACCAAAATGGAGGAGATACAGGCGGTCAAAGTTTCAGTCAACCATCTATATATATCTCTTTGCATCTGTGTATATATCACTTGAATTTGCCGCCTGAATCGCCATTTAAAACCTTCTTTGCAAATCCCTTTGCATATACTGAGCGCTTGTATATCGGGCGCCACCATTTGTATGTCGCATTGTATCTTATCTTGTATATCACAATATACAATTGCGAATGTACAAGCAGGAGATACATGTAAAGTGCTTGTGCCTTGGCGGACCCCACCTCTTGTATCTCCTTGTATGTGTTTGAACATGCAATCTGCAGACTTCAAAATGACCATAGCTGCATCTGATTGTTCTGTCGGGTCTGGCTTGTATCACCTTTCCTTGTATATCTCTTTGTATGTGCAAACATACAAAGCACTTATACATACAAGCTGTGGACTCGACGCCTGAATATGCCAGAATTTGATCTTCAATTCAGGTCCGCCTTGTATACTTCCTTTGCACCTTTGACTTGTATATCGTAATATACAATGTCCACATACATTCAAGCCACGGACCTGACGCTGCATTCAACCAAAATGTATATTCATTTGAAATCCGGCTTGCACCCTTACTTTATATCTTTCATTGTATATCGACATATACAAGCACCATATATATGCAAGCCGTGGATTTGAAATTCATATGAAGCAGATTGGAAAGACTTTAAAATTTGGCTCATATATCGCCTTTGTATGTTTTCTTTGCATGTGCGCGATATACATTCCACTGTTGCATGTGATCTTTTGCATGTATATCGGCCTTGTTTCTTTGACTTATATGTGCAAACATACAAGCCGCATATGCAATGCACTATTCATGATATACATTGGCCTTTGTATATGCGGTCTTGTATGTGTGGTTCGTTGTATGTTGACTTGGATCTTTTCTTTGTATGTCGCCGATATACAAACGCCCTTCTATATTGTGGACCCCACCTCTTGCACATTCGGCCTTGTATATTTTTCATTGTATGTTTCAATTGTATGTTGGAAACATACAATGTGAAATATACATTCTCTTTTGTTCATTGCCGATGCATATTATCTTTGTATATTGGCCTTGTATGTGCGGACATACAACTCGATATACATTCCACTGTTCACGCTCACTTGTATGTAGAACACATAAAATCCTCTTTGTATCTTGGTGATATACAAATGCCTTTGTATGTTTAGCCTTTGTATATCGACTTGTATATCGGGTTGTATGTCTGCACATACAAGCTGATAAACATTCTCCTTTTGCAAATTGACCCTTGCATATTTGCTGATGTACATAGGCTTTTGTATGCATTTCCTTGTATATGACCCGATGTATGTCTTGCTTGTACTTTAGGCAAAGGTCCCTTGTATGTTTGCCGATGTACATTGCAAAATTTACATTCACCCTTGCATCTCCTAACATACAATCTGCCTTGTATGTTTCATCTTTGTATAAACCCATTATATATCCAAATATACAATAAGAACATACAAACCCCTACATGCAAGTGGGAATCTTTGATGGAATATTCCTGCAATGTATAACCTGATATGCATATTTTCCTTGTATGTTTCAACCTATTGCATCTACCCCTTTGCATATTGCGAATGTATGTTTCAAACATACATTGGCGAATGTATATGCAAATGTAGATTAAAAAATGCATATTGAAATACAAGCATGAAGCTGAAAATTCCTAGCAATAGAAAATACTTGAAGTTAAAAGATTTATGGGTTTTTCTGGGTTTTCTGCAAAGAGTCTTGTGGTGAGAGTTTTGGGATTTTTGACAAGGCATGCATGAGTACTTGAAGGATTTAAACCTGTAGGGATATTTCTAAAAGATTTTCAAGGAAAATGCAAGGTGAACTGTTTAACTTTGGGATGAGGAAAAATAGGTCAACATTTTGGTGACTTCTATGGGATGTTTGCCTACTAAACAATTAGGTCAGTGGCCTTAAGGATCTATTGGGCATGGGGTCATTTAGAGACAAAAGATATGTCTTGACAAAGAATCCTGACTCTAGCAACTCAGCATCTTGACAGTGAAGAACATTTGGAAGACCAAGCCAAGACAAACATGCTGAAGGCAACCCCTCCAATTGTGCTAGACAACACTTAGGGAAAACAAAAGGATCTAAACTATTGTGCAGCAACACTTATTGAAAGCAAGAAATCTAATCTACTAATTTACAAGGTACTCATACCTCAAAACACCTCTTTAGGTGTATCCCATTAACTGGGATAGGCAAATTTTGTCCATTCATGCTTGATAACTGAAATGCATTGTGCTACTTGCATTCAGTAATGAGAAATGGGCCACTCCACATACTGTCAAACTTGGAATGCTTTCTTGGTCTACTTTTCAATTCATCCCATTTGAGCACCATATCACCCATTCTAAAATTTCTGGGGTTGGCCTTCTTATCAAAATTTCTTTTTGTTTGAAGCTGATGATACTCCATGGTCTTCATAGCTTTATCTCTGCTCTCTTTAAGCTCCATCAGTTGAGCATATCTGATAGCCATGGGGTCCTCTGCTTCAAACATTTCCAGCTGATTCATAATGTCTAGGGCTGGCAGTTCCATAGACATAGGCAACCTTGCCTCTTTTCCATACATTAGCAGATATGGGGAATTCCCAATTGACCTCTTGGGAGTTATTCTGTCTGCCCATAGGGCATATTTCAGGTTAGTGTGCTAGGTCCTTTGGTTATCCTCCATTGACCTTTTAATGATCCTTATGAGATTTTTATTTGTAGATTCAGTCAAACCATTACCCTGTGGGTAATAATTTGATGAAGTATTCAAATAGATCCCATTCTTAACAACCCAGTCAGTTATTTTCAATCCTATAAAGGCCAAAGCATTATCTGAGATAATAGACTCAGGCACTCCAAATCTAGAAACTAAATCATGATAAAAATTTAAAACAACATTCTCATTGGATTCCTTCAGAGCCACTGCTTTAGTCCACCTTGTGAAATAATCTGTAGCTATAAGTATCCACCTGTGGCCTGCACTTGATGGTGGGTTAATAGGACCTATAAAATCAATGCCCCATCTCATAAAGGGTTTCTCTACTCGAATTGGCTATAGAGGTAAAGCTGGCAGCCTTTCTTTGCTAGCAAAAATAGCACACTTTATACATTTTCTAGCCCATGCATGGGCATCCTTAAATAAGTTGGGCTAGTAATAGCCATCTCTCATTACTTTCCAAGCAGTAGTCCTTGGGGCAAAATGACCCCCTATTGTTCCATCATGAAATTCATGTAGCACCTTGTCAGTCTGATCTTTATCAATGCACCTTAACAATACACCATTAAAGTCCTTTCTAAAAAGGATGCCATTTATTAAAACATATGGAATGGATTGCAGTCTAAAATATCTTCTTTTAGTTCTATCTAGAACTACTAGACATTCACCAGTTTGCAAAAATTGAGTCATGTCATTAACCCAACTGGTGCCTACTGCTGCTGTATTATTCTGATGCTCCTCTTCAATAGTCAGAAGCACCTCCTCTTCTTTTTCTATTTCATTCTCTGAGCTGGTAGCGAGTTGTTCATTGAGTCCTCTACCTCTGACAAGCTTGGTTATCTTGATCTCCACATCATATTCCATGACTTTGGTGATCCAACTAGCCCTTTTTTCACTAACATCTTTACTCAACAGGAACTCTTTCACACTAGGATGAGCAACCATAAAATGTATCTTGTTATTAGAAACAAGATGCCGAAACTTTTTGAGGCTCCTTATCACTACTAGGACATGTTTTTCAACAAAGCTATATCTCTGCTCATACTCCTCCAGCCCCTGACTAAAGAAAGTGATTGCTTGCTCAAAACCCTCACTCTACTGTTGTACCAAAATCGCAGAGATGGTATCCAGGTTGCCGTAAGCATATAAAATAAAGTCTTTGGAGAAATCAGGATTTACCAGAGTTGGTGCAGCCGCTAATGCCTCCTTGATGGACTCGAAGCTGAGTTTGGCCTCTCTCATCCAGCTAAAAACTGTATTCTTCTTCAACATAGACATCAAAGGCTTCAAAAAATTTGCTATGTTGGGGATAAATCTCCGCAAAAAGTTAATTCTGCTGATAAAACTTTGTAGTCCCCTTTTGTGGCTAGGTAAAGGCAGCTCCAGAATAGCCCTTACTCTTTCAACGTCAATGGTAATGCCTTCCTTTGACACAAGGTGCCCTAACAACCTACCTTCATGCACAGAAAATATGCATTTCCTGGGGTTGAGAGATATCCCAAACTCTATGTATCTCTCAAACACTAGCCTCAGATGGGATAAATGCTTAGATGCATTCTTAGAAAAAACTATTATGTCATCAAGGTATACCAGCACCAATTTATATAGCAAACCCTTAAAGGCCATATCCATGGTTCTCTGAAAAGTAGAGCCAGCATTTGAGAGACCGAAAGGCATTCTCTTGTAGGCCATGGTGCCCCATTTAGTGGTGAAAGCAGTCTTGAACTAATCCTCCTCCTTGACTAACACTTGATTGTAACCAGAAAATACATCAAGCAAAGAAAACCTTTCTGAGCCAGCCACTACCTATAGAATTTGCTCCATTGAAGGCAATGGGAAGTGATCTTTTAGGGAGGCCCTATTGAGGTCTCTGAAGTTGACACATAGTGTAATCTCTCCATTCTTTTTCCTCACAGGGACAAGATTGGAGACCCAAGAAGTATGCTTGATTGGAAAAACGATTTTCCCCTCAATCAGTTTAGTCAGTTCTTTAATCATTAGAGGCTCTAGCTTTGGATTTAAAGGTCTTTGCTTTTGCCTCACAAGTTTAGTACCTATTTCTAACTCTATGGTGTGCTGGGCAATCTGAGGATCGAACCCTTTTAGGTCTAAGTAATCCCAGGCAAACACCCCTTCAAATTCTAGACAGAGAGCAATAAAAGCTCTTCTATCCTCAGCTGAGCAGATTTTACCGATTTTAAGAAGCTTACCTTTAAAATTTTCTAGCTCCTCATAATGCTTTTCTTTAACCTGCATACTAGTCTTGCTTTTCTTAAGCTGATCATCTGTGCTAAAAATAGATTCCAAGGTTACCAATCCCTTGGGTAGCTTGTTTGTTCTCAACTGAACAATTTGATCATTGCCATATTGCTGTTTGAGCTTATCCTAATTCATCACAGAAAATTCATCTTCTTCTAACAAGAAACGCAGGATCTGCTCATCACTTTCAAAAACTTGCCAATGAATATTATTATCAGGGATAGAGGGCCTATCAACTATTTTTACATGAGGTTGTACCTTCTCCCTTTGAATATCACTGGGGATGTCAAACTGAGCCCCAATTGCAGCTAACCTATCAGCATGATAGTTCTGATTCCTTGGAATAGAGATCAGATTGAAAGCATCAAATTCTTCAATCATGTCCCATGCCCTATGTTTGTAGCATTTCAGAACATCATTTTTTGTAAGATGTAGTCCTCTTACCTAATTCACAATGAGTTCACTATCACCATACACCTGTAAACATCCTATTTTCATCTTCCTTGCCCACTGCAAACCTTGAATTAATCCTTCATATTCAGCAGTGTTGTTTGTACATGCAAAGGCAAAACAGAAAGAAGAAAAATATTTTTCACCTTGTGGTGACACCATCATTGCACCACCACCAGATCCATTCTTGTTCCTAGAGCCATTGAAATACATTTTCCACACCCCATTTTGCTGCTCTGTCTGTTGTTCTGCATTCTTCACAAGATTTGGTATTGTTGTTTCATGCTCATGTAGTATGTAAACCCCCGTACAAGTTTCTTGGATGTGTCCCTCAGGATCATCAACAACATTTTCTGAGGACCACTCCCTTAAGAGTACCTCTGGTATGCTTTCAACTTGTAGTTCTTGAGCAGCAACAAGTTCAGGATCATCAGAAATAATGCCATTTGCATTAACAACACTTGGTGTGTAAGGCTCTATGTGATGATGTGAAAGCAACTCAGATTTTAAAGTTACTTTGGTGTCATATATGGTCCTGAAAAATATGTGGGACCAGTCTGAGGATAAATATCCTCCTATCTTGGCTGTAAATTCTATTGATAAGCACATGGCAAAATAAGGAGGCAAATCTATGATGAATACCTCCTAGGAAATGGAAACATTGGGACAGGTATGTAGAGTGAGACCTAGGTCTTTTATTACACCCACAGTATTAATATCTATGCTATCGAATTGGAGTACACCCTTCTCAAGGGGCTGGTACTTGAGCCCTAATTGGTCTACAATTTATTTAGCATCACAAAACTGCTTGCTCCACTATCCACCATGCAATTATGTACTAATTTGTCTCCAATTATTAATGACACATAGAATGGGAGTGGTTTGGCACTTTTGTTTGGCTATTTGCTATTATCCTCAGATGAATTGGTAAGGACAACCCTATTTGGGTCAACAGTTGTATCATTGGACACTTTCAAATCAGACAAGGCAGATTGCAATATGTCTTTTTGGCCTGAGATGGCTAGGGAATCCCACATGGACATTGTCACATTCATCTTCTTCATATTTTCAATAATATTGAAAGGTGGAATGGCACTTACCCTCTAATTTGATTTTGTAGCAGCAACCTCTGCTTGCAAACAAGGCATCTCCCTTGCTGCTCCTAGGTTAATTCTTTGTAGAATATGAGGAATATGTGATGTAGAAGCACCAACATGTCCTTTCTCTTTATTTGTTGCTTGGTCTATCTCATAACCCCTCTTCTTGGCTCTTGTATTTGCTGCAACTGAGGTGTTATCACTGCTTACACCATAGAATTCACCTTCTTGCCAATTTATGAAGGTAGAATCATTCTAAGGTTGCTCTTGTTGTTGTGCAGCTCCATCATTTGGGATGTTTGGCTGTGAGACTGCCACATTTTGCACCATTAAAGCCTAATTTATAACCCCATTCGAGTAGGCTGCTTGACTGTGTGGCTGATTGCATGGATAGCACCACTCATACTCAGCTGCAAGGTTGTTCTGAGTAGGGACAAGGTCCCTTACTGTATTAATAGGTGCTGGATTATAAGGCTGAAAAGGCCTTTGATTCACATTTTGCCTGGTGCCTTGCTAACTGCTTTGATAAGGTGGCCTGTTAGCTTGATAAGGCTGATTTTTGGCGTTGATATGGCTGCTGATTTTGCCCTTGAGGTTGTGGCTGATAAGGCTATCCATGCTAGGATTGCTGCTTTTTGATGTTTACTAACTCATTCCCAAAGGTTTGCAGAATATTTTCTATTTTCTGTTGGCTATTTTTAATCTCTTTCAACTCTTGAGATGAGCTAGAAGCAGCAGGCTTAGAATTGGCAGTACTTGGTACTACCATTATAGTAGGTAAAGGGGCAAAAAATGGGATTGGCAATGGCATTGAAGCCTGAATTTTAGGAAAGATGGGCACTGGTGGTCTAGGTGCTATTTTTCTAGCCTGAATTAGATTATTTTTTGCCCTAATGGCTATTTCATAAGCATCAAGTAAACTAGTACCTCCTAATGATTGAATCATTACTGAAATATCACTATTTAGGGCTTTTAAAAAATACAAGAATGCATATTCAGCTGGAGGTCTTACCATGGTAGGGATTCTGTCCCAGGTCTTCTGGAATCTGAAATTGAAATCCATCATTTGCTCCTGGGGAGCTCTCTTTATGGTGGTCATCTGTTCAACCAATGATAGATTATCTGATTTATCTTGGAATTGTTTGTTTAGCTTCTCACCTAGATCATCCTAGGTTCCTATAGTCTACACTGGTAGACTCCTGAACCATTGCAATGCCTTCCCTTTGAATGAGGCAGCCAACAGCCTGATGGCTACATTCTCTTGAGTGACATGATGTACACCACACAGAGAGGCTATGTCTCTAATGTGCTCAATGGGGGTAGTTTGATTTTTCCCTGTGAAATAGGGTAGACTCTTCAAAGCTGCCATGGGTATCACATCATGTACTGTTAGGTTTAAAGGGCTGCCCCAATCAAAAGTCACGAATGGCTGATTTCTTGCCATCTAAATAGCTGGGGGTAGATTTTCTTGAGTTGCTACAGGAACTACAGAAGCAACTAGTCTAAAATTTGGTGGAGTTGACTGTATCCTTTTAGAAACTAGAGTCCTTACTACATCTCTACTCTGCCTTCTAGGTGGAGACAACTGCAAGTAATCAAATATACTTGAACTCCTATTTTGAATCTTTCTCATATAATGTTACAGCAGAAATGATCTGCTTGTCCTTCCTCAGTGTGAGTCGTTAGATATGCAGGTTTAACCTCTTACAGGTCTAAAAATCACTGGCTGCACATCAAAGCTAGTAATAAAAGTTGTATTGTCCCACAGGGCATGCTAGAAACTATTGTCACATGAAATTGCACCCTGCTTGGAAGGATTCCAAGCATTCCAATGACACAATGGGAATGATCTCGAAGTGTGGGACCTTGCTCAAAGAGATCAAACCTCCAAAGAAGGTTGGCTTCCTTGCCTGATTATCACCTAAAACTACTAAATTTTGAGGGGAAAAGGGAGAAGGAATGCTTTAAAGTGAAAGATGAAACAACAAAACTTGAAACACAAAAGGGTGATGCACCAGACAGATTTAAAGAAACTTTCACAAAATTGAAAAATACACAACACAACCATATATAGCAAGTATGTATACACAGATTAGATGATTCTAGTAGAGGAAAGAAGCAATATGATTGAGAGGAACAAAAAAAATTCATAGACAACCATATACAAATTTACACAGAACCAGAAAATTAGTAAAAGAGGTATGATAACTTGCATATATTTAGTAAGAAGGCAAGGTTACAGTAACAGAAAAGATCTGTTTGGAAAACATAAAAAGCCTCTATGCTAAAAATTTTCCAACCCTATTTACATCATAAGCCTTAGCTTATATAGCATTTAAGAATGCCCTAAGTCGGTCACAAAATTTGCTCTAAGAGCTGTCTTCGAAAAAATCTGCCTTGGAAAGACTGCCCACCTGTAGAAGTTATGGTGTGGAAATATCAGAAACAGTGGTGGGTGGAGATATTCCGTGCCTTGAATGCGAGCACCTTTTTCGTGTCTATCTTCAACCATGAATATCTGAAGTATCTAAAATTAGGCAGTGGAGAGATATTTTTGGACATCAATGCGAGATGCTTCATCTTGGTGCAGCAATGAATGCAAGAAATATCTCCACCTGTTCAATGTAGCCGCTGGAACGTTTACCATCCAAAAATCCAGATATGAAAATAAAAGGTGACAAAAACCCCTGAAAACCCCACCAAATGAAAGAGGGGACCAAAATATGCATCTTTACCTCTTGCAGCATGTCAAAATTTGCCAAAATGGAGGAGATACAGGCGATCAAAGTTTCGGTCAACCGTCTGTATATATCGCTTTGCATCTGTGTATATATCACTTGAATTTGCCGCTTGAATCGCCATTTTAAACCTTCTCTGCAAATCCCTTTGGATATGCTGAGTGCTTGTATATCGGGCCTCACCATTTGTATGTCGCATTGTATCTTGTCTTGTATATCGCAATATACAATTGCGAATGTACATGCAGGAGATACATGCAAAGCGCTTGTGCCTTGGCAGACCCCACCTCTTGTATCTCCTTGTATGTGTTTGAACATGCAAGCTATTGGTGCCTGAATTGACTATCAGTTTCCGAGCAATTTTTCATGCAGGCACCATCCTAAAATATCCAAAAGGTTCTAAGTTTTGGCACCCCTTCAGTGTTTTTCAGCATCTACATCTCATTTCTTGAGGAGGGGTCTTCATCTTTTCTCCATCGGCATGCGTTCGTTTTTGTGTCTTTGACATTTTGGTTTGAACTTGAACCCTTTTTCTCTAAGTTCAATGGTTCAGCGGTTCGAGGTTCATTTTTCTTCTAATAGGTCGCATTATGCATTTGCCTTGCGCAAATATTACATTGTTGAACCTCCCGCTTGAACCTTTTTGTTTTGGTTCAAGGTTCAATGGTTCGAAGCTTTTTTGCCTATGGAGTATTATTTTTGATGTTTGAACCATCGCGTTGAACCCTAGTGTTGAACCCTTTTGGTTCAGGGTTCAACGGTTTGAGGCTTTGTGTTTGTGTTCGGCGAATGTTCTTTTTGAAGTGCTCCGTTCGGCATTGAACTTTTCGGTTGAACCATCGGGTTGAACCAGTTCGTGGTTCAACGGTTCAATAGTTCAGCGCTTTACGTTTTTGGTCTTATCGGAGTGATCGGCCTCATCGGCGAAAGATTTCTTGAGTGCTCTGATTGTTTTGGTCTGGCCGATGGATGTCCATCAGCATGTGTTTGGCTGTCGGCAAGGCAAATTTGTGGCCCGCCGATGTAAGGAGTTTGGCCGATGGAGGAGCAGTGTGTGGCTGGCGAAGATGTCATCAGCGTGACCTTTGAGATCGGTAGGAAGCTTTTTGGATGCTCTGATGGTGTGTGTTACACCGACGGAAGGGGAAGAGCCAGGGTCTATCGGCATGGGTTGTATTGTCGGGTGAACAGTGAAATGGTTGGCCGATAGACTAATCTTTGGCCGATGAAGGGAAGTGTTTGCAATGGCGTCGGTGAGACTATTGAGGTTAGTTAGAGGAGTTTCAGGTTGGCCGATTGGATTGGTCTAGCTGACAGGGGATTGCGATGGGCTTCATCGGTGTAACACATGAGGTCAGCCAGAGGATTTTTGGATGCTCCGATGGAGGGAGTCACAGTGACGGAGGTTGTGTTTTGTTTGCCATCGGAGAGACTTGATAGATCGGTGAGAGTTTTTTGGGGCAAGCCGATGGCTTAGCTTTGGGCGAGGGCTTGTGTGTCGAGCGCGGCAAAAGCGCTCGACACTTAGTATGTTTGTGGCCATGTTTATAAAATGTTGAAGTGGTCTTCTCACTATGCATGTGGGATTAATCTCCCTACATTATTTTGAACTTGCGAGGAAGTGCTTCTTGGCGGGAAGCTTCATTTTGAACAGTGCAATGGTTTCCAAGTAGGCCGTGGGTGGTTGAGCCATCAATGGCAATTGTAGCAGGGGTGTGGGCAACAGTACAAGTGATTAAACTGCCCAAATTTTAGCATGAAGACTTCCAGATGGTGGCACAGGGCTCAAGGCCACCCCTGTCAACTCTCCTGCCTACTGCATTGATAACTTATGGGCGCCATCTCTCATGGGCTATATCTGGCAGATTTTTGATTTTTGACCATGTAATTAATTGCTGTGGGTACACTTTCTGGCCGATATAGGCACACTGTGTTACCATTGTTTTGGTTGTTGAAAACTAGACATTTTGGCTCTGTAATAAGATACAACTGGTTTTAGTTGCTCTGTGCAGCAAAACTTGCGAGTTTATGTATCTCCTGTTGTATGTTTGTGCATGAATCCACTGATTTCATGGTCAATTTTATATGAATAATGCTATGTTTGCATGTGTTATGCTGATTCTGTCTCCAGTTTTGCATGTATCTTTCTTCTGAGTCCAAGCATTCAAGGAATGTCTGAGATTCTAGAACATAGAATTCCTGTGTTGAATGTTTAATCTTTTAACTTCTGCTCAAGGGGTAGATTAAACTATTTTCAGATTGAATATTGGGAAGGGTATACTGCAATAGGGATGCCATAAGTATAAACAGCTTAACACTCTATATTGGGAGATATCTGTAAGGCAGATATCATGTATATCCCCCTGAAATTCAATTTTAGTTGTTCATGCTGATCATTCAGAGGTATATGTCTACTGACTCCAAGCCTTGGATAGGCACCAATCTAGCTCTGTGTTGAGGTTATACACCAGGTCCAGGTTTGCATCCAAACATCAAATCAAACCATTTCATCCTTCCACCTGTTAGTTGTAGGAGTAGGATTAGGATCCCTGCATGCTCTCATACCCAACCAGACATCATGTCTAAGAATGTTGCCAACCTTGTGATTTGTTACACAAATCTTGGTCCATACATGAGAGTATTCTGCCTGTTGCTATCAAGTTAAATCCTTCTATCATTGAGCTAGTCAAGGTCATACTTTTATCAAATAGGGACACCCCCCTTGGTGCGGCAGAACCAGAAGTGAAGGGGAGGAGCTCACGCAACCTCCTATATTCAGTTGGCTAAATCTGCCTATGCATTAGAACTGGCAAACCCTAATGCTGATTCAGAAGAAAAACCAACACAAGCCGCGGACTTCAAAATGACCATAGTTGAATCTGATTGTTTTGTCAGGTCCAGCTTGTATCACCTTTCCTTGTATATCTCTTTGTATCTACAAACATACAAAGCACTTATACATACAAGCCACGGACTCGACGCCTGAATATGCTAGAATTTGATCTTTGATTTAGGTTTGCCTTGTATACTTCCTTTGCACCTTTGACTTGTATATCGTAATATACAATGTCTACATACATGCAAGCCGTGGACCTAATGCTGCATTCAACCAAAATGTATATTCATTTGAAATCCAGCTTGCACCCTTACTTTATATCTTTCATTGTATATCGACATATACAAGCACCATATATATGCAAGCCGCGGATTTGAAATTTGTATGAAGCAGACTGGAAAGACTTTGAAATCTGGCTCGTATATCACCTTTGTATGTTTGCTTTGCATGTGCGCGATATACATTCCACTGTTGCATGTCATCTTTTGCATGAATATCGGCCTTGTTTCTTTGACTTGTATGTGCAAACATACAAGCCACATATGCAATGCATTGTTCATGATATACATTGGCCTTTGTATATGCAGTCTTGTATGCGTGGCCCCTTGTATGTTGACTTGCATCTTTTCTTTGTATGTCACTGATATACAAATGCCCTTGTATATTGTGGACCCCACCTCTTGCACATTCGGCCTTGTATATTTTTCGTTGTATGTTGGAAACATACAATGCAAAATATACATTCTCTTTTGTTCATTGCACCGATGTACCTCTACTATAGCCGATGCATATTATCTTTGTATATTGGCCTTGTATGTGTGGACATACAACTTGATAGACATTCCACTGTTCATGGTCACTTGTATGTAGAACGCATACAATCCTCTTTGTATCTCGGCGATATACAAATGCCTTTGTATGTTTGGCCTTTGTATATTGACTTGTATATCAGGTTGTATGTCCGCACATACAAGCCAATATACATTCTCCTATTGCAAATTGACCCTTGCATATTTGCTGATGTACATAGGCTTTTGTATGCATTTCCTTGTAAATGACCTGATGTATGTCTTGCTTGTATCTTAGGCAAAGGTCCATTGTATGTTTGCTGATGTACATTGTAAAATGTACATTCACCCTTGCATCTCCTAACATACAATCTACGTTGTATGTTTCACCTTTGTATAAACCCGTTCTATATCTAAATATACAATAAAAACATACAAACCCCTACATGCAAGCGGGAATCTTTGATGGAATATTCCTGCAATGTATAACCCGATATGCATATTTTCCTTGTATGTTTCAACCTATTGCATCTACCCCTTTGCATATTGCGAATGTATGTTTCAAACATACATTGGCAAATGTATATGCAAATGTACATTCAAAAATGCATACTGAAATACAAGCATGAAGCTAAAAATTCTTAGCGATAGAAAATACTTGAAGTTAAAAGATTTCTGGGTTTTTCTGGGTTTTCTGCAAAGAATCTTGAGGTGAAACTTTTGGGATTTTTTGAATAGGCATGCATGAGTACTTGAAGGATTTAAACCTGTAGGGATATTTCCTAAAAGATTTTCAAGGAAAATGCAAGGTGAACTATTTAACTCTGGGCTGAGGAAAAATAGGTCAACAGTAAGACCTTGTCTCCTTTGTCTTAGTTCTCTTCTCTCCCTTTCCGGATGTCCTGACTTCTGGTTTTTATGCATTTTGACTCTTAGAGGTGGCTGGTGTAGAGCTTTTGGAGGATCTAGTCTGGGAGGGGGCTTGCACCGAAGCACTTTCTTTTTCTATTTCTTGTCTTTCTTTCTCTACCCTTTCCAACTTCTCCCTGTTGGCATCAACTACCTCCTTTGATATTCCATATCTCTTGGCAACTTCTTCTACTTCCCTTCTCACTTTCCTCTTGATCTCAGGCTGTCTAAGTTCAACATGAACTTTTACACTCAACTCTTGGAAGGTTCCAAACCTTTCTGCCTTAGGGTCCTTGGGCTGACTTAGTAGGTGTTGAACATGCAGTTCCAGAATTTTATCTTCCACCTCATACCCCATTGGCATAATCCAGACTATCCTTGGCTCTACTGCTTCCATTAGACATTGATCAGTGTCTACCATAAAGCATACTATATCCTTGTACTTCTCAACCAATGATTGGGGGATTCTTTCTCTGGCTTGCATTATACTTTGAAAGTTCTTGAAGTATCCCCAGAGAGCTGTATTTTGAGTCTTGGCATCACCAAGCCCATGCATGTAATCTCTAATTTGAATGGTAATAGGTCTGTCATTTTGTCATACCCAACCACTGGATCCAGGTAGCTCATTCATAAAGTAAAAGAACAAACACAGTATTAGCCCACCATACTTGAATGAGTTCTTCTTGTGCTTCTTGATCTTTTGTAGGTTTTCCAATAGTTGGCTTAGAAGAAGTTAACAAAAATCATAATCTACATTCTCCCTTAACATCTGATAAGCAGCATAGATTGCAGTTTCGGATATAGAATTCTCCCGCTGGAGTGATATATCTTATAGCCAATTATCATAGATGCAAACTTGATATCTGGATCAGTGATATATTCTATAGTCATTGCTCTCTTGTCAAATCTTGATCTAGTAGCCTGACTTACAATTTGATTTTTGATTGATATGAGAGCAGGCAACCCACCAGATGATTGCAATCTGGTTACCGCCCTAATTGCATCCTTGGTTATCTTGAATGGCCTCATCAACCACATAAAGTTGTCATGCATTTTGCTTAGAACATATCAGACCCAATCATCTTTACTAAAATAGGGGAAATAAATGTAATGTCCAAAATGCTTATCTTAGATGGCCTTATACTGAGGTTTGAGTTCAAATGATTCATCTATCAGTTCCTTGTGGTAGATATCCATCAGCTTGGATTCCCCAAATTCTTCAATGTTTGCATGTATGTAAACCCTAACATCTTCTACATGTAGAACTCCATGCGGAATGCTAGAAATTGCACTTAGGGGATCAACTTCTAGGGATTTATAGGGATGTTTTTTGAATTTAGGGTGCAGCCTATCAGTGATCTTCACAACATTCAGAGTAGCCATCTTTCAAATATTTAGAGAGAGATATTAAGAGCGGAAAATACCTTTTACACTTCTAGGGTTCACGATTATGAGCTGGATCAGATTGCTAGATGAATCCACTTCTGCGGTTGATCTTTAAGAGGTTTGAGGCAATTTTGTTGTAGAGCTCCTTCTCTCTTCTTCTCAAATGCAAATGATCAAGTGTTCAATAAGAGAACCCTTATATTTCTGCGCAAACCCTAATTCCACATTGCAATAAATGTGCAACTTAAGTCATTCCAGTTGCCTTGTTCTCCTTGTTCTGAGAAAGATCTTTTCTGGATCACTGAGATGCACTTAGAGTTATTCTCGGTGATTATTGACAATCTATCTTCCTTTCTCCAATCATTTCATCTATCTGCAGATCAAGATTCCTCAATTTGAATCATATCAGATCTAACTATGAAAATCTTCCTTTTGTCGGATGACTGTCAAACCGGGTTAATCTTGGATGATTAACCTTTTCAAACTCCTTACAGATCTTTCAAATATTTACCAAGGGTTATTTAGATGTTTCTCTGAGGGCCCTTTCAATCCGCAACCTTCCATGTGCTGATTTTAGGCACCAATTGACTGGCTGGGGGAACTTGTTTTCTTTTGTGATTCCCCCTGAGCTAGAGCTCATCCATTTAGTTTCCAAAAGGAATATTAGCACCAGATTCTGGTGCGGATCCATCCCCAACATTTTCTGTACTTCTCTTCACCCAAATCTTGTTCATCTCCCTTTGAATTTCATCCGCATTCACTTTTCCTTTTCCTTTGTCTTGATTTTGATTATGATGCACTAGACCCCTTTTATCCTGATTCTTACTTCTGCAGAATTTGGCAATATGACCAGATCTATTGCAATTGTAGCAAACAACATTTCTTTGCAGATTTGACTGATATCCTCTTGATCTGCATTAATTAGCCATATGTCCCATTCTATTGCATGCAAACCATCTACCATTGAATGAATTGTTCATTTGCATATTTCTACATTCTTGAGATTTGTGACCATACCTTTTGCAGTTAAAACACTATCCAAAGAAGGATGAATTAGTCTGATTCATTCTTCTTCTACACTAATTTGCTTTATGACCAAAGTTATTGCAATTGTAGCAGTATCCATTGAAGGATGGATATCTTTGAGCATTTGGTTGCCTTACCGAAGGTCTTCTAGGCCTGTTCCTTGGATTTCCTGATCCAGATTTCTTCTAACCAGATCCGGAGATTTCCCCTTTCTCATAACCCAAGCCTTGCTTGTCATCTACCCTCTTTTGGATTTCAAGAAGAACTTCAAGTTGAGCAGAGCTTATCTTGAATTTCTCTTTGTATTCATTTGTTTTTTGAAGATCCTCTTTAAGAGTGTCTATCTAATTCTCAAGTTGTTCTTCATTGTCTCTAGCTTCTTCAAGATCAGATTCTAGATACCTGATTATTCTATCCATTTTGTGGCAGTCTTCTGACTTCTCCTTTAGAGATTGTTTTAGATTATCTTCACTTTTTCTTTTCTCTTCAATTTCTTGGGTGAATTTCATAACTCCTGATTCCATTCCATGTCTTACCATAATGACCTCTTTTGATAACTTCTCACATAACTTGGTTTTCTAATTTAGATCTTCATTAGTATCATTGGCTTCATTTTGACTTGCTAATTGTTGAAGAAGTTCCTTTATTTTCTTCATTGAGATACTTAGTTTTTCTTTGAGTTCATTTATGAAATCATCAGCTTGTTTGAGTCTTTCCCTCAGGTCATTGACTTCAGAGTGAGATTGATCAAGATCATCTAGGGCAAACTGAAGTTGTTCCCTCATACCATATATATCCATTGAGATTCCCAGAGCTTCGTCAAGCTGTTAGGCTCTATTAGAAGGAACTTGGCTCTGATACCAATTGTTGATAACTGAGAGGGGGGGTGAATTAGTTACTTAATAATTTGATTTTCTTTTCTTCTTTAACAATTAGTGCAATATCAAATCATATAAGCATACATAACCATGGAAGCAGAAATAAACTCAATAGACATGACACAATATTTTTGACATGGAAAACCCTGTTAAGAGAAACAACTACTGGGTGCCCAAGATTGTATTCTCTGTTAAAAGAATAAGGTAGTACAAAATGGTACTTGCCAATTAGGGCTCACTACCTAAGCACACTGCTCACAAGAGTCTCACTATCTACAATAGTTTATAGAAGGAACCTAGCTATTTGAACTGATGAGAAGAATACACATATGCTGAGGTTCAGTTTCGGTTAAGCTCAATATACTGATCTACTGCACTTCATTCTTCCTCTACCTTAATGCTGTTGTTTTGTCACATACTGAACCTATATTTCTATTTCCACACTACTCTCTACTTTTCTTTGTACTTCACAACACACCACATGCACCTTCTCATCGAAATCCATCTGGTATATATATCTGCACCAACGATTTCAACATCTTTCTAGTCGGCATCTGAAATACTCAATATTTTCCCAAACTCTGGTCTGTCGGCTGAATCCTTGCTTACCAAGTGATGCGTATCAAATAGATACTTATAGAAGTCATCAAACAAGTCAGCCAATCATGAATGATCCATTAAAAAGCTTGATCACCATCAATATCTCATCCAGATTAAGGTCTGATGCTCTGCCGGTCAGTTCTTCCTCAGTCTACTTTGCCAAACAGGAACCCAACACTTAGGTGTTCATATCTTTTCACTCTTTCATCACCGGAGGCTCAATCTCTAGAATGTATTAGTCATGGTACTCCTCTTGACTTCCGCAAGTCTGCACTTTACTGAGATACTTCCTCTAAGAGATCCAGACTTGATTGTCGAACCCTATTGCATGCTCTGTTCTTGCTCACCGGACCAAAATACTCTTCAATCTGACTTCCGGTATAGACATATCATGTTCTGTGGATGTGTGGGATGGACTTTGTTGCCATCAATGACAACACTCATGAAGCCACATAGTGTCTCTTGCCAACAGATAAGGGATGCCATATGGCATCCTCTTATTCTCCAAGAGAGCCATCTCCCTCCAAGATGCTCTCACATGTGTGTGAGAGTCTTGGAGGGAGATCCCACACACTTGGGAGTCTTGGAGACCTCCCAAGTCTTCTTGGTGAAGGGATCCCCAAACTTTGGGAAGGGAGATGAGTCTTTTCCAAAGCATGACTCATCTCCCACCCTTAGCCATTTCAAAATTCGACACTTTGACTAAACCTCAGTTTAGAGTGACCAAAAGTGAGTTACCCCAAGGTTTAGTTAGTCAAAATTGACCCTAGACCCATGGGTAACCACCTAGGGTAAGTTTTGGGACACTAAGGTTCACCTAGGGAGTCATAAATTCACTTTAAATGGCCCAAAAATGAAAACAATACCAAGTGGTGTAAAACAATAAAAATATACAACATATGATATAAATTAATTAAACAAAGGGGTACTAGGCCAAAATGATAAAACAAACAAGCACTTAAACAACATTTGAATCAAATGTGATCCTCTTCCCTCTTGGGAATGGATCGGCTTCACAGGGAATAACATACGTGTGAATACTACCTCTAATTTCCCATGGCCTAGGAATATAATCCTGCACATCTAGATCAAGAGTCAATCATACCATGAATAATCATAGCCGAAGTAACTAAAATTAAATTCATGCCATTGAATACAACATTAATCATCTGCAACATAATTCGAGATTAAACTGCATTTTCTAACTAATGTCACATAATCATCATTACATAAAGAACTAGAAATCACATCAATAACATCATCTAATATATCTCGCATGTCTAGTCTCATCATAGCATCAAAATATGATCAATTTGAATCACCTTGTGTCTAATCAATGTCAAATCAAAATCAAGAGATATAATCAAATCTGCATAATGGAACAATAGTCTCTAAAAGTATGATTATGTCATCAACTAAAATGTAAAATGATCAAAATAAGGAAGGAAAAATAATCAGCCTCACATCCTCCCCCCTAAGACTAAACTTCCTCCTGGAAGTTGTCAAAAAGGTGAGGATAGAGTGCCCTCAAACTAGCTACATCCTCCCAATTCACTGTGACCTCATCATAACGATCCCACTGGACCCTAACCTAGTCTAGCTCTTGACCTTGAAAGCCCAGCATCTGACAAGCCACTATACGAATTGGCTCCAAAGCCAACTACCCGTCCACCTCTACCTGTAGAGCACTCCAGTCCAATACATGAGATAAATCAGATATATATCACCTCAATACAAAAATATGAAAGACATCGTGGATATGTGACAGGCTAGGTGGCAATGCTAGATAGTAGGCAACAGGTCCTACCCGCTCCAAGATCTCAAAAGGTCCTACAAACCATGGTGTGAGCTTAGAGCCCTTTCCATAATGGATTAGACTCTTGTGTGGCCGCACTCTAAGGAATACCTTGTCACCCACTGAGAAGCTCCGATCAATTCTCTTAGCATCGGCATACTTCTTCTATCTATCCTATGCCTCCTGAAGTCTTTGCCTAATTAGTGTGACCTATTGCTCCATATCCTGAACTAACTCTGGACCAATGGTAACCATGTCCTCTATCTAATCCCAACTCAATGGTGTCCTGCATGGTCTGTCGTATAAAGCCTGAAAAGGAGGCATACCCAACGAGCTGTGATGCCCATTATTGTAGACAAACACAACCAGATATAGATACTCCTCCCATCTAGACTGATGGTCCATAACATACATATGAAGCATGTCCTCTAAGACCTGATTCACCTACTCTGTCTGTCCATCTATTTCGGGATGATAAGCGGAGCTAAAGTTGAGTTGTGTGCCCAACACCTGCTGTAAAGCTCTCTAAAAAGCTGAAGTAAACACAGAATCCTTGTCAAAAATGATACGGCAAGATACTCCATGTAATCTCACAATATCGTCTAAGAATACTCTCTCCACTATCGGTGCATTGTACATCGTGCGTACAGATGAGAAATGCACCACCTTGGTCAACTTTATCGACTGTCACCATGATGGCATCATGGTGACGCGAAGACACATGAAGACCAACAATGAAATCCATGGAAATGGTGTCTCATTTCCACTCAGGTATCTCATGTGGGTATAAAAGATCCACCGGATGCTGATGCTCAGCCTTGACCCTCTAGCACTCAAGGCATTGAGAAATAAACTCTACAATATCCTGTCTCATACCCACCTAATGGTACAACTATTGTGGGTCGCCATGCATCTTCTTCACCCCTGAATGTGCCGCATATGGTGCTTTATGAGCCTCTGATAACACTACAGTACATAGGTCACCTACGCAGGGTACATAGATGCGCAGTCGATGACAAAGTAACCCATCTGCCTCAAGTGAATGACCTACAAACTTGCCCACAAGGGCCCTCTGTGAACGGATCTCCTGCTGTACCTCAAGAAACCACTCATCCTCAGGCAGATGCTGAATAATGCGTCCTCTCAAGTCCACACTTAGAGTCAAGGTCAAGATCTCGTGGCACCTCTGACTCAATGCGTCAGCTACCACATTCTCCTTCCCTTTGATGTAGTGGACATCAAAGTCATACTCCCAAAGAAACTCCATCCAATGCCACTGACGAGTGTTTAGATTCAGATGTGTAAATATATACTAAAGACTGTGGTGATCTGAATGAAGCTCAAAGTGACTACCCAATAAGAAATGTCTCCAACGAACTAGAGCATGAACCACTGCCACTAACTCCAAATCGTGAGTGGGGTAGTTTAACTCATGGGTCTTCAGCTTTCACGACTCATACGCGATCACTCTACCACCTTGCATAAGTATGGCTCCCAAACCCTCAAGTGATGCATCCATCCAAACTATAAAATCTACTACAGGATCAGGAGCCGCTAAAATGGGAGCGCTGGTAAGACACTCCTTGAGGACCCCAAAGGCCCTCTCACACTACTTAGTCCATAGAAAACTCTTCCCTTTCCACTGAAGGGAAGTGATGGGGTGCACTATTTGATAAAAACACTCAACAAATCTATGGTAATAACCAGCTAACCCCATAAAACTCCTGACCTCTATCACATTGGTGGGTGTTGGCCAATCTCTGGTAGCCCTAATCTTCGATGGATCTACTAAGATTCCATTGCCAAATAGGATATGCCCCAAATACTGCACCTCTGTCCTAAAAAATGCACACTTCACCAAGTTCCCATAAAGATTCTGCTTCCTCAAGCACTATAGAACTTGATGTAGGTGATCCTCATGCTCCTCCTCGGTCTATGAATAGATCAATATGTCATCGAAGAAAATGATCACGAACCGATCCAAGTAGGTATGGAACACCTCGTTCATGAGACTCATGAACACTGTAGGGACGTTCATCAAACCGAAGGGGACCACAGTGAACTCATAGTGGCCATATCGAGTCCAGAAGGTGGTCTTATGGATGTTCGTCTCTATGATACACAACTGGTGGTAACCTGACTTCAGGTCAATCTTAGAGAACACCTTGGCTTCGTGCATCTGATCAAAGAGATCATCAATCCTAGGTAGAGGATAACGGTTCTTCACCATCACCTTATTCAACTACCTATAATCCATGCATAATCAAAGAGACCCATCCTTCTTCTTCATGAAGATGACAGGAGCGCCCCAAGGTGAAATGCTCGGTCGGATGTGCCCCTTCTCAAGCAAGTCTTCAAGCTGTAACTTAAGCTTTGTGAGCTCATGAGTGGTCATCCTGTAGGGTGTACAAGACACTTACTCGGCACCTGACACTAAGTCAATATGAAATTCTACCTCATGATGGGGTGGCATCCCCGGCAACTCTACTGGAAACACATCGGCGAACTCTCTCAGGATGGGATGATCATCCAAAGATGCCTTAGGCTCATCATCTAATCTATCACTCACTATAATAGCAAACATCTGGCATCCCTTCCACATGCAGCACTTAAGATGTTGAGCAGATATCATACGTACTATTGTGGGCTTCTGAATGCCCACTATCTCAACTGATGTACCATGATCATCTAAGTAGCTAATCACCTTTCGACGACAATCTAGCTGGGCTCGATGAGCTGCAAGCCAGTCCATACCCAAAACCACATCGTAGGATCCTAATGTCATAACTCCAAGGTCACAAATTGTGGTAAAGAGTCCAAAAAAAATCTCATAGTCATGGACTAAGGCATCTACTGTCATCTTGGCCCATGAGGCCAACTCAACCACCCACCTATCACCCTACCTAGAGGCCATCAGCCTGTAACGCTCCACTAACGATAGAGATATGAAAGAGTCAGTAGCACCAAGGTCAAAGAGAATAGAAATGGGGACACCCCCTATCATACTTGATATCTCAATCACTAATGCATGAAAATAAGCCTGGCAGTTATCAACCACTGCCAACATATGGTGGGACCTACCTACATCTCCAACTGTCTGCTCTAATCCTCTTGAATGAGGCTGCCCCTTATTGTAAAGCCCTGTAGACACTCTCTAGCTAGATGTCCTACTCCACCACACACATAACATGAACCCCTAGCCTGTACATGTCCAGTCTGAGTCCTACTCAACTGCTATTGTCCAGATCTACCTGTGGACCCCTGTGAACCCCTGTATGACTATTGTGACCTTACGGGTCCCACAGGTGGTCCCTGCTGCCTCTGATCTTTGTGCGAGCCCTGCTGCTGCCAAACCCTATTATGCCCCCCATGTGCCCTCTGCTGTGGCCTGGCTCTCCGCTGCTATTGTGGTTGTTGCTGCTGTGGGGGCCTAGGAGGTAAGGATGCAGAATTAAATCCTCCTCTCTAAGGTGGTGGTGGTGGTCTACGGTAACTCTGCTGATGCTGCTGCTGCCCATGATCCTTAAACTGATGGCATGAACTCTACCCTCATCCCTATATCTCCTCAGCTATGTGTGCCTTCTCGGCAGCATCACTCAATGTCTGGGGGTCTGCCATGCATACAGGCCCTGCTATGCTATGGTTTAATCCTCTGATAAACTTATGAACCAGGAGTTTCTCTTCATGGAGATACTCTACATATCGAGACAACTCAGTGAATCTACCCTCATATTGAGCAACCGTAAGTCCTCTCTACTGAAGGTCATGAAAATTGTCTATGCGAAGCTGCCTATAGTGATCTGATAAATATCGTGCATTGAAATGCTCAATGAAGGTCTCCCATGTGAGTGTGTCCAATGATAGATGGTGTTTGCACTCCTTAGTGCACCACCAAGTAGCTACTGCATCTCGTAATAGGTGTACTACCACATGAGCCTTCGTGTTGCCCTCGTAAGGACGCAACTCGAAGCATCTATCTAAGCTAATGAGCTAGGCCTTTGCCTTAACTCCCTCTGTGGTCTCGATGAAAGTAGGAGGATTTAGCCTCAACAAATCCCTGATGGGATCTCCTCAGTCTCTATGCCCTCTGATAGGCTCATCTGTAATGCCCTCGCCTTTTGGCTTGTGATAGATGTTATTTCTATTTATTGCTTTCTGTCAGTTCTGGAACAGTTGATAGTTTTATTGCATATATACAGTTTGAGACATTGGGACTAATATGTATGAGTTTATGTTTCCTTAATCTTGTTGGACTATCTTCGATGGATGTATTGAGACATGTGTTATGAGCTTTGAGGACATTATGATTACTTTAGTTATGATGAGATGGATATGTTTAGTGATGGCTAGAAGATATCATGTTTATGCTTCTATTTATGGTCTTGATTTGGAGCAGGGACGGTGTAGTACTGCTCAGATCGAGCACCCTATTATGCCACGATTCCCTGTCTCGGTGTGTGTGATATACATACATGTGCAGTTGATGATATTTAATCCTTTGGTTTTACGCAGGTTGCAGGTACCGGGCCTCGACTCCACCTAACTTAGCAGGTCTGAGCGGGCCCTACACCATGGGTATTATGATGGAGATAATATGAGGCCTTTACCGCTAGGTCAATTCTAGTTCTTGTCGTGGTCTTGTGTACTTGTCGTCATCTTGGGCTCTTGCCATAGTCGTGTGTTGTGATGCGATGTTGTTCCTCGATTTTGGTGGTTAGTCGTCATGAGTTGTGGGGTGTAGTTAAGTTGTTATACTTGTTATTGCAACCCTTGTATCCTTATGAGTTTATAGTATTTGGCATAGTCGTGTGAATTGGTATATTGTTTTTGGATAAGCCCTTTTATTGGCATGATCGGTATTGTAAAGTTTTTATGTCTATGTTTCTTAAGTGGGTGAGAGGTAATTGGTATATATTTAACTTATCATTTATTCCGGGAATAATTCAAGTAATGTAGAAATCATGTATGAAGGTTTTGAGTGCACAGTTGTGTTAAAATATTCCTTCTGGGTGACTAAATTAATGATTGTTTTTGCCGAATATAATTAGAGATTTGGGAATCTCTATCTTCAGGGAAAATTTCAAATTTGCTCTGTGGAGTGGGTTTGTGTAGTTATTGGGAGTTATGGGAATTTATTGGGTGGCCTATTTTTGGTCTGGGGAAGTTTGGCAGGAAGGGGGTTTTTTTATGTTGTGATTTGGGGAATTTTGGAGGGAGGAGGCAGGTTGTAGAGGAATTCTTTGCGAAGGAAGAGAAGAAGTTTCGAGAGTAGATTTGGGTTTGGAGCGTGATTTGATTGGGTAAGTCTTGAGAACTTCTGTATTTTTTTTCCTGTCTTGGTTTTACTCTGAAGGATTAGATTTCTCATTTTGGGTCCTGGCATGTCATGGTTATAGTCTTCACTCTTGTCCTTGTAATTTTATGCTTTGCAATCCCTTTCAGTTATTGCCTTCTCGGCAGACTTTCATTCTGGTCTCCTTGCAAGTTCCTCATCCATTTGAGCTTTTGTTAAGCCTTGTAGTCCTCTTATGTTGTGTTGAACTATGCGGTGTGTGATTCTTCCTGTTGTCAATTTCTCTCTCTAAGATTCCCAAGTTTTATAAGTTTGTCTCTTCGCCATTTCATTTTACCCCTGCACTCATGACCACCCTCTGATTACTCCCTTAAATCTTGGCAACTATTTAGCTAGTGTTCTTGGGTTGATCCCTCTTGAAGCTGTCGCTTTGCCTATTCGAACACTGGATTCCTTTGACCGACCTATACTCTTCTTCCTATAGAACCAGGAATTTGCTACTTTCTAACTTTTCTGCCTTTTTTGTTGATTCACTAGGCTTCGAGCAATATTCTTGCTGTGTGTCCAGCTAAATCAAGCCTTAGTGTTGATAAGACTTCCCTCGTCTTTCGTCCTAGCAGTAGAACTATCTGGAGATCATCAGTGCTGCAAATCTGAAGAGCACCAAATCACATTACAAGGAAATTCCTTGGTTGAATCTTGTGGCCGGCCATGGTGTAGTTGCTCCCTCTTATTTGAATCATTGTCAGATCTGTTTTATTAGCACTCTTGTAGACGCTTCCTCTTGGCTTTTTTTAGGTTGAGTCTATCACCTTGAGCCTTCTTGCGTTACGCCTTGGCATGTCGCCCATTCTGGATTGCCTCGGCCTTGGTTAGCCAGTGAGATAGCAAAGAAATCGTCATCTTGTTCATAGCGACCCTGGTAGCCGACCCACATCATTTCCTTTGTAGTGCGGCGCAAGAGCATTAGGAATGTCCTTAGTGCACACCTGCCTGTTGTTTTCTGCCAAGAATTGCTGTGTAAACTACCATCTTTCGCTAAGATATTTCTGTCCGTAGAGTGCTCACTTCACAGTTTGGCTATGAAACAACCTTTCTGTGCTTTTTCTTTGTTCCTTGCATTTTAACCCGCTCCGGTGGGGGCCTGCGTGCCTACCATAGGTCTAACTGAAACTCTTTTATGCATGTTTCCCATCCTGTCTACAGGTTCTCTTTGGTGCCAGCGAGCGGTTTGTCATTCCCTGTTTGGAATCTTAAACCTTCCTTTGTTGTTGCTGACTCTGCCAGCGTTGAAATCGACGCAGGAGGGACGATTGGAATTTTTTTTTATATCTCAGTTTTGTGCACGTAGGAGAGGCACGTGGGTTTAGGGAACTTTTGCTTCTGTTTAGATCAATTTTATTGTAGTGTTAGTGGCCGCATGGCTTGCAACCCTTGCTCGTCCTTTCTAGGTATCAATTTGGGTGATGGGATGTGAATGGGGAGAGTCATTGTGGGTACGGTTAGTTGTTAAATTGTTTTTTTTTTATCTTACCTCACAAATATGTTATATTCGAAGAGGCCGAACTAAACTGTATTATTTTGTAATATTATTGTTAATCACATTTTATCCCTATGTCTTATTTCAGCAATTAAATGAATTGATATAAATTATCTTTATTACCCTCCACCTAATCATTTGGTTATTCGTCATTAGAATTGAGTAGGGTTATTCTTGCTTAGTATTAATGGATTGTTATGGGTTTTGTTCACCTCCATAGTTGGGGATAGTTAACTAGTTACTTAAATGTTATTAATTTGGTTTGGGACATGATAGTTAGTGATTTTGTCAATAGATAAATGTTATCCCATGATTAGTTAAAGTTATTATTAGGATATCAATAATTACTCTTTCGAGGTATCTGTTTTGTGGAAATCTTGCATCGTAACCATGTTAGATTAGTAGGGTAAAATAGTATTACTTGGTGAACTAATTTAGTGTTCTTGGTTGAATCTTATGTAGATGTGAGTAGGTTTTGTATGATTTCAATTATTCCTTGAGTAATAGTTTAGTTGATCTCTATTCAAAGAAAAATTATCGTTCTTGAGAATCAATGTGGGGTACTTGTTATTTAATCATGTGTAAAGGTCCGTGGTTAGAGTGTTAAATGTAATTATCTCCTTTTCATGGAAGTGAGAACTCCTTGGGTATAGCTTGTATTTTGTAAATTATCCTTGTTAGGTTATGATTTTATTGTGTTGACCTTGTTCGGTGATGGTGGGAAGTTACCCTTGAAACTAAATCGGGTATTCTGGTTAGCTTAGATTGAGAATGGTTTGAGTATTCACCCCTTGTCGATCTTGCATTATATCATGGTTGTGGAACCTAGATTCCCAAACGGGAAAGGTGATGTTGTAACCGGGTGAAGAACTTCGTCACCAACTCCAGAGGTCTTACTTTTTGGTCTTCGGCATTGGTACTTGTGTTTCACTATTTTCATGAGGTATGCTTGTGTAGGGCAATGGGAATCATGTGTTGTGACCAGTGATTGGATCTTGTGATGATCAGAATTGTTTTGTAACCAATATCCTTGTATGTTGTGGTTTGACTGTTTGGTCAGAGAACGCTAAGGGAGTGGCTTCCATGGTGGGGCCGGTGCCTAGCGAGAGGTCGCCTGGGTAACCCCATGGAAGTGGTAAACAAGTGGAAACCTAATAATGTATCTAGGAGGGTCAGGTAGTAGCACACTTAACAAGATAATTAATATGTCCTCCCCCGCATCTTGAGTGCTCTCATAGGCTAAGGGTGGGAGGAGAAGGCCTGGTTGGCAAAGCCGACCTCCTCGTCTTCATGAGAGGACTTGTCGGCTCCGCATGTGTCACCCTATGGGGCCGGCACCTAGAGAGAGGCTGCCAGGGTAACCATAGATGGGGGCCGGCTTCTGGTGAAAGATAGCCTGGGTAACCCATGCTAGGACCATGCGATGACACTCTCCTTATGCGGTTCAGTTATTTTTCTCTTCATTCTTGTTGGTACCTCTGGAGTGTGATCTTGTTTTCATGTTTGATCTAGTCTGATGTTTTGATCTGTCTAGTTGAGTACTGTCGGTCCTGTGCAGTCCGTTCATCATGTTTGTCTTCTTGGAGTCTAGTATTGGTAGTTGTGTTCTTGACTATAGCCTTGACCTAGTGGTAATCCTCTTGTTATCTCCTAGCTCGGTGGGGTGGACCTCAGGGTTCCACATGGTTGGGAGGTAGAGCTATCCATTGGTCCTCTTAGAGATTCAGTTGATCTTGGTGCAGAGGTGTTCCAGTTCTGGTGGCTTTCATTCTTCAGTAGTGCCGTATGTCTTTCTTATGTACTATTTTGTAAATCGACGAGATCGATCTTGAATCATGTATTCTTGCAATCTTGTACTCTTGCAATCTTGTATGCCTACTACCTTGTAATCTTGTAATCATGTAATTTTGAACTTAGACATGTAATCAAGCATAATGTGTTGTAAAGATATTGGATTAATTTTCTCTACAGATTGATGATTTCTCCCTTATGGATTTACTTAATTACCTAATGCAGTTATGGTGCCCTAGAGTGGTTAGATGTGTACCTTTTCTTTTTAATGTGTTCATAATATCTTTGGATCCTGCATTGTACTTTATTGTATATAAAAAAAAATAGTTCTGATTTCCACTCTAGTTTATCTAACACTTTAGGGTTGCATGACGGGGCATTACATCATCCACGTAGTAATCATAAGGCCTGTGAACAATCTGTTCCACTCACACTGCCTCCTCACGCCTAGCATGACATGGAGGGCTCCTGCTATGGGCCATGTCTACCGATCCAACCTCCTCTGCCGTTGTATCTGGTACCTCAACATATGGCTCCACACGTGGTGCCTCTCATGGCTCAATGTGGGGCTCCACACGTGGCACAACACGTGACTCTGCTCATGGCTCCACGCGTGGCTCCTCTCATGGATCATTACAGGGCTCAGCACGTGGCTCTATGTGTGGCTCAACTACGGCTGGTGGTAGCCTATCTAACACTACCTGTAGTGCCTATAATATATATGGCCCAATATCTGGTATAGGTAGGGCCGATGGTGCCTATGGTACTTGTGGGGCTGGCGGTGCCTATCCCTCAGCTGAAGAATCACTATACACCTCAGCAGATGTAGTGTGGTGGGATTGCACTCACCGAACTCGTCAGGGAGGCATCCTACAAAAATGAGGTAACCACAAATTAATCAAAGTTGCAGAAATAATAATGTGCCCTAAACAAGCCCAGTGTTTAAACCTGGGCTCTGATACTAAATGTCATGCCCACATTCCCCATGTGGTCACGATGCACAACACACATGTTAGGTCCACATTTGACATGTCATCATGACACAAAAAATGAAAAACTTTTCTACCTATCCCTAGGAACCCCCTCGCACGCGTCTGCATGCTCGGTGGCAATACACATGAGGTGTAAACATGTCAAACATAATTTGGGGAAGTGCATTATCCTACACCATCTCCTACATGATGAAAGCCATCTACGGGGTATGCGACATGAAGCATGCCGCTTTTAGGATTAGAACGGTTTTAATCCGAACCCTAAGTTTCCTAGGTGAGAAGGTGATTTCGTTAAATTTGAAACCAACTCCTAAATCTAATGCAAAAATGAAATCGAATAAAGAAAATATAAAAAAAATAAATGGCATGATGAATGCATGATAAGATGGAGTGATAAAATGAAAGTCAATAAAATGACATAAAAATAAAACCCTAAATCTAGGAAACTTTCGATAGCATAATGCGTTTTCAATAATTGAATAAATTTTTTTTTTAAATGAAAACTCCAACAAGAATTCAAAGCAAAATTTAAAAATAAAATAATTAAACCTAAGGAAAAATTACTTGACCCTACAATTAAATATTAAAATTTGAAAATAATTAAATGTCACAAAAATAAACTTCAAAATTAAGTCCGTTAATAAATATAGTTTTGACATTATATTTATTAACTAACTCGAAAATAATGGATAAAGGGAAAAATTAGAATACCTTTCCCCGTAAAAAAAATAATTAAACTGATTAAAATAAAAAATCAAATAAAAGTCTTCCCATCGCAAGGACCTAAAACGCACTAAGGAAAATAAAATAAATGTCTTGATTAAATAAATTATAAAGGGAACACATTTCCCATTTAAAACAAAATTAACCCATTCCCCTAAAAATAAAAATCCCACAAGACATTAAATCAAAAGCCCAAAGGAATAATTGATTTAACTTAAAAAGAAAAGAAATCACAAGGAATGCAAAATAATAAAAAAGGCCAAAAGGCAAGAGAGAGGGGAGTTTTAAATTCCGTGCACAAGAATAATTGGGGAATTTAAATAAATTAGAAAAGATTAATTCCCTCTCATTCCCATTTAACCCTAAATGATATATTTTATTAGTTTCCCAAAAGGAACCCTAACCCTATTGTTCATCATATTCTATTGTTTTCTTTTCATTCTTTCTTTTGTTTTCCATTTTGCCTCTCTATCACCTTTGGTTTTCACTTTTGCAGGTTGAAGCAATCCTTCATGACTGCCAAGGAATGCACAGAGGTATACACACTGAGTATACCACGTAGGGTTTCTTTTTGTTATATATATATCTGTGTGTGTATAATTATATATATAAATATATATATATATATATATATATATATATATATATATATATATATATACATTGAATGTAAGTCTAGAGATGCATATCTATTTGAAAGTACAATGATATATATATATATATTTGTGGTAGATTTAAAAATGATAAACAGGCCAAGATCAAGGGCCGAATGGCATATACCCAGAGGAGAGGCGGTGTAGGACGAAGGGGGCAGCGGTGCTGCCCACATACTCTACCGTTTCTTTTGCTTAAGGTTTTAACAAGGGGAAGGGGGTGTGGGGAGGGGGCGGTCCATGAAGGCACAACAGACTGTGGGCGATGGCCATGGCTTCCGCTCATAGTCCTGAATTTTTTTTGTTTTAAACAGTCTTAACCCTAAGGGTATATGGTCCCCCACCTTTTCATTCCAGTTCTGTCTGTTATATAAAAAAAGAAGCTGAATATTAATTAGTTTATGATTTATTTGATATATCCAAAAATATATATGCCATTCTGTATATATATATATATATATATATATATAATTTTCTCAATAACAATAATTTTCAATAACATAGAATACTAATTCCAGTTTTGTATCATTAAATAATTTAGTAGCATCTCTATTTTTTTTTTAAATAAATATACAGAAATACCCCTTTTTTTGACAAAATCTATAAAGTAGGAAATATAATTTCACTTAAATTGTCAACAACTTATATTCACAAACAGCATATTAATAAACATGAAGTTTTAGTGCAAACATAACAGAAAATTATACATCTATTTTCCCTCTTATTTTCTAGCATACACTAAAGTTTTATCAGCAACACACACACACACACACACACACACATATTAAGTAAAAATGACAGCAAGTGTATTTTCTCTTGCATTTCTCCATTACTCATAAACTCAACAACATAGAGTAGTAAACAACTTTTTTTTTGAATAAACCATAAGAGTGCTCACATTACATTCTCATACTACAACCAACATAATGGATACTAATAAACTTGTCAAAAATTACAATAGGGCCTCAAAGGCCATGGCTCAAAATAACCAACAAAATAATATTGCAAATGATGTGAGAATGAGCTTCTTGAAGCTCCATTTCTCCCACTACAAACCTGCAAAAAACAACACAACAAAAGGGAAACCAAGCCACTACGAAATGCCCTCCTCCCTACCATAGACCTACAAGTGGGTCTCCCCCAAGCTAGGGAGGTAGGAATCACACGGTTGCACACACACACACCACAACAAGCAACACAAAAACAACTCAACAATTACCCAAGGATTAACATATAACAAAACTCATGAAAATGAGTTTGATGGGGGTAGGGAATGGACCCCTCAACTCAAGAAGCCACTCCAAGATCTCAAAACACCAAGTCTCAAGGCCTCAAGCCAAAACCTCCAAAACACAAATCTCCAAATAACTCAAAACCTATCATGGCACTCTTGCCATCAAAATTATATCAACACCAAGAAAAAGCCCTTAAGGCTATAAGTAGCACAATATGGAGGTGACCTCGAGGAGGTTCACTCTCCCCTACCCCATACAAGTTGAGCCTTACCTCCAAATGGAGGTGCTCTCACCAAACTCCCAACCCACAAAAATGAAAACAACAACCAACAAAAATCCACAAACACAACATAAATGAAATATGCAAGGGTAAATGGTCATAGCCATGGAGCTTACCTTCAAAAACCCTAAAAATAGAAGCACGTTTGGTGAAGAGCTCCAAGCTTCTCCAAATCTCCCAATCTCCAAATTTTTTCTAACTCCCCAAAAGAAACTCCAATAATAGAAAGAAAATCTTAAAATTAAGAACCCCACACTCCTCTTCAAGAGGAGGTAATATAGGCCTTCTAATTTGGCCTTGAGGAATGAGAAGGTGACACTTGTCACCTTCTCCTTCCTCTTCCCATGCCACTTGCAAGGGAGAGGAAGTGTGAGGGTGACAAGTGTCACCCTCCAATTCCATCCCAATCCTCACCTTATCCACTTATGCTCTCACACATGTGTGAGAGACCAAGTGGTGAGGTGGCAATTCCCTTCAAGCCTCTATGAGGATAAGGGATGCCATATGGCATCCTCTTATTCTCTGAGAGAGGCATCTCCCTCCAAGATGCTCTCACACGTGTGTGAGAGTCTTGGAGGGAGATCCCACACACTTGGGAGTCTTGGAGACCTCCCAAGTCTTCTTGGTGAAGGGATCCCCAAACTTTGGGAAGGGAGATGAGTCTTTTCCAAAGCATGACTCATCTCCCACCCTTAGCCATTTCAAAATTCGTCACTTTGGCTAAACCTCAGTTTAAAGTGACCAAAAGTGAGTTACCCCAAGGTTTAGTTAGACAAAATTGACCCTAGACCCATGGCTAACCACCTAGGGTAAGTTTTGGGACACTAAGGTTCACCTAGGGAGTTATAAATTCACTTTAAATGGCCCAAAAATGAAAACAATACCAAGTGGTGTAAAACAATAAAAATATACAACACATGATAGAAATTAATTAAACAAAGGGGTACTAGGCCAAAATGATAAAACAAATAAGCACTTAAACAACATTTGAATCAAACATGATCCTCTTCCCTCTTGGGAATGGATCGGCTTCACAGGGAATAACATACATGTGAATACTACCTCTAATTTCCTGTGGCTTGGGAATAATCCTGCACATCTAGATCAAGTGTCAATCATATCATGAATAATCATAGCTGAAGCAACTGGAATTAAATTCATGCCATTGAATACAACATTAATCATCTGCAACATAATTCAAGATTAAACTACATTTTCTAACTAATGTCACATAATCATCATTACATAAAGAACTAGAAATCACATCAATAACATCATCTAATATATCTCGCATGTCTAGTCTCATCATAGAATCAAAATATGATCAAATCAAATCACCTTATATCTAATCAATGTCAAATCAAAATTAGGAGATAGTCTCTGAAAGTATTATAATGTCATCAATTGAAATGTAAAATGATCAAAATAAGGAAGGAAAAATAATCAGCCTCACATCTTGTGAGACAAGTGTTAACATTAGCAAAATCACAAGGAACAACTCGAAAAGTTACTGTTAGAATCAGATGCATAGGTATAGAGATCAGATGCACTGAAACACAAAATATATGTGCAGTATTACAAAAGCGCTAAGACAGAGGTCAAAAGTGTAGAATCAGAGAGTATATGTGCAGTTTCAGTAAATGCATCGTATCAGAACATAGATGCACTGCTTTGGGAGGTAAATGTGCCGAAAGATCAGATGCACTGGAATAGAGCTTAGATGTGTGTTAGAATTGGTCATATGTGCTGAATCCTCCTGCGTACGGAACCTTAGCACAAAAAAACTTAGTTTTTCATATTAAATCAAGGCAAGGCCCCATGGTGGGCACCAAAAATGTTAAGGGAAATTATGTATAAATATCAATGATATCAATAAGACCCATAACTTAATGAAAATAAGAAATAAAGAAGATTTAAAACAATGAACAATACCTCAACAAACCTCTTTACTTCATGGCTTCCATTGGTCACCTATCTCAAATGATCTTGTGTACGAATATAGCCCTCAGAAGGTGCACTTCCTTGCTATTCCAAGATGTCAAGTGGGAATGGCTATGATAAATCTTTGTAATGAAGAGAAACTTCACAACAATGGTAGTGATATGGTAACAAGTTGATCACAAGCAAATGGAATGATTTGGGTGCCAAAGGCATGTTGTGATTCCTGCAGAGTAACATTACTAAAAGTTTGCATGATTGAAATGGAAGAATTGGGTTTAATTTATAGACTCACGAGAAAGAAGATCAATGGTATAGAAAGAATAAGAAGATCAACGGTTGAGAAACCTTGAGAGAATGTGTGCAAATAGGAAGAAGACAAGTGTCACACAAAAGCTGTTTTATTTGAGTTAACTGATTTCTTTTATAAAGATATGAATTGCTTTCATAAATTAGAAAGTTTTTTTCTAATTTAAGAGTTGTTGATAAAAACAAGATTGATTGAATCAGACTAACTCAACTTCTGATTTGCTTTTACATGATTTGAGAGAAATTAAATAATAAATTATTTAATTTTGTGTGCATGAAGAAGAAGACTTATTTTTAGAAGATTTAAAAGATTTTTGAAGAATTAGAAGATAAGAAAGAAAATTAAATAAATAAATATATTTAATTGTTTGTGCAAGATAGAATAATAAATAAAATATTTGATTATATTTTATTTTTAGAGATTGAGAGAATTTAAATAAATTTGATAAATTTATTTAAATTTGGAGGAAGAATTGACTTAATTAAATAATTAAGAATTATTTAATTGTTTGGAAGAATTTAATTAAAATATATTTAATTTTGACTTTAGAAGAGGTAATTATATATTTTGATATTTAATTAATTTAGAGGAATATGAATTGAATAAATAAATTGATTTATTTATTGATAGAGGAAATAGAATGAAATAAATATTAAGAATATTTATTTAGACAGAGTCGTGTCATTTTTAGGCGTATACAATTAGGTCAATAGAAGTGGCCTCTAGTTGACTCCAATCAGGAATGGAGATGGTCTCATTATACATATTTTTGTCTTCATACTCCTTGGAAATCAACATGCCATCATCATCATGCAATTGTGGAGGAACATCAAAACAGTCTAATGTCCAAATCTAGTTTAATGTTAACCTTTGGTAGCTTCTTCTCCTCACCTCCACATCATCTGGGCAATCTACCCAATAAACTTTTAGGTGCATTGGCTTCTTGCTTATGAACTTCTCCATCCTTCTATAAGGATCATATTGTCTAGCCAATGGAAAGGACTATAAATTCAACATGTGTAACTTAGCCTCTAAACTCTTGGCTACATTAGATATCAGGACACATATACCACCCAATGACCATAGGAAACCTGAAACTACCCTTCTTGTTTCTCTTCTCAAAGACCTAATAGGTGGGTATAATCTGTTGGGTTAACTCTAACAGAATGATTTTGTCTGTTGGGTACCTTGGCAATATGAGGGGTTGTCCACTGAATCCCTCCATCCTGAGATAGGTGAAGGTAGAGAACTAGATGAACCAAGTTCCATTCCCAACAATAGCTTCTTGAGCCTTAGTGCTTAGTCTTTTAGCTCTGTCATTATCTATTAATCTAACCAAGTGCATGACAAAGCAATCATTTACTCTTTTGTAGTTTTTGATGGAGGATTTCCTCTCCAATTGGGGATAATGCTCCCAGATGGTCACATCTCCTAGGTTTCTTCCTACTTTACCCATCATCTACAGACCATAAAATTAAGACTGTGCAGTGCATGCATAAACCACATATGAAGACATATAGAAAAGGCACAATTTACCTCCAAACATCCTCATGCCTTCATCAAGGCTATCATTGATCAAGAATGCCCACTGAACTTTTGTGTCTAATGTCTTCACCAACTTAATGAGCCCATACATCCATGTCTCAAAGGTACCCGCATCAGGTTTCCCTATCATTCTTGTCAGCATCACCATTATATAATGAACCTCTGGACTAAAGTTGAATTTGTATAGGTTAATTGGCATTTTTGTTGCTGCCTTGACAGTACTGCCCTGTGCTCTCCAGCATGAGAACATGATCTTTCTGTAGTCAGTAGTCTAACATGATCTTTCTGCGGTCAGTAGTCTTACTTTTGATCTAGTTCTCCAAATCCTCAAGGTTTATCTTGAACAAGTTTGGACTTGTAGGCAATTGGAATGCCTCTGTAATCCCACAGATGGAGAAATCTGCATATACTCAGCCATCCTTCTCAACTTTTCTATTATCTTTATTGTAATTTTCTACACAAGCAACGACCAAGTCCATAGCCTCTGCTACGTATGGAAAACCATCGGCATGCCACATCCCCATGTTATATATGATCTGTAGGATGGGATTCCCACCTCCACGTGTCAATTTGCCTATCCATTCATCAATGTTTGTGCTTCTAGAGTTAGTATCTTGTTGTGTGGTTACACAACCACACCCCATTTTGCCGTAGCAAAATAGGGACCCAATTTTTTACTTTTGCTTAGCTTGCTTGTTCCCCTTTACTTTTGGGTGGTATGGTAAAAAAAATAGTAGCTGATGTATGTCAAGATCCTATCCTGTGCATGCCAAGACCTTGAGATATAGGTTAGATTTTCAAAGTCAGAATTTCCCATCATAAACCCTACCAAGTGAAAGCGTACAACATTCTAAGCAGGATTGCTTTTTGAAGCACCCCAATATCCCTTAAGACCAGGAAGTTATGCCCAGTCAAAGATCGGTCAATAGGCTACATGGTTGTTCACATCATCATAATATCTGGATATTACTTTAATATCTCAATCTCTAGAAATTGCTAAGTAACGCTATACACCCGGGCATTCACCCAATGTGCTGACATCAAATTTAAGTCATGTTGATAGAAAACTGTTGCACACATGGATATTAGTTGAGACCTAGACATTAACTTAATGTCCAGACCTTAACGTAATATCCATGTCTGAGCCAAGATCTTGATCTTGATAATGTCAAGTCATCCTGGTTTTATGAAGGCTCTCGATCTTGCATTCTGTCACCCAGACAATATGGTGCATGGATATTAACCTTGTTAACATCTAGATCTTATTTTAACATCCTAATCCCAATGATGTCATGTCATCTTAACCTCATAAATAATGTTAAGTTTGCTTACATCACCCAAATATTAACCCATATGGATATTAACTTTTGAAGACTTACACCTTATTTTAATATCCCTATCCTGATGACATCACTTCACCCTGATGCAACACTTAGGATATATCATGCTTACGTCACCAAGATATTATGGGGATATTTCCCACTCTTATTGTCATGACCTTATTCTAATATCCTCATCCCAATGACATTACTCTATCATATTACAATGAATGAGTCTTCTCCGTATGACATCATCTGAACATTTCAACCAAATGGATATTTTGCACTCATAATTGTATATACCTAAAAATGACACGATTCGGTCTACATAAATATTCCTAATATTTATTCCCATCTTTATTCCTCTATCAATAAATAAATAAACAAATTTATTTATTTGATTCATATTCTTCCAACAATTAAATAAAATCCTTTATTTAATTTAAATTCTTCCAAACAATTAAATAATTCCCAATTATTTAATTAAATCAAATCATTCTTCCAAATTTGAATAAATCAAATCAAATTTATTTAAATCCTTTCAATCTCCAAAAATAAAATACAATCAAATATTTTATTTATTCTTCCAAAATTATGCACAACAATTAAATAAATTTATTTATTTAATTTGCTTTCTTATCTTCTAAATTAAATAATTCCAATTATTTAATTGTTTTCTTCCAATAATATCTTCTCTAAATTTAAATAAATCAAATATTTATTTAAGTTGTCTGTTTCTTCTAAATTGAGTTATCTCTACTTATCACCAATGTATAAAATTCCCACATGATGGCAAGCAAGTCACCATCCAAGGAGACCCTGATCCCTTCCAGCATTGCAACTCTGTCCTTTCAAAACCTGATTGCATCATACCAAACAATAGAGCATCTACATCCCCTACCCCACAACATGATCATACCTCTGAAGCTTCCTCGTCAAAACCTAAAGAGCAAAAAATCACCATCAAAGAAACTAGAGTTGGGGAATACTCCATTGAGCACAACCTAAACCTAGCCAAGATGCCTTTATCTCCTAGATCCTTTGGTCGACCCAAGCATTTTCCAAAGCTATCTGCTCCTCCTATAGCTCCCACAACTCCCTTTGTAAAATGGGGGACCTTATCTGATGAAACAAACGAAAGAGATGTCCTACAATGGCTTTATACCGAAGAAGAAGAAAACATACAACAGGAACCACCTAAGCTCCCAAAAGAACTCTATGGGTGAGGAGAAGCTATCCTACATAGAATGGGTTACAAAGGACAAGGCCCTATCAGCCTAAGAAAAGAAGGAATCATAGAACCCATTCAACCTTCCTCATCCTCATCGGCTAGAAATACAAAGGGCCTAGGATACAAGGAGAAGGGCAAGGCTAAAGAAAATGCTTGTCTAGTAGAAATGATCCATACACTTCAAGTGGACAATGGCATAGATTCCAATGAATATGAGTGGGATGAGCTGACAGAGCATTCCTATGATTACAAAGAGGTCAAAACCATTCAAACTTATACCCCTTACTGTCAGGGACAAATGCTACCGAATATACCACTAGAGTTTGATTTGCCTATCCCTGAGAATACGACTTTTGAGGAAGGTTCAAGTTCTATCGCAATAAACAACTTGGAGGAAAGTACCATCCCAAACACTCCCCATCCCAATACTCCTAGTATATCCATTCAAACTATCAAAGAATTAGATCTATCCTCTGACTCCCTCCCCTTTGTGCATCCTGAGCTTATTGACTGGGATCTACGAGGAACTCCTCAACTAGATATGTTCCAAAACGACGATGCTTATATTGACTACATGGAACTTAGGGACCACCTACCCAAAGGAGATTATAAAGCTGGTTTCACTATTGAACTTAATACCATGGCTTACTTTGGAGAGGGTGCCAAGCCTTCCAGTCACAAAAATATCAAAATAAAAATTGGATCTGATGGTGAAAACTATTCTGTGGCAGTGTCAGATCCTAAAATAGTAAAAAGAAAGGACGCATCCGAAGGTGAAAACCCAACCGTGGCACCTGACGATGGAAGGCTTGAAACTCTCCCCAATGACATGCACCAAGAGAAGTCTCAGATTGTTGTGGAATCGACAGAGCTGGTTAACCTGGGAACAGAGGAACAGCCTAAGATCATTCACTTTGCTAAATCTCTAACCCCACCAGAGAAAACCAAGTTTGTACCATTCTTCAAGAGAAAGCAAGTCAATTTTTCTTGGTCATATGTAGATATGCCAGGGTTAGATCCAGATTTGATTCTACACCATCTTCCATTAGATCCAAGAGTGAAACAAGTAAAACAGAAGCTTAGAAAGATGCATCCACAGATAGCACTGCTTGTAAAAGAACTCAAGAAATTACTGGATGTAGGGTTCATCAGAGCTATAGACTATTCGGAATGGGTCTCCAACATAGTACCAGTGTCCAAACTAGATGGTCGAGTCAGACTATGCAATGACTTTAGAGATCTAAACAAAGCTTGCGGCAAGGATGATTTTCTGTTGCCAAATATAGATATCATAGTCAACTTGACAGCAGGGCATACCATGTTATCCCTCATGGATGGCTTCTCAGGATATAATTAGATCAAGATAGCACCAAAAGACCAACATAAGACAGCTTTTACTTGTACATGGGGCACTTTCTGTTGGAATGTCATGCCATTTGGTCTAAAGAATGCAAGAGCCACATATCAACATGCTATGACCACTATATTTCATGATATGATGCATGTCACCATGGCAGATTATGTAGATGATATCCTAGCAAAGTCACTCACAAGAAAATCACATCTAGATGTGTTGGAGAAAGCCTTTTAGAGATTAGAGCAATTCAAAGTTAGGTTGAACCCAAAGAAGTGTGTGTTTGGAGTCACCTTAGGCAAACTCCTAGGTTTTATTGTTTCAGCAAATGGAATAGAGTTGGACCCCGCCAAAGTCAAGGCTATCATGGACATGCCACCACCCAAGACTCTCACTCAACTAAGATCTCTACAGGGCAAGCTACAAGCAATCCATAGATTCATATCACAACTAGAAGACAAGTGTCAACCATTTAGTCATCTCCTGTACAAGAACATTCCATTCAAATGGGACGAGGAGTGTGAAGAGGCATTCAACAAACTGAAAGAGTATCTTATGAATCTACCCATTCTCATGCCTCCTGTAGACACCTAAAAATGTCTCGACCACCAAACTGACTCTCGACATCCCTAAACATACCAATTTCCTTTCCAACCAATTAATTAAATTTCTATTTAATTAATTACCCCTTTCACCATCTAAATCCACATCATTTTATCCCCAAATTTGAATTAATTTTATTAATTCAATAGTCCAAACCTTAGCCAATTGATTTATAAATATGCAAAATTTATTAAATCAATTCCCCCATTTTCCCTAAACCTAATTAATTAGCTAAAACCATGTTAACTAATTAATCCAGCCTACTAATTAGCCTATCCCTACCCTAGACAATTAAATAGCTATTATTTAATTGCCTACTCTAGCCTACCTCATCCTAGCCTTAGGATTAATTAATTAAATCACTAATTAATTAATCTTATCCCCCCTCTAATCCCTCTACTAATATATTGCAGCCACATTAATTAGGCTAATCACCCTAATTAAGTGAGTCAAACCCTCATTAGCACTTCTCTCCACATCCCCCAAATTTAAAATTCAAATAAATCACACATCACATTTACTCCTCTTACACATCCCTTACACATGTCATAGCTAATAAATATCCACTCTTCCCCAAATAAATTTTAATTCATTTTACCCTTCCCCATGTGAATTTTTAATTCACAAATAATCCATCTCACCCAACCTCATTTATTCACCCCTTTCCCAAAAATAAATAAAAGATTTACTTTTATTCCTAACCCTCCATTTTCCAAGATCAAATCTAGGCCCTCCACATCACTTTCATCCTCCACCATTGATCTCTCCATTCAATCTCCACCCTTGGATCAAAATCTCCCCAAAAAGTCTATAAATACAACCTCTCACAAGTCATTTTCATCATCCAATTCCATGCAAAGTTACCATGCCAAAATCATCTTTGAATAGCTAGTGAGTTGCACAATTGAAGAGCACTTCACATTTGAATCCATAGTCTAGGGATAATCTTGGTCTTGGGAGCTTCTTTTGGGTGCAAAGGCTCCTTCTTCCCTTGATGGGATTAGGTGGTGTTTTGTAAGGTATAATCATGTGTTTTATTTGTATTTAATTTAGTGTTTTTCCTTATTGCATTATCTAATCTACATTGGCACGCCCGGTGGGACCCACAAGGTCCAATCTAATCCTTGTTTGTGAGTTTTTGTGTTAGTATTCGACGTTTTGCAGGTTTAGCGCTATTCAACCGTCGCAGCGGCGCTATCACTACCGTATTTTAGCGCTATTCCTCTTTTAGTGCTATTTCTGCGTATTTATTTTTAATATTAACCCTACTCACGTGTTGTGTTTTATTGCTTTTCCTGTTGTTTTCTATGTTGTTTGCTCTCTATTTTGTAGGAAAATTAGGAATTACAGGGGGAGGTTATGGTGAATTTTTGAAAGAAATGACAAAGCAGCATCAGTTCAGCGTTTTGACGCCATCCTTCAGATTAGTGCCATTGGTGTTTTCCCCAGATTCAGAAACACCACGCAGTGGCGCCTTAACTACAACAGAACATTGCTATCGTCTGAATCAGCGCCTAACTTAGGATTTATTAGCGCTATTATCTATATCAATGCCTTTAATTTAATTAGCGCTATCGTAGATTTTAATTTGCGCCATAAAATAGTTTAGCACCTTTTTGCGTAAGTCGGGTTGTTCTGCCCGCAGTGGCACCTGTATATGTCTTTTTTAGCGCTATTTTGATAATCTGCCTTTCTGTTTGTTGCAGGTACTGCAGATACTAACAAATCTTTTTGCAGGATGGTTTGTTAATTAGTTAGCAAATATTTCAATTTGGAAACTAAAATGAACCCTTGTTTGCTTTGTTAGGTCTTAAACAAACATTTCAATTTGGTGTTTAAAAAAAAATTAATCCAAACAACTCCTTGATTGAAGTGTGTGTGTGATCATAACATTTATTTTGGTGCTCTAAAATATACTTCTTTTGTGTGCCAACAAACAAACAATCAAACATTTCAATTTGGGCTATAAAAAGAACAACAAACTTGCATTTACACGCATTTAATCAAAGACAATCTAATACTTGTGTGATGTGTTTTCGTGATTGTGTCAAGTAGAGTGATAAGTGTATGCTCTTCCCTCGCACCTTTTGGTGATCTTGGGAATCAAAAACTTCTCACCACACTTTGCATTAATCACCCCCCATCTAATCCAAAGATCTAAAATTGAACCATGTTGAGTGTGATATAATCGTAGGGAACACGTATGCTCTCCCCTCGCATCTTTGTATGAACTTGGGGATCAAAAGTGTTTTCATGATTGTATTGCTTTTGTAATCCTTAGAGGGCCTGCCACCCCACTTCGAAAGGTGGGAACGACCCAAGCGGCATCAAGCTAAAGCCAAGCTCTTCCAAGCCGCTACATAAAATAAGGTGTTTGGGATGAAAGTCTCAAGCAACAGGTGTTGTTTTGTTATATCGACAGCCAACCTCCCCATAAACCCTCCAAGGCGCAACCCTTGGAGGCTGGGAGACTCCTTAATGGAGAGTAGCGCTGCCACACATATAACCACCTAAACGGATGCCCTTACTAAGAGCCATTGTTGTAGTAAGCCAAAATCCTTCTATTTGTTGACGCAGAGGGCAAAACCCTTGAAGCGGCCCTGATTCATGCGGTTCTTAGCCGAGGTAGCAGGGACAATCTAAAGGTTTGGAGAGGGTCAAGCCTTATAAGAAACCCAGATCTTAGTATGCGTGAGAAGTGTGTACAATTGTAAGGAGGAGCCAGTGCTACCAAGATCCTGGAGCTACCCGCTTTGAATAGGCGCAGCTAGGGGATTCAACAAATATTGTCACATTCTCACCTTAGGTTGTAAAAGTGTGCTTGTTCTAAACAAAATCATTGTCATTTCACAAACAAAAATCATTGCTTGTTTTGCGTTCAAATGTGTGTTAAAGTGCTTTGATTTTTTCACAAACAACTTGCCAAGAGACAAAACAAATCAGAAATCTGTCAAACCCTGTTTCAGTGCCATATCTATCTGATTGTAGCGACTTTTCACCTGTGGATTGGTGCTAATTTGAGATTGACGTGCCTGAGATAGAACAAATCAGTTAGTCACATCCCAAAGAGACAAATCCAAAATTTTGCCGTCAGAAATCCAAAATTTTTCCATCAGAAATCTGTGTACCCTGTTTCAGCGCCATATCTATCTGATTGTAGCACCTTTTCACCTGTGGATTGGCGCTATTTTGAGATTGACATGCCTGAGACAAAACAAATCAGTTAGTCACATCCCAAACAGACAAATCCAAAATTCTGCCATCAGAAATCCAAAATTTTGCCATCAGAAATCTATGTACCCTGTTTCAGCGCCATATCTATCTGATTGTAGCACCTTTTCACCTGTGGATTGGTGCTATTTTGAGATTGACGTGCTTGAGACAAAACAAATCAGTTAGTCACATCCCAAATAGACAAATCCAAAATTCTGCCGTCAGAAATCCAAAATTTTGCCATCAGAAATCTGTGTAACCTATTTCAGCGCCATATCTGTCTGATTGTAGCACCTTTTAACCCGTGGATTGGCGCTATTGTTAGATTGACTTACCTGAAGCAAAGACCCATTTCTGTTGTGATCTACACCTTCTATTCTGCCATAATCCATATCCATCTCACAGGAATCTACCAACCGTCCAGCCATTTTCTTCCAAAGTTTTCCAAAATACACATTCTCTTTGACCTTAGAGGATCAATCACCACCATTGTTGGACCCCTTTGATACATCATAATCAGCCCAAATACATATCTATCCATCCCCATTCAGTCCTTTTGCATATCTCCTTGGACCAATATAAAATCATTTCAAAAATCCACATCCAAATCAAAACCCCATCAACAAATCCCCAATAAAATCTTGTCACCCTTTTAAGCCAAAGTTAAATCTAGATCTTATCATTAACATCACATTTTCCTTGAAAAGTCATTAGTCTACATTTCAAGAAAAACAAATCACTTCTCTTTGTGTAAGGTCATTAGTCTACCCCAAACAAAGAAAATCATCATCCTTTGTGTGCCAAATCAAAATCTAGATCTTATCCAAAAGCTCAATTCGAAAAACATCAACCTCACCACCCTAAATCAATCAAAAAGTCAAAACAACATCACAATTCCAAATCCCTTTCTCATCATACATCTTCGGTCCAAAATTTGTGCAAAAAAAAAATCAATATCACGTCACCCTTAGGATAAAACCTTTGGAAAGACATATCGATCTTCATCATACCCTCCTACTCCATCTCACTACCACATCCATCTTTGGGTCCAACAAAATCAATTCAATTCTCTAAGGTCTCCACCTCATCCCACATCTAGAAATCAAATCCATACGTGTATGCCCATCACAAGATCACAACACAAAAGAAACCAAGAAATGGCGGAACGATGGCCCTTTGGCATGCCTAACACTGACAGTAACAACATACCCATTTATCAAACATACAATCCACCTACGTATTCCTTCATCCCCCCATTTGGCGGCAACGACCCTTTTCACTTCTTACCACAAGCACCAACACCACCACCACCACCACAAAAGGTCCCCACCATATCCCAAGATGACCTAGATGTCTTGACCTTCACGTAAGATGCCGATAATATGGACCTACTTGATAAAGTCCTAAGATCGGACCCAAAGAGATATCTTGACCATCTTCTCAAGCTTGGTGCTCAACTTCCCCCCATCACAACATCATCACAACCATCCACTTCTACACTTGTCCCTAACACATCAAATACCCAAGCATCTACATCACATGCCCAACCCACCGTCTCTCAAACGTCAACACCTAACGTATCTACCACCTCCACAACCTCAACCGCTACTACACCTACAATTTCCACGGCCATACCTAACATCTCCCAACCCGTCATCACTTCTACTACCACAACTACCGTCAACCCTTCCGCTTCACGTACAACGGGCATACAAGGCAACATCACACAAGCAAGTACCTCCACAAGTGTGCCCCCACCAAACCCTCACACCCTTGCATACCTATGGCAACTATTCTCACAACAATCCCACAACACATCTAACCAATCCAACGTCCACATACCCAACATCAATCTCATAGGTCAACATAATCCCAATTCCCAAATACCCCCACATATTCTCCAACAACTCTACGTGCACCAACAACAGCAGGCATTAATCAATCCAAACCCCAATCCGCGACACCAACATCTTAATCAAACCAATCTTCAACATCAAATCCCACCCCACCTCCAATATCTCACCAATCAACAACCCTACACATTCCAACCGCAACAACCACAGGATCTCAACACCGTCCTACAAGGCTTAATTCAAAAGGTGGATGACCTACAAACTGGGGGCAAACGCAAATACTATTCTTTTGAGGATATTTGCCCCTACCCATTTGACCGCACATTGTATATGCCCCCTTTCCCTAAAAACTTTGAAATGCCAAAATTTGACAAATACAAGGGAAAGGGAGACCCTAGAGACCACCTTAGAGAATTCTACATTGCTTGCCTTGAAGTCTCTAACAATGACACATATCTTATGAGACTTTTTCCACAAAGCCTTGGCAGCCAAGCCGCTGAATGGTTTTCCCATCTTCCACTTGGAATTTGAACATTTCCCAAACTTGCGGAGAAGTTTGTCAACCACTTCTCCTACAACTTTGAACATGAGGTGTCTATGACCGACCTTTGTAACACCAAACAAAAGAACAGCGAAGCTTTCGCTTCTTTCCTACAAAGGTGGAGGGGCCTAGCAAGCAAGCTCCCATGGCCTATTCCTGAAAAACAACTTGTCACTATGTTCGTGGCCAATCTCAATCAGGAATTAGGTTTTCACTTACAGATTCTATGTGCATCTACCTTTGAAGAGGTTATCGACAAAGGCACCACTGTTGAATTAGCCCTCATTGCCAAGGGTTCCATCAAACTTTACGATCCCAAGTCCAACAACAACAACAATAACAACAACCACAAATCCAATCATAACACCCCCAATACAAACAACAATACTAACATGCAATCTAATGATAAATCACGTTATTGGGGGAAGAGCAAGAATAATCTGAATGATGGCGTCACCGATGTGAAGGCCGTCCAACACATCCAAAATCACACACCGGCACACATGTATGCAGCAAACACCAATAACCAAAGAGGACCAAATAAACCCTGCAAACCTCGCCAAAATTTCACGCCGTTAGCAGAACCTATTGAGGACATCCTCGATAGATGCCTCAAGCAAGGAGAAATCACACTTCCGCCTATTAGACCACGCCAAGACAATGACCTCAAGGCAGCATGGTATAATGAAAATGATTATTGCGAATATCATCGCGTGGTAGGCCATAAAACAACGGACTACATGCAATTAAAACAATGTATCCAAGACCTAATAGATCAAAATCTTGTCAACCTCAAGCACAGTCCACAGCCATCACCAAATGCTAACCTTGGAGCTTACAAGGATCCTTTGCCCAACCATAACAAAGCTTCATCATCCAATCAAGCATACAATGTCACTCCGCCCCCCGCACACTACGACTCCATTGTCGGCCGCATCGAACCCTCATTCCACTCTGTCAACACAATCACCATTCAGGCACAAGCACCCGATTGCGCCATAACAACCCGTCGAGGCTGTGTCTCAATCCACACTACCCCTCCCACTGAACCAACACCCCCATCCACATCTGATCCTCTCCCCCCATCCAAATGCCCATCCATCACCCACCACTCGATACAACCTCCTAGACCATCTACGAAAGACACCCGCGCAAATCTCCATCCTTGAGCTGCTTCGCACATCACCCCACCACAAGGAGATTCTTGACAAGGCCCTTTTGGAAACACAAGTCCCCGCAAACTTGGATGTCAATCAATTTCAAGCCATGGTTAGCCATATTGCTACACCACACCATATCACGTTCTCTGAAAAAGATCTCCCTGCTTCCGAACACCTACATAATGATGCACTACACATTGAGGTCCGCATTCACAAACACACCATTAAAAGGGTCCTAATAGATGGTGGTTCTGGCCTAAATATTTGCACTATAAAATTGTTAAAACACTTGGGGTACTCAGATGTGGTTGTGGATGCTAGCGAGTGCATAACAATCAAAGGATATGATGACACCGAGAGGCTATCCGAGGGTACCATAAAGCTCCCTATTCAAGTGGGACAGAAAATCCTTGAAACCAAATGTCAGGTTCTTGATCTTGACCTTCCCTATAACATTCTTCTCGGCCGCTCATGGATCCATGCCATGCAAGCCATCCCCTCCACTTTCCATCAATGTCTCAAATTCCCCCACAATGGCACCGAAGTCACTATTTATGCCGATCCCCGTCCCTTCCAATACTACAGTTTTCTGGAAGGACACAACCAAACCTTCTGTCCATACAATAAAGCCACCACCCAAATCACTCCAACAGCTTCCACTTCATACATGGACCCCACCAACATCGCCACCACTTCATCACAAACACCTTCACCACTTGAGGTCAAGATCAAGATCAGCGACCAAGGCTGTGGGGAATACAACCTTCACGGCACCTTTTGCGTGGGCCTATTACCCACTCCTAAGACATTTGGCACTCCGAACACAGAGGCAGCTAACACAGTCATCATCAAATGCAAACCCTCGCCCGTCTTTGAGAAAAAAAATCTTCTGGATCAGGACATACTTGAAGATATTTCATCCTGGCTTTACAAGGATGAGGAAACAGAACAACACATCCCAACCATCCCAACAAACAGTTACGGCAAAGGTTCTGAGATAGTCAAAAGCATGGGTTACAAAGGACAAGGCAGCATTGGTCTTCATGAACAGGGCATTGTGGAACCACTGCAAGCAACAAGGAACCCCTATACTCAAGGGTTAGGGTATGGTCAACCACAACGCATCCTTAATACCAGCGAATGTATCTTAGCTGAGTTTGCCCCAGTTTCTCTAGATGTCGACAATATTAACGAAACGGACCTACAAGACTCCTTTAGCGACTTTGCCGATTTCTTCGCCTCCTCAATTTGCACCATCTACTCCGTCACTACTTTCGCCTCATCATCTAATGACCTACCATTAGTATACCCTGACCTCATCGATTGGGACCAACGAGGACCTCCTATTTTTGACATCGCACCTAATGACAAAGACATTGCTAAAATGATGGGAGTAAGAGACAACTTCCCCTTGGGAGATCACAGAGCTGGATACATCATGGAACTCAATCTAGCTGCCTATTTCGGGGAGACAACCCCTGCTTCTAGTCACAAAAATACAAAAACAAAAAATGGATCTGATGGTGAAAACCATTCCACGGCAGTATCAGATCCTAAAAAAGTAAAAATAAAGGACGTATCTCCTGGTGAAAACCTCCATGAGGCGCCAGGGGATGGAAGCATGGGCCTCCCCGAAATAGATAAAGTATATCCTGACAGATCATCCATCTTGGTTGAACTAGCGCAAGAAATGAATCTAGGGACAGAGGAAGAGCCGAAAATCACATATTGAGCAGAATCCCTCAGCCTGTTCGAACAGGAAGACTTCTTGGCATTCTTCACATGTAGAAATCACAACTTTGCATGGACCTACACAGACATGCCAGGGCTAGATCCTGCCTTGGTTGTTCATCATCTTGCGGTACGTCCTGAGGCCAAACTAGTCAAACAGAAGCTTCGAAAGATGAATCCTCAGGTGGCCCTTCTTGTCAAAGTAGAGCTCAAAAAGTTACTAGATGTGGGGTTCATACATCCAATTGATTATCCCGAATGGGTCTCGAATCTAGTACCTGTTGCTAAACCAGATGGCAGAATCTGATGTTGCACTGACTTCAGAGACCTCAACAAGGCCTGCCCGAAAGATGACTTCCCCCTTCCCAACATTGATATGATCATGGATCTTACCACAGGACATGAGATGCTATCTCTCATGGATGGTTTTTTAGGATACAACCAAATCAAAATTGCTGAAGAAGATTAGCACAAGACATCTTTTATATGCCCATGGGGGACATACTATTGGGTAGTAATGCCATTCAGCCTAAAGAATGCAGGAGCTACTTATCAACGAAGAATGACTGTCATCTTCCATGACCTCTTTCACCACATCATGGAGGACTACGTTGATGACGTACTTGGCAAATCAAAAACCAGAGAAGAACACTTAGATGTGCTAGCCAAAATCTTTGACAAGCTAGAGCAATATAATGTTCGTCTAAATCCAAAAAAGTGTGTCTTTGGCGTCACCTCAGGCAAATTGTTGGGATACATAGTCTCCAGATGAGGAATCGAGGTGGACTCGGTGAAAGTCAAAGCTATTACTAAAATGCCACTCCTAAAACCTTGAAACAACTGAGAAGCCTGCAAGGTAAACTATAGTCTATTCGCCGATTCATTGCTCAACTTGCTGACAAATGCCAACCATTCTAGCATCTCCTCAGGAATGATACGGCTTTCGCCTGAACTACTCAGTGTCAGGAGGCCTTTGACCAACTAAAAGCATATCTGGCTAATCCCCCTATTCTATCTCCACCAAGACAAGGAGAGCACCTCCTCTTGTATATTTCTGCGACCAACATAGCAATTGGGGCTTTGTTAGCACAACATGATGAGTAGGGGAAGGAACGAGCCATCTACTACATCAGCCGCACCTTGATTTCCTACGAGCTTAACTACACACAGATTGAACGAGCATGTCTTGCCTTAGTTTTCACATCACAAAAGTTAAGACATTATATGCTTAATCACAAGACTAAGCTCATTGCTAAGATCGACCCACTCAAATATTTGCTAAACAGAGCAGCTCTCACTGGAAGAATGGCAAAATGGGTCATGATTCTCACTGAATTTGACATAGAATACATAGAGAGAAAGGCAATCAAAGGGCAAGTCATAGCAGATCAGCTCGCTGAGGCACCTATGTAGGCAGAACATCCTACAATAGCAGAATTTCCAGACGAGGCCATCTTGACAATCACACCAGCCACGGATACATGAAAGATGTACTTTGATGGATCCTACACTCACAGAGGCTCGGGGGCAGGTGTCCTATTTGTTACCCCCCAAGGTGATACGATCCCTAAATCATTTAAAATCACATTTCCATGCACCAATAATGTAGCAGAATATGAGGCTGTCATCACAAGTCTCTGAATGGCCATCCAATGGAAAATAGACAAACTAACTATGTATGGCGACTCTCAACTGGTCATCAGGCAAGTCAATAATGAATACAAAACCAAGGATGATAAGCTCCTTCCCTATAAGAAGATGGTCGATGACTTTAAAGATTATTTCGATGACATCCACTTTGAGTAGATCCCAAGGTTAAACAACAAAGTGGCAGATGCCATGGCCACCATCGGATCTCTGGTTGACATGAAGCAAGGTAGCAAGAAATGCGAATTCCTGATCGAAGAGCTCCCCATCCCAGCATATGACGTTACCCAATCTAAACTAGTGGGTGAAATCTTTGGTCCCTTATCCCCCTGGTATCAGGAAACTTACCTCTACCTTCATGATAACATCCTCCCCAACAACCTATCCCCATCACAGAAAAAATCCTTCATCCGTCGAGCCTCCTGTTTCATCCTTGTAGGTGACACCCTCTACAAAAGGAGTCTTGATGGTACGCTTCTACGATGTTTAGACTCTAGGGAAGCTGAGGCAGCTTTGGAAGAGGTACACGCAGGTATTTGCGGGGCACATTCAAGTGGACTAGCTCTTTCTAAGAAGATCCTGAGGATTGGCTATTATTGGCCCACCATGGACAAGGATGCACATCAGTTTATTAGAAAATGCCTCCCATGTCAACAGCACGGCGATCTCATCCACGCTCCAGCATAGGAGCTACAACCAATCACAACACCATGGCCTTTCTCACAGTGGGGACTCGACCTCATAGGGAAAATCCATCCTCCATCTTCCAATGGCCATAAATTCATAATAACTGCTACCGAATACTTCACAAAGTGGGTGGAAGCAATACCACTCACCTTCACCACAGGCATCCAAATCTCCAAGTTCATTCTCCACTACATCATCTGCCGCTACGGTATCCCCTATTCCATTGTCACTGATAATGGGAAGCCATTCAAAAACCAAGAAGTTCGCACTTTGTGCGAAAAGTTTGACATCAAACACCGATTCTCCACGCCATATTACCCCCAAGGAAACGGTCAAGCAGAGGCTTCTAATAAAACCATCCTCCACATCTTAAAAAAGATAGTCAATGAAGCTAGCCGCGACTGGCACCTCCAACTCAACCCCACCCTATGGGCTTACCGCACCAGCATCCGCACTCCTACTGGAGCCACTCCATACTCACTAGTATTCGGATCAGAAGTCATTTTACCTATAGAGGTCGAGCTCCCATCCCTCCGAGTATCATTGCAAAATATTATCTTTGATGAAGACTATCGTGTCGCAAGGCTGCATCAACTTGAACTATTGGATGAGAAACGCCTGAATGCATTAAATCACTTACAGGCATATCAAAACCGCCATAGAAGAAGCTATAACAAAAAGATCAAGACCAGAAAGTTTGAGGTAGGTGATCTGGTCCTAATGGAAAATCAAAAGAACCTGCAAGAGCATCTGAAGCAAGGAAAATTTGAACCTAATTGGCTAGGACCTTATGTCATCACTACCGACTATGGATCAGGAGCTTATTAGCTTGCAACACCCGAGGGGCAGCCTCTAGATGAGCCAATGAACATTTTGCATCTCAAGCGATTCTATGCATAGCCCATCTGGTACCACAAGTCAAAAAATCAAAAAAATACAAAAAAATCAAAAAATCAAGAAAAATTGGAGTGCAATAAAAACTTCCAATGGTGAAAATCACCTCGGTGATGCCTTGGATAAGTACCATGGTGAAAACCTGTTTCAGGCGCCATGCGTAGTGGCTGGTTCTACCATCTAATAAGTCCTCTTTCCATCATAACACTCCATACCCACACATCCCATGGCTTGAAATTCTGAAACATCAAGTTTGTTCGCCCATTCTGCACTACCTCACCCACCCACAACCCCATCCATGGAACAAGGATCCTTGTAAGCTCTCCTTTGTACAGTTCATAAAGTCAGAAAATCCAAAAACATCATAAAGTCAGAAAATCCAAAAACATCATAAAGTCAGAAAATCCAAAAACATCATAAAGTCAGAAAATCCAAAAACATCATAAAATTAAAAAATCCAAAAACAACCCCCCCATACATCAATTTCATATCCCATCACGATCATCTACACACACATCAACCCTCATCACATCCCATCGCAAACCATTCCCACATCATCAAGTCTTGCTAGAACTACATATTCATTTCACCTGCATCTTAAAAGTACCTTGATCCCGTGGACATAGGGTATGTAGGCAGTCTAGAATATGAAGGATGTTTCCAGTACTCAGGTATCTAAGATGCACCCATCCCACCCATTGGGATGGTTCCCAGTCACTGAGCTTTCTCGATCTACGAAACAATACGCATGCTACACATACCATTGAAACATAGTCCCTCGCGCAAAAATCATCAAGCAATAAACCAACTACAATCTTCCATTTGGCCAGAATGTTCTTTTGCCTATCTTCCACAAAATCTCCAATCAAAATAGATCTACGTCCTAGGATATGTCTTTCCTACAATGGACAAAAATCTATCATTCTCTCATCACGTCTCTTGGCAAGAGCACACAAAGGCTATCTGTATCTTTCGTTGGTCTTTTTGCTTATTGATTTTTATCTTTTTGTCTCGCTCCAAGTAATCTCTAAAGCTACCTTGATCCCATTATATCATGGTACGTAGCGGATAGCCCTTGGAGTAGACATAGTCATTGTTTCGGTATGCCGTGCTTGTGGGTTGCTTTCATTACTCCAAGAATAGGATTCATATCTTGAAGTCCAGGTTGGTTCTAGCATGATGTGTCCTATTTTGCATCTATAGGCATCAACACTTTAGATGCATTATTCACACTCACTGCTATGAGTCCCCTTCCTTCACTAGGCAAGATTATACTACCTTGGGCATGCATGAAACCAACCTATTGTTTGTGGGTCTAGTCCATGCAATCGTCGGATATACATCATCACCTAGGTCATTTCATACCTTTGTGAACTATATCTTACATTGCTACATTAAACTAAGAAATGCTCTCAATTAATTTTGTGCAACTACTGTTACTAGCTCATAATCATCTTCCTAATCACTCAGTCACCTATCTCATATCGGCCTAGATTTGATAATCACTTCCCCCCCCCCAATCTAACTCCTGCACTAACCCCATCTTCCCACCCTATCTCCACTTAACACATCTTGAACCAGACCAAACCCCCCCTTCAATGACGTGGTATCTTATGACCTAGCAAACCCCTATCATCCCCACCACCTAACCCGCTCTCCCACAGTCTCACCATTCAGGGTCAACACAAGGAACATCATGTGTATCAGGACTAGGCTACCTCACCTATCACCTAGTATGCATACCATCTAGCACCTAAACTGCATTTGCATCTCATCCATTTAAGTTTGCATTTCATTTTAGGTTTATTTTAATCCATTTGCATCTCATTTTAGGTTTATTTTAATCCATTTGCATCTCATTTTAGATTCATTTTAATCCATTTGCATTTCATTTTAGGTTCATTTTAATCCATTTACATTTCATTTTAGGTTCATTTTAATCCATTTGCATTTCATTTTAGGTTCATTTTAATCCATTTCCATCTCATTTTAGGTTCATTTTAATCCATTTGCATCACATATTAGGTTCATTTTAAATCCATCTGCATCACATATTAGGTTCATTTTAATCCATTTAAGTTTACATAAAACACAAGTAGATTCATTTTAGTTGCATATCATTACACATCATATCATAGGTGCATATTAAAAATAGCATCATCACATTACATACCATACATATCAACATCTCATAAACAATTAGTTGCATTACAACATCATCAGCATCACCATTGAAACAACTTTTGGCATAGAACATAATCTCATACATTTTCATACATAATAAATGATCATTAGTCTGCATATTTAGTTACATCATATAGTCCATAAAATCACAACACCATACATTTATCACAAAAACATCCATGCAATCACCAAATCACACACATCATTTGAAACAACATCATACATCCACAACATATAAAATATAACATCTGCATCCATCATACAAGCATCATCACAATAGAACATCATAAACCATCACAAATCTCGCATCATATATAATCACCACAAAAAATGTACATCGCTCACATCATCAAAAAATAAAGTGTCCTGATACAATGCCCCCAAGGGCTATCATGATATAACTCACATAGAGGATCCTCTCTCTGAGGGGGTAGGAGACGCTGACCCTAGTCGAGCCTGTGATCCTGGTGGCAGCTGTGGCTATGGCGCTACTGGTACCTAAGGACCCTGCTGGGGCACATGTGAGGGAGGAGGCATCATCTGCTGTACTGACTGCACAGATCTCGATCTATGTAATCTCGATGCCCCTGACCTGCTGACCTAGCTATAACTCGGTGCTTGCTGTGTTGCAGGTACGGCTACATAGTATAACCCCCGATAGTACTCTGTCCGTGCTCTGGCCTCTGCTAGCTCTCCCTGTACCTAAGCTACCTGTCCCTGTGCCTGGCTCAACTACCCCTGCATCTAATGCACATGTGTCTAAGCCTGAGCTAGCTGAGTCTGCATCCCTGCCAAAATTAGGGCAAGGCCCCCACCCATAGCCTATGCACTGCTCAATGCAGTCTCTGCCTAATGTGCTCTCACGAGCACTGTATCCCGCTCTAGCCACAAATCCTCCATGTCCTCCCGAGCCTGAGCCAGCTGAGCCTCTAGCACTACCATCTGCCCATCTACTCCCTGCAGCTGTCCCAACTCAGCCTCTCAGTGCCCTAACGCCTCCTCTAGGCTGGCCACCTGAGCACGTAATGTCTCTACCTCCTCCATCTCCTCCCGTGACCGTCACCGAGGCGTCAGCCTCCATCCCTGCCCCTAAACTCCCTGCCTCGGCATCATGTCTATCGACTCATAGCTGCTCCACCCGTGATGGAGATAGATCACCCTGCTCCGTCCTCGGCTGTCCACCGCACCGCCGCGGTCCTCTACACTATTGTCTGCCCCTAATTGGGGCCTGCTGTGCTGGGACCTGCTGTGCCAGGACCTGCTGTGCTGGAACTGCCTGCCCCACCTGTCCCTGTCCCGCTGCCACTACTACCACCTCCTCTACACGCTGACCATCTCTCGCAATCACCCTCTCCTCCCCATCATCCATCACCTCCACGATGTAGTCCTCCACAATAACCTCATCATCCCCATCTCCCTCATCCTCTGATATCTCGCCCGTCGGATCTGTCAGTCGAGTGGGCCGATGCGTCTGCCACCATGCCTCATAAGCAGGCGTAGTACCTGCATCCCTCACTGTGCTCCTCCAATCCCACTGAACTGGCTGAAGTGCTGCCCAATCATTCAGCACAACCTGTGGCTGTAATGGTGCGGGCCAGTAGGCTGTATCCCGCGGCGTCCACGCATTTATCACCATCTGCTAAGGCACATCCTGTACCAGTCCAAACTGACGCATAACCAGTGAGGGTAGGTACATCTCTATGGTATGGTCTCCACGACCCATAAGAAATCTCTACTGAAATGTGTATGGGAGATGGGTCACATCATCAGGCCACTCCTCACAACCAATATATGCATGCCATACTACGCTAATCACATCATCCAGTATCCTTTGCCAGTGGCAGACCTGTCCAGTATAGGTATACTTTGCATCCCGATACAAGAACACAAATGCCTCAAACAGCCGCCGATAATAACCGCATGTCGGCCGAGTCACAGGGATGTGCTCCCAAAGCCATATGTGTAGCAACGTAACCCTAGCACATAAAGCCCTGTCATGAAGATAAGCAACCATGTGCATCTCGTGGAGCAGCTGTGCTAGCATCACCGGCCCCCATGCGTAGACGATATCATGACTCACCATCCCCTCTATCATCCCGCCCCAGCCCATAGGAAAACCTCTACCTCGCCTATCTGGCAGCACCACACCTCCAATCAGCGCACACAAAAATAAGGCAAAGGGATCTGCACCCGCCGCCAGCATCCTGTCATAGTCCATCTCCCTCCCATCTACCGAAAACACCACGTGCTCTGCTCCGAACACTCTGGTCAATGCAGCCCGCCCCCTCCTCGTGTCATACCCCTATCCATCTCATTCCTTCCCGGCAGCTAGGGCATACTTTTCTTCAACCTGACGCCACTTCCCTCCTAGGTCCTGACACCACATCAAAGAGGGGCAAATGTAGACACCTAAAAATGTCTCGACCACCAACTGACTCCTAACATCCCTAAACATACCAATTTCCTTTCCAACCAATTAATTAAATTTCTATTTAATTAATTACCCCTTTCACCATCTAAATCCACACCATTTTATCCCCAAAATCGAATTAATTTTATTAATTCAATAGTCCAAACCTTAGCCAATTGATTTAATAAATATACAAAATTTATTAAATCAATTCCCCCATTTTCCCTAAACCTAATTAATTAGTTAAAACCATGTTAACTAATTAATCCAGCCTACTAATTAGCCTATCCCTACCCTAGACAATTAAATAGCTATTATTTAATTGCCTACTCTAGCCTACCTCATCCTAGCCTTAGGATTAATTAATTAAATCACTAATTAATTAATCTTATCCCCCCTCTAATCCCTCTACTAATTTATTGCAGCCACATTAATTAGGCTAATCACCCTAATTAAGTGAGTCAAACCCTCATTAGCACTTCTCTCCACATCCCCCAAATTTAAAATTCAAATAAATCACACATCACATTTACTCCTCTTACACATCCCTTACACATGTCATAGCTAATAAATATCCACTCTTCTCCAAATGAATTTTTAATTCATTTTACCCTTCCCCATGTGAATTTTTAATTCACAAATAATCCATCTCACCTAACCTCATTTATTCACCCCTTTCCCAAAAATGAATAAAAGATTTACTTTTATTCCTAACCCTCCATTTTCTAAGATCAAATCTAGGCCCTCCACATCACTTTCATCCTCCACCATTGATCTCTCCATTCAATCTCCACCCTTGGATCAAAATGTCCCCAAAAAGTCTATAAATACAACCTCTCACAAGTCATTTTCATCATCCAATTCCATGCAAAGTTACCATGCCAAAATCATCTTTGAATAGCTAGTGAGTTGTACAATTGAAGAGCACTTCACATTTGAATCCATAGTCTAGGGATAATCTTGGTCTTGGGAGCTTCTTTTGGCTGCAAAGGCTCCTTCTTCCCTTGATGGGATTAGGTGGTGTTTTGTAAGGTATAATCATGTGTTTTATTTGCATTTGATTTAGTGTTTTTCCTTATTGCATTATCTAATCTACACCTCCTATCCAAGGGAAACCATTGATACTATACATATCTGCTACACCTACAACTCTTGGGGCTCTCCTAGCACAACAAGACTATGAGAATAAAGAAAGAGCTGTCTACTATATCAGTCACACATTAGTGGGCTATGAGTTGGAATACTCACAGATAGAAAGATCATGTCTTACGGTAGTTTTTGCTTCTCAAAAACTCTGACATTATATGCTTGCACATCTAGTCAAACTTATTGCAAAAATAGATCCACTGAAATACCTAGTAAGCAAAGCAGCTCTTACATGTCACCTAGCCAAATGGGTAATGCTCCTAAGTGAATAGGACATTGAGTATGTAGACAGAAAAGTTATCAAAGGACAAATCATTGCTGATCAGTTAGCAGATGCATCACTACAGGACACCTCACCAATGTAATTTGAGTTTCCAGATGAATCTGTATTCACTATCTCAACCCATTCCTGGAAACTATACTTTGATGGGTCCTACACAAACCATGGCTCGGGGGCAGGAATCTTGTTTATAACTCCTCATGGTGATACCATACCAAAGTCTTACCATTTGTTATTTCCATGCACCAATAACATAGCAGAGTATGAAGCCTTAGTCATTGGTATCAAGATGGCAACAAAGTGAAAAATCAAAGAGCTACATGTCTACGGTGATTCTCAACTAGTGATAAATCAGGTCAATGACGATTACCAAACCAAAGATGAGAAGCTTGTCCCATACAAGTGCATGATAGATGACTTCAAGGAATACTTTGTGATTATATCTTTTGAGCAGATACCTTGGATTGAGAACAAAGCAACAGATGCCATGGCAACCATTGCCTCTCTTCTTGAGATACTAAAGAATGAGTCACGGTATGAGTTCTTAGTGGAAACTATTCGACAACTAGCTTATGATATTCCTGAGAACCACACCATATGCCTTTTAGTTGGATCTGATTCACCTTGGTATGGTAAGATTTATACTTATCTCAAGGACAACACCCTCCCACCTGACCTATCTTCAAACGATGATCCTTTATACGCCAAACCTCTCGCTATACCATCATTGTCGACACCCTATACCGATGTGGTCTACATGGTACTTTACTCTGTTGTTTAGAACGAGGAGAATTTGTAACCGCCTTACAAGACGTACATGAAGGGATTTGCGGGACACACTCTAGCGGTCCTTCCTTAGCCAAGAAACTCATGCGTCTAGGTTATTACTGGCCGAACATGGAAACAGATTCATACCAGTTTATGAAGAAGTGCAAGAAGTTCCAAATACATGGGAACCTGATACATGCACCAGCTCAAGAGTTGAGACCTTTAACGACACCTTGGCCCTTTTACCAATGGGGACTTGACCTTGTGGGAAAAATCCATCCACCCTCCTCCAACGGCCATAAATTCATCATAACCACCACTGAGTATTTTACCAAATAGATTGAAGCTGTTCCCCTCAGCACCGTCATCTGCAGATACAAGATTCCTTCATCCATTATCACAGATAATGAAAGACCCTTCAAAAACCAAGATGTCCAAGAACTCTGTGACTAATTCAAAATCCAACACCATTTCTCTACACCCTATTAGCCCCAAGGCAACGGTGAAGCTGAAGCATCCAACAAGACCATCTTGAAACTTCTCAAGAAGACTATCAATGATGCTAGCCATGATTGGCACATCCAACTCAATCCTGCTCTATGGGCCTACAGAACTAGTATACACACTCCCACAGGTGCCACACCTTACACCCTTGTCTATGGCTCAGAAGCTATCCTTCCCATTGAGGTTGAGTTACCATCTCTCAGGGTGTCATTAAAAGGTCTCATATCAGATGAAGAATACAGAGTTTCCAGATTACAAGAACTAGAGTTGCTAGAGGAAAGGAGATAGAAATCCTTTCACCATCTCAATGCATATCAACAGATGATGTCACGAAGCTATAACCATAGAGTTCGCCCAAGAGTCTTTAAGGTTGGAGATTTAGTACTTAAAGCAAATCCCCACAATCAATAGGATAGGGAAAAGAAGGGCAAGTTCGAGCCCAACTAGCTTGGGCCTTATGTGATTGTAGCTTCGTATGGATTGGGGGCATATCAGTTAGCAACATCAGACGATGAGTTGTTCGATGACCCAATCAACAACATGCATCTTTGCCGGTTCTATACCTAGGAGAACCCTAATGTAAGGGGGGCATAAAAATACAAAAAAATCAAAAAAATCAGAAAAATACAAAAAAAAAAATTAGAAAAAAACAAAAAAAATCATCCTCTGGTGAAAACCTGGCAAATAGGTGCCTTGGATAGGTATCATGATGAAAACTTGGCAAAGAGGTGTCATGTATACTTTCTAGCTTTTTCGTGCAAATAAAAGCAAGTGGTGAAAACCTAGTAAACAGGTGTTCCTTGTGATAAACTGCCTTCTCCATCTTTGGGAAACCAATCACCTTGTGTCCATTCTTCCTCATGTCCCATTCGACCCATATCTATCCCATAAATAAAACCCTAATAGTAACCTATCATGGCTTGATACTCTATCTCTTTGTTGGCCTTGTCAACTAAGGTTCTATCCCATATCAAATCCATCGTGTCAGCCTAGCATAGTGTCTCTCGTCGGTATCCATGGTCCAAATCCATGAACTACATTGCCTCTACGTCATCATGTAGGCAAGGCCATTTCTCAAATGCGCCCCCGAGGCTCCCACAGTCCCATCCATCCCATTTCTTGTCATCTATCTTCTAGTCCATCCATGGTCCATTAGGGTTTACCATGAACTACATTTCCTCTACATCATCATGTAGGCAAGGCCATTTAGCAATGAGCCCCCGAGGCACTAGGTCAGTCCCTTAGGGTCTGTCTCACCAATAAGGATAGTGGAATCTTCTCACCAGGCAAGCAAGCGCAAGTAAAGCCGCTTTCAAGCAGAAATCCTGATGCAAAACATTAACCTATCCAAAGCATAGAAAACAAACTCCTAAGGCCTTCTAAATGATTTTACCCAAATTATGGCAAGAAACAAACACATCTAAATGCAATAATGTTTTGTGGATTGGAAAAATGGTTAAAATATAGAGTCTTGATTTTTTCTATCATGCCTTTCTATGCTACTCGAGGATGCCAAAAGCTAGAGATGCTATGGTGGGGGCATGATTATTTTCTTTGTTTGTTGTTTGTGGATTAAACTTTAGTAATGTGAAGCCTTGTCTAAGGACATGATCGGCAAAAGATCATTGAGGACATCCAAGGTCTAACATGAACGGGGGCAATCCTTGACTGTTGATACGCAAGAAATACTCATGTCATCTCAGTTCAATTATACCTAGATGCTTGTATTAACTTGCTAAATCAAAATCCATGTAAGCAATGCTCAGGTCATCTAGATTCAATTATACCTAGATGCTTGTATTAACTTACAACATTTCGAAAAAGTACCCAAAAAAATTGCCCAATGATGAAATAAGCACTTCAAAATACTTGCACCATCAAGATGTCAAAAGCAAAAGCATCCATCACACATCCATGCATCCATATCCCATGCAATAAAGATCTAATAATGCAGAGTATCAATACAAATAAAAGCTTGTGAGTCCTTCTATCGAGTCATTCTTCTATCAATCAGTATTCCATCTATCGTTTTGGTCCATTCTTCTCAATTTTAGTCAACCTGAGCAATGATCCAAAATGCAAGTTCGTCCTTAATCCATACCAATCAAGTCAAGTCAATCTTGTCAAATGATCCAATCACAATCAGTGGTCTTGATCCTTGTCTGGTTGTAAACCAACTCAATTAGTTAATCAATCAATTATCTTATACAGGATGTAACATTGTCGAAATCAGACCAATACACACGTCTTACATGACATGCTTCATTTCCTAAAACCAAACACTATCCTTCATGTTGGTCTAGGGATCTATCATTCCCTTCCATGACAACACTGTCGTATATCATTATTAGTATATCGTTGGTTTACCGCTCGACAGGGGAAATACCTTGTTTGTTCTTGTTTCATTTGTGCATACTTGCTTACTTGGTTATGTGTGTTATCATTTTATCTTGCATCATGTATCATTCAGCTCTTTCTCCAACCAATTTCTTCACCCTAACCAAGTTTTCCCTTCTTCTTCGTGAGATTGTCCGTCTCTTGTCCTTCTACCTTCTTCTCGTCCAATCTCCCGAGGGGGCATCCTATCATCATAACCTGTACCAGGGGCAAACTGGGGCATGTATCATTGTCAGACTATCTGTTCTTTGAGGCAACACCATAAACTACATTGCATCAAAGAAGGGCAAAATGTATACACCTAAAAATGACACAATTCAGTCTAAATAAATATTCCTAATATTTATTCCCATCTTTATTCCTCTATCAATAAATAAATAAACAAATTTATTTATTTGATTCATATTCTTCCAACAATTAAATAAAATCCTTTATTTAATTTAAATTCTTCCAAACAATTAAATAATTCCCAATTATTTAATTAAATCAAATCATTCTTCTAAATTTGAATAAATCAAATCAAATTTATTTAAATCCTTTCAATCTCAAAAATAAAATACAATCAAATATTTTATTTATTCTTCCAAAATCATGCACAACAATTAAATAAATTTATTTATTTAATTTGCTTTCTTATCTTCTAAATTAAATAATTCTAATTATTTAATTGTTTTCTTCCAATAATATCTTCTCTAAATTTAAATAAATCAAATATTTATTTAAGTTGTCTATTTCTTCTAAATTGAGTTATCTCTAAATATAATTCAAACTTTCTTGCACATGCAATTAAATATTCCTAATATTTAATAAAGCAAAATATCTTCTTATTCTCATGCAAATCCCTTCTTCTTGTTTTAAATCACTTAACTGATTATTATACTCTTTTAATTGCTTTAACTCATTCTTCTATTCTTAGCAAATCCTCTCATGCAAAAGAAAGCAAGACACATGTCTTTTTCTTATTCGTTGCACATTCCTCATCTGTTCTCAACCGTTGATTTTCTCATTCTCTCTATACCATTGATCTTCATTCTCTCAAGTCTATAAATTGAACCTCATTCTTCCATTTCATTCATCCAAGCTTTAAGTATCGTTACTCTACAGGAATTACAGCGCGCCTTTGGTACCAATTCCTTCATTGCTTGTGATCACATTCACTACTACGCACTATGCACCACTATCATCGTTGTGAAGCTCCTCTTCATTGCGGTATTATCATAGCCATTCCCAATTGACATTCTTAAACAAAGCAAAGAAGTGCACTCTCTGAGGGCCCTATTTCATACATGCAAGAACGATTGTGATAGGCGATCAATGGAAGCTTCGATCTAAGGAAGGTTTGCTTTGTTGTTCATTGCTTTATTTTAGTGAATCTCCTTAGTTCACTATTTCATTAAAGTTTTGGGTATTTGATATTGATTATTATTGCATATTCATTGTTGATCCAATCTTCCCTTAATAGTAATGTCTAGACCTTAGCTTAATATCCATGCCCTATGGTCCAACCAATGATATTATGCCATGTGTCCATATGGATGTCTAGACTTGTTAGTGTTAAGTTAAAAAATGTCCCCTTGGGGGCTTTTCCCTCTTAAGGTTTAGTTCCTGGGTCCTTAATTTGCATGGAGAGCATCTTGTGTGATAGTTTTGACTTTTGGTGAGAAAACCCTAAAGTCTTATGGCAAATAGGACCTAGGGGGTGCTATTTTTATGACCCCTGAACAAAAATAGTAGGGTGGACTTGGGCGCTAAAGCCCTAGTCCTACCCTATTTTGGGTCTTCCCTAAATTTAAATGTCAGTTTTCTAACCGTTATTTAGGTCCTATGCTGACATCTCAAGTTTGAATTATGAAATTCTTAGCAGGAATCTTTGTAGTTGCATATATAAGCATGATTAGGTTTCATTTGCAAACTAGATGGACACTAGATGGAAATTAGATGAGTATTGTGATTTTGTGAAAGAGATTCAAGGCATTCATTGTGTTGCAGAGCAGTACTTTGTGGTTATTGTGTTTGTGTTTGCAGATTTGACTCCATCTCCTCATGGCATGATGAGCATCTTCCTTCCATGAGATCTACACTACAAGGTGATATCAATTGTGTTTTCAATCATTTATCATTTGGATTTTTGCCTCTATCCCATCAAGATACACTCTCTTATCTGACAATAGTGTTCAAAAGACTTGAATGTCTCTCCGGGGCTTGACCAAGGCAAGCCTCTAAACACCACAACCCCCTCCCACACTCCTTTGTGATTGTAGGTTATAGGTACCAAGTTTTATGGAGTGGAGTTACAAAAAGGGAGTGGCAGACATCAGAGATTCAGGATCTGAGAAGCAGAGGACTCTAGTGAATATTCCTAGACTAGGGCACTAGTCCCCGTGTCCTCCACTTTCCCTGAGGTAGAAATGAAAGTTGCAGTGTAGATCAGTGTTGAGAGAAGTTCCAGATTCTATGACAAAAAGTGCACCTTGGACTTAGGCACTAGTCCTTGTTTCCCTAACTTTTCTACTTTCTGGATTTTGCAAAATAGTGAGTTAAATATCTTTGTGGACTTTACCTTAGTTTGAAAGGATTTGCCGTAATTAAATAATTTTCTTAGTGTTTTGCATATTTAGGGTTTTAAGTGAAAGTGAGCATTGAATTGAGGTATTGTTTGATACATCCAATATTGTGCATCTTCCCAAGTGGTAGCCCAACCTGATAGGTGAATCCTCTTGCACAAATTGGAGGTTCAACTCAGTTAATATGCCCTTGGAATGTTTTGTGTGAAAGGAGGATTCTGAATAAACCCTTGAAACTCAACATCCCCCTTTTCCTATAAAACATTTTGGTGAACCCATGTTTTTGGACTTTTTAGCACCTTTCTGAGTGTTTTTTGATAGATTTGCATTTATTCATCTTATTGCATTTGAAAAATTACAAAAAAATTAAAAAAATTGAAAAAATTGGCATTTAAGGCTTGCACTTTAGCATAGTTTGAATTATTTGGCATTTAATTTCATTGAATTTCTATCATTTTCATCAAATCTGATTTAACTTACAGAAATTAATCATTTAGTATTCATTTGCATAGCATTTTTTTGCTTAAATTGTCAAAAATTGCTTGAAATTGTGCATTTTTCATAAAAACCTAGTTTTGCATTAGCTAGGGTTTGTAGTCAAAATCTTGTTTCAGATTTTACTACCCTTTTAAAAAACTCATTAGGACTGATTTATAAATGTAGTGTTGCATCATAGTGGTTTTATTGCAAAATTTCATGTCTAGGGTTTGAAAACCTTGCATTTTCACTAGATTTGGCCTTATCGTCTTTCTAGATTTTCATCAAAAGGGTGTTGTAGAGGATTTTGATGCACTAATTGGCTATTATTAGGGTTATTATCTGCTATCCCTCCTCATATTCCTTACAACACCCTTTCTACTAGGCCTTTGCATTGAAAATTTGTGAAAAAATGCATATTTTGGCTATATTTTCACTAGGTTATGACTTGTCATCACTCTAGGTTTGCATTAAAAGTGTGTTGTGAAAGATATTGCTGCATCATTAGACTTTTATTAGGCACATTATTTTCTGTCCCTTTTGAAATTCTTCACAACACCTTTCCTTTCATTCATTTGCATTGAAAAAACTTGAAAAATCAAGCATTTTAGGTCATTCTCATACATACTTTTGCACTTGTTCTTGCATAAGTTTTGAAAACCATTTGAAATATGATTTGGAACTCATTTGAAAACATACACATGGCACCTTCATGTCATTTTTCCATGGTATCTTTGCATGCATTCATCAAAGATATTGATTTTGACCAATTTTTAACCCTCGTGAGTGAACATCCTACGATATTAGAAATCTTAATTGAGTTCATCTCCATGAGTAGAAATGCAAAAGATAATTTTGATAGCACTTCTCCTATATCCATTACATGTGATGATGACATAAACTTGTCCTCTGATCATTCTTTCAAAAATGATTCTTCCCATGAGGATATACTAGCACAAGACAATGAAATCATTGATACCTTCCCAATAACAAGAGAAACACAACTTTTGCAAGACAACATGCCTCCTACAACTACAATAGAAGAAAAAATATTTCATGATGTTGAGGATCCTATTGATGTGATAACACATGTACCTGATGAGCAATTACACAAACTTGACAACGAACTAGCTAATTTTTAAGCATTTATGGAAAATGAAAGGCTAGCAAACTAGGCTATACCTGTTATTCATAACATAAGATATTTACTAAAAGAAGGACAAGATGGTATTAATGTTGTTTGCGGATTAATGCATATTGTACAAAATAATGTTATGGCACTATATGATATAGACTACTATACATCTCTCATGAACACATACCCTCGGGTAGTAGAAGACTTAATTCACCACATTGAGAATGATGAGTATAAAAACTCTTATAATGAAACTTATGATGATGAAAATGACTATCTGAACTATGATAAAATAATTGGTTTAATAGAAGTGGACAAGCAGAAAGTTAAGAATTCACCTCATCCACAGAAAAATGGCATTGATTTAATTATTGACAAAGGTTAATTGGGTTGTCCCTATAGGTAAGTATTTCTAACCCTTTACCTCCATGTTGTGTTTCCCCCATGATGTGTCATGTGTTGTTTAGGCCTCCTAGGATTACCCTTGATTCTCTTGTAAGGTTAATGATACTAGGAGACTACCTCTATTGTGACCCTTCTTCTTTTTGTATCATCATTCTTCTATATTGCTTTGTTGAATACAAAGAATACTAAGAGGGGGGTGAATCAGTATTCTAAAAAACTTTTCATTCACACATTTGTTAATCCATTTACCAAATTAATAACATGAAAGCAAAGTAAACATAAGAAGAGCAGCCACAAATTCATAACACATGAACACCAAGATTTTACATGGAAAACCCAAAAAGGGAAAAACCACAGTGAGTGTTAGCTCACAATATATTATGATAGCAATACTGAATTACATAAGGTTCACTGCCCAAAGAAATGCTCACTATAGGTGGACTCACTATCCACTAAGAAAAAAGGATAGAAGAGAGAAGAAAATTGGCTCACTTCCAGTAGTGAACTATTGCAAATGCATCTACCATATGTTGGATTATAGTTCCATTGAAGGTTCAATACACAAACACAAAAGTCTTCATTATTTCTACCCTGTTTTTCTGCTTTGCTACATATACTCTATTTTCTACCTTTATTGTCTTTTTCTGCTCTGCCAACTACTTTAGATCATGCACACATCAAATTCACACCCTCTTCCCACACATCCATACATCCAATACTGAAATCCATTAAATATATATATCTACAATAAGATTCATCTTACAATTAGGTCGGCCAGCCAGACATGAAGCGTGTATAGAAGTGTTATACCTTGTTGGCTTATCTCTTAAGTATACACTTAATCAATTCAACTATCACATCATAAAATATATTGTAGACCATATGAGACTCTAAAAATCATATCCAACATCCACCATTGACCTCTTAGCATACCTTCAAAACCACAAGCCAAAATATACCACATCGAAGGAATGCGGACCCTTTTACTCTGGTACTGTGCACTATTCTTGACTTGGCTCTGTTCACCCAGAATTAGGTATTTCACAATATGACTTCCAAAGGAGATTAGGACTTGAACATTGGAACATATGATCATCAAATAGATATGAACAACATACCTGAGCTATATATAATGTTCTTCAACTGTAGAGGCCTATTGACCCAAACACTATCATCTACACTATATAATGCATACTGCACATACTTAGTCATTTATCCTTCCAGAGTAAAGTCTCTTTGCCATGCCAGTGGAAACTCTTTTCTTTGTTTCCATCAATGACAACATTCAATCAATCATCAAAGAAGTGTCTCTTGCCAACAATCTCCCCCTTTGGCATTAATGGAAACACTTAGTGAAAAATGCTTATCTACTCCCCCTTTCTAAATATACTCTGCTTTTCTTCTCCCCCTTAGGTGTTTGCCCATTTTTCACTGGTTTTCTTCTTCCCCTTCTACATCAATGGCAAAGGTGTATGTTCAAGGGTCAAAATTGAGTTAAAACTACAAAACTCTCATACTCTACTGCATATGTACAAGTATAATCTGTCATATTAGTTGGATGAAGGTGAAAGAATATCATTGTACACAATCTTTAATTGTGCTATCTCTTCATCCCATCATTTCTTATCTCTTTCCAAAATTTGAATATGACCATCTATCAGAAAAACTAATTTTTCTACCTTCAACACGTCTGGAGGTGTATCAATTAATGCCTTTGCTTTCAAAGCTTCTTCTACAAGACTATTCATTGAATCTATTGGGGACTTAATGATCCTCTCAATTGACACATTCTATTTTTCATTTTGTCCCTTTTATTTGTTAAATCACTTAAATCATCGTGAATTTTGATAACTTGTATCTCTTTGCTACTTATTGACTCAACTACTGGGTCAAATGACTTAGAGATACTTGTCAACTGCAATTCCAGATCCTTGATCTTTTCTCTTAACTTCTTTGTGGCTTCTAGCCATGATACACAAAATTTGTATAAGTCACAAGCTTCTTTGATGGCACTTTGTATATCTTTTATTTCACTGTCCAACATAGTTTTATCATTTGCTAACATGGACTTCAACTTAGCTAATCTTTTCTCATCAAACTCTTTTTTGACTTTTGTTTCTGTAGATTTTTGAAAAGATTCAAACTGTATACTTATAGAATTTATGAGTCCCTTGAGTTGATTATCGAAGACATTGAAGTGTCCTTTTGATATGATGGCATCAACTTCTCCAAAATGTCTTATGCTTCACCAATTAGCTCACTATCCTATAAGTGAGACTTCAATATTTCTTCCTATACCTTTGCTTGCACAATTGATACCAATCTAAATTTCTACATAGGAGACATTGAGTCCAAGTTTATTGGACCTTACAAAAACTTAGGCTTCTCCAAGACTTGTCTTTCTTTTTCCAAGAATTCCTTGACAGACTCTGCAATGTCTCTTTCTATGCCAGAGACATCTTCTTCTTGGTTTTACTCTGAAGGATCTAAATCCATGGCCTCATTTGCATCATCCTTTCATTTTGGTACAAAGTTTTCCTTATCTTGTTCTTCTTTATGGTCATTAGTTTTATTTTTCTCCTTAGTCTTAGATTGATCCATAGTAGCAGTAGTCGAACTAGTAGCAGGGACTGAATCTTCTTTCTCCTTTGACACTTCATCACTTTTGTCTAGCCCTTGATCCGTGTTCACGTCTAGAATAGATGTATCATCTTCAATATTTGTTTCTTCCCTATCATGTATAGTTGGAAGATGATATTCCTTTAATATTCTCAGAGTTATTTCCTCAGTTTCCTTCACTAATTTCTCAATATCATCTAACATAAGAGTATTCATTCTTTTCTTTGTTCTGAACTCCTTGCTAAGCACTTTGGAAATTTTTGTTTTGTCTTCAGGAGTGATCTCCAGACATAACTTTATTAGTATGTGTTCTCTGAGTTTAATATCCTTTGTCATAGTAGCTTCTTTCCTTGCAGACATTATATTACCCAAGGTGTTAGGGAGATCAGTGATAATCTCATTGAGAACCTTATTGTACATGCACAAATATTTGACAATAGCATTCTCAATGATCCTTTTATCTGTATCATTGTATTCATCATAGAATTTGGCAATGGGTGTTAGATTTATATCAATTGTGATAGCCCTCAAGACTTCCTCTAGGCTCATTGTAGCTTGGTCTTCTGGAGGTGCTACAGTCTTAGCCTTCTTACTCTCTTTACTTGGTGTAGTCACAGTAGGAGGGTTCACAGAATGAACTATTTGGACCATGCAGCAAGAGTAAACACAATGGAAACAAATCAAAGAAATAGAACAAATGCAGATTTAGTAATTCATTATATCATAGAATTCAAATAGAGATTAGCCGACAACATGTAGGCTTACAATTAGGGCTCACGGGCCTGATTACATGCGTGCACAAGATAAAGATTTGAAGCTCCTTCACAAAGAATTCAAACTATCACTCTTCTAAATCATGAGAACTATCTTAACTACTTTCCTAAGGATCTATTACATCAGTATATATCAAATTCAGATCAATAGATTCCTTCGCGTCGGCTAAGGAAGATCACAAATTCCAAAGAAGAGATGTAACATGTGTACATAGATAGGTCAGACCTAAATGCATAGAACACTTCTAGAAAATGAATGGAATTATATGTGGATCCCCTGGGAAGGTTGACCATGAACCAAAGATCATTGAATGATCTGTCATTAGGCTCCAAAGATCAGGAAATGCTTCCACAAGTTTCTCCTTCAGCTGGTTGCCAGTGAATATCAAGATGCTCTGCTCTGAGAAACAATCAACTTCTGATAGCGATATATTTCTGGTATTAACATGTGGATCTCTGAATTCTAGATATGATGTAGATGAATGAATGTAGATGCTAAATCTAGCTCCAGAAGATCTAAAATGCAATTGAGGTGAAATGTCAAACCAAAAGTAGAAACTTCTTCTGACTGAACTGAAAAGAAACAAATTGAACTGCAAACAAAATGAAATGCAAATGTTTTTGGTTGATGCAAGATTGTTCTTGAACCAAGGATGCTCCTACATCAAACATCTGGGGTTATTGAAAAAGTGATTCCCTCACTTTGATGGGGCTAGGGGAGAACCAAGATGGTCCACCTCAACCTAAGAAATCCATGATGAATCTTCTTCCGATCTGCCTTTCCAATTCACAAGGTATTCTTTGTATTGTCTTCCTCTAGTGCTACATCCAACTCTACTGTCCAAAATGTCTTCAATCTATTCTGGTTCTTGTTGTGGTAACTGCTTGTTGAATTCTTGTTCCATGCTGTCACTAAACTCTACTTCATGATACTGATATAAGTCTGCAATGTTGAAAATAGGTGATATGACTAATGTCTCTGGTAACTCCACTTCATATACATTTCCTTAATCAAATTTCCTGAGTATCTTACAAGGTCCAAACTTCTTTATCTTCAACTTATTTTTGATATAATAAGGTGGCAAAAACTAGGGGCCGAACCCTTACAAAACATCCTAGAAAGTAAAGAACAAAGGCTCACAAACAAAAGGAGCCACTAACAATAGTTACAACATTGACAGCTGATTAACAAAAAAAAGTAAGTAGTAGTAGTCTGACAGTAGAGAGAAATAGAAAGAAAAGAGACAAAGCTAGGAAGAAACATCCTCCCAACCTTTGGATAGGAATTCATGAATTTTATCAAATTCTTGAGTCTTCGCTTCATCTGCACCCTATGCAAGGGTATCCTGCTCCTGTAAAAGAGTCAAATTAACCATAGCCGAGTGGCAAAACATACTGCTTATGAAGCGATTGAGGGAAAGAAACCTCTGCTCAAGGGAATCCACCTAGTTTCTAAGAGCAGACACTTCATCTTCCTGATTGGCATCTTCCTCCTCAGCATCCTCCTCAACCTTCTCAATTGTCATCCTCTCCCCATCTTGAGTATGATCTCCAAGCGCAGAACCCCCACCATCAGAGTCCTCAGCATCTGTCTCCACCCCTTTAGTCTCCTCTGAGATCTCCTACACATTGATGCCTTCACCTTTAGATAGCTCACCCTCATGAGTAGACTTATCCAAGTCACTTTCAGAGTACTCTATCAATTTAGCCTGAGGGGTAGGCTTGCCAACAATTCTGCCAGATCTTCTAATACCTGAAGTGTTACCCTTAGTCTTCTCTTTAGCTGTTTTAGCTTTAGCCTTTTTCGATGGTCCCTCACTATCACTTTTTTTATTCTTATGGGCCCCCATGTCCTCTCCCAAGTCAGTGATCTCCACAGAAGGCTCCACTTCCTTAAGTTTCTGTTTCCTAAACTTCACACTACCTTTAGAAGTAGGAGTATGAAGGTCCTTCACAGCAATCTCTTTCAGGGATTTAGAAAAGGAAACCCCTTTCTGTTTCTGGGTGGTAGGGGTAGAAACATAGGGTTTCTCAGAAGTGGTAATGGAAGTGGGAGGGTTATCCCCAGGGATTTCAACAATGGTGGGAGGTTGAATGGGATCTAGTGGGGACAAGGCAAGATGGAATTTATAGAGGGGATGGATGAGGCCTTGGTGAAGTGGGATAGGCTACTTTGAGGGATTTGTAGCATACTTAACTTTCACATGGTGGACAGTGTTCCAAAGAAGATAACAAATAGAAAGGAAAGCTAACAAGAGCATTTCTCCTAAAATGGTTGAGAAGGGGAAGGTGGTAGTTGTAAAACCTAGTATAGCGACCCTCCAAGGTGAAATACTTCATCAATAGATAGCACATAACATCCCATGGCTCTAGTAACTTGGTACAATCAAACCCTCCTTAGTAAGGAACCGGCTCCTCCCCCTCACTTAGAAACAAAATCTAATTTCGGTGGTCCGCAACCTTAGCCTTCCTCTTCAATTTCATGCCTTTAGTGGAAAGACCAATAGCCATAGAAATGACCTCCTTAGAAACCTTGAACCCAATCTTTCCAATTTGGACTCTACGGTTATCCCATGAAAGGGCACACTGCATAGAAAGATTTTTGTCATTACCATTAAGGCATTCTAGGAAAGGGATAATGTCTCCTTCCTTAGAGTAATGCCACACTAAGGAATTATCCCTGAATTCATTGTAATTGATGGGTTCAATTCAGATTCTATCCCCCCCATGATCAAATTTACTTCAAAGCCACATAGAAGAAAAGAACTGACCTTCTTAGTTTGATAGTCACAACAGCTTTCTCTCTTTTCAAAATGCCTCTTTTGAGAATTATCTTTGCTAGCCTTGGGAATAATAATAGTGAAATAAATGATGAAATTAAGAGGCATTCTTAAGTAATCATTACTTGGATACACTGCCGCATTCCCCACTCTCTGCGTGTCCTTCCCATGCTTCGAAATCTTCCATTTAAAACTCCTGTCAATATCAATCAGCCACCTCATCTTACCACGAGAGATCAAAAGTGCCAAAATGGCATCTAAAAGAAGGGTACAATATATCATCATTATGATGTCCTTAATCAGCCACCTCAACTTGCCATAGGAGATCAGTAGTGCCAAGTTGGCATCCACAATAAGAGTGTGATGAATTATCATTAAAAAGTCTTATCCTTTTGAATTAACTCCTCGATAGCCTAGGGGATATTATGGCATTCACACCAACATCGCCAATTTTTAAATTATTGACCATGGTTGGCAAGGGCGTCAGTGACTTCATTTCCCTCCCTATAAGAATGGGAGAAATCAACCATAGGAATACCCTGGATAAGGGTTTGGATATCAGTGATGATGTCTTTTAGATGCCACCCACACATAGAAACCTTGGTGACGGCACCAATTATGAGTTTCAAATCTCCCTTTATATGCAAATTCTGAATACCCAAGGTGATCACCAGTTTAACACCCCATAAAAGAGCTGAGGCCTCAACAAAATTATTACTATGGAGACCTCAACCCCCAACATAGGTAGCAACAAACTCCCCTTTATCATTCCTGATAACCCTGTTAGGTCTCAAAAATGCAGGTTACAAATCCTAGGATGTCAGACTCTATGATTAGATTGGCAACATTTTTGAACTAACGCAATGGAGTTTAACCTATAGGGTTGATGACTCCCTGCACTTTAGGCACTGCTATACCAAGGCGGGTGGACCTTGAAAGTTGAAGTAGATTAGATGAGTGTAAGTGCTTTGACTAAGTTAAAGGATCTACTCATAGTGGCAAATGGTGTGGAATAGATGAAAGCTTGCTAACTAATTCTATATCTAATATCTAAAAGATGATTGGTATAAATTGTATAAGCAATATCAAGGTAAAAATTAATAAATGAATTTAACTATTAAAATAAGTAAGACCAGTGCATTTGTTGGGTAAACAGAGTCAAATGGAAATCTAAGACCAGTGGCTTATAGTGGGCAGTAACTCTAATTGTTTGGCACAATAATTTAGTTTATAACTTGTATAAATGTGTAGGGAAATGACTGACAGACTCTTCTTAATAATCCAATTGACAAAATCAGATTTCTTGTTATTCACCAGAAGGAATTTTTAATCCTTTCTTGAAGGAACCAATTGAATGAATTATACAAGAACAACAGACAATAACAACTTGGAGACAGAATGACAATCCTAATTATATGGTTCTTCTTAGTGATCCAAATTAATACTTCCAGATTATTGTGACTGACTAGAAGGATTTTAATTCCTTTTATGGAAACCAATTAATCCAATCACACAAATGTAGCAAATTTGCATTGACAAACTAAATATATACTTGATATATTAATTTGAATAACAAGGAATTACTGAATTGGAGACAACCATATAATTGAATAAATTTTAACAAACAATTGATGCCAGAATAAAACCACAGAATCAGAGATCTTATATTTACTTCTTAAGTGTAATACTTGCAACATGGTCTTTTAAAACATTGTAAACTTCATATATTATCTCCTACTATTGATGGTAATTTAGCATCATATGTTCAACTTATATAGAAATACGTATGAAGAGACATAACTCTTCAAAATTTCTTTTGGGAATTAAAATGATTAACACAACAATAAACAAAGAAAATGATACTAAACCCTGCTGAGCCACAAATATATCTGAGCAATGTGATCTAGGTATTCTTGGTTGCAATGTGTATTAGTAAACCCAATAGCATTCCTTGTGATCACATCCATCATTACCATCTTCTCTAGATGCTTGCAGGCTTCCCTAGATGTAGAATCTTTATCTTTGAGAGCCTCTAGAGCTTCATGTAATATCACCTGGCACCTTTACTCCATTCATCTTTGCTTTTCAACTCCTTGTCGTCTCTGAACAACATGGGCACACTTGCTTTTGAAGCCTCAATGCATTCTTTGGCATCGGTCTTAAGCTAGTCATAATATTTTTGATGTGGTTCAATCAAGTCTTTCGCACTAGAAGTACTTGCAGTATCAGGAGCATCCTTACTCTGTATCTCATGGAGTTTTTCTTGAAGCATGTTGTTTAGCCTTTCGTGCTCTTGGATCACCTTATGGTTTTCAGAATAGATATCCCAAAATTTGTTCATCCAATGCATCATATTATTGTGCCTACTCTGTAGCACTGCTGCAAGTGTGTCACTCTGTACCTGAGCTATCTGATCAACAGATAGTGACTAGGTGCTTTGTGAGCTCTCTCCTTGAGTTAACCTTTTCACTAACCCTCTTAAGGTATTCTTAACAGTATCTTTCAAGAAGTCATTTTCTTTTGTTAATCTTTCACAACTTAGTTTATATGCATCCCGTTCTTTGATCAACATCTGAGCATGTGCCTTATTTAACTTTGCAACATTAATGCCAATATCTGTAGTAATCAAGGGATCAGTTTCCCCTTCTTTCAAAGTCATAACATGCCCAAAAGTTTTTTCAGTATCTATAATGGATGTTTTCTTATGAGGAGGGTACAAGGCCCATATCATGAGTGATTTTTCATCATTGTTATATTTGGTACCTATGTACACCTCTGTGACACCCTCAGGAGTGAACTTATATTTGTCATCAGTATTGTGCAAGAAACTATCAAACACCAAAGCAAAATTTATATCAAGACTAGGAAATATCATGACAGCTTCTTCTTTGAGCAGTTGTCTACCTTTACTAGGAGTCATAGCTTTCAATTCATTGTCCACTATTGTTTTTAACATATCAATTAATTGTCTTTCATTGTTAGCCAAGACATCATCAACTGATTCCCTGATCTCTTTACCCTTGCATTTATACAAAAATGATTTAAACTCTTTAGAATGAATAAATTGATCATCTGAAATAAAAGAATCATATGCTAATTGTCTAGGATCAGTAGGCCCCTCCTCATCATGCTCTATACTGGGAGACTGATAGCATTGCATTTTTCGTGTGGATATTCTAGTTGCCTATTGATGTGGCTCTTCTTCTTCTACAGACTCCTCATCACCAGAAGACAACAACTCTATCTCTGCGAGATGTTTCCTCTTCTCATCTAATTCTCTATTATACTTCTTAATTCCTAATAATGTCATCATGTGGATATGGGACATGTGTATATCCACTGATGTTTTGTTTTCTCCTTGCAAAATCAACAATACCCTTGAGATCAAATCCCTTTCTTGCCTCTGCACATCTCATGTTGTAATGCATTAATTTGTCCATGATGAGGCCATAACTTTCTTTAGACACCACAGTAAAATCTCTGAAGAAAAAAGTACTAGGCATGAAGGATTTTTTGTCATAGGTACTCAAATTCATCACATTAGACCAATTCATTTGCCTGACTATCTCTAAGTAGGCAATTCTGTCAGGAACTATCTTGGGCAATATAAACAAGGTATCTTCAAAACCATAAATTCTAACCATGCTAGAATCCACAAAACAATACTGGTCTCCCTAGTTCTGGGTAATAGTAGGAGGACCACCAAAATCTTTGGGTCTGAGAAACCTCTTTATTTCATTTGACAAGGATGATTGAAATATCTATACAACACTTTTACACAGTATTCTTCAAAATGAATATAACTAGAATGGGCAAACCTACTGTCCCATATCCTCGTCCACATTTGTCTAGGTGACTTTTATCCCCTCTGGTCCATTTGAGCAACTCTAAATTCACTTGGCCATAATAAAGTACCATGTGCATGAGAAGTTAGTAGTCCTCAAAAGAGACTAATGGAGCATTGTTCTTGATTACATTTAAACCAGAATCAATTCTTCCAAAAACATAGGCAGCATAGTGAAATTGCCTAGCATTGTGACACTGGATATCTGTGGCTATCACCATTAGAGGAATTGTCATAAAATCAGGAACTTCTGATCATAGGACTTGGCCCACAGAATAATATGTGTATTGTATATATGGTTCAAACAATGACACATGGAATGGAGGTCCATCATTATCATTAAGAGGCGCTATTTCTCCTTTGGCCTTAGGCCTATGAAGAGGTAATCTCCATCCATTATACATGGTGTCCATCCTCCAGTATTCTTTGTCCAAATCTTCATAAACTATGGGAACATTACATAAATCATCTAAATCAAATACTTCACAAATTGCATTTTTAGACAAATGTATAACAAGCTCTCCTTGCAGATTGCATATGGCCTTGAGGCTTGGACTGTAATGTTTAGCCAGGAGTTTGAGGAGTTCTGAATTCACAAACACATTAGGGATGACCAATTTTCCCAAATTCAAGTACCATGGATTAGACACTGGGACATTCCTGAATCTTCTATTGTAATGGAATTTGAATAATTCATAACCTCTTATTGGTGTCCACACATTTGTGAGGTATTTGCATCTATCTTCCAATTTCTCTACCTCTGCCCTAAGTTGTGTAGACCTTTGGGCTTTAGGGGTAGAACCAAGAAATTGGTCAATTAAATCCTTGTTTAGTTTCCATTCTTTTATTTTTTTGTCAAGGCTTTTGTCAATTTTTTGTTTCTTGGGTTTACTAGTTTCACCTGGCTGTTTTCTGCCCTTTCCTTTTACTGGAGTCTCCATTACAATTATGGATGGTAAATTCACACTGTAGTCTATCACATAGAGGTTTTTGAGTATGTACCTATTATCTGATGATTGAACTCCTTTATCCTTTCCTCTGAGTTCTCGTTTACGCACTCCTTTTAGATAATTCATTTGAACCTAATTGCAGTGATTTCGAATGGCTCTTCAAAGGATTTCTTCCTGGTCTGCAGTTAATTGTTCCAGTGTATTAAATTTTTTGATCGTTGTGTATGTCACTGTAGACACCTAAAATTGGACTGCTCTACAGACCAATTTTCTCTACCTCGCACTAATCCATTCCTCCAATCTGCATATCCCTTATGATCAATTAATTCACCCTAATTGAGTCATTTAACCTTACAACCCTAATCCCTATCAATTGAATGAATGTTCTTAATATTCATTTAATTGATTTATCCATTTCCCTAAATCTCTATTAATCCTAATTATCTGATTAATCATGCTTAAGTTAATTAAGAAAACACTTAATTAACCTTGTCCCCCACTCATCCACTAACCTGAATATAATATTCAGATGTTCCCCACTCATTTCCAATCACTTAATATAATATTCAGATGTCTCCCACTCACCTCCACTCACATGAATTTAAAATTCATGTGTCCCCCACTCATCTCCACTCTTCCCAAAATGGGAATTTTTAATTCAATCCCTAGGAATAAAAGAATCACTTTTATTTCTAGCCCTTGATCTGATCAGATGAATCCTGACCATCCATTCTCATCTCCAAAATCCTATAAATAGAGCCTCTCCCAAGCCATTTTCATAAGCCAAATCTATGCAAAGAAATAATGTCAAAATCACTCTTGAGCTAGGATAGTGAGTTGCCTAACTTATGAGCATTTCACATTGAAATCCACTTGTCTAGGGATCATCTTGGTCATAGGAGCTTGTTTGGGTGCAAAGGCTCCTTCTTCCCTTGATGGGATTAGATTTACATTGTGAGGTATAATCTTATGTGTTTATTGCATTTGGTTTCATGTTTTCCCCTCATTTTACTTTTCTAATCTACATTGGCACACCCGGTGGGACCCACAAGGTCCAGTCTAATCTTGTTTTTGTGAGTTTTTGTGTGAGATACGGGTGTTTGCAGGTTTAGCACTATCATACCATCGCAGTGGCGCTATCACTACCTCGGTTCAGTGCCATTTTCTGTTTTGACGCCATTTCTGTGCTGCATTTCCCACTTCTCTCGCCCACTCACATTCGTTGTTTTAAGCTCTCCCTGCCATTTCTAGTGGTCTTTTTGCTCTTGGGTTACACAGAGATTTTGAAGTTGTAAGGGGGGGTTATGTCAAAATTTTTACAAGGGGTCTAAATAGGCACTTTTAGCTTAGATATCATCTGGTTTTCTATTTACCTCAGCTAACAAGACGCTTATTTTACCATCTGACCTCTTGCATTGTAGAGAAAAATGTTGCTTTTTGTAGGACGGACGTGTTTAGTGGCGTATCAGTGCTATCACTTAGGTCGGCGCCATCTGCAAGTTTAGCACATTCTCTGAACAGTCGCGCAGTGACGTTATCCTATACCCTTAGTAGCGCTATCATCCAGTTTAGCACTTTCTATTAGATGTATTAGTGCTATCCCTTAGTTTGTCGCGTTAACTACCTTAAAGTAGCACTATCTGGTGTTTTTTCGCTTTTACTATCTTATATTCGCGCTATAATTTTAATCATTGCCATTTTCTGTAAGTTAGGTTGTTCTGCCTGTAGTGGCGCTTTAGCATACCTGTTTTAGCGCTATTCTGAAAAACTGACTTTTCTCTCTGTGCAGGTACGGATAAGTTTGTTGCAGGTCATACAGTGGATAGTAACAAAACTTTTTGCAGGGTGGTTTGATATTTTAGTTAGCAAACACTTTGATTTGGCAATCTAAAATGAACTCTTTTGCATGTTAGATCTTAGACAACATTTCAAATTGGGGTTTAAAATCGATCAAACAAATCAAGCAAATCTCTTTGTGTGTGTGTGTGTCAAACATTTACTTTGGTGCTCTAAAATTTACTCTTTTGTGTGCCAACAAACAACAAATCAAACACTTCAATTTTGGGCTTAAAAGGAACCACAAATTTGCATACAGCATCTTGGTTAAAAGGAACAACAATTTGCATCTCTCACGCATATAACCAAGAAAATCATCTAAATTGTTTGAAGTGTCTTGTGCTCTTTTTGTCGTAAAGTGACAGAGCATATGCTTTTCCCTCGCACCATTTTGGTGATCTTGGGAATCAAAAGCTCATCACAACTTGCAAAAAATCACACCCCATTTAAGTCCAAAAGATCTAAAATGAACCATGCTTAGTGTGATACAATCATTTAGAATATGTATGCTCTCCCCTCGCACCTTTGAGTGATCTTGGGGATCAAAAGTATTTTTATGATTGTATTGCTTTTGTAAATCTTAGAGGGCCTACCACCCCGCTTCGAAAGGTGGGAACGACCCAAGCGGCATCAAGCTAAAGCCAAGCTCTTCCAAGCCGCTATATAAAATAAGGCGTTTGGGATGAAAGTCTCAAGCGACAGGTGTTGCTGTGTTATACCGACAGCCAACCTCCCCCAAAACCCTCCAAGGTGCAACATTTGGAGGTTGGGAGACTCCATAACGGAGAGTAGCGCTACCGCACGTATAACCACCTGAACGGATGCCCTTACTACAAACCATTGTTTTAGCAAGCCAAAATCCTTCTATTTGTTGACGTAGAGGGCAAAACCCTTGAAGCAGCCCCGATTCATGCAGTTCTTAGCCGAGGTAGTAGGGATAATCTAAAGGTTTGGTGAGGGACAAGCCTTATAAGAAACCTGGATCTTGGTATGTGTGAGAAGTGTGTACAATTGTAAGGAGGAGCTAGTGCTACCAAGATCCTGGAGCTACCCACTTTGAATAAGCGCAGCTAGGGGATTCAACAAATACTGTCACATTCTCACCTTAGGTTGTTCAAAGTGCTTGTTGAATAAAATCACACATCCTTGTTCAAAACAAAACAAAAGCTTGATTTTTGTGTGGTTTATTGTGCTTGAATTGATTGCAACAATAGTGCCAAGAGACAAAAAACAAATCAATTGATAACATTCCAAACAAACAAATCCAAAAATTTTCCATCAAAAGACCTGTCCACCTTGTTTTAGTGCCATATCTGTCTGATTGTGATGCCATTGCACCCATGGATTGGCGCTATTATTAGATTGATCTGCCTAAAACAAAGGGGCCCACTTAGTTGTGATCTCCACTACCTGTTCTGTCATAATCTATATCCATCTCACAGGAATCCAACAACAATCCATCCATTTTCTTCCAAAATTTTCCAAAATCACACCTTCCCTTTGACCTTAGAGGATTAATCACCACCATTGTTGGACCTCTTTTGATACATCATCGTCATCCAAAATCCATATTCATCCATCCCCTTTCAAACCTTTTTGCATATCTCCTTGGACCAAAGCAAATCATTTCAAAAAAACCCAAAATCCAAATCAAAACACATCATCTTGTCCTCCTTTTGAGCCAAAATTTGATCTAGATCTTATCATTAAACATCACATTTTCCTTGAAAAGTCATTAGTCTACCTTTCAAGAAAAACCAATCCCCTCTTTGCGTAAGGTCATTAGTCTACCCTAAACGAAGAAAAACATCTCTTTGTGCCAATTCAAAATCTGGATCTTATCTAAAAGCTCAATTTGTAAGACATCAAGAACATCATCCTAGTCATCCCAATCAATATCAAAACATCAAAATCCACAATCCTTTTTATCATCCATCTTTGGTCCAAAATTTGTGCAAAAACAAAATCAATATCATCCATTCATATCACCCTTAGGATAATACCTTTGGAAAGACATATCAATCGTCACCACATCCTCTTTTCTACTCCCCATCCATCTTTGGGTCCAACAAAATCAATCCGATTCTCTAAGGTCTCCATCCCCATCTCATCCTACATCTAGAAATCAACCCCATATACATGCATGCCCATCACAAGATCACAAAGCAAGAAGAAGCAAGAAATGGCAGAGTATTGGCAATTTAGCATGCCTAACACCAATAGCTACAACAGACCCATCAATCCAAATCCACCTACATATCCTTCATCCCCCCATATGGTCCTAATGAAAATCCCTTCAGTTACTTACTACAAACACAACCATCACCCCCCCCACAACCACCAACACAAAACATCCCTGCTATGTCCCACGATGATCTAGAGGTCTTGAGCTTTACGCAAGACACCGATAACATGGACCTACTAGATAAAATCCTGAGATCAGACCCAAATTGATATCTTGATTATCTCCTCAAGATTGGTGCCCAACTTCCCCCCATCATGACGTCCTCGCAACCATCCACCTCTACAATTGCTCCTACCCTATCAAATACCCAAGGATCTACCTCACATACCCAACCTACCGCCTCTCAAACATCAACACCTACTGTGTCCACCACTCCCACAAGCTCAACCATGACCACATCTACCATTTCCACAAATCCCACCACTCCTACCATTTCCCAACCTATTATCACATCCACTACCACTACTACCACAAACTCTTCTATCCCACAAATCACCCTAAGCGTACAAGGGAACACCACACAGGCAAGTACCTCCACAACTGTGCCTCCACCCAATCTCCAAACCATAGCATACCTACGACAACTATTCTCACAACCACCTCGTAATACATCCAACCAATCCAACGTCCACCTACCTAGCGCCAATACATCCAACATCACGTACCCCCATAATCCTATAAATCAACACAATCCCAATACCCAAATACCACCACATGTTCTCCAACAACTCTATGCACACCAACAACAACAGGCACCAATCCATCCGAACCTCAACCTCCAACACCAACATCTCAACCAAACTAATCTCCAACATCAAATCCCACAACACCTTCAATATCTCACCAACCAACAAACCTACACATCCCAATCGCCACAACCACAAGATTTCAACACCATCCTACAAGGCTTAATCCAAAAGGTGGATGACCTACAAATTGGGGGCAAACACAAATACTATTCTTTTGAGGATATTTGCCCTTACCCATTTGACCACACACTGTGCATGCCTCCTTTTCCCAAAAATTTTGAAACGCCAAAATTTGACAAATACAAGGGAAAAGGAGACCCTAGGGATGGAGTTCTACATCGCTTGCCTAGAAGTCTCTAACAATGACACATATCTTATGAGACTCTTCCCAAGAAGCCTTGGTGGCCAAGCCGCTGAATGGTTTGCCCATCTTCCACTTGGAATCTGAACATTCCCTAAGCTTGCGGAGAAGTTTGTAAACCACTTCTCTTACAACTTTGAACATGAGGTGTCCATGACAGATCTCTGCAACACCAAATAGAAAAACGGAGAAGCTTTCGCTTCTTTCTTACAATGGTGGAGAGGCTTAGCAAGCAAACTCCCATGGCCCATTCCTGAGAAACAACTTGTAACCATGTTTGTGGCCAATCTCAATCAGGAACTAGGGTTTCAATTACAAATTCTTTGTGCGTCCACCTTTGAAGAGGTCATCGACAAAGGTACAACCATCGAACAGGCCCTCATTACCAAGGGCTCTATCAAACTTTACGACAACAAATCCAACAATAATCATAGCAACAGCAACAATCATAGAAACAACAACAATCACAACAACAGCAACAACAATTACAAGTCCAATCACAATACCCCCAAAACCAATAGCAATACCAACACGTAATCCAAGGATAAATCACGCTATTGGGGGAAGACCAAGAACAATCTAAATGACAGTATCACGGATGTGAAGGCCATCCAACATATCCAAAACCAAACACCTGTGCATACATACGCAACAAATGTAAATAACCAGAGAGGGCTAAATAAACCACGTAAACCTCACCGAACATCCACACCATTAGCAGAACCCATCGAGGACATCCTCGATAGATGTCTCAAACAAGGAGTTGTCACACTCCCGCCCGTTTGCCCATGTCAAGATAATGAACTAAAAGCCACATGGTACAACGAGAAAGACTACTGCAACTATCACCGCATTGCAGGACATAAAACAGCTGACTGCATGCAACTGAAACATTGTATCCAAGACCTTATCGAACAAAACCTAGTCAGCCTCGAGTACAGTACCCAACCATCACCAAACGCTAACCTTGGAGCTTACAAGGATCCTTTACCCAACCATAATAAAGCTTCCTCGTCCAACCAAGCATACAATGTCACTCCACCACCTGCACACTATGACTCCATTGTCAGCCGCATCGAACCCTCATCCCACCATGTCAACACAATCACCATTCGGGCACAAGCACCCGATTGCGCAGTGACAACCCATCAGGGTTGTGTATCTATTTGCACTGCCCCTCCTACCGACCAAATTCCGGCATCCACATCCAATCACCTCCCCCCTCATCCAACCACCTGTCCATCACCCGCCACTCGATATAACCTCCTAGAGCATCTAGGAAAGACACCCGCACAAATCTCCATCCTTGAGCTGCTTCGCACATCACCCCGCCATAAGGATGTCCTCGACAAAGCCCTTTTGGAAACACAAGTCCCTACAAACTTGGATGTCAATCAATTTCAAGCCATGGTCAGTCATATTGCCACACCGCACCATCTCACGTTCTCTTAAAAAGATCTCCCCGCTTCCAAACACCTACATAATGATGCATTACACATCAAGGTCCGCATTCACAAACACACCATTAAATGAGTCCTAATAGATGGTGGCTTCGGCCTAAATATATGCACTCTAAAATTGCTAAAACACTTGGGGTACTCAGATGTGGTTGTGGATACTAGTGAGTGCATCACAATCAAAGGATATGATGACACCGAGAGGCTATCCGAAGGCACCATAAAGCTCCCTATTCAAGTGGGACAGAAAATCATTGAAACCAAATGTCAGGTTCTGGATCTTGACCTCCCCTATAACATTCTTCTCGATAGACCATGGATTCATGCCATGCAAGCTGTCCCATCCACCTTCCATCAATGTCTCAAATTCCCCCACAACGACACAGAAGTCACTATTTATGCTGACCCCCGTCCCTTCCAATACTGTAGTTTTCTAGAAGGTCACAACCAAACCTTCTGTCCATATAATAAAGCCACCATCCAAATCAATCCTACGGCTTCCACCTCATACATAGACCCTGCCAACATCGCCACCACTTCATCCCCAATACCTCCACCACCCGAGGTCAAGATCCAACTCAGTGATAAAGGCTGTGGGGAATATAACCTACACAACTTTTGTGCAGGCACACTACCCAATCCCAAAGCCTTTGGCACCCCCACAACAGAGGCAGCCAACATAGTCATCATCAAGTGTAAACCCTCACCTATCTTTGAGAAGAAACACTTTCTGGATCAGGATATACTCGAAGATATTTCATCTTGGCTTTACAAGGACAAAGAAATAGAACAAGATGTCCCCATCATCCCAACAACAATCTACGGCAAAGGTTCTGAAATCGTCAAAAGCATGGGATACCAAGGATAGGGCGGCATTGGCCTTCATGAACAAGGGATTGTAGAACCACTGCAAGCGACAAGAAATCCCTATACTCAAGGGTTAGGGTATGGTCAACCACAATGCATCCTCTCTTCTGGTGAGTGTATCTTATTCACGGCCACTACGCTCCCCTTAGACGTCGACGATGTTAATGAAACAGGCCTTCAAGACTCCTTTAGCCATTTCGCTGACTTCTTTAACTCATCCATTTGTACCATCTGTTCTGTCACCACTCTCACTTCATCTTCCATTGACCTATCACTAGTTTACCCTGACCTCATTGATTGGGACCAACGGGGACCTCCAGTCTTCGACATCACACCTAACGACAAGGCCATCGCTAAAATGATGGGGGTAAGAGATCACTTTCCTATGGGAGATCATTGAGCAGTGTACGTAATGGAACTCCATCTAGATGCCTATTTCGAGGAGATAACCCCTGCTTCCAATCACAATAACAAAAAAATAAAAAATGGATCTGATGGTGAAAACCGTTCTGCGGCAGTATCAGATCCTAAAATAGTAAAAACAACAAACGCATCTCCTGGTGAAAACCTCCATGAGGCACCAGGAGATGGAAGCATGGGCCTTCCTGAAATGGACAAAATATATCTAGACAGATCACCCATTTTGGTAGAACCAGCTAAGGAAATGAATTTGGGGACAGAGGAAGAGCCGCAAATCACATACAGAGCAGAATCCCTTAGCATGTTCGAACAGGAAAACTTCTTGGCTTTCTTTACATGAAGAAATCATAATTTTGCATGGACCTATGCAGACATGCCAGGGCTAGATCCTGCCTTGGTCGTTCACCATCTTGCAGTATGTCCCAATGCCAAACCAGTCAAATAGAAACTTAGAAAGATGAATCCTCAGGTGGCCCTTCTTATCAAAGCAGAGCTAAAAAAGTTACTGGATGTTGGGTTCATACGCCCTATTGATTACCCTGAATGGGTCTCAAATCTAGTACTAGTTGCTAAACCAGATGGCAGAATCCGTTGTTGTACTGACTTCAGAGACCTCAACAAGGCCTGCCCGAAAGATGACTTCCCACTACCCAACATTGACATGATAGTGGATCTCACCGCAGGACACGAGATGCTATCTCTCATGGATGGCTTTTCAGGGTACAACCAAATAAAAATTGCTGCAGAAGATTAGCATAAGACATCTTTTATATGCCCATGGGGGACATACTGCTGGGAAGTAATGCCATTCGGCCTAAGAATGCGGGAGCTACCTATCAAAGAGCAATGACTGTCATCTTCCACGACCTCTTCCACCACATCATGGAGGACTACGTCGATGACTTACTAGGCAAATCAAAGACAAGAGAAGAACATTTGGATGTATTGGCCAAAATCTTTGATCGATTAGACCAATATAATGTCCATTTGAATCCAAAGAAGTGCATCTTCAACGTCACCTCAGGCAAGCTCTTAGGATACATAGTCTCAAGAAGAGGAATCGAAGTTGATCTCGCAAAGGTCAAGGCCATAATAGAAATGCCTCCTCCAAACACACTGAAATAGCTGAGAAGCCTACAAGGGAAACTCTAGTCTATCTGACGATTCATTGCCCAACTTGCTGATAAGTGCCAACCATTCTAGCATCTACTTTGAAAAGACATAGCTTTTGTCTGGAATGCTTAGTGTCAGGGTGCCTTTGATCAATTAAAAGAATACCTGGCTAATCCTCCTATGTTAACTCCACCAAGGCAAGGCGAACCCTCCTACTTTATATCTCCACAACTGAAACAGCTATCGGGGCCTTGCTAGCACAACTTGATGAACAGGGGAAGGAAAGAGCCATCTACTATATCAGCTGCACCTTGATCTTGTATGAGCTTAATTACACACAAATTTGTCTTCACATCCCAAAAGTTGAGACACTACATGCTCAATCATAAGACCAAGCTCATTGCTAAGATCGACCCACTGAAGTATTTGCTAAACAGAGCGGCTCTCATTGGCAGAATGGCAAAATGGGTTATGATTCTATCTAAGTTTGACATTGAATACACAGAGAGAAAGGCCATTAAAGGATAGGTCATAGCAAATCAGCTGGTGAAGCACCTCTCCCTGCAGAACATCCCACTATTGCAAACTTTCCATATGAAGCTATCCTGACAATCACGCCAGCCATAGGCACATGGAAGATGTATTTTGATGGATCCTACACCCATAGAGGCTCAGGGGCAGGGGTCCTATTTGTTACCCCTCAAGGTGACACGATCCCTAAATCATTCAAAATCACATTTCCATGCACTAACAATGTAGCAGAATATGAGGCTCTCATCACAAGTCTCCGCATGGCCATCCAATGGAAAATTGAAAAGCTACTGGTGTGTGGCGACTCTCAATTGGTCATTAGGTAGGTCACTAATGAATACAAAACCAAAGATGACAAACTCCTGCCCTACAAAAAGATGGTTGATGATTTCAAAGACTACTTTGATGACATCCAATTCTAGCAAATCCCAAGGCTCAATAACAAGGCAGTAGACGCCATGGCTACCATAGGATCCTTGGTCGATATGAAAAAGGATACCAAGAAATATGAATTCCTTATAGAAGAGCTACCCATCCCGGCATATGATGTTCCTCAATCAGAATTAGTGTGCGAAGTCGTTGGTCCCTTGTCCCCATGGTACCAAGAAACATACCTTTACCTTCACAACAACGTCCTTCCCCCTAACCTATCCAATTCCCAACGCAAATCATTCATCCATCGAGCCTCCCATTTCATTCTTATCGGTGACACACTATATAAAAGGAGTCTTGACGGCACGCTTCTATGATGTTTAGACTCTAGGGAAGCTGAAGTAGCCTTAGAAGAGGTACATGCAGGTATTTGTGGGGCTCATTCTAGTGGGCCTACCCTCTCTAAAAAGATCCTACGGACCGGATACTACAGGCCAACCATGGACCGCGACGCCCACAGGTTTACCAAGACATGCCTCCCATGTCAACAGCACGGCGACCTCATCCACACACCAGCACAGGAGCTGCAACTGATCACAACACCGTGGCCTTTCTCACAGTGGGGACTCGACCTTGTAGGGAAAATACATCCTCCATCATCCAACGGCCATAAATTCATAATCACCGCCATCGAATACTTCATAAAGTGGGTGGAAGCAATACCACTCACCTTCACCATAGGTATCCAAATCTCCAAATTCATCCTCCACTATATCATCTGCTGATATGGTATTCCCCATTCCATCGTCACTGACAATGGAAAACCCTTCAAAAACCAAGAAGTTCACACTTTATGCAAAAAATTTGACATCAAACACCGTTTCTCCACCCCATATTACCCCCAAGGAAATGATCAAGTAGAGCCGTCTAACAAAACCATCCTCCGCATTCTCAAGAAGACAGTCAATGAAGCTAGCCGCGACTGGCACCTCCAACTCAACCCTGCCCTATGGGCTTACCGCACAAGCATCCGCACTCCTATAGGAGCCACCCCATACTCACTAGTATTCGGATCTAAAGCAATTTTATCTATAGAGGTCGAGCTCCCATCTCTCCGAGTATCATTGCAAAACATTATCTCTGATGAGGACTACCACATTGCACGGTTGCACCAACTAGAGCTACTAGATGAGAAATGCTTGCATGCCTTAAATCACTTACAAGCATATCAAAACCGTCTCAGAAGAAGCTACAACAAAAAGCTCAGAACTAGAAAATTTGAGGTAGGTGACCTTGTCTTAGTGGAAAATCAGAAGAACCTGCAAGAGCGTCCAAAGCAAGGAAAGTTTGAACCCAACTGGCTAGGACCTTATGTCATCATGGCCGATTATGGGTCAGGAGCCTATCAGCTTGCAACATCAGAGGGGCAGCCTCTAGATGAGCTAATGAATATCATGCATCTCAAGAAGTTCTATGCATAACCTATCTACTACCCCAAGTCAAAAAATTCAAAAAAAAAAAAAAACAGAGTGCAATAAAAAACTTCCAATGGTGAAAATCACTTCGGTGACACCTTGGATAAGTACCATGGTGAAAACCTGTTTTAGGCGCCATGCGTAATGGCCGGTTCTACCATCTAATAAGTCCTCTTCTCATTACACCAATCCATATTTCACACATACCATGGCTTGGAATTCCAAAACATCTAGTCCTATCGCCTAACCCATCCTATTCCATCCCAAGGCTAACCCATGGAACGAGGATCTTTGTAAGCTCCCTTTGTACATACAAAAATCAGGAAAATACAAAAACATCATAAAATTAAAAATCAAAAAATCCAAAAACATCATAAAATCATAAAATCAAAAAATATTGCAAAATATACAAAGCCCAAAAACAACACATCTCATCATCAAATACACATCAATCATCATCACATCGCACCCATCTTGAACCATTCCCACATCATCAAGTCTTGCCAGAACTACATATTCATTTCACCTGCATCTTAAAAGTACCTTGATCCTGTGGACATAGGGTATGTAGGTAGTCTGGAATACGAAGAATGTTTCCAGTACTTAGGTATCTAAGATGCACCCATCCACCCCATTGGATGGTACCCCAGTTACTGAGCTTGATGGATCTCATAACGGACACACAAGCTACATATACACTCCAAAACAGGTTCCCCAATGCAAAAATCATCAATCAACATACCAACCATAATCCTACACATTGCCAGATTGTTCCTTTGCCCATCTTCTCACATTTCTCTAACCAACACCAATGGATCTACGTCCTAAGATATATCTTTCCTAAAAATCTATCATTCTATCATCACGTCTCTTGGCAATAGCACACAAAGGCTATTTGTATCTTTTCATTGGTCTTGTTGCTTATTGATTTTTATCTTTTCATCTCGCTCTCAGTCATTTCCAAAGCTACCTTGATCTCATTATATCATGGTATGTAACAGATAGTACTTGGAGTAGACATTGTCATTGTTTCTGCATGATGTGCTTGTGGGTTGGTTTCTTTACTCCAAGAATAGTATTCATATCTTGAAGTCTAGGTCAGTTCTAGCATGATGTGGCCTATTTGCATATAACAGGCATTAAAACCTTTTATGCACTATTCACACTCATCGCTATGAGTCCCCTTCCTCGACTAGACAAGATTATACTACCTTAAGCACGCATGAAATCAACCTATTGTTTGTGGGTCTAGTCCATGCAATCACAGGGTATACATCATCACCTAGGTCATTTCATACCTTCATGAACTATATCCTACATTGCTACATTAAACTAAGAAATGCTCTCAATTAATCTTGTGCAACTACCGTTACTAGCTCAAAATCATCATCCTAATCACTCAATCAACTATCCCATCTCGGCCTGGATTTAATAATCCCTTCCCCCTATCTCCTCCACTAATCCCATTCCCCCACCGCATTTCCACTCCACACATCCTAAACCGAAATAAATCTCCCCTCAACTGACGTGGTGTCTCATGACCTAACAGCCCTCTAGTCCCCCCCCGGTCTCTAAGACACTCTCAATCCCAACCATACACCCTTATCTTCGTACCTCCTCAATCCCCTTTCCCACAGCACCACCACTCAAGATCAACACAAAGAACGTCATGTGTATTAGGACTGGACCACATCATCTATCACCTAATTTGCATCCCACCTATCACCTAAATTGCATCTAGGCATATCATCTAGCTACATGTCATGATCACTCAAATTGCATATCATTTAGTTCATGTTAATCCATTTTAATTGCATATCATTTAGGTCATGTTAATCCATTTTAATTGCATATCATTCAGGTCATGATTATCCATTTCTGCATATCATTTAGGTCATAATAATCCATTTTTAATTGCATATCAATTAGGTCATGTTAATCCATTTTAATTGCATATCATTTAGGTCATGATAATCCATTTTCAATTGCATATCACTTAGGTCATGTTAATCCATTTTTAATTGCATATCATTTAGGTCATTTCAATCCATTTCTCATTGCATATCATTTCAGGTCATTTTTAAACCATTTCCATTGCATATCATTTTAGGTCATGTTCATCCATTTCAATTACATGTCATTTTAGATGCATTTTTCACACAATTTGCATATCATTTTAAAATTAATTGCATATCATTTTAGGTCATTTTTAAACATTGTAATGGCATACCATTTTAGGTCATCTTAATCCATCTCATTGCATGTCATTTTAGGTCATTCTTATCCACTTAATTTGCATATCATTTAGGTCATTTAATTGGCATAATAATTAGGTTCATTTTAGAAGCTGTTAATTTGCATAATCATTTAAAATCATTTTAGACATCATTTAAAACACTACAAATCATATCATGATCATTTAAGTATGTTATCACATAGGTGCATTTTAAATTTGTATCATCACATTGTATAACACATTTAGTTCCAAAAACATCCCAATCATAAACATCTAGCTGCATTTTATAAATCATCTAGCTACATATCCACATTTCTATACATCACATGTGTTTATTAAGATAAACATACATTTTTACAATCCATAATAAATGTTTGAAACCATGCATATATAACATAAGTAAACCATCACTACTTCCATCAAAAGAACATCCATAGCATATAAATCCATAAAGCCCATTGCATCCATAAACATACTGCATAATTATCATAGAGCATCATCATAATAAATAAGCATATAAGCCATCAAAAAAACCATCATCACATCATCATCGCAAAAAAATGTACATCTCTCATATATCCATAAAAAAAATAATAGTCCTAATACAAAAATGCCTTCAAGGGCTATCATGATGACCATCACATAGAGGATCCCCTCTCTGAGGGAGTAGGAGACTCTGATCCTGGTCAAGCCTGTGCGTCTGTCAGCGGCTGTGACTGTGGCGGTGGATGTACCTGCACCTGAGGGACCTGCGCGGGCACATGTGAGGGAGGAGGCATCGTCTGCTGGATCGACTGAATCGATCTTGACCTATGAGATCTCAATGCCCCTGACCTACTGACCTGGCTGTAGCTCGGGGCACACTGCGCTGCTGGCACGGCTGCATAATACAGCCCCCTGTAATACTCCATCTGCCTACTAGCCTCTGTAGAATCCCCCTGGGCCTGACTCAACTATGTCTACAGCTGATAGTTCTGTGTCTGCGCCTGAGATAGCTGACCCTGCATCCTTGGCAAAATTGAGGCCAATCCCCCGCCTGAAGCCTATAAACTGCTCAATGCAGTCTCTACCTGCTGTGCTTTGCTAAGTGCGGCATCCCTCTCTCGGGTCAACATCCCTATCTCCTCCTGTGCCTGGGCCAACTGTGCCCGCAATGCCACCACCTGTCCATCTGCGCCATCTAACAATGCTAGGGCCCCCCGCAGCTGTACCAACCCTGCTTCACAGCCCTCTAATGCCTCCTCCAGGCTAGCCACCTATGCCCGTAGGGTCTCCCTCTCCTCCTCCTCGTCTCGTCGCCTTCGACGAGACTCTCGCCTCTCAGCCTTAGCCTCCGCCTCCAAGGCTATCCCTGAAGTCCCTGCCTCTGCATCATGACCACCAACATGTTGTCGCCCCCTATGGTGGAGGTCGGTCACCCTCCTTTATTCTTAGATGCCCTCTGCGCCGTCGGGGAACTCTTAGCTGTCACCTCGATCTAACCTGCACCTGCTCTATAGGAACCTACTCTGCCTGTACTTACTCTGCAGGAGCCTACTACCCTGGTCCCTATCCTGCTGCCACTACTACCAGCACATCTATCGACTGGCCATCTCGTCCAATCACTCTCTCCTCCCCATCATCCCCGATCTCCACAAGGAAATCCTCGATGATCACATCCCCCTCTACCTGATCTCCCCCATCAGTGTCATCTCCACCATCTAAGTCATCCCCCCCTAAATCTGCTGCCTCCACTACTGGATCTGTCAACCGCATAGGCCGATGCATGTGCCACCAAATATCATATGCAGCTGTGGTCCCAGCATCTCTCACTATACTCTGCCAATCCCACTACACTGGCCAAAGCGCTGCAAAGTCTGCTAAAGCAACCTGGGGCTATAGGGGTGCAGGCCAGTAGGGTCTATCTCGCGGGGTCTGCGAATATATGGACATCTGTTGAGGGGTGTCCTGCACCAACCCAAACTGCCGCATAACTCGTGAGGGTAGGTACATCTTGATGCATCGGTCTCCTCAACCCATCAGGTATCTCTACTGAAAGGTGTATGGAAGATGAATAATGTCATCTGGCCACTCCTCACAACCGATATAAGCCTGCCACACCACACTGATCACGTCATCTAGTATACGCCGCCAATGTCACACCCGGCCCATATATGTGTACTCTGCATCTCGGTACAGAAACACAAAGGCCTCAAACTACCGTCGATAGTATCCACAGTCCAGCCGAGTGATAGGGATATGCTCCCAAGTCCACACATGTAGCAGCATCACACCAACAGATAAGGCTTTATCATGCAGATAAGCCACTGTATGCATCTCATGATATAGCTATGCCAACATCAACAGCCCCCAGGCGAAGACAGTCCCATGCACCACCATCACCTCTATCACTCCTCCCCAACCAACTGGAACCCCCTGCCTCGCCTGTCAGGCATCACCACACCTCCTATCAATGTGCACAGGAACAAGGCAAATGGATCTCTACTCGCAGCCAATGTCGCCTCATAATCCATCTCTCTCTCATTCTGAGAGAGAACAAGTTGATCTGCACCAAAAACTCTGACCAGTGCCCTCCGCCCGGTCTTCGTGTCATACCTGACATGTCGACCATGGATAGGTAGCTTGAGGATGCAATAAACATCCTCAAGCATGATGGTAATCTCTCCTGTAGGCAATAAAAACCTGCAGGTCTCCGTCTGATACTGCTCTACCATGGCGGTCATAAGAGCTCTATGAGCTCGTAACACAGGCATCGACGACACTGTCAGCAGCCCCAACCTTGATAACTGTGCCTTTGCGGCATCGTTAAAACCATCAAATAGAGCCATCACAGTAGGTACTCGTCACTCCCGTGATTGTAATATAAACTGCTCTCTATCTTGCATGCACAACATTATGGTTAGATGTCCACCTTTCTTCTTCTAAATCCACCTTTCCCTTCTTCTAAGTGCCTAAAATGCCAAAATCATGTAGCATGCAAATTCTACAACCCTTGTGCCATTTACAACAAATGGCGCTAAAATTTATTCTAAATGGTGCTAATCCAGAGTATCGCGCCACTGCACATACCTCTTTGCGCCAATCCACAAAATAGCACTACTGCAATCTGTCCATAGCGTCAATAAAAATTTTGGCGCTACTACGCTCTATCCATCGCGTCATTTCCTAATTTTGGCACTAATTCACCGAATGGCGCCAATTACTTTGATAGGGCCATAATACATTATAGTGCTACTTACCCCGATGGTGCTATTGCAGACAATAGCACCACTTTCACCCCCGCATGGCGTCAAAATGCATGAAATATAATTCTTCTGAGAATAGCGCTAATCCAAAAGATAGCGCTAAAACTCCCACCCAATGGTGAAAAAAACCGCCCTACCATAGCCAGGTGGATGGCGCCAATCCAGAGGATGGCGCCAATCCGCCTTGCCCTTGGCGCTACGCGCTAATTCCTAGCCCCTAACACCCTAAAAACATGCACGAAAAATGAGAAAATTACAAAGTCAGGGTTAGGGCCTACCGCGGGTCCAATGCCGGGTGCCTGACCAAACTCTCTGAACTGCTCGGTGATGTGTCGAAGTCTCGGGAACTGGGGGTTGCGCTCCGCCATCTCTCCTTCACTTCTTATTCTCTAGGGTCAAAGGGTGCAAATGTGGCACTTTTAGGGCCCACTTTTCTTAATATAGTGGGCCATGTCATCCTTCTTTCCCCCCCAGGGTGCAGATCTTAACCTTTTTCCTCCATTTTTCTTCTGGTCATCCTCTTTCGCCGTCCCCTATCCAACCTTCGCTACTGTCACATCCTTTCGAGAGATCGCCTAGAAAATTTGTATTTTCCCACCAACCTCTCGAAGGGGGCATCCCCTATCCATCCTATTCCTTCCTGGTAGCTGGGGCATATTTTCTTCGACCTGACACCACTTCCCTCCTAGGTCCTGATGCCACGTCAAAGAGGGGCAAATGTAGACACCTAAAATTGGACTGCTCTGCAGACTAATTTTCTCTACCTCGTACTAATCCATTCCTCCAATCTGCATATCCCTTATGATCAATTAATTCACCCTAATTGAGTCATTTAACCTTACAACCCTAATCCCTATCAATTGAATGAATATTCTTAATATTCATTTAATTGATTTATCCATTTCCCTAAATCTCTATTAAACCTGATTATCTGATTAATCATGCTTAAGTTAATTAAGAAAACACTTAATTAAGCTTGTCCCCCACTCATCCACTAACCTAAATATAATATTCAGATGTTCCCCACTCACTCCCAATCACTGAATATAGTATTCAGATGTCTCCCACTCACCTCCACTCACATGAATTTAAAATTCATGTGTCCCCCACTCATCTCCACTCTTCCCAAAATGGGAATTTTTAATTCAATCCCTAGGAATAAAAGAATCACTTCTATTCCTAGCCCTTGATCTGATCAGATGAATCCTGACCATCCATTCTCATCTCCAAAATCCTATAAATAGAGCCTCTCCCAAGCCATTTTCATAAGCCAAATCTATGCAAAGAAATAATGTCAAAATCACTCTTGAGCTAGGATAGTGAGTTGCCTAACTTATGAGCATTTCACATTGAAATCCACTTGTCTAGGGATCATCTTGGTCATAGGAGCTTGTTTGGGTGCAAAGGCTCCTTCTTCCCTTGATGGGATTAGATTTGCATTGTGAGGTATAATCTTATGTGTTTATTGCATTTGGTTTCATGTTTTCCCCTCATTTTACTTTCTAATCTACATTATATCCCCTATCCATCCTATTCCTTCCTGGCAGCTAGGGCATATTTTCTTTGACCTGATGCCATGTCAAAGAGGGGCAAATATAGACACCTAAAATTGGACTGCTTTGCAGACCGATTTTCTCTACCTTGCACTAATCCATTCCTCCAATCTGCATATCCCTTATGATCAATTAATTCACCCTAATTGAGTCATTTAACCTTACAACCCTAATCCCTATCAATTGAATGAATATTCTTAATATTCATTTAATTGATTTATCCATTTCCCTAAATCTCTATTAATCCTAATTATCTGATTAATCATGCTTAAGTTAATTAAGAAAACACTTAATTAACCTTGTCCCCCACTCATCCACTAACCTGAATATAATATTCAGATGTTCCCCACTCACTCCCAATCACTGAATATAATATTCAGATGTCTCCCACTCACCTCCACTCACATGAATTTAAAATTCATGTGTCCCCCACTCATCTCCACTCTTCCCAAAACGAGAATTTTTAATTCAATCCCTAGGAATAAAAGAATCACTTCTATTCCTAGCCCTTGATCTGATTAGATGAATCCTGACCATCCATTCTCATCTCCAAAATCCTATAAATAGAGCCTCTCCCAAGCCATTTTCATAAGCCAAATCTATGCAAAGAAATAATGTCAAAATCACTCTTGAACTAGGATAGTGAGTTGCCTAACTTATGAGCATTTCACATTGAAATCCACTTGTCTAGGGATCATCTTTGTCATAGGAGCTTGTTTGGGTGCAAAGGCTCCTTCTTCCCTTGATGGGATTAGATTTGCATTGTGAGGTATAATCTTATGTGTTTATTCCATTTGGTTTCATGTTTTCCCCTCATTTTACTTTTCTAATCTACAATTGTCATAACTCCCCTCATCGATAGGACTTTTCTAATGTTAGGGCAATCAAATAGCTTCCTATGGCGTGAACATTTACATGTTGATTAATCATTGTGACCCTTTGTTTTGTCTCCTCTATGTCATCTTTTATAAAAGCATATATAAGTTTGTATTGGCAAGATATTTCAAGATCTACCCGATATAGAAATGAGCATGGCTATCATTAGCCTGACTTACTTTATCGCCGTGGGAATAACATCTTACTCTGATATTTCAAGTGTTTCTTATATGAATATCGACAAGTGTCTTATCGATAAGTGCAGCTACTATCATCATCGGAACAACATATGATATCAAGATGACTTATTTCAAACTATCTGATCATGGTTGTTTCCCTAATACCCTTTTTTTATCCTTCATCAGAGTGATCACTATAGCATGTTACCGAAATCCTTTATCATTGTGACCATCGGTTTGGCAAGACTCATAAACTTTGTTCTGACTTGTTCACTTTCACCGATGGTTTTTGTCTTCTATACATATCAGTGTGACTTAGGCCGAAACAATCCCTTTAGTCACTGAGACAATAAAATGTTGGAGACACTTTAATTCTTCGCCCCGATGTCCATCTCCTGCCAATGATCACTATTTTCATCTATTCCACAGGTTGTTCGGTGAGAGTCCTACCAAATTCCTTCATCGGTATGATTTATACTATCAGGGGGTTTTTCGGAGTATTCTCTGATAGGGTTTTCTTATGCTGATAGTCCTCACTTTTTATTAACTCGGTGTGACTGCAAATTCTCTCTCTGATGAAGGGTCATCGGTGTTACTCCTTTCATCAGAGATCTCTGAAGCTTTCTCTCAAACCATTATTCTCATGCCGATACACATTTAGCTCACTTTAAATTGAACATGGATTGGTATAAAGAATACACTAAGGTCTTGCCGAAATTGAGGGGTGAGGCAATTATTTGTGATGAAAATCGTGTGATTTTATAGAATTTATCCACTACTATTATGATTTTGGGCACATGATTGTCTGATCTGGTTGGCCATGAGGTGGGTAGGAGTATAGGAAAACTTTAAAATTTTCCTGTCCCAACAGTGGCTCTATCTGGGATGTATACCCCTTGTGGGTATAACAAGAATTCAGATCTCCTGGGGGAGTAGACCATTTTTTTTGGTCCTATACTATTGTACATGGAAATGTTTTTTGTTATCATGAGAGATTCACAGGACTGTCCATGTACTGGCAGATCCTAATACTGATGCAAGAGCATCTAGTGGTGTAAGGGCAATCTTGCATCAGCCAAAAAAAAGATATGTTTCAAAATTGTTGATGTTCTTTCCATTTCTTTTCAAAATTTGTGGTTCTGGTTCCATAATCGCTTGAATAATAATGTAGAACTTTTAATTTTTCCAAACTGCTAAAAATAGTAACCTGCTATTTTTAGAAAGTTTGCATTTGGGCATGGAATGAAGTCAAAATTTACAGTAAGTTACATAACAAAAATATAAGACCTTTGGTGAAGGAATCACAAAAAGATCATTTGTGAGCTGAAAGAGATTAAAGTTACCGTTTCCTGAAAAACACCTAAAAATTATTCAAACTCAGGTTTGAGGCACTAAACGGCCTCGTACAGGCCTGAAAATGGCTAGAACCGATAGAGTTGTTTCTTAGCACATAGAGCACTCTGCAAGCTTTCTGACGCATAAAACGGTTCGTCAATCAGACTCCTGGATCAAAAGTTATGGCTCCCAGAAGTTGACCTATTTTTGGAGGGAGATGCAAATTTTGAAATTAGGTTGTTGGTCACTAAAAAGGCTATTAATAACCATTTTTGGGAACCCTGGGCAGTAGTAGAGTTAAGGGTGCAAGTGTGGAGTCAAGAATAGGTGGGAAAATAGAAACCCTAGCTAATTTGGGGTTACAGAAGGCAGGTGATTCTAGAGTCACAGAATAGGAAGTTGTAATGTGTTGCAGCCTATGGAGGGTTGATTCCTCTGATTGTATTTGAGCTTCTGTAATGTAATAAGTTGTCTAAATCAATAAAAAAGGTTCTATTTTCTATGTACAATTTCTATTGTTGTGTGTTTTATAATTTGTCCCCTTCATTAAGTGGTATCAGAGAAAGGGTTCCTGAGTGTGTAGACAGATCACCCACCATGAGGTAGTTTGCACCAAGACCTGAGCTTGTGGGTTTGCTGTGGAGATCAAGATGCTTCCACAAAGAAATTGTGTTGGGAGAAATGCTTTGATGGAAGAGGGTTTTAGAGCCCTACAAAGGCAAATCGATGCATTGCAAGAGGAGCTACGAAGAGGGTTTGATCCAAGAACAAGAGAAGAAAGCAAAGATGAAGTTAAGGAGGAGCTATCTGAGGAAGAACAAGAAGCTGCAAGAGATCCTGCAGAAGTTAGGTTGTTGAGGGCCATTTCTAAGATTGGAAAGAGGCCCAGGATCAAAGTTTCTACATATTCTGGAGATATGAATCTAGAACAGCTTATTGATTGGATCAATGACATGAAGGAGTATTTTGAGTATGAAGATGTGGAGGACCCAGATCAGGTTAAGTTTGCAAAAACAAAGTTGAAGGGCCATGCCAAAATTTGGTGGAAGGAGGTCCAATTAGAGAGGAATAGAAGAGGAAAGGGAAAGATCACCATATAGGATTGGATGGTGGAGAAACTGAAGAAGTAGTTCATTCTTGTGGACTATGAGATGGAGTTGTTGAAGAAGCTACAAGGACTGAAGCAAGGTAACAAGTCTGTTAAGGAGTATACAGAAGAGTTTTATAAAATTACTATCAGGATAGGCCATGCAGAGCCCAACAAGGACAAGGTAGCCTATTACATTAATGGGTTGAGGCCAAGTATTCAAGAGGAGTTGGGCCTGGTTAGAATGACCACCATAGAAGATGCATACCAGTTTTCCCTGAAGGTGGAAGAGAAGCTGAACAAAAGATTTGATAGCAAAAAAAGGGGAAGAGGTCAAGGTGGAAGACCCTATGGAGGCCGTAATGAAGATCAAAAGAAAAGTGAAGAAGCAGGCACTAGTCGAAATCAAAGAGGGGATAATACCTACCGCCCTCGTGACCAGAACAATGGTCAGTAAAGAGGAAGAGGAAGAGGCAGACCTGGGCAAGGACTTAGAAGAGGAGGTTTCAGAGGAACCTATTTCCAATGTGGAGAAGAAGGGCATCGAGCATATGAGTGTCCGCAACATCAAGGAAGGACAAATAGAAGACCTGAAGGTAATGCATGAATTGTACATGTAGATGAAGATGCACATTCTGAGCATTCTGAAGATGCTAAAAGGGGAGAAACCCTAGTTGTCAGAAGAACCTTGTTGAATGAGGAGAAAGAACCCAATCAGAGGAAGAGTTTATTCTGCACAAGGTACAAATGTGAAGGTAAGTGTTGTGATATTATTATTGATAGTGGAAGCACTGATAATCTTGTTTCAGAGAAGATGGTTGACAAGTTGAAGTTGACAAGAAGAAAGCATCCACATCCATATCGGATTGCATGGTTGCAGAAGGACCATAGAGCTTTGGTCAATGAGCAATGTTTAGTGAAGTTCAAGATTGGTGACTACCATGATGAGGTGTTGTGTGATATCATACCGATGGATGCATATCATATGCTGTTGGGGAGGCCGTGGTAATATGATAGGAGCGCTATCCATGATGGTCGTGCAAACACATACTCCCTAACAAAGGATGGAGTTCGTCATAAGTTGAAGCCCTTGAAGGAGGTGGAAGAAAAGGTATAGTACTTCCAGAATTTGTTTTGTAGATGGTAGGAAATTTTTGGAAGGTATGAAGCATGAGCATCATTGCTTTGTATTGATTCCTAAGATTAGTCAAGAGAAATGTGAAGATGTACCAGCAGAAGTCTCAGATATGTTGGAAGAATTTTAGGACATTATCTCTGATAATGTACCAGAAGGTTTACCACTCGTAAGGAAGATAAGTCATCAAATGGATTTGATACCAGGAGCTAATTTGCCAAATAAGGCAGCCTATAGAATGAATCTTGTAGAGAATGAAGAGCTGAATAGACAAGTTTAGAAGTTGTTGAGGAAGGGACTAATAAGGGAGAGCCTAAGTCCATGTGTGGTACCTATAGTACTAGCACCAAAGAAAGATGGAGAGTGGAGAATGTGTACAGACTCTCGAGCCATCAATAAGATCATAATCAAGTATAGATTTCCATTGCCCAGAATGGATGACATAATGGATTGTTTGAGTGGAGCCAAGTACTTCATGAAGATTGACCTGAAGAGTGGGTATCACTAGATCTGTATCAGAGAAGGAGATGAGTGGAAGACAGCCTTCAAGACAAAGGAAGGTTTGTATGAGTGGTTAGTCATGCCATTTGGGCTAACCAATGCACTGAGCACATTCATGCGGCTCATGAATGAGGTACTGAAAGAATTTTTGGGAAGTTTTGTTATTGTTTATTTGGATGATATTTTGATTTTCAGTAAGACTTGGGATGAGCATTTGATGCATATCAGAAGATTTCTAGAGAAGCTGAGGGAGGAGAAGTTACTGATTAATCTAAAGAAATGCAGTTTTGCAAAGAAGGAGTTGGTATACCTGGGATTTGTTGTCTCAGAGGAAGGTCTTAAGATGGACCTAGAAAAAGTAAGGGCTATCATTGAATGGCCTATGCCAAGGAGTGCAACGGAGGTAAGATCTTTTCATGGTTTGGCAAGTTTTTACATAAAGTTTATCAAGAATTTTAGTAGTATTTGTGCACCCCTTACTAAGACAATGAGAGGGGATAGAAAAGAGTTTAGATGGACTAAAGGAGCAGACAAGAGCTTTGATACATTGAAGCAGAAAGTTGTAGAACAACCTATTTTGGCACTTCCAGATTTCAATAAGGTTTTTCAGGTAGATTGTGATGCTAGTGGTAGTGGTATAGGAGCTATTTTGAGCCAAGAAGGTAAGCCCATTACCTATTTTAGTGAGAAGCTTAATGATGCCAAGAAAAAGTATTCTATTTATGATTAGGAATTTTATGCAATAGTTTAGGCTTTGAAGAAATGGAGACATTATTTGTTGCCAAAAGAGTTTGTTTTATATACTGATCATCAGGCTTTGCAGTATCTTAATAGTTAAGGGAAGTTGAACCAAAGGAAATTAAAATGGGTTGAGTTTATATAGAGTTATACCTTTGTTTTGAAGCACAGGAGTGGGATGTCCAATAGAGTTGCAGATGCCTTGAGCAGAAGGAAAAATTTGTTGATAGAAATGAAGATAGAGGTTGTTGGGTTCGATGAGCTCAAAAGTTTGTATCCTAAAGATCTAGATTTTGCAGAGCCTTGGAAATCTTGTCTGGAGCCTGTTACTTTGGATAGGACAACATGGTTAGATTTCATAATCTAAGATGGCATGTTGTTTAGAGGAAGCCAGTTGTGCATTCTGAGGAGTTCCATGAGAGAGAACCTGATTAAGGAGAAGCATAGTGGAGGATTGGCTGGACACTTTGGTTGAGATAAGACCATTTCTATTGTTGGTGAAGATTATTATTGGACACAGTTGCAGTAGGATGTGAGGAAGTTTGTGCAGAGTTGCAGAGTATGTCAGATGGAAAAAGGAACAAGTCAGAATATAGGGTTGTATCAACCATTACCTGTACCAGAGAAGCCATGGGATGATATTAGTATGGATTTTGTTCTTGGTTTACTAAGGACATATGGAGGGCATGATTTTATTTTTGTGGTGGTGAATAGATTCTCAAAGATGACACATTTTATTCCTTGTAAGAAGACTAATGATGCTATTCATATTGTAGAGTTATTTTTCAGGGAAGTGGTGAGACTACATGGTCTACCAAAGAGAATAGTTTCAAATCAAGATACCAAGTTTGTTGATTATTTCTAGAGGACATTGTGGAAGAAGTTGAAGATAGATTTGAAGTTTAGTTCTGCACACCATCCACAGACTGATGGACAAACTGAAGTGGTGAATAGGAGTTTGGGTAACCTGCTACAATGCTTAGTAGGAGATAAGCCCAAGGGATGGGATTTGATTTTACCATAGGCATAATTTGCTTACAACAATTCTATCAATAGGAGTACTGGTAAATCACCATTCTAGATTGTATATGGGAATAGTCCAAGAAATGCTTTAGAGTTAAGGAACCTGGACAAAGGAGAAAAGACAAGTGCCGAGGCTGAAGACTTTGCAGAACACATGAAGAATTTGCATGAAGAGGGGAAAAAGCACATTAATAAGATGAATATTCAGTATAAGGCTAAGGAAGATCAGAATAGGAGATATAAGGAATTCCAAGTAGGAGATGAAGTCATGGTTCACTTGAGAAAAGAAAGGTTCCCAATTGGAACATATAATAAGCTGAAAATGAAGAAATTTGGACCATGCAAAATTTTGAAGAAACATGATTCAGGAAATGCATATGAGGTAGAGCTGCCGAGTGGGATCAACATTTCCCCTATTTTCAACATTGTTGATTTATCAGAATATCATGAAGGTGGAACAAAGGATGGACCAATAGAAGAATAGTAGAGTATTTCAGCATCTACTTCAACAGAGGAGATAGAAGAGATCTTGGATAGCCGTGTGGGAAGAAGTACTTGGAACAAGCAATATGAAGAATATCTGGTGAAATGGAAAGGAAGACCAATTGAAGATTCTTCTTGGTTGTCTAAGGAAGAGGTTGACCGTTTGGGTTTTCCTCACACAAACACCTGAGACGTGACAGGGTCACTTCTCAAATTACCTTGGGTGTCTGATGCAGGAGCATCCAGTGGTGTAAGGGCAATCTTGCATCACCCAAATAAAAAGATGTGTTTCAAAACTGTTGATGTTCTTTCCATTTCTTTTCAAAATTTTTGGTTTTGGTTCCATAATCACTTGAATAATAATGTAGAACTTTCAATTTTTCCAAACTACTAAAAATAGTAACTTGGTATTTTTAGAAAGTTTGCATCTGGGCACGGAATGAAGTCAAAATTTTCAGGAAGTTACATAACGAAAATATAAGACCTTTGGCAAAGGAATCACAAAAAGATCATTTGCGAGTTGAAAGATATTAAAGTTTCTGTTTCCTGAAAAATGCCTAAAAATTATTCAAACTCAGGTTTGAGGCACTAAACGGCCCCGTACTGGCCCGAAAATGGCTAGAACTAGCAAATCTAGTTCTTAGCATGTAGAGCACTCCGCGAGCTTTCCAATGCATAAAACGGTTCGTCAATCAGACTCCCAGATCAAAAGTTATGGCTCCCAGAAGTTGACCTATTTTTGGAGGGAGATGCAAATTTTGAAATTAGGTTGTTGGCCACCAAAAAGGCTATTAATAACCATTTTTGGGAACCCTGGGTGGCAGTAGAGTTAAGGGGGCAAGTGTGGAGTCAAGAATAGGTGGGAAAATAGAAACCCTAGCTGATTTGGGGTTACAAAAGGCAGGTGATTCTAGAGTCAGGGAATAGGAAGTTGTAATGTGTTGCAGCCTATGGAGGGTTGATTCCTCTGATTGTATTTGAGCTTCTATAATGTAATAAGTTGTCCAAATCAATAAAGAAGGTTCTATTTTTTGTATACAATTTCTGTTGTGTGTTTTATGATTTGCCCCCTTCATCAAATCTTTTTTGACTATCCTAAACTACTGTGCATGGAATAAGAGTATTTCAAGAATTAATTAAGAGTTGTCCATGCACTGGCAACACTTATTTCTCTTTGTGCATGATTCTAATATTTTTTTATGAAAAGAAAGGTTTTAGAAACTATCCATGCACTGGCAGTTCCTACTCTTCTCTGGCATATTTTGCAAATAGTAAGAATCCTCTCCCCCTTTACAAGTGACAACAAAAGGGCCTAACCACAAGGCTTCAAACTTTCCATGCTTTCCCTTTTCTTGACATCTGGCATTTCACATCAATACCAAATCATTTATTTCAAATTTCCTGTCCTTGGCCTTTTTCTCAAAAAGATATTTCACTTGTGATTGCAATTTGATGTTCTATTTTTGAGCCAGTCTCCTTGTCTCATCAAGTTCTGTAAGATGTTCTAATATTTCCTCCATTGGTTCACGGATGTTTAAATCCTCTTGAAGAATAAATTTGTACACTGGTAAAAGATTTTCTAATGGCATCCTTGCTTGTGTTCCATACACCAATTCAAAGGAGATCTCCCAATTGCTCTCTTCACAGTAATCCTATCAGCCCACACAGCCATTCTTAATTTTGAATCCCATGCCTTTTTGTTTCCCTCCAACATTCTTTTTATAATTTTTTAGAAGATTTTTTTACTGGATTCTGCCTGCCCATTTGCTTGTGGGTGGTAAGGGGTAGCATAAGACACAGTGATGCCATATACATTGCAGAAATTTTTGAACTCATCAGACCTAAAACACATGCCATTGTCTGTAATCAACCTCACTGGGGTGCCAAATCTAAATATAATATTTTCCATTAAAAAATTGATCACCACTTTGCTTGTTGCTTGTTTAGTTGGGATTGCTTCCACCCATTTTGTGAAGTAATTTGTTGCCACTAAAATCCATTTGTGTCCTCCACTTGACTTTTTTGCAAACTATCCTATGAAGTCAATACCCCACTAATATAATGGAGCCTCCACCTACATGGGTTTCAAGGGTAGTGCTCCCTGATATTTTAATTTTCTTGAAAATTTTTGGCATGCTTCACATTTTCTCGTGTAATGATATGAATCATTAAAGACTCTAGGCCAATAGTATCTAGCCCTCATGATTTTGTGAGCTGTAGACTTTGTTGATAAATGCCCTCCACACACACCTTCATGTAACTCTTTCATGACATGTTTTGACTGGTGTTCATCTAGGCATAGTAGTAAAATGCCATCCCTATTCTTCCAGTAAAGATCTCCATCAATAAATACATATTTTGAAGCCTGTAATTTAAGTGTCCTTCTCTTGTTATCATCATACCCTTCAAGACATTTCATGTGTTTCAGATAATATATGATGTTAGTATACCATGGAATATGCTCAATGCTAAAGTTTGTGTCATTAACATCATTAGCATTACATATCTGAGAAGCCTCAAGATTATTTTCAGCCATTAATCTAGCAAGATCTTGTCCTCTCATTAGTTTGGTGTTCTGGATTTCAATATTAAACTCCTGAACTCTATTGATCCATCTACATATTCTTCCTGTAACCTCAGTTTGGACTAACACATCTTTTACTATAGCATTAGGCACATATGCTATTATTTCAGCTCCCACCAAGTATGGCCCAAAAGCTTTAACTACCTTCACCAATGCATATGCCTATTTCTCAACTATGTCATATATTAATTTTGCATTTTGAAGGGATTTGCTAAAAAATGAAATGGGTTGTTCATGTCCTTCATTATTTTTTTGTAATAGTACTGCTGCAACTGTATGATATGAGGTAAATGAGAACAGTTGGAATGGCTTACTGAAATTAGGGGATATCAGAACTGGGGCTTCTTTGATTCCCTTCTTAATGGTGGCAAATGCCTTTACTATTTCTATTGTCCACTTCACTTCTAAATTCTTCTTCAACATTCTTGATATGGGACTATCAATTTCTACAAAATTTGATATGAATCTCCTGACAAAGTTGATTTGGCCAAAGAATGATTGTATAGCTTTTACATTCTTAGGAATGGGAACTTGGTCAATGGCTTTTACTCTTTCAAGATCTATTCTTACTCCATCTTTTGAGACTATGTGACCAAGCAACTTACCCTTTGTTACTGCGAAATGGCACTTCTTAAGATTCAATGAAATTCCATATTCTAAGGCTTTAATAAAAATTTGCTCTAAATGTGTACAATGATCCTTAGCCTTTTTGGAATATGCTCTCATGTCATCCTGATATACTATCATGATTTTATTAATCAATTCTACAAAGGCCACATCCATCACTCTTTAGAATGTTGTTCCAGCATTCGTGAGTCCAAATGGCATCCTTAAATATACATACGTTGCCCATGGTGTGGTGAATGTAGTCTTATATTATTCTAATTCTTTGACTTTCACCTGATTATATCCTGAGAAAACATCCATCATTGACAATAGTTCACACCCGGTAACCTTTTGCAATATTGCTTCCATATTAGGAAGGGGATAGTTGTCCTTAAGAGAAGATTTGTTTAGATTATGACCATTTTTCTTTCTGATAGGCACCAAATTAGAAACCCAAGAATAATGCCTAATGGGTTTAATGATAGCTCCATCTCTTAGTTTTGTGAGTTCTTCAAGCATCTTAGGGGCCAATGTAGGATTGATAGGCCTCTATTTTTGCCTGAATGGTTTAGCATCTAGTTTTAATGGTATTTCATGCTGAAAAAGGTCCTCCCTATATGCTTTCAAGTCATCATATGACCATGCAAATACATGTCTATACTTCCTGAGTAAGTTAATGAGCATGCTCCTGATTTTGGGACTGAGATTCTTTCCAATGTATACGTTCTTTGGGGTTGCCTGCATTCCTAGATTAATCTCTTCAAGATCGTTCTGTATTACAGGTGTATCTTTCATTTTAAATTTGTCACACCCATCAAACACTTTATCCAATGCTATGAGTCCCTTAGGTATTTTTTTTGTTTCTAGCTAAACTATCTCTTGACCAAAGAGAGTTTCTTTTCCATCATGTTCTTCCACAAACGTATTAAAATCAATCTCTTGGTTTTCATAGTGATCAGCACAATGCAAGAAGTTGATTATATCACTATCATTATTAAACACTTGCCAGTTATGTACATTATCCAGGATAGTGGGTTTGGTTTTGAGTTCAATTTCTGTAATACCTCCTAATGTGATGTCATCCCTTTTTAATACGATATTTGCAAGAAAATCTGCCATAATGTTTTTTGATCTATCAATCCAGTTGATTGAGAAGGCATCAAACAACTCAATGTCATCCCAGACAACATTTCTATATTGCTTCAACCTCTTGTTTTTTGACAAGTATTTCCCTCTTACTTGAGAAGTAACCAATTCTAAATCACCGTATACAGCCAACTTTTTTATCTTATGCTTGGTGGCTATATTCAAACCAATGAGCAAAGCCTCATATTTTGCTACATTGTTTGTGCATTCAAATGTCAATATGAACGAGTATTTGAAAGTTTTACCTGTGGGTGAGATAAATAATACTCCTACCCCATTTCCCATTTTTCTACATGCACCATCAAAATACATTTTCCACACATCGTTCTCCTCTTTCTTAGATTCGAAATGTATTGGATTAGTATTATGCAATTCTGGCTGATTTGTTTCAACCTTGAAGGTTCCCAAATCTGTATCACAAAATAAGTTTATTTGATTTTGATCTAAGCATTCTATGATGTTCTCATATCTTGGCTCCCTACACAGCTTGATCTCTTTGCCTCCCACTGGTATTGTGGCATATGATAAATCTAATTGGACATTCCCTCCTGCCATGGTAGCCCATTGTCTTGATAAGAGCATTCCATAATAAGGTGGAATATCAACCACGGTGATATCAATGTTATAGGTTGCTTCAGGGTATGAAGCAAGTTTTATTTCCACATCCCTCATATTTCCCATGACTGGGATGGATCTATTATCCCTTGCATAACACCTACCAAATGTAGTGTCAACCCACATTCCTAGTTCTTTCATGACTGCTATTGGCATCATATTCATGGCTGTGCCTGAATCAATCACGCGGTTCCTTACTATCTTGTTTTTGATTAATAAGGTAGTGTAGAAAGGGTCCACTTGTGAGGGATTCTTTGTCAAGGTATCACCTAGATATACTTCAGGAATTTGGAATGTTTCTTGGTGAACATTGCTTGTTCTATTCTCTAATTCTTTATATTTTTGATTTGGTATATCTGAAATCAATTTAACCACTGTATTTCTGTATTTGTCTATCTTCACCATTTCCAAAAGTGGTACTGATATCTTTACCTGAGATATTGCATGAGCAATGTCAAATGAATGGGCCATAGTTTGATCATTCCTTTTTGTCTTTATATGTTCTTTTTCTTGATTTTGTGATTTATCTTTCATTTTATTTTTATCATTTTTTTCTGGTTCTCTGAAAGATGACTTTGTATTATTCTTTTTGTAATTTTGATCTTTTATAAAGATACTCCGATGTGTTCCTTATTCAACATTTAATATCCCCTTCCTTAGATTATAGCCATTTTTAGCTTGAGCTACTGCAGCTATTCTAAGAGCTTTTCTTTCATTTTCAATGGGATTTCTCCACTGATCATATGGCAAATTGTTATAATAGGTGGGTTCCTCATAGCCATCCTCCTAATCTGAGAATACTTCTTGTTTCCCCATGTTTATATGATATTTCTGGTTTCCCACATCATATTCATATCCCTCTTCCTCTGTAGAAGAATAGTCTTCATTCAACAAATATGGTGTATCTTGCATCATGTTTATTGTGTGATTGTCTCTATTATAATTGTATAATGTTTCTTCTTGTTGTACTGCTTTAGCCACCACGCAGTATTCAATAGGTCCCCCATCCTTCCAATTTGTATTATATGGCATGTCATGCAACCTAGGTCTTTCATGCCTATGCTGACCTTCTTGTTTAGTTTGCTAAATGTTTGGGCTTTGAGGAGTTCTAGGATTATCTCTTTTGCTAACCATACCTGCAGCTTTCCTATTGTTCTCAATAGTTAACGCCACTTTCTGTGCTTCAGCTAGGGTCATAGGGCACTGATTTCTAAGTTCGTACCCTGTCTTGGGATCAAATGCTTTCAAATAAATGCTTAATGCTGCTGGATCAGTTAGTTTAGATCCATGTGGTATTTTGTTGTGTAACTTGGAAAATCTCATATTGAAATCATATACTGACTCATTTTGGTATTTTTGGATGCTTATTAATTCGTACAATGCAAACTCAGGGGCATACTGATTGTCATACTGCTCCTTAAATTGACTATAGAAATCTGTTATTGAACTGATTGAAGCATCAAGTAAGCTATTGAACTAGTCTCTTGCATCTTCAGTCAGAGACATCATGAATAACCTCATTTTAACATCTTCATAATCCATACCGATATCTTGTATGAAAGCATTGAAGCCTCTGATGTGATCCTCAGCTGATACTGCACTGTTTCCAGTGAACTTGGGAACTATATTTCTCCAATTACTATCAATAGGGTATGGATACAATTGATATCTAGTCAGATCGAATTGGCCACATATATTTGTGAGGTTTTGAGGTGGAAGATTCATGGGTGGTGGGTTAGGGTAGTAATTATATCTGCCTAGAGGCTAATGATAAGCATATTGCTATTATGAATTCATATGGGGGTTCATGTGAGGGTTCTGTGGTCTACAATATTGTTGACCAGGGGGTGGGTGTGGATTAGCCATATGTTGAGAGGTGTTATGTATGAGAGGTGGTCTACGATTATTTGGGAGGGTATTTTGATGACTTCCAGATGCTTGTGGATTGGAAACACCACCTATATTTTGGTGTAAGTTTTACTATGGATTCCTCAAAATGTTTCCTATATGTGGAGGTACATATTTTGGGGTGGCTATTTTAGTCCTATTCCTTGTCTATTGAATTTCTTGTTTTAACAACCTCTCAATTTCTTCTATCTTGATCATTTCAAGTTCTTCCTGGAGCTTAAGCACATTCTGCTATGCTTCATTCATACTTCTTGTATTCTTTGGACTTTTATTCATTTCTTGATTTGAGGATCCATGTTTTACCCCTTCTTCCTGCTGTAATGACATTTTATAATCATATTTAGCTTGCCTCTGATCAATTTCCTTCATGGCCCGTGCTTCACACTCAGGTTGTTCTTGAGGATCAAGTCTGTATTTTGCTAATATATCATCAGTTATTCCATTGAAATTTTCATTTGATTCATGCAAAGGAGTAAAACTATTGTGAGTTATGATAGTTTCTTCTATATTATCCTCTTGAGCCTCCTGATTATTATCTTGATGAAAATAATTTGATGCTCCATTTCTCTTGGTGATGGTTCTAATTGGTGGAGATGATTGCAATTTCTTCCCTTCCATCTTGGATCTTCTACCATCCATTTGGTACTAACTTTCTGTTATAACAGTTTGTAGAGTCACCACCTATTTTTGTAAATAGAAAAAATTTATAATTTATTTTTTTGGATTCTTCTTGCCAGTAGAGTTACTAATTTGTATTCTAAAATTTTTTTGACTCTATAAACGAATGGTTTCTTACTAAGGTCCTTTACTTGCTTCCCCAGTAGAGTCGCCAATTTGTTAGGTCTCAAAAATGCAAGTTACAAATCCTAAGAGGATGCCAAACTCTATGATCAGATTGGCAACATTTTTGAACTAATGCGACAGAGTTTAACCTATAGGGTTGATGACTCCCTGCACTTTAGGCAATGCTATACCTAGGTGGGTGGACCTTGAAAGTTGAAGCAGATTAGATGAGTGTCAGTGCTTTGACTAAGTTAAAGGATCTACCCACTGTGGCAAATGGTGTGGAATAGATGAAAGCTTGCTAACTAATTCTATATCTAATATCTAAAAAATGATTGGTATAAATTGTATAAGCAATATCAAGGTAAAAATTAATAAATGAATTTAACTATTAAAATAAGTAAGACCAGTGCCTTTGTTGGGTAAACAGAGTCAAATGGAAATCTAAGACCAGTGTCTTATAGGGGGTAGTAACTCTAATTGTTTGGCACAATACTTTAGTTTATAACTTGTATAAACGTGCAAGGAAATGACTAACAGACTCTTCTTAATAATCTAATTGACAAAATCATATTTCTTGTTATTCACCAGAAGGAATTTTTAATCCTTTCTTGAAGGAACCAATTGAATGAATTATACAAGAACAATAGACAATATCAACTTGAAGACAAAATGACAATCCTAATTATATGGTTCTTCTTAGTGATCCAAATTAACACTTCCAGATTACTATGACTGACCAGAAGGATTATAATTTCTCTTATGGAAACCAATTAATCCAATCACACAAATACATCAAATGTGCATTGACAAATTAAATATACACTTGATATATTAATTTGAATAACAAGGAATTACTGAATTGGAGACAACCATATAATTGAATAAATTTTAACAAACAATTGATGCCAGAATAAAACCATAGAATTAGAGATCTTCTATTTACTTCTTAAATGTAATACTTGCAAAATGGTCTTTTAAAACATTGTAAACTTCATATATTATCTCTTACTGTTGATGGTAATTCAACATCATATGTTCAACTTATATAGAAATACTTATGAAGAGACAGAAGTCTTCAAAATGTCTTTTGGGAATTAAAATGATTAACACAACAATAAACAAAGAAAATGATCCTAAACCCTACTGAGCCACAAATATATCTGAGCAATGTGATCCAGGTATTCTTGGCTGCAATGTGTATTAGTAAACTCAATAGCATTCCTTGTGATCACATGCATCATCACCATCTTCTCCAGATGCTTGCCGGCTTCCCCAGATGTAGAGTCTTTATTTTTGAGAGCCTCTAGAGCTTCATGTAATATCACCTGGCACCCTTTACTCCATTCATCTTTGCTTTTCAACTCCTTGTCATCTCTGAACAACATGGGAACACCTACTTTTGAAGCCTCAATGCATTCTTTGGCATCAGTCTTAAGTTGGTCATAATATTTTTTATGTTTTTCAATCAAGCCTTTTGCACTAGAAGTACTTGCAGTATCAAGAGCATCCTTACTCTATATCTCATGGAGTTTTTCTTGAAGCCTGTTGTTTAGCCTTTCGTGCTCTTAGATCACCTTATGGTTTTCAGAATAGATATCCCAAAATTTGTTCATCCAATGCATCATATTATTGTGCCTACTCTGTAGCACTGCTACAAGTGTGTCACTCTGTACCTGAGCTCTCTGAACAACAAATGGTGACTAGGTGCTTTGTGAACTCTCTCCTTGAGTTAACCTTTTCATTGACCCTCTGAAGGTATTCTTAACAGTATCTTTCAAGAAATCATTTTATTTTGTTAATCTTTCACAGCTTAGTTTATATGCATCCCGTTCTTTGATCAGGATCTGAGCCTGTGCCTTATTTAACTTTGCAACATTAATGCCAATATCTGCAGTAATCAAGGGATCAGTTTCCCCTGCTTTCAAAGTCATAACATGCCCAAAAGTTTTTTTAGTATCTATAATGGCTGTTTTCTTATGAGGAGGGTACAAGGCCCATATCATGAGTGAGTTTTCATCGTTCTTATATTTGGTACCCATGTAAACCTCTGTGACACCCTCAGGAGTGAGCTTATATTTGTCATCAGTATTGTGCAAAAAACTATCAAACACTAGAGTAGAATTTATATCAAGACCAAGAAATATCATGACACCTACTTCTTTGAGAAGCTGTCTACCTTTACTAGGAGTCATAGCTTTCAATTCATTGTCCACTGTTGTTTTTAATATATCAATTAATTAGCTTTCATTGTTAGCCAAGACATCATCAACCGATTCCCTAATCTCTTTACCCTTGCATTTATACAAAAATGATTTAAACTCTTTAGAATGAATAAATTGATCATCTGAAATAAAAGAATCATATGCTAATTATCTAGGATCCTCATTAGCAGGCCCCTCCTCATCATGCTCTATACTAGGAGACTGATAGCATTGCATTTTTCATTTGGATATTCTGGTTGTCTATTGATGTGGCTCTTCTTCTTCTGTAGACTCCTCATCACCAGAAGACAACAACTCTATCTCTGCAAACTGTTTCCTCTTCTCATCTAATTCTCTATTATACTTCTCAATTACTAGTTCAACTTCAGCTTCTTCCATGTTCCTAATAATGTCATCATGTGGATATGGGACATGTGTATATCCACTGAGGTTTTGTTTTCTCCTTTCAAACTCAATAAAACCCTTGGGATCAAATCCTTTTCTTGCCTCTGCACATCTCATGTTGTAATGCATTAATTTGTCCATGATGAGGCCATAACCTTCTTTAGACACCAAAGTAAAATTTTTGAAGCACAAAGTACTAGGCATAAAGGATTGTTTGTCATAGGCACTCAAATTCATCACATTAGAGGAGTTCATTTGCCTGACTATCTCTAAGTAGGCAATTCTATCAAGAACTATCTTGGGCAATATAAATGGGGTATCTTCAAAACCATAAATTCTGACCATGGTAGAATCCTCAAAACAATACCAGTCTCCCCAGTTGTGGGTAACAGTAGGAGGACCACCAAAATCTTTGTGTCTGAGAAACCTCTTTATTTTATTTGATAGTGAATATTCACAAGGATGATTGAAATATCTATACAACACTTTTACATAGTATTCTTCAAAATGAATATAACTAGAATGGGCAAACCTGCTGTCCCATATCCTTGTCCACATTTTCATAGGTGACTTTTGTCCCCTTTGGTCCATTTGAGCAACTCTGAATTCACTTGGCCATAATCCCATTTCTTGGCCATAATAAAGTACCATGTGCATGAGGAGTGAGTCATGCTCAAAAGAGACCGATGGAGCATTGTTCTTGATTGCAGTTAAACCAGAATCAATTCTTCCAAAAACATAAGCAGAATCAATTCTATGGATAAGAGCAGGATCCCTAGTATGGTTCTTAAGTTAGATATCTCCAAGGATTATGATAGAGTTTCTTGGAAGTTCTTGTTTAAAGTCATTAATAAATTGGGTTTTAATGATAAAATATCCCTTCTCATTCGAGAGGTTGTTACTACTGCTAAATTCTCTGTTCTGGTTAATGGGGTTCCTAGGGGTTTTCTCTCTCCCTCTAGAGGGCTTAGACAGGGAGATCCTCTTTCACCATATTTGTTTATCATGATGGCAGAGGCCCTGGGGAGATATGTACACTCTAAGATTACCTCTAAGGAAATTGTGGGTATTAAACCTGCTTCTTCTCTATCCCCTATGTCTGTGCAGCAGTTCGTGGATGATACCATCCTCTTTGGTATCTCTTCTATGGTTGAAGCTCATAGGTGGAGGAATACTTTGAATGACTATGCCATAGCTTCTAGTCAACACATAAACTTTCAGAAGAGCAATGTGTATTTTTTTAATGCTCCGGCTGATCTCTAACAGAAAATCATTAATATCATTGGTTGTGCTGAGGCTGATCTTCCTACTATTTATCTTGGCCTCCCCCTCATGGTTAAAGAGGTTTCTCAAGGATTTTGGAATGGAATTCTAGAAAGAAATCAAAAGAAGCTGGTTGGATGGAAGGGGAAATTACTTAGTAGTGCTGGTAAATTATAGCTTTTACGAGCTTCTTTACAAGGTATTCCTACTTACTTCCTTTCTCTTTTTAAAATGCCTAGGTTTATTGCTAACAAGTTGGAGCAGATCCAAAGAAAATTCCTATGGACAGGTGTGGAAGACAAACAGAGAATGTCCTTGGTTAGTTGGGAAAAAGTCTGTCTTCCCAAATCTCATGGAGGTCTTAACATTAGATCTGTCAAGAATATGAATAAATCCCTCCTTTCCAAAATAAACTAGAATTTGGTCCATAATAACAAAGAGTGGGGGGACATTATGCAAGCCAAGTATCTCTAGGAAACTGATAATGTTGGTTTCCTTTATCAGGAGGGGCTTCCTCAGGGCTTTGTTATTTGGAATAAAATGTTGAAGTCTAGAGGTTTACTCAGACAGAGACTTAGATGGAAACTGGGGGATGGTAATTCTATCAACTTTTGGGAAGACATTTGGTTGAATGATAAGGCCCTTGTTGCTCAAGGTGATTATGGAGTTGTTGCTAGCATTGCTAAACAATTTTTTGGGGCCAAAGTTTGTCATTATATTCACAATAATAATGGTATCAGGATTTGGAAAAATCTCCTAGATTGTTGTGCTCAAAGACCTAAGCTCACTCCTAAAATGCAGTCTATCCAACATTTAATGCTGGGGGTTAGAATCCCTCTCTTTTCTAGGGAAGATGAATTGTATTGGTGGTCGGATAAGAAAGGGTAGTTTTCTGTTAAGTTTGCTTACCATTTGCTGATCCCTGATGTGCATAAAAATGAGCTTTGGAGGAAAGTTTGGAATCATAAACTTATCCCTAAAATTAATATGTTTTGGTGGGCTACTATTCATAACAAAATCTTAACTCAAGATAATTTATAGAGGAGGGGTTTCACTCTGGTTAATAATTGTTTTCTGTATTTTGAGGAGGAAACAGTCTCTCATTTATTCCTCCACTGTGATTTTGCCTGGGAAATTTGGAATTCTATCTTAAGGAACTTTGGCATTCAATGGGTTTGTAATTATGATGTTAATAAAGTCATTGACAACTAGTGCTCTACTTTCTCTCATCCCTGGCTTGTTGAGCTTTGGAATCAAACTCTGCCTTGTCTTGGTTGGACTTTATGGAAGGAGCATAATAACAGAATTTTTAGGGAGACTACTAGGGATACCTCTCAAGTCCTTCAGTGTTTTTCCAAGAGCCTTATGGAAAGTGTGATCAATTCCCACATGAAAATTGCATAAAAACCTCTTTCTCAAGAAGAAGAGCAAATTGCAACCAATTGGAGAATTCTTAACCAAATTCTGGCTCATGACAATTCTAAATAGTTGTAGAGATTAAATACTAGATGGGTTCCCTTGAAGCCCCATTGGCTCAAATTAAAATTTGATCGGGCTTCTAAGGCTGATGGTAAAGCTAGTGGTGGTGGGATTATAAGAGAAGACAAAGGATGGTTGGTTGCTGCCTATGCTGGCGGGATAGGTTTTCAAAGCAATAATTTTGCTGAAGTTGCTGCTCTTTTATGGGGTGTGAAGTTGGCTATTTTTCTTGATATCCAGTAATTGTATATTCAGGGGGATTCTAAATTGATTACAAATGCTATTACTAACGAGTCGACTTGTGGCTAGAAATTGAAAGATATCATAGTTGATATCTAGATCCTTATGCAGTGGATCTCTAGAGTCGATATCTCTCATATTTATAGAGAGGGAAATGGGGTTGCTGATGCCCTTGCTGACTATGGCTAGAAATTTTCAAACTGGTGATGTTGGCGCCAAGTTAAAAACATCCCTTTAAACATAAGGGACTTAATTCAAAAGGAGCTGACGTGTCAAGGATGACTCATCACACTAAGAGAGATAGTTTGTTCCATCAGTTTTGTTGGAAGATGCTGATGTGTATCTCGAAGTACATGCTTTTATGTACTTCAGTGCTTAATGTCACTTTTGTATTATTACTCCCTTGTGTTAAGGCGAGTTGCTTAGTTGCTAATAATAGCAAATCCCTGATTATCATGTTTGAGCATGGGAAGGGTAGGCTTCAATTGGGTTCTTGAAAGGTGACTCTTATTAATGATAATCTGTACAAACCTATTATCATTATTCCTTATCAAGCTAATACTTTTACCATTCACATTTACCCTGCGAATTTCTAGTTCTGGGGGTTTTGTGTTACTGTTTGGGAAGCTAAAATGGGAGGTGATCAGATTCAAACGGAGCCTATTTTCGATTGCAAATTCAAAGACAATGCTGTGGTCTGGCACTATTGCAAGGAAGGTGGTATCAACCCATTTCTGGAATGGCTTAATGGTTATGATGAGAATCTATCTGAACAATTCACTCATACCTGGCAAAACCGTAGAGTCACTGTTGGGAGAATTGGATTTGAAATTTTTGAGAAAGTTATTGCTATGGCGACGTGTCTTTCTACCAAGGGGACCAAGCTGCAAAGGAAAGCAAAAGTGGTGGACCATTCTAACCAGAAGTTGTTCCTTGCGGATGGTGAAGAACTTGTTCCCTACCAGGGAGGGTTTGAAAGGGCCAAGCTGCTAGAGCCGTGGGACGAAATGTGTTTCCTCCTCATGAAATACTTCACCCTGGAGGGTCAGTTTACTAGGTTTTACAATTACGACCTTCCTTTGCTCAATCATTTTAGACGTAATGCTCACATTAGTTTCCTGTTCTATTTATTGTCTTCTCTTGAGCATTCGGTCTTTTGGGCTAATGCTAAGTCGGCTAAGAAACACTCTAAGAAACTCGTGCCCCTGCATCAAGGTCTTATACTTTGCTTATACAATTTTCATCTTGCTTTGAAGCCACGTAAGTCTATCTAGACCCATAGTGGTGAAATTTCTACCAATCCTGATGATACTACTGTCTCTGAAGAGCCTGAGCCTTGCCCTTCCCCTACTTCTCTTAAATTGAAAGGGTTTTTTTTTTGCTGTCCAATGAGGATACTACCATGGTGATCGTTGCTCACACTCCAGCCTCCAAAGGGAGTGTCGAAAGTAAGAAGAGGAAAACTAGGGAGATTGAAGAGGATAATGCGGGGGATGTTGTGGGGACCCCTATAAATCTTAGTAGTACTCCTGTGGGACTTGGCAGTAAATTTACTTTGTCTGCTAAAGAAAAGAAGGGTGGTTTATCTTCTGCGGTTAGGAGGTTGGGTAGGATGATACTAAGGACTTTGAAGTCCAAGAGATTTCTGAAGATGCCGAGGGCAAGAATGTGGATAAACTGACTGATGTCTCGGGAGGTGCTATTGCTGACTCTAAGGACAATTTTGATGAAGGGGGGAAGATATTTGTGGAGGAAGCTGCTGATGAGACTGAGGAAGGTGATGGCCATGGGCATGACATTGTTGTCTTGAGGGGTTGGGTGGAGAAGCTAGAATAGTTAATTTGTAATGTACTCAGGCGAACTGTGTTACTTAACCTTTCTGTGTTGTAGGACATTAGGACTACTGTTCCTGATGACAAAGAGGAGAATTTCAAAAATTTGAATGAATTTATTGAAACTTTGGCTAAAAGATGGGAGAATGTTTCTCCCTAGTTCTATTTTTATTATGTTGTTTGTTCTCGGCTACTATATTTCTACAGTCTTTAGGTTGGTTATGCTGTCTTTGCTAGTTATGCTAGTTAAGTAGGTTATACTGTAACTATTTCTAGGCTCTTTTGTTCTGTTGCCTCTGGGATTTCTTTTTGTTGTACTAAAAGGGTTCAGCCCCTTGTTTTAGCAGCCTTATTATATCAAAAACATAGGCAGCATAGTGAAACTGCCTAGCATTGTGACACTGGATATCTGTGGCTATCACCATTAGATGAATTGTCATAAAATCAAGAACCTCTGATCCTAGGACTTGGTCCATGGAATAATATGTGTATTGTATATATGGTTCAAACAATGACACATGGAATGGAGGTCCATCATTATCATTAAGAGGCACTATTTCTCCTTTAGCCTTAGGCCTGTGAAGAGGTAATCTCCATCCATTATATGTGGTGTCCATCCTCCAGTATTCTTTGTCCAAATCTTCATAAACTATGGGAATAGTACACAAATCATCTAAATCAAATACTTCACAAATTGCATTTTTGGACAAATGTATAACAGGCTCTCCTTGTGGATTGCATATGGCCTTGAGGCTTGGATTGTAATGTTTAGCCAGGTGTTTAAGGAGTTTTGAATTCATAAACTCATCAGGGATGACCAATTTTCCCAAATTCAAGTGTCGTGGATTAGACACTGGGACATTCCTGAATCTTCTATTGTAATGGAATTTGAATAATTCATAACCTCTTATTGGTGTCCACACATTTCCAAGGTATTTACATCTGTCTTTCAATTTCTCTACCTCTGCCCTAAGTTGTGCAGACCTTCGAGCTTTAGGGGTAGAACTAGGGAATTGGTCAATTAAATCATGATTCAGTTTCCATTCTTTTATTTTGTCGTCAGGGCTTTTATCAATTTTTTGTTTCTTGGGTTTACTAGTTTCACCTAGCTGTTTTCTACCCTTTCCTTTTACTGGAGTCTCCATTACAATTATGGATAGAAAATTCAAACTGTAGTCTATCACATAGAGGTTTTTGAGTATGTACCTGTTATCTGATGATTGAACTCCTTTATCCTTTCCTCTGAGTTCTCGTTTACGTACTCCTTTCAGACAGTTCAATTGAATCTAATTGCAATGATTTCGAATGGCTCTTCAAAGGATTTCTTCTTGGTCTACAATTAATTGTTCTAGTGTATTAAATTTTGTGATCATTGTGAGATGTCACATCATCATAACTCCCCTCATCGATAGGACTTTTCTAATGTTAGGGTGATCGAATAGCTTCCTATGGCACAAACATTTGCATGTGGATTAATTGTTTTGACCCTTCGTTTTGTCTCCTCGATGTCATCTTTTATAAAAGCATATATAAGTTTGTATCGGCAAGATATTTCAAGATCTAATCGATATAGAAATGAGCATGGCTATCATTAGCCTAACTTACTTTATCGCCATGGGAATAACATCTTACTCTGATATTTCAAGTGTCTCCGATATGAATATTGGCAAGAGTCTTATCGATAAGTGCGGCTACTATCATCATCGGAACAACATATGATATCGGGATGACTTATTTCAAACTATCTGATCATGGTTGTTTCCCTGATACCCTTTTTATATCCTTCATCAGAGTGATCACTATAGCATGTTACCAAAATCCTTTATCCTCGTGACCATCAATTTGGCAAGACTCGTAAACTTTGTTCCGACTTGTTCACTTTCGCCGATGGTTTTTGTCTTCTGTACATATCGGTGTGACTTAGGCCGAAACAATCCCTTTAGTCACTGAGACATTAAAATGTTGGAGAGACTTTAATTCTTCACCCTGATGTCCATCTCCTACCGATGATCACTATTTTCATCCATTCCATGGGTTGTTCGGTGAGAGTCCTACCGAATTCCTTCATCGGTATGATTTATATTTTTGGGGGGTTTTTCTAAGTATTCTCTGATATATTTTCTTATGCCTATAGTCCTCACTTTTGATTAACTTGGTGTGACTACAAATTCTCTCTCCGATGAAGGGTCATTGGTGTTACTCCTTTTGTCAGAGATCTCTGAAGCTTTCTCTCCGACCATTATTCTCATGCCGATAAACATTTAGCCTGTTTTAAATTGAACATGGATTGGTATAAAGAAGCCACTAAGGTCTTGCCAAAATTGAGGGGTGAGGCAATTATTTGTGATGAAAATCATGTGATTTTATAGAAATCATCCACTTCTATTATGATTTTGGGCACATGATTGTCTGATCTAGTTAGCCATGAGGTGGGTAGAAGTATAGGAAAACTTTGAAATTTTCCTATCCCAACAAACCCCACCACCACTAGCCTTACCATTAGATTTTGAAGCCCCATCAAAATTTAATTTGAGCCAACCAGACTTCGGGGGGGTCCACCTAGTATATAGCCTCTGAAGTTGTTTAGAGTTATCAAAGGCAGGGATTTGATTAAGTATCCCCCAATTAGCAGCCATACTTTCCTCATGCTAGGTGAGGTTTATAAACATTCTTAACATGAGAATTGGTCACACTTTCAATAAGAATCTTAGAGAGAAAATAGTAGACTTGAGAATGATCTTTGGTAACCTCCCTAAAAATTTTGTTATTCCTTTCCTTCCACAAAATCCAACAAATAAAGGGAAGGGTTTGGTTCCAAATCTCCACTAACCCATTGTAGACCAAAGTTTAGAAGCACTCTACTCCAAATTTCTCTAGCAAAGTCACAATGTAGAATTAGATGGGGAATAGTGGTGCAGGAGCACCCCTTAAACAAGCCAAATATACATCTAAGGGAGAAGACTAACGTTTTAATATGTTTTATGCATTTCATGTTGTCATGTAGTATTTGTGTTGTCATTTCATGTTTGTAATAAAGACCCCACCATGTGAACCGACCCCACCATATGAACTAAGGTCACAAATTTAGCATCCTGATAAGCTAATTTGGACATCTTAGACATTTGGGGTATGTGGATGATTAAATCAAATGTGTCGTGTTGTTAGGTGTTGTGTTGTCTTGTGCCAAACATGTGTCATGTGATTAGTTAGGGTTTTGGCTTATAATCTTGATTAAGCAAAATCAGAAGAAGAGAGTTGGTAATCAAACAGGCAGAGGTGGTTGAGGAATGGTTTGCCTTCCACCTTATGTAGCTATCAAATGTATGAATCTTTATAATCGGCCTGTGTTCTTTGAGACGGGGAGTGAGACGAAGTTGGAGTGAAGAATTAGAAATTCTATCAGTTGTGTTTTACAAATTCTAGGTTCTGTGTAAATTCCCTGTGTATCGAATTGTTCTATGTATATTATCTGTATAGAATTATTTTGTATTTAATTTAGTTTTTTGTTGTTGAGATGCAAGATTGAAACCATTCCACTGGTGGATTTCTCTAAAATTAGTGGAATGGACTTTGTACAATAGTTTTCTATTTTGTTTTCTTTTTGTTCGTGGTTTTGGCAGAATAGAAACTGCGATATTTGTTGCAGAGGAGGTTATCGACATGAGATTCCAATATACATTTTATGTATATACGTCAATTTCATGCCTAGAACAGTTTGTGAGTATATCGCATTTGTATGCAAGTGTCATCCTGTGTATATCCTGTGAAGAAAGGTATGTATAAGAGTCCATTTGGGTTAAGTTCATGTTGTTTGCTGAATATACAAGTAGTGTGTATATCACTAATGTACCTGAGTACATATCATGTGTATATCACAATTGTATGTGAATATACATTTTGTGTGTATCCTGCATCTATGTATCAGGTTGCAAAAGCATGTTCTAAATGTATGTTGGAAGTTCACCCTTCTGCAGATACAAGGAGTAGCCGACATTATATATTTGCGGTGGTTGAACAAATTCAAAGGTTCAACAGGTTCAATTGGTTCATCGGAGTAAGTGGTGCCGATAGTTGAACCGACGGTTGAACCGGTTCAATGGTTCAACAGGTTCAATAGGTTCATCGAGATACAAAGGTTCATTTGGTTCACCAGAAGAAATCTTAAAGTTGCCGAAGAGTATGTGTTGCTGATGGTTGAAGCAATAGTTGAACTGGTTCAACGGTTCAATATAATATGGTTCAACGGTTCATTCGGTTCACCGGTTCAACAAGGAGTAAACGGTTCAAGCGATAGTTGCCGACAGCATTAAGTCTAAGTGATGGGAGTATGTTGAACCAATAGTGTATATTGAATTGAATAATTGAAGTTTCAAAGGTTCAATGAGTTCTTTGGGTTCAAGTGGTTCAAAGGTTTAACCACAACAATAGTTTCATATTTTAGACCTGTAATTCACCGCTTCGCTGCATTGCTCTGCGTCAAGTGATATCAGAGCGAAGGAGTATCCTTTGGGTAGAAGAAGAAGACAAGATGTCAGATGAAGAGAGATCACAAGAGTACCCCACAAAGATGACCAACGCTGAGTTGGCGGTCCTAGTGAAGAAGCAAATGGCAGAGAGTAGAGCAGCTTGGGCTCAGAATTAGGCCTTGAAAGAAGAGTTAGAGAAGTTGAGGGATAGAGTAGAGAAGGGAGAAGAAGATTCTAGTGAGTGAGAAGATGGGGATGAAGAGGAGATCCCTAGGTAGGAAGAGATAGAGGTTCCTATAGACCAGAGACTCTTACTTAACACCCTCAAATCGATGGAGAGAAGGACCATGGATATGAAAATAGACCTGCTAGGGTTTGCAGGTAAAATGGAACCTGATTCAGTGATGGAGTGGATAGACTCCTTGAATAACTTCTTTGAGACTGAGGAAATACCAGACCACCAAAAGGTGAGAATGGCCCAATCCAAAATGAAAGGGGCTGCACTAAATTGGTCGAATTTCATCCAAGATGACAGGGTGAAAGAAGGAAGAACAGAGTTGCTACTTGGAAGAAGATGATGGTTTTAGTGAAGGAGGCCTATGTTCCATTGGATTACAACATCCAATTACATAAGAGGAAACAAAACTTGAAGTAGAAGGAGTTAGATGTCAGCTCATACACAAAAGAGTTCATGAAACTATGTGTCAAGACAAAGATAAAGGAGGGTGAGGAAGAGAAGGTGGCAAGGTACCTCAATGGATTGAGGTTTTCCATCCAAGAAGACATAAATCTACATAACCCAGAGACAGTCCAAAAGTGCTACCAATTGGCACTCAAAGTGGAAGAAAAATTAAAGAGAAGACAAGAGTAGAATAGTAGAGGAAGAGGGAGGCAACAAAGGGGAGGAAGAAGTCCTTTCAGAGGTAGAGGAAATGGATTTGGATACCAAGGTGAATCAAACCAAGAGAACAACAAAGGAGACAACAGTCAAACTCAAGGGGGAAGTTACAATCAAAGAGGAAACTTTAGGGGCAGAAGACCACCGTCTAGAGGGAGATCTTAGGGTAGGGGACCTATCAGATGTTACAATTGCAATCAAGAAGACCACATAGCCAGCAGATGTCCAGGAAAGGCAACAAGTTCAATAGGAGAAAGGAGGATAAATCTGATCCAAGAATCTGATTGTCAAAGTGTGACAAGCTCAAACACTTTTCAAAGTGTGAATGCTCCTGATAGTTATGGATATCATGAGAAAGGAGAATCTTTGATGATTAGGAGAGCAATGACCACCATGAAGGTGCCTGACAAAGAACCCCCACAAAGGAAGTCTCTCTTTAGAACTACTTGCAAGGTAGGGGGAAAGGTATGTAAAGTTCTGATTGACTCTGGATACACTAAAAATTTTGTGTCATTTGAAATGGTAAAAAAGCTTAAGCTTAGAAGACTACCACATCCTTGCCCATACAAGGTCTCTTGGCTCACCCAAGGTCAGCAAACATTTGTGGAAGAACAGGCTTCGGTGGAGTTTCAAATTGGACCATACAAGGATAGATTATTGTTTGACATTGGCAAGATGGATGCTTGCCATCTCCTATTTGGAAGACCATGGCAGTATGACTTGAAAGCACACCATGATGGAGTTAGAAACACATATTCAATCACCAAGGATGGTAAGGTGATAGAGTTGCTACCATTAATGGAGAATGAGGTGGAATGAAAAGGGAAAGAATTCAAGGCGATGATGGTAGAAGGCAAACAATTCATGAAAGAGATAGTAGAAGAAGCAACAGTTGCATATCCTCTAATTCCATGCCTAAAGGTGAACAAGGAGCAGCAGTAGGAAGTCAAGGGAGAGAAGAGGCAGAGGTTCATAGATCCGGCTGTCCAAGAGCTATTGGACAAATACAAAGGCATCATCTCTGATGGAATGCCAAGGTCCCTACCACCTATGAGGGATGTCATCCATTGCATAGATCTGATCCCAGGATCTACACTTCCAAACAAAGCAGCATACAAGCTTACCCCAGAGTAGAATACAGAGGTAACAAGGAAGATTGAGGAGTTGTTGGAGACATGCCTAATTGGCAAGAGTTTAAGCCCATGTGCAGTACCGGCTGTACTAGCACCAAAGAAGGAAGGCACTTGGAGACTTTGTACTGATTCAAGGGCTATCAACAAGATAACAATCAATTATAGGTTCCCAATTCCTAGGATAGAAGATTTGCTTGATTACTTGGGGGGTGCTAAATATTTCACAAAAATAGATTTAAAGAGTGGCTATCATTAGATTAGGATTAGGCCAGGAGATGAATGGAAAACTGCATTTAAGACCAATGAGGGGTTGTATGAGTGGAAGGTCATGCCTTTTGGTTTGTCCAATGCCCCTAGTACCTTTATGAGGTTGATGAATGAGGTCTTGAGGGAATTCATAGGTAAATTTGTCATAGTATATCTAGATGATATCCTGATTTTCAGTAATACAATGGAAGAGCACCTCAAACATATAGACCTGGTCCTCAAAAAGTTACATGAAGAGCAACTAATGGTCAACTTAGAGAAGTGTTTGTTCATGTAGGAAGAGCTCATCTACTTGGGATTTGTCATCTCACATAACAAACTGAAAATGGATCAAGAGAAGGTAAGTGCCATATTGTCTTGGCCAACTCCTAAAACCTTGAATGATGTTAGAAGTTTCCATGGGTTAGCAATCTTTTATAGGAAGTTTATAATGGGGTTTAGTCATGTTTGTGCACCCATGCTTGACACCATAAAAGGAGGATAGAAGTGTAGATTCACTTGGACAAAGGAGGCAGATGATTCATTTGAAACATTGAAGAAGAAGGTGGTAGCATAGCCAGTCCTTGCACTTCCTGACTTCAACTAGATTTTCTAGGTAGAATGTGATGCAAGCCACATGGCAATTGGAGCAATACTCAGTCAAGAAGGTAGACCTATTGCATTTTTTAGTGAGAAACTAAATGATGCAAAGAAGAGATACTCATCATATGATTTGGAGATGTATGCTCTAGTACAGTCACTCAAAAAGTGGAGGCATTACTTGATGCCCAAAGAATTCATAGTGTTCACAGATAATCAGGCTCTTAGTTTCATAAACATCCAAGAGAAGCTGAACCATAGGCATATGAAGTGGGTGGAGACTTTGCAAGCATTCACCTTCACACTCAAGCACAAGAAAGGGGTCAAGAACAAGGTAGCAGATGCTTTGAGTAGGAGGGCTCTAACTAGCAATCAGATCCAATTGGAGAGTGTTGGCATTGACTATTTGAAGACCATGTATGATGCTGATGAAGACTTTGGAGAAATCTATAAGGTATGTATTTCCTTTGGAGACAAATATCATGTTGAGTTCTCTGAATTTCTGATCCAAGATGGATTACTTTTCAAGGGTGGATAGTTGTGTATTCCACAGTGTTCTATGAGACTGAATATCATTAGGGAGAAACATTGTGGGGTCATGGCAGGACATTTTGGTCTAGATAAGACTCTTGATCTTGTGAAGAGACATTACTATTGGCCCAAGTTGCAGTCAGATGTGAGGAGATTTGTGGAGGCATGTGTGATATGTTAGAAAGCAAAAAGGAGATCCACTAATGCAGGTTTGTATCAGCCACTACCCATTCCTTCTAAGCCATGGGAGAGCATAAGCATGGACTTTGTATTGGGTTTGCCTAGAACAAGGAAGGGATATGATAGTGTTTTTGTTGTAGTAGATAGATTTAGTAAAATGGCACACTTCTTTCCATGCAAAACCACTTGTGATGCTTCATATGTTGTAGATCTATTTTTCAAAGAGATAGTGAGGATACATGGTTTGCCATTGAGCATAGTGTCAGATAGAGATGTGAAATTTATTGGCCACTTTTGGAGGACTCTTTGGAAGAAGCTTGGAACTAATTTATCCTTCTCATTAGCCTACCATCCTCAAACAGATGGATAGACTAAAGTGGTTAACCATTCATTGGGAAATCTACTAAGGTGCTTAACAAGGAAGCATGGAGAGAAGTGGGATAACATCCTACCACAAGTAGAATTTTCCTATAATGACACCATTAATAAGAGTACAGGGAAGTCACCTTTTCAGGTGGTATATGGTGTTCATCCAAGGGGTATTTTGGAGCTGAGAGATCTGCCTATAGGAGAGTCTATTAGTGTAGATGGAGAAGCCTTTGCATCAGCCATCAAGGAGGTGCATGATCAAGTCAAGAACCAACTCCAACAAACTACATTGAAGTATAAAACATATGCTGACAAGAAAAAGAGGGATGCACAATTTGATGTTGGGGATTTGGTGTGGGTTCATCTGAAGAAGGAGAGGCTCCCAAAAGGTAAACATACCAAGCTAATGCAGAGGAAGATTGGACCATGTCAGATTTTGAAGAAGTGTGGGTAGAATGCTTATGAGATCCAACTTCCTCCTGACCTTGGATTGTCACCTATTTTCAATGTATGTGATTTAACTCCATACAAGCAGAATGCAGATGTAGAACAGGAACCATTGCTAGGTGCAGCAAATGATGATATTCCTAAGCATGATCCAGCAAAATTGAAGAAGATATTAGACTCAAGAGTGACAAAGAAGACAAGGAACAAAGAGTACATGGAGTACTTGGTGGCTTGGCACAAGAAACTTGATTCAAAGGTAGTTTGGATGACTGAAGATCAGATCACAAACCATGGTACAGACTTTCAAACTCTGATCTTAAGTGGGCTTGAGATCTCTTCTCTCGGGGAGTATGGTGCAGGAGCATCCCTTCAACAAGCCAAATATACATCTGAGGGAGAAGACTAAGGTTTTAATATGTTTTATGCATTTCATGTTGTCATGTAGTATTTGTGTTGTCATTTCATGTTTGTAATAAAGACCCCACCATGTGAACCGACCCCACCATATGAATCGAGGTCACAAATTTGGCATCCTGATAAACCAATTTGGACATCTTAGACATTTGGGGTATGTGGATGATTAAATCAAATGTGTCGTGTTGTTAGGTGTTGTGTTGTCTTGTACCAAACATGTGTCATGTGATTAGTTAGGGTTTTGGCTTATAATCTTGGTTAAGCAAAATCAGAAGAAGAGAGTTGGTAATCAAATAGGTAGAGGTGGTTGAGGAACGGTTCACCTTCCACCTTCTATAGCTATCAAATGTATGAATCTTTATAATCAGCCTGTGTTCTTTGAGACAGGGAATGGGATGAAGTTGGATTGAAGAAATAGAAATTCTATTAGTTGTGTTTTACAAATTCTGGGTTTTGTGTAAATTCCCTGTGTATTGAATTGTTCTGTGTATATTATCTATATAGAATTGTTTTGTATTTAATTTAGTTTTTTGTTGTCGACATGCAAGATTAAAACCATTCCACTAGTGGATTTCTCTGAAATCAGTGGAATGGACTTTGTACAATAGTTTTCTATTTTGTTTACTTTTTGTTCATGGTCATGGCAGAATAGAAACTGCAAGATTTGTTATAGAGGAGGTTATCAGCGTGAGATTCCAATATATATTTTATGTATATATGTCAATTTCATGTCGAGAATAGTTTGTGAGTATATCGCATTTATATGCGAGTGTCATCCTGTGTATATCCTGTGAAGAAAGGTATGTATAAGAGTCCATTTGGGCTAAGTTCATGTTGTTCGCTGAATATACAAGCAGTGTGTATATCACTAATGTACCTGAGAATATTTCATGTGTATATCACAATTGTATGCGAATATACATTTCGTGTGTATCCTACATCTGTGTATCGGGTTGCAAAGCATGTTCTAAATGTATGTTGGAAGTTTGCCCTTCTGCGGATATGAGGAGTAGCTGACATTATATGTTTGTGGTGGTTGAACCAATTCAAAGGTTCAATAGGTTCAATTGGTTCATCGAAGTAAGTGGTGCCGATAGTTGAACCGACAGTTGAACCGGTTCAACGGTTCAATGGGTTTAGTAGGTTCATCGAGATACAAAGGTTCATTTGGTTCGCCAGAAGAAATCTTGAAGTTGCCGAAGAGTATGTGTTGCCGATGGTTGAACCGATAGTTGAACTGGTTCAACAGTATGGTTCAACGGTTCATTTGGTTCATCGGTTCAACAAGGAGTAAACGGTTCAAGCAATAGTTGCCAATAGCATTAAGTCTGAGCGATGGGAGTATGTTGAACCGATAGTGTATATTAAACTGAATAATTGAAGGTTCAAAGGTTCAACGAGTTCTTTGGGTTCAAGTGGTTCAAAGGTTCAACCACAACAACAGTTTCGTATTTTAGACCTATAATTCACCGCTTCACTGCATTGCTCTATGTCAGAAAGTAAGATAGTAGCCTTGGTAAGTGAAAATTACTTTTGGCCTCAGATACATAAGGATGTTAGGAAATTTGTGTAGAGTTGTAGAGTTTGTCAAGTTGCGAAAGGAAGTAGTCAAAATACTAGATTGTATAAACCTTTGATAGTACAAGAAAGACCTTGGGAAGACATAAGTATGGGATTGCCAATATTTGTAGTAGTGGACAAATTTTCAAAGATGACATATTTCATACCTTGTAAGAAGATAACTAATGCAGTGCATGTAGCTGACCTATTTTTCAAGGAGATTATGAGATTGCATGGGTTACCTATGAGCATAATTTCAGACAGAGATACCAGATTTCTTGGATACTTTTGGAAGACACTTTGGAAGAAGATGAAGATAGATTTGAAGTTCAGTTCAGCATTTCATCCACAGACTGATGGACAGATAGAGGTAGTGAATAGGAGTTTGGGAAAGTTGTTGAGATGTTTGGTTGGAGAAAAGACAGGAAGTTGGGATTTGATTCTTTCACAAGAAGAGTTTGCATATAATAATTCAGTGAATAGGAGTACTAGAAGAATACCTTTTGAGATTGTTACCAGAGTAAACCCTAGAGGAGTTGCAAAATTGAGAGATATCAATATGGAGGAAAAGAGAAGTGTAGAGGCAGAAGAATTTGCAGGACACATAGATATAGTGCATAATCAGGTTAAGAAGCATTTGGAGGAGATGAACAGAAAATACAAAGAGCAAGCAAATGAGAAGAGAAGACACAAATAATTTGTAGTTGGAGATGAACTAATGGTGTACTTGAGAAAAGAAAGATTTCCAGTTGGGACTTATAACAAGTTGAAGATGAAGAAGTTTGGACCTTGTAAGATACTCAGAAAGTTTGATTCAGGAAATGCATATGAAGTGGAGTTACCAGAGACATTGGGCATTTCACCTATTTTCAACATTGCAAACCTTTATCAGTAACATGAAGTAGAGTTCAGTGACAGCATTGAAGATGACTTGAAGCAACAATTACCACAACAAGTACCAGAGTAGATTGAGGACATTTTGGATAGCAGAGTTGGACGTAGCACCAGAGGAAGATAGTACAAAGAATATCTTGTGAAATGGAAAGGAAGACCAGAAGAAGATTCATCATGGATTTCTCAGGCTAAGGTGGACCATCTTGGTTTTCCTCTAGCCCCAACAAAGTGTGGGACTCACTTTTTCAATAACCCCGGATGTCTGATGAAGGAGCATCCCTAGTTCAAGAGCAATCTTGCATGAACCAAAAATATTTGCATTTCAATTTGTTTACAGTTTAGGTTGTTTCTTTTCATTTTCTAGTTCAGTTCATGGTGCAGTCATGGTTAGGGGGGTCCTCAAAAAGAACAATCCAAACAGTGCATCTAGAGTAAACACAACAGAAACAACTCAAAGATATAAGACAAATATAGATTCAATCATTCAGAATATCATGGACTCCAAATACAAATTGGTCGGCAACATGTGGGCTTACAATTAGTGCTCATTGGTGAGATTATAGAATATCAGAATATGCACAAGATATTGCCTTGAAGCTCGTTCACAAAGAATTCAAACTATTAATTATGAATCAATTTCTAACTATCAAAATCTTCATAACTACTTTCCTAAGGATCTATTACATCAATATATATCATCTCTAAAATAATAGATTCCTTTGTGTTGGCCAAGGAAGGTCACAAACTCCAATGAAGAGCTGTAACATGTTTACATGGATATGTCAGACCTATTTGAATAGAACTCCTCTACAAATGAATGGAATGGTGTGCAGATCTTGGGGAAGGTCAACCACAAACTATAGATCATTGATGATGTGTCATTAGGCTCTACAAATCAAGAAATGATCCACAAGTCTTCTCCTTCAGCTGATTGCTTGAGATGGTCAGGATGCTCTATTCTAAGAAAATAGTCATTCTTCTAATATCGATAACTTTCTAGTAATTGATCCAAATGCTCTAAAAATTGGATATGATGTGCATGAATGAATCTAGATTTTACGTCTAGCTCCATAAGATCTGAAATGTAATTGTGGTAGGATATAGACCAAAATATAGAAACTGTTGCTGACTGAACTGCCTAAACGGAACTAGAAAATGAAAAGAAACAAACTGAAATGTAAATGTTTTTGGTTGATGCAAGATTGCTCTTGAACTAGAAATTCCCCTGCATCAATTTAGGTAGTTCAATCAGTAGCAGTTCTATATTTTGGTCCACATTCTACCGTAGTTGCATTTCAAATCTTGTAGAGCTAGACTTAGCATCTAGATTCATTCATGTACATCATATCTAAATTTTATATCATTTGGATCAGGTACCGGTAAGATATCGCTATCCGAGGATCAACTATTTTCTCAAAATAGAGCATCCTAATAGTCTTGATCAATCAACTGAAGGAGAAGACTTGTGGAGCATTTCACGACATGTGGAGCTAAATTGCACAGCATTCAATGTTGTTTAGTTCATGGCTGACCTTCCCTAAGATCTGCAAGCTATTCTATCCATTCGTGAAGGAGTTCTAATCAAATAGGTATGACCTATCTATGTATGCATGTTACATCTCTTCATTGGAGTTTGTGATCTTCTTTGGCTGATGAAGAGGAATCTTATGTTCCAGAGATGATATATATTGATGTATTAGATGCCTAGTAAAGTATTGAATGACATAGTGATAGTTGATAGTTTGAATTTCTCATGAAGGAGCTTCAAAGCCTTATCTTGTGCATATTCTATAATCAGGCTTATGAGCCCTAATTGTAAGCCCGCATGTTGTCGGCTAATCTGTATTTGAATTCTACGATATACTGAATGACTGAATCTACATTTATTTCATATTTTCAAGTTGTTTCTATTATGTTTACTCTAGATTCATGGACTGGATAGTTCATTCTATGAACCCTCCTACCATGACTGCACCATTAAGAGAGAGGCAAAATAGTAGTATGTATTAATCATGAAGGCTAGAAATCCATTACAAAATTAGAACAATTTGTTGCAGGAGAAGAAGACACAAAATAATCAATTGCACTCATTAGTGAACCATACTAGGAGACATTAAAGGCCTAGATGCAAGCACAGTACATCAAATTCTACTGATTATTGCAATTGCATTACAAGGCTTATGATCTGCAATAAACTTCACCACTCACGTGATGACCCCGAAAACTAGCTAACAACAAAAAAAATCTTTCTTTCATGTATATATAGAATTTTAATCTATTCTGCTATAGTAGGCGCTAAAAATTGGTCATCTAGCCCTGCACATGCCCACGCTACATTCAATTTGGCCCAGTAGTGATGTCAGAAGATCTGCAGAAAGGGGACGGTGACCATGTCCTGTCAGGTCTGAAACTTTGTAGAGGAAGATTGCCCACATGCAGGGCTGTCAGACACATTTAGGAAGGAAGGTCTAAAATCCTTTAAGCAAATTCCATTTTGTCCCTTCTTGTACAATCACATTGAAGGATTTAACTATTTCAACTACCTGATTATGACTTTTCTACAATATTTATACTTCAAGTATTAAATACCCTCTACAACAGTATAGAATTGTGTCCTTCAAGATTTTACAACACTTTAAAATATTTGAACTTATTTAAATATTCTAAAGCATTACATTTCATTGATTTTCCCTTTTCTAGCATTTTTTTATTTTTCCTTATCGGCAAAATCTCTCTTTCATGAACTGAGCTTTCCTCTATCTTTTCCTTTTTCTTCAGTCGGTAAAAATATCTTTTCATGCACTACTTCCTTGGCTGAGTATTTGTCCTTTCCTTTCTTCCCTTTCACCTTATCGGTGAATTTTCACTTTTATGAACTTGGTTGTCTTTACTTTTGCCTTATCGGTAAACTCTTCATTTTGAGAACTATTTCTTCCTTCGCCACTTTATCTTCCATTTTGCCTTATGGGCAAATTCTCTATTTGGTGAACTTGGCTTACCTCTGACTTTCCTTTTCATTTTTTTACCTTATTGGTAAAATTCACCTTTCGCGAACTAACCATGCCTTTGGCCTTCTTTTGTCTTTGGTTCTCTTTATCAGCTAATTGCCATATCAATGAACTTTAGAAATCATGAACTTGTTGGTGAGTTCTCCCTTTTACCAATTTGTTGATGATGGCCTCTTTCATTGCCTTTTGTTTTACCTTTCACCCTATTGACGAATCTTCATTTTCCATGAACCATTTTTGGATTGCCTTTTCTTTCCTTTGTCAGCAATGTTGTCGATTGACAAACTTGTTGATTAGTGAACTTAAGGTTTGCCAAACCTTAAGTTTGCTGACAAAGGCAAACTCTTTTCTTTCTTTCACCTTTATCTCTACTTTATTCACTTCCCGCCACCTTGTTTCTTCTTTGAAGTCATCCCGCTGACCGCTTTCCTTGTTAGTTGGTGAATTCACTGATCAACAACCCAAGAGGTTTGCCAACCTTAAGATTTGTTGACAAAGTGCTCCTTTGCCTTGCTTTCCTTTTGCCTTATATATTTTCCTACTACCTTAATCCTTAGTTGGCAAACTGGCGAATCGGCAAACCAGTGAACCAAAGGTTTGCCAAACTAGAATTTTTCTAAGGAAAAATACTTAGAAATTTTTTGAGATTTTTCTAAGGGGAACTTCCTTCCATTTAGGATTTCTCATATCAGATTTCTCTGATGGAAGGAGGAATTTTTGGGCTATTTTGACCTAGGCAAAATATGACAACACTAACATTATAGAAATTGATCAAATGTAAATGATCAATTTGACTATTATTAGTGGCTTAAGGGGATTACTGAGTAGATATCAAGTTGTACCATCTACATCCTTTTAGGACGGGCCTTAAGCAATTTTCTTAAATACCCTTAATCCACATGTCATCATTTCTAGGTCCATAAACCCTAAACCATCTACATCCTCTTAGGATGGGCCCTAAGCAATTTTATTAAATCCTCTTAATCCATGTCATCTTTCCTAGGTCCATAAACCATGCTAATGGAATGATTTTGTCCTAAGTTGACCAAGTTTAATAAATAGATCTTTAACAAGTTTGTAAAAACTTTGAGCATCTAACATTATACAAATTGATCAAATGTGAATCATCAATTTGACTATTATTAGTGGTTTAAGGGGATTAATGAGTAGATTTCAAGTTGTACCATCTACATCCTCTTAGGATGGGCCTTAAGAAATTTTCTTAAATCCCCTTAATCCATGTCATCTTTCCTAGGTCCATAAACCATGCTACTAAAATGTTTTTGTCCTAAGTGACCAAGTTTATGTTGCAAGTATGTGCTTACCAGTGTTGTCATTGATGTCAACCTATTTGTGTTGTCATTGGTGTGTTGCAGAGAATCTTGGCTTGCAGAAGAACAGTGCAGTGTTTTACTCTGTATATCCTGTATACTAAATATCTTTGTCTACAGATTAGATGTTATGTTAAGGGATGTCTATAGATGCTATGTTCCAAGATTGAGCCTCCAGTGTGAAGATTTGAGTGAGTTTTGTTCACCAGAGTAAAATCTATTTTTCTGAGCATTCAGTGGTGATACGGAGAATGTATTCTACTCCGCATTTCTTTGCATTTAATTTTTATAGTCTACAGTTATGGAATTAAGTTTTTAATGGTGTTATGTGCCTTCAGTTCAAATGGTTTGTGATTTGGTACTCCACAAGCAATCCTTCTTTTATGATAGTGGTTGACAGTAATGTTTAAGTGCTTCGGTTTGAAGAATCTTCTGGATAGAGTGTTTGGGGGTTGTGCAAAAGTTCTTGGTGATTGTAACATGCTTGTGGTTGTCTCTGTTGAAGTTGATAATTAACTCATAACACCAAGATCACCAACAAAACCTAAGATTTACCTTCCATTAGAGAAAAAAGCAAAGAAGAATAATTTGCACAATATTGGATGAATTAATGGAATAGATTTTTGAATTACATGTGAGAACTTGCTTTTATATTTGCAAGTTAGAGAAAAACCCTAATATGACTTAAGAATCACCTAAGACTAAAATTAGCCCTAAGTAAACTTAATAAAGTGTAATTAAATACTTAATTACACCAACACCCCCCATAAGTGCAACTTAGGGATAAATGAAAAACATGCAACTAATGCAAGAATGAGTCCTGGCTACAAGGCCATGTTAGGTACCCATGAACAACAAGAATCTCTCATAAAGTGGAGAAAAAGGAGAAAAACCCAGTGGGAGAAAACTCCTCTCCAAAAGAGAGAAAATACAAGTACATAAATATGTGATGGAAGGACTAAAACTAAGACCCCCAAAGAATTGAATCCATCACAAAAGTACAATCATGAATGCCCCCATAAGAGAGGAAGAAGAGAGAAGGTTTGATGACCCCCCCCAGAAGTGAGAAGGATGAAACCCCATGTGAGAAAATGCTCCCTCCCAAAATAGAGATGAGAAGAGAGACCATGTAGCTGCTCCTCAAGATGACTCCTACAGTGTTGGAAGATGTTCGACACAAAATAAAGATAAAGACCCATGAATGTCGAACAACATTCCTCCCCTTGGGAAGAAATAGAACTGCAGATGTGTGATTAATGTCTTCCCATTTGTAGATAGGAATATACAGGAAGAAGGATAAATGTCTCTGAACTTTGCACATGATCCAAAGACAACAATGATGCTCCTGAAAACTGCTCAAATGTCTCCAATCCACTGCAAAACTATGACTGAATAGGAGGATGAAGAACAATCTCTAAAGAATATGATGGTGATGTAACTCCATCAAAGCTGTCATCAAAGAGAAAACAAATGTCCTCAATGTGGTCCTCCAAATCTGCAAGATGTGACTCTGCAAACAATAATGATGTCTCTGGTAGATATGTGTCCCAATGTGCTATTTCTGGAAGATTGATAATGTCTTGCTGCAAAGAATCTGATGTAGCAACAGGTAATAAAGATGTGATCTTGATAAGAGGAGAAGGAGAAGCTAGTGAAGTCTCTATGTCATCTAAACTAGCAAGACCTATCATATATGCAAGCTCCTCAACTATATCATCATCAAAAGGTATGCAATCTGCATCATCAAGGGGTATGTGGCAATCCATAGCAGGCTAATCTGGGAATGGAGAGATATGTGGGTCTCCATAGATCTCCCAAATGCTAGTCAAAGAGCGCATGGGCACTCAATATGTAAGATAGAACACATAGTGTCATAATCAACACTAGAACTAATCAATCCTACAATATGATCAATATAATTTCCCCATGCTGATTTCCTCCCAATTGTATCTGGTTCAGGTATGAGTCTATAAAGATAAGGCAAAAGATTAAGCCACCTGAGATGTGTCAAGATGCCCTTTTGCCAAGACTCATAATTATCCTTACCTAATGTAACCACAGAAGGGTGAATGGCAAAACCTATGATATCTCCTCAAATAAATCAGATTAGAGATCAATAATCTGTATATATGTATTAATGTTGATAAATGAAGCCCAACAAAACAAACAAAACTTCTCCAAGTGCCAAAATGTCTAGAATATCAAACAGAAGCCATAAAACTGAGAAACTAAATAAATAATAACTAGTGATGAATCTGAAAAAAGTGCATGGATGGCTGTGTAGAGCTCCTCAATACCTTTCCAATGCCATAAGAATCAAAAAAATTGGAGATCGCGGCAAAACAATACGAGCTCGGAGGACAAAAATGGTGTCTGGACTTCAAATAGCAATAAATTGTACCATAATAAAAATATGGAAAAAATACCTGCGCCACTGGATTGTGTTTGGAACCATCTTTCTGACGCCTATTTTTTTTTGTGAAAATCCAACTCCGTTTGCTCAAGATATGGCAAAAATAAGAAGACCCCCTAGAAGCACAAATTAGGGCAAAAAATGGCCCCTGCTGCTAAATTTGGCAGAACTGCTGCTAGATTTGGAGAAACTACTAAAAATAGAGGCCACTGCTAAAAAATGGAGCATGGGTCCCAAGGTACATGCAGGTACAAGAGGTAATAAAATAGTTTTTTTATTCTTAAAAAATGATAAAAAAAAAAAGAAGTGATAGTTTTTATTTAAAAAAAACTATGAAAAAAAAAGTGATTTTTTTATTTTAAAAAAAGCTTTTTTAAAAATATAAAAGGGGGTGGAGGGGTCAAACCCCCCCATGCAGCCCCTTTAAGGGTACTACAACAAGTATGCTGCAACAAGTACCTTGTAGCAGGTACGCTGCACAGGGCCTATGCAGCCCAAAGTTTGTGTTTTTTAATTTTATTTTTTTCAAAAAACTTTTTATAAATACCAAAAAAAACTTTACATATAAAGAACCTGCATTTTATTTATTGTTTTGGAAAAAAATTATGCAGGAAAAAATATGATTTTTTAAAAAAAATTTACCTCGATCTACACGCTAGGCAGGCTGTACGACTTCCTGACAAAAAAGTTTTTGCTCCAGATGAGTCCGAGGCCTATTTCGACGATTTGATAGTCGATCATAAGGTTTTTGGGCTTCTAAGTGCGATGGTGAGGTCTGTTTGGGCCCAAAACACTCCAAAAAATAAATAGCTTTCTTCTGAATCCCAAAAAAAGCACCCGCTGAAACCTTCACAGATTTGGCCTCCTGAGACCAAATTCAACCAAACAAAAGGCTAATCTGACTATTTCGACTACTTTAAATCTAATGAAATACTCTGTTTTACACAGAAACACACCCAACAAATGGCTCTTGCTTGAATTTTTCTCCAAATCTGAGAAGGGGCTTGTAGATCTGCTCTGATACCATGTTGAAGTTGATAATTAACTCATAACACCAAGATCACCTGCAAAACTTAAGATTTACCTTCCACAAGAGAAAAAACTAAAGAGGAATAATTTTCACAACATTGGATGAATTAATAGAATGGATTTTTGAATTACATGTGAGAACTTGCTTTTATATTTGCAAGTTAGAGAAAAACCCTAATATGACTTAAGAATCACCTAAGACTAAAATTAGCCCTAAGTAAACTTAATAAAGTGTAATTAACTATTTAGTTACACCAATAGTCTCTAGATCGTGTTCCTACCTTTTGATTGGTCCGCAAAGTGTAATTCAGATCGTGCATGAAGCGTGTTCTTAAGGTCTTAGTGTTAACACCAGTTTTGGCCAACTTGGTTGTTTTCACTATTTGCAATTATTCTTTGGAGTTTGTGATAGCGTGTTGTTGCGTGGAAGACTGCATTTGAGTCCCAACTAAGGAGTGGTTTGGTCTGCATTCATTCTTTTCCATCACAAATCTATTTAGGTCCATACCTATTCTAATGTATGTGTATTTTCTGACCTTGGAGATTGTTCCAATGGTTGATGATTGTAATGCCAACCTTAATTTTCATTCCAAGGTTGATGAATTGTATAAATACTTGTAATGAAGTCATGAAAAATGTATCTAGGTGCGAAGATGTGAAGATGCGAAGATAAGTGTGAAGTGAAAAGAAGAGCAGAGCAGAGGAGCTTTATTGTGCCTCAATGGAACTGAACCTTGGCATAATGTAGATGCTATTATCTCGGTTCACCAACTTTTGGCAATGAGCCCTTTTGGCAGTGAGCCCCTTCTTGTGGCAGTTTGAGCAGTGAGCTCTGGGTAGTGAGCCCTAAGGTTGAGAGCCTCTAATTTTTAGTATTGTTATTACATATTATATAGTGAGCTAACACTCACTATGGTTTTCCCCTACTTAGGGTTTTCAACATAAAAAATCTGGTGTCTCATGTGTTGAATATGTGATTGTGCTTAAGTTTCTGATTTCATACTTTCATGGTTGAATCATAATAATAGTGATTAAGTGGTTGTTGTGTTAATAGTTTTTGTAGACACCTAAAATTGGCTCAGGTTGAATTAAGTAAACATTCTAATATTTATCTTAATTCATATTTTCTTCTGTCAATTAAATAAATATCATGAGTTTATTTGATTGGTTCATCATCCTACAATTAAATAAAATCATTTTATTTAATTAAAATCCCTAAATTCTTCTAATATCTCAAATCCTAAATCCACCTCACAAAATCCACTTCATCAATCCACCTCATCTTTCCACCTCATCTCTTCCACTTCACCAGGTTGCACATATAATTAAATATTCTTAATATTTAATTAGCTAATATCCTCCATTTTCTAAAATAAATCTTTAAATCCACTATCCTCCACTATTGAATATTTAATTCAATGTTCCCCACTAACCTTCACCAATTGAATATTTAATTCAATGTTCCCCACTAGCCTTTGTCATTTGAATATTTAATTCAATTGTCATAACCCACTATCCTCCACTATTGAATATTTAATTCAATGTTCCCTACTAGTCTTCACCAATTGAATATTTAATTCAATGTTCCCCACTATCCTCCACTATTGAATTTTTAATTCAATTGTCATAACCCACTATCCTCCACTATTAAATATTTAATTCAATGTTCCCCACTAACCTTCACCAATTGAATATTTAATTCAATGTTCCCCACTAGCCTTTGCCATTTGAATATTTAATTCAATTGTCATAACCCACTATCCTCCACTATTGAATATTTAATTCAATGTTCCCCACTAGCCTTCACCAATTGAATATTTAATTCAATGTTCCCCACTATCCTCCACTATTGAATTCTTAATTTAATTGTCATAACCCACTGTCCTCCACTATTAAATTTTTAATTCAATTGTCATAATCCACTATTCTCAAATAAAGAATTTTTAATTCATCTATTATGAATTAAAGATTCACAAAAAATGAGAGCCATTGATCTCATCTTTTGATCCTCACCCTCCATTACTTTTTGGAAAATCTATAAATAAAACCCTCTTTTAATCCATTAGAAGAACTTTATCTTGCACAAATCGAGCTCACCGTTGAGTCCGGGAGGCCTCAGAGGTAAGAAATCACATATAATTCCTCTAGTTTTGTTCCTTAAAATTTTTTTTATTTTTCAACATTTTTTTTTGTAAAAAAAAAAAAGCAAAACATAAAACATTGGGGTCTTTTTGTTTTTTTTTTATTATTTGTTTAACATTTCAAAAAAAAAAATTGAAAACAAAAAAAAAAAATTGCATTGGAGTGAGGTATTTATTTATTTATTGTTTTTTTAGCAATTTTATTTTTATAAAAAAAAAAAGAATTGAAAACAAAAAAAAATTTGCATTGGAGTGAGGTATTTAGTTATTTATTATTCTTTTTTAGCAATTTTATTTAAAAATAAAATTTTTTAAAAAAAAAAAAAAAAAAACCAAACATTTTTGCAGGGGCCGAAGCCCCTGCCCCGAACCCCACCCCGTCCCATCCCCCCCACCCCGTCTATCCTACCCCTTGCGTACCCCCCAAACCCCCTTCCCCGCGGCCCTCCCTGCTACCCCCGACCCCCCTTACCCATAGCTCCATTCCCCCACAACCTCCCTCCCCTCTATCTCCCTCCCATGACCCCCCATCCCCCCACCTGCGTACCCTTCCCCTCCCTCCCCCGGTCCCCGCGCTGCCTCCCCCGCCCCCTGCGCACAGCCGCCGCCTGCGACCCCCGCAGCTCCCCTGCCTCCCCTTCCCCCACCTCCCCTTCTCCCACCGTGCCCCATTTTGCCATTGCTCCACCACTCCCGATCCCTCCACCGCCTAGCACCAACACTCCCCTCTGCTCGCGCTCCGCCCACCAGCCACCGCTTCTCCACCACCACCGCCAAACAACCACCGTCGCCACAACGATTCTTTGAAGCTTGCATCAAAAATCAACACAACAAAATTTTTTTTAAAAAAATCAAAATCAAAATCAAAATCAAAAAATCAACACAACAAAATATTTTTTAAAACAAAATAAAAAAAAAAATCAAAAAAAGGGGGGAGTTAGTTTCTTTTTTTTCCCACTTAGTAAAATAGGCCTTTTTTTTCAAATTTTCACAACTTTCACATACAACATCGAAATCACACAAATTTGGACTTTCTGGAAAGCTGACGAGACGACCTTTGCAGTGGTGAAGACATTTTTAGGTGATGATACCTTTTACCAACATTTTTTTTGCAATCAAAATCAAGCCTACTTGCACAACGCGTTTGGTCAATTTGTTTACCTTTTGCTGACTTGTGAGTTTTTGTGGAAATAACTGCCTTGTTGCAACTTCTTATCACTCACACAGAGCAAATTGGTTTTCTAACATGTTCATGTAGGACGAGCGTTGAAGAAATCTTGATTTATTGCACTAAGTCTTAGAAACATATTGCCTTCTTAAGGGATAATTGAACAAATCATTTCGGCAATTTAAGTCTTAGGAACATACTGCTTTTCTTAAGGGACAATGGACATGTATGTGAAAACACCTCAATTTTCTAAGGGACAATGAACATGAATGCCAAACACTTCAATTTCATAAGGGACAATTGACAACTACAAACGTGTGTATGCCTAGTTTAGTTGCACCTTATTTTTCTTATAACGGGACAATTGAACATTTGTTTGATGTGCTTGCTCTTACATTTTAGTACACCTTTAGAAGGGCCTGCTTTTGGATTGTGCTTCATCAAAAAGGGACGACCCTAAGCAGAGTTTTCCTTTGAACTGCTATATAAGAGGGATAAGGCAAAATCCAAGTCCTAACCGACGTCAGCCTTACCTTGTGGTGCCAAACTGAAAAGAGGTGTACTAGCTCCTTGTGGAAATGATTTTCACATTGAGCGAAGTGTTTGATACTCTTAGTAGGATTGGTTAAAGCTTTTAGTAGCTTGTCACATTGCTCATAAGGCATTGGTCCCTCAAAGTTACTAAGAACCATTTTAGATAGAGACTACCCGACTTACCTCCGAACATTGCGGTAATCATCAGTGCAAGGGGAATCAATTTAAGCCCTTAAGATACTCACCATTGGCTCCCTTGAGAAGAGATAGTATTTCCTTGGCCATAAAGCTCTTGTGACCTACTTGAGCTTTCCAAGGGGAGGGTGAGATATCCCTACCTATCGTCTCTCGTAAAGATACAAAATATCTGACACCTTTATGGAATGATATTTTTATCGACAGAGTATTAAGCTGTGAGCTGATCTACTACAATAAAACCTTGTCTCTAGGGATAACAAGTGCTTGATAGTTGTTTGCAAATTGTCTCATACCTGTGGAAACATTGGGCTTTTTTGTGAGCCTCGAATATACACTATTTGTTGTGTCAATCTGTCTTTGCCGACTTTGTTTGCTGTGTTTTCTCTTGCCAAAAAAACAAATCTAATTAGAAACAAACCCGATCTATCAAAATTTTGCCTTTTTTTAAAAAATATCAGACACTACTTTAGCACCTCTGGTAGAACAGCAGCTCGCCTTTGGTCTAACAGTAGATCATCTTTGGTATAACAGTACCTCACCTCTGGCTAAACTACTTCAGCACCCTTGGTATAATAGTAGCTTGCTTTTGGTAACTGTAGCTCACCTTTGGCACAGTAGCATCTGACCTTTAGTAGCTCAGTCCATCACCTTTGGTATTACAGTAGTACACTTTTGGTTGCACAGTCCTGTGACTTTAGTCAAATAGTATAGCGCCTTTGGTCCAGTCAATTGTGCATCAAAGTTTGTCTTTTCCAAATCACAAGCAAAATCTCAACAGTCCTTTTGTCCTAGTGTATTCCACGGCACTCACTAGGCTCTAGCAAACTATGAAGTCCAAGCAAGTTGTCCCTAAGCAGCAAAAATCACCTCCTCACACACCACAATATGGTCATCTCAACATTACCCCCACGGTTACTCCTAGGACACCTGTAGAAAGATCTACAAACTCTCCACCAACACCGACATCTAGTTTCTTAAATTTTAAATGGCACACCAAAAAAGAATCTGATGAGTTTTGGGAAAAGTATTTGCTAGATTTATACCGCAAAAGAAAAGCTAGAAAGAAAGCAAAATCCACTCATACCCTTGCAAAGGATGTGATCCATTGGCTACTAGCTACGAATAAACTACCTCCATGTCAAACACCCATTCATGAGCCTACTAAAGAACTTCCAAAGGTCATGTCCAATCCTGTAATCCCATCATGTGGTCCACCTATCCTTAAGCCTATCCGAGAGCCCTCAATTAACATTCTTAGCCCTTCAAGCCCATCATGTGACCTACAAGCCATCAAGCCTATTCAAGAGTATCCTATTATGAATCTAAGTCAAGAGTCATCATGTTCTCATATTGTTGACCAAGAGCCTATCCACGAACCTTCCACTTCCATTCAAGCAACCCAAGAGGTCTGTCAAAGGTTTAATCCTAAGCATGTGGAAACATTAAACCCTAGTCCAACTCAAGATCAAAATACTTTCGTGCAACCCATCCATAACATTTACCTTCATTATGATCAAGATGATACCTATGAAGAAGCTATCCATGAGCACCTTGATCCTATCCATAATCTTATATCCATCCATGAGCAAGATATCTACATTACTTCTATCCATATTCCACCTAGCCCCATCCATGCTCCAACAACTTCCACTTCCTTTGATGAGACACTTGCCTCCCAAGTGCACATAGTTGATCAACCCCATAATCAGGACCATAAAGAGCATAATGATGATCAAGATCCAAATGATCCTTCACCATCCATTATTGACCAAGCTACAAATCCTCCACCATATATCCTTGGTCTTACTACCTTCTTGCATGAATGTTCTTTCTTAGAACACCAACAACCATTATCCGCTATCCCGCCTTCTCCATCCAATAAAGAGCTTGTGTCTAGTGCACCTATACATAATCTTGCTATCCACCACATACTCCAGAATATGAACTATCAAGGTAAAGGCTTAGGCCTTCATGAACAAGGTATTTTTGACCCTATCCATGTCAATGTTCCTCCACCTTCATATGGCCTTGGATGCATACCCCAAGGTGAGCAAACTCAAGATGTTGGTACTTCCTCCACTCCTCCTAAGTCTACCACTTTCCATCGCAAACCCTATCATATCCCCAAAACATATGTCACCATTCCACCTCCATCATCCTACAATTGTCAAAAGCATGTGACCATACACCCTCCACCATCCAATCTACCTCCGCTACTTCAAAATCCTAACACCCCTCCATACATTTTACCACCACTGCTTCCAACACCTTATCCATCCATCTATAAATCCTCTAAATATCCCAATCATGGCTGACAAATGTACATATTGTCTAAACAAGGAACTATCACCAACGTCATTTCTACCATCCCACGGGGATTCAATGACAAATATGTGGATGCCTCTACCTATAAAGTCCAAAATCCTAAGAGTCCTCATGACCTAGGATATAAACACCAAGAATCAAAGAAGTATCCATATCAAAAGCTGCATACACCCATACACCTCAATGCCAAATTGAAACAGGTGTGGATCCCCAAGCAACAAATGCTTCATCCAAAAGCTGCACAAAAGCTGCATACACCCAAACCCATACCTTCACAGGTACTACGTAAAAACAAAATGGTTAGGGTACCTAAGAAACAATCCCTAAAGTTACATGAGGCATCCACCTCTCAAGAATCTCAACCATCTACTTTCTCCCATTCCATCCAAAAGTCTCAAATTCTTCCATCCCATATGGCAAACAAAAATTAGACAAATACTAAGTCTATGTGGGTCCATAAAACCTAAATCATTCATCCACCAAGTAAAAAACTCCATTGCTTCCTACACTACTTGCCCATCACCAGCTTCAATGTTTACCACGTTATGTGCAACCGTTGGTCATGATTCCCTTCCATTCCACAACACTTCTATATAACTCCATCTCCCCTCCCTTCCACTACTATCCTACACATCTTCCTCATCCTATGCCTATGGTCCATGCTTTTGCATAAGCCTTCCCTCCATATTCTACATCATAATCCACTATCTACCTATGCCATATCACTTTCATACGATCCCCTACCAACATCTATGAGCACACGGGACATGGTCCATTCGACAGTATATATCTAGCGAGACTATCCCCTTTCACGGATACTTAAGTCTTTCCATATCCACCTTCTTCAATCTAAATATTCAAAAAAAAAAACAAAGAAAAAAAAAAGTACAGAAAATCCCTTCGTCCAACGGTGAAAACCTGGTAAACAGGCACCTTAGATAAGTACCAAGATGAAAACCTGGCAAACAGTCATCCTGTGTAGGTTGATCTTCTATGTCACTTACACTTGGGGGCACATTGTCTTATCCAACCTATACATTTCCAAACTATCTATCCCATTATATCATTTTCCATCCATCCAAACTTCCCTCCTCTATTCTTTGGTCTTGATAAAGATTAGGGGCACAATGTTGACAAATGTTTTGAATGGCTCTTGACATACCTTATCCCTCCAAACCATGTCAATCATTCATTATCCGCTCATCCTCCTCTCATCATTAGCATTGCCATGAAAAATCCTATGTACTCTACCTGCAATGGGGCATGTTATACTTATGTGACATAGTCCTTGGAGATCACATCCTTGTTTTCCCCTATCCAACCCCATCACCTTCACCTCTAGACTTGGTGTTCCCTTGTTATTGGTATCTAGCACAAAGGCTATCCAAATGAAATCCAATGAAACCATCATAATAAATCATACCCTTTTCCAAACATCAAACAATCCAAAAAACATCGTACAATCAAAAAATCCAAAAACATCGCAAAATCAAAAAATCCACAAACTCCAAAACCATCACAGAAAAAATAAAAAATATCAAAATATCCACAAAATCCCAACAACAACTATCATCACAACGCTTCAATCTTTTCTCCTTTTCCACAGATAACCCCCTTTAACGGACACATCGCTCCTACGATAAGGCTGTTATCTTCTCAACACTTTCCACTAGGGTTTACCCCGAACTATGCTGCCTCTGCGCCATCACGTAGGCAAGGCCATTTAGCAATGAGCCCCCGAGGCACTAGGTTAGTCCCTTAGGGTCCGTCTCACCCATAAGGATTGTGATACCTTTTGCTAGACAAACAAGAGCAACAAAGCACGCTTCTCAAAACTACAAAAATCATGACGCAAAACATCAACCTGTCCAAGGCTAAACAAAGCACCATACCAAAACACTCAAGCTAATTTTATACCAATTATGGCAAAAAGACACATCTAATGCAAGAATGTTTTGTGATTGGTTAGATTAACTTACAAAGTCTTGATTTATGCTATCATGCCTTTCTATGCTACTCAAGGATGCCAAAAACTAGAGATGCTATGATGGGGGCATGATTATTTTCTTTATCTGCTGCTTGTGGATCAAACTTTAGTAATATGACGACTTTTGTCTAACGACATGATTGGCAAAAGATCATCGAGGACTTCGAGGTCTAAACATGAAAAGGGGCAATCCTTGTCTGTTGAAAAATGCAAGAAGTACTCAGGTCATCTAGATTCAATTTTGACTAGATGCTTGTATTAACTTGCTAAATCAAAATCCATGTAAGTAATACTCAGGTCATCTTGGTTTAATGATACCTAGATGCTTGTATTTTCTTACAACATAATAAAGCCCAATGATGAAAGTGCTTCAAAATACTTGCTATATCAAGGTGACAAATATCCCTATCCAACTGCAGTTCATATCCTTATCCATATCCATATCGTATCTAATTGCATCTCATATCTGTATCCATATCCATATCCATACCATGTCCAATTGCAAGTCTATCCTTAATCCATGCAAATCAAGTCAAGTCAATCTTGTCAAATGATCCAATCACAAGCAATGGTCTTGATCCTTGTCCGGTCGTAAACCAACTCGATCAATTAATCAATCAATTGTCTTATATAGGATGTTGCATTGTTGAAATCAGACCAACACACGCGTCTTACACGACATGCTTCATTTCCTGAAACCAGACACTATCCTTCGTGTTGCTCTAGGGATCCATCATTCCCCGCCATGACAACATGCCTGCCGTGTTGGTCTAGGGATATATCGTTCCCCGCCATGACAACACTATTGTATCAAATGTCTTAGACAGGATGTTATATTGTCGAAACCAAACCCGAAGTCTTATATGACATATTTCATTCATGAAACTAGACATCATCAATCCATCTCATTGGTTTACCACTCGCCAGGGGCAATACCTTGTTTGTGCTTATGTCATTTGTGCATACTTGCTTACTTGCTTGTGTGTGTTATCATTTTTATCTTGCATTCCATATCATTCATCCCTTTCTTCTGCATTCAACCATTTCATCTCCTGTCAACATATCTTATCACGAGATTGTCCATCTCACGCCTGCCGCCCTCTCCCCGTCTAATCTCCCGAGGGGGCACCCTATCATCATAAGCTATACCAGGGGCAAACTGGGGCATGTATCATTATCAGACTATTTATTCTTTGAAAAAACGTGATAAAACACATTGCTTCAAAGAGGGGCAAAATGTAGACACCTAAAATTGGCTCAGGTTGAATTAAGTAAACATTCTAATATTTATCTTAATTCATATTTTCTTCTGTCAATTAAATAAATATCATAAGTTTATTTGATTGGTTCATCATCCTACAATTAAATAAAATTATTTTATTTAATTAAAATCCCTAAATTCTTCTAATGTCTCAAATCCTAAATCCACCTCACAAAATCTACTTCATCAATCCACCTCATATTTCCACCTCATCTCTTCCACCTCACCAGGTTGCACATATAATTAAATATTCTTAATATTTAATTAGCTAATATCCTCCATTTTCCAAAATAAATCTTTAAATCCACTATCCTCCACTATTGAATATTTAATTCAATGTTCCCCACTAACCTTCACCAATTGAATAGTTAATTCAATGTTCCCCACTAGCCTTTGCCATTTGAATATTTAATTCAATTGTCATAACCCACTATCCTCCACTATTGAATATTTAATTCAATGTTCCCTACTAGCCTTCACCAATTGAATATTTAATTCAATGTTCCCCACTATCCTCCACTATTGAATTCTTAATTCAATTGTCATAACCCACTATCCTCCACTATTGAATATTTAATTCAATGTTCCCCACTAACCCTCACCAATTGAATATTTAATTCAATGTTCCCCACTAGCCTTTGCCATTTGAATATTTAATTCAATTGTCATAACCCACTATCCTCCACTATTGAATTCTTAATTCAATTGTCATAACCCACTATCCTCCACTATTAAATTCTTAATTCAATTGTCATAATCCACTATTCTAAAATAAAGAATTTTTAATTCATCCATTATGAATTAAAAATTCACAAAAAATGAGAGCCATTGATCTCATCTTTTGATCCTCACCCTCCATTACTTTTTAGAAAATCTATAAATAAAACCCTTGTCTAAGCCATTAGAGGAACTTCATCTTGCACAATAACTATACCCAAATTTCTCTTCTTCTCTCTATTTCTAGTATCCTCCATTATCATGTGTTGGAAGCTCACATTCAACATAAACAGGTATCAAAGCCATACTTCCTTTGTCATCTTCAACAAGCAAGCAAGCAAGGAAAGCTTCTGAGAGCTTCACAATCAAGATCAAAGAAAGATAGGCAAACAATGGAAAATGACAGGTAAAGGAGTTTGTAAGTATGTTCTTACTTGTTTTGGTTTAATTCTTCTTTATTTTCAACTTCCATTGGTGTTTAGGTTTTATATTGTTCTTTATTGATTGAATCCATTTTTCCCTTTCACAGTTTTAAAGTTTTGGAGACAACCGATTCACCCCCTCTCTCAGTTGTCTTGCACATTTCAATTGGTATTAGATCTAGGGTTCCTCAGATAAAGGCCTAACAACTTGAGGTAGATCTAAGATGGCGCACAGGAAGGAGTCTCCACAGTTTGATGGAAGGGATTTTGCTCTTTGGAAAGTATGAATGAAAAGTCATCTCATTTTGCTTGGTTATGGTGTTTGGAAGATGGCAGATACAAAGTATACTATTCCTCCAAATGGTCCATCAGATGAACATGAAGTCAAAAAGTATGAGTTAAATGGAAAAGCTAAAGATGCTTTGTTAAATGCCTTATCTGACACTAAGTAAGTGAAAGTTATGGATTTGGAGATTGCTTATGAGATCTGGACTAAGTTGAAAAATTTATATGAAGGAGATGATTCTATAAAGAGTGCCAAATTACAAAACCTAAAGGCAAGGTATGAAGCCCTGAAGATGAGTGAAGATGAGAACATAACAATCTACATGCAAAAAGTTGATGAAATTGTCAATGGAATCAAAGGTCTTGGAGGAACTATTAGTGAGGATGAGGTTGTCTTGAAGATTCTTAGATCATTGCCTAAATCCTATGGTCACAAGGTGTCTACAATTGAAGAACTTATGGTTGTGCAAAAGGTTACAAAGGATCAGTTGCTTGGAAAGTTTACCGCTTTTGAGATGATAGAGTTTGGTGATACTCTACCAAAGACTGAGACTCCTTTCAAAGACAGCACTTCAGAAAAGACTTCAAGAGCTCAAAAATATGTTGTGGAATCTGATGATGACCTTCATGAGATTGAAGCCAACTTTGGGGATAAAATGCAAAGAGGTACCAGTAAGTTCAAAGGCAAGTTACCATTCAAATTCTTTTCTTGTGGCAAGATTGGCCACTATGCCTCCAAGTGCTAATCTGTAGAGAATTGAGAGAGGTAAGAAGAAATTTGAAAGTAGACCTAGAATCATAAAGAAATTCTATTATGTTAGAGATCTTGATGATGATGGTGTAATAGATGATGAGTTAGATGATACTAGCACTAGTGCAAATGACTGCTTGTTTATTTCTATTAAAGATGAATGAGAGGAACCTCCTGCAACAATATAATGAAAAATGCACAAAATAACAGAAATAGCAGAAACACAGAAGGAATTTATTAATTGCAGGCCACTTCAAGGGGGCAATCTCCTTTGAGCAAGCTCAATACAATAAATTCGTGGATGCCTTCATTGGCCTCAACATGTACTTATATACTAAGTCTAATCTATACAACTATTACTTCCCATGAATGTGGGATAATACAATATAATCACGGGACAACTTACAAAGCATATGCATCCAAAAGTAATATACTAACAAAGTAAAGAGAAGAGTTAAACAAGGGTTCCTAAGATCCCCTCCCTCTTAGAAAATCTTTATCCTCAAAGCTTAAGATGTGGAAATTGTTGTTGAATCTGAAAGAGTGGTTCCCATGTAGCATCCTCTGGTTGCATTCCATGCCACTGAATTAATAACTCTGTGATGGATCGAGAGGGAAGATGACGAGTGTGCCTATCAAGGATTGCCTCTAGCTCCAAAATGATGGATCCTTCGTTATCCAGTTCTGGTAGAACAGTTTGTACTCTGATGTTGGTGCCAAGAACTTTATTTAGACAAGAGACATGAAATACTAGATGAATGCGGGAAGGAGGAAGCTCTAATTTATAAGCAACTGACCCAATCTTTTGAAGAACCTTATATGGCCCAAGCTTATGACACCCTTTGAGTTTTAGGGATGATTGCTTGTATGGTTGTAGACAAAGAAAAACCATATCACCTACTTGAAAAGTGTGCTCAGAATAGTTATGATCAGCTTGTTATTTCATTTGATTTCTTGTGATGTGAAGACTATCCTGCAAGATGCGAAGAATTTGATCTCAAGTTTGGAGAACCATGTTGACTGCCTAAACTGGTGAACTATTGGGGGTGTATGGAAGGAGCACTAGTGGTGCCTGACCATAGACTGCTTCATATGGAGTCATTTTAGATGCAGTTTGGTAGGAGGTATTGTACCACCATTCAGTTAGAGGGAGCCACTTTGCCCACTAATGTTGTTGTTTTGAGGTGAAGCAATGAAGATAAGTTTCCAAACATTTGTTGATAATTTTAGTCTAACCATCTGTTTGTGGTTGATACCCAGAACTCATCTTCAATTTGGTGCTAGTGTGTCAAAATAATTTTGTCCAAAAATGACTGATGAAAGTTGCATCACGATCTGAGATAATGGAAGAAGGGATGCCAGGAAAACGAAAGATTTGGTCCATGAAAATTTGTACACTTGAGGAGGCAGTATAGGGATGGCTAAGGGCACAAAAATGACTATATTTGGAGAGGCGATCAACCACAACCAAGATCACTATCTTTCCTCTAGATTTAGGGAGCCCCTCAATGAAATCCATAGAAATATTTGTGCAAATCCATGTAGGGATGGGCAAGGGTTCGAGCAATCTAGGAAGGAGTGTCATTTCACCCTTATTGCATTGGTAGGTATCACATTTTGCCACCATCTATTGAATTACCCTTTTCATTCCCTTCCAAAAGAAGTTACGCCGTGCCCACTCATAAGTTTTGAGGAACCCAGAGTGTCCTGCTGATGGAGAAGCATGGAGTTCATAGAAGATAACCTGCTGAAGATCTGTTCTTTGGGGAAGCACCAGACGACCCTTGTAGTGCAGAGAAGCACCATCCCAAGAGTAATGTGGTATAGAAGAAGGGTTATTGGCTAACTGTTGAATGATTTCAGATAATGAAAAGTCATTGACATAGCCCTGCTAGACAAATTCCAACCAACTTGGAACATGCATAGAAATAGTTGAAAGAAAAGCTTAGTCATCAAATGTATGAGAAAGAACATTTGCCACAATATTGTCCTTACCCTTCTTGTAAGTGATCTCATAGTCATAACCCATGAGTTTGCTAACCCATTTCTGTTGTGTTGGGGAGGAGACCCGTTGTTCTAGGAAATATTTCAGACTCTAGTGATCAGTCTTGATGCAAAAATGATTCCCTAGTAGGTATCACCGCCAATTCTATACTGCATGCAAAATAGCCATCCTTTCCTTCTCATTGGTAGAGAGTACTAAATTCTTACCAGAAAGGGCTTTGCTAGTGAACGCAATGTGATGTTCATCTTGAAGGAGAACAACACCAAGTCCATTTTTGCAAGCATCACTCTCAATAGTGAAGGTCTTGGAAAATTTTGGCATGGCTAGAACAGGTGTAGTACACATAGCTTGTTTCAATTTTTCAAATAAACACTGAGCAGCATGTGTCCAGGTAAAAGCATCCTTTTTTAACATAGTTGTTAATGGAGCTATAATTTTCCCGCAATCCTTGACAAACTTGTGATAGTAGCCAGTCAGCCCCAAAAAACCATGGAGGCTCTTGAGCATCTAAGGATGCGGCCAATTTACCATGGCATCTATTTTTGTAAGATCCATTTGAACCCCTTGGACTGAAACAATATGCCTGAGATACTCCACTTCCTCATGGCCAAAAACACATTTAGACTATTTTGCATAGAGATGATGATTAGAGAGAAGTTGTAGTATGAGATCCAGATGTTGGAGATGCTCAGCCCATGTTTTACTATAGATGAGGATATCATTGAAGAAGACTAGAATGAATTGCCGCAGGTAGGGTTGGAATATTTTATTCATCAATGCCTGGAATGTTGAAGGAGCATTAGTGAGGCCAAAGGGCATGACCAAAAACTCATAGTGGCCATCATGTGTGCAAAAAGCTGTTTTAGGGATATCATCCTCATGAACCTGAATTTGATGATACCCAGAATGAAGATCCAACTTGGAGAAAAAATGAGCACCATGAAGCTCATCAAGAAGCTCATCAACAATAGGAATCAAAAACTTATCTTTGATTGTGATGTGATTAAGTGCTCAGAAGTCAATGCAGAGGTACCATGACCCATCTTTTGGTGAAATGGGTAGCAGTAGGGTCTGATGTTGGGAGGAATGCTTCCAAGAAGGAGTTGAATATGGTGGTCCTCTGGTTGTGAAGGTGGCAATCCCACTGGTTCAGAAAAGACACATGCATACCTATCCAAAATTTGTTGTAGATCAGAAGGAGTAGTGGAGACCGTGGATCGTTGCATCTAAATGGAATGGAGCTAAGCAATGACACCATGTGAATTCTTCTTAAGAAGTTTTTCCATATAATGTGAACTTATGAGGCTAAGAGACCTCAGTTGTAAGCCCTTCAATGTGTGGTTTTGCCCATTGTCTGAAAACTACATCCAAAGTTCAGCAAAATCCCATAAGATGGGTCCAAGTGTGTGTAACAATTGGGTGCCCAAAACTACATCACATCTGCCTAAGGGCAAGTCAAACATGTCAGAGCCTAGGTTATAATCTCCAATTGAGATACGCACATTGTGACACTTCCCTTTGCAAGGTAATGTGCCCCTATTGTCAATCATAACTTCAAAGCTAGAGCAAGGATGGACAAAACAATTAGCCTATTTGGTGATCCGAGGGTCAATGAAGTTATGAGTGCTACCATAATCAATGAGTATTGTAAGAGGGAGCTTCTTGAAGTAATTCTTGACCTGCATGGTTTGTGGGGTGGTGACTCCTACTAAAGCATGGAGAGAGATCTCTGGGTGGTCTTCATGAGAAGCAGGGTCAACAAGTGGTTGTTGAGTTTCAACCTGATCATCTGCTGTATCCTGAGCATCCGCATAAACTTCAGTTTTAGGCGAAGAATCCACATCCAAGAGATAGAGCTTTTTCTCAACACATCTATGTCCCCGAGTGAATTTCTCATCACAATTATAACAAAGCCCTTTTTCCCTACGTGCCCGCATCTTTGCTTCAGTCAAATGCTTGATAGGAGCCATTTTAGGAGTTGGCATTATTTGAGATCTTTGGGAAACCGTATTTTTGAATGGAACAAAATTGGATTTCGATCGTTGTTGAGCTATGATCTTATCCTCCACCAACTTAGCCAACCCTAGGGCTTCCATCATTGTGCTAGGACAGAACATTTTAACCTCAGATCGAATTTCATCCTTCAAACTACTGACAAAACAACTCCTGAAGAAATCATCAGACAATTCCTCTGTGTGATTGGCCAATTTTTCAAATTCTGTCTGATATTCTCTCACAATGCATGTTTGATGAAGTTTATTGAGTACTCCTGTGAAGTCATCAAAAGCACTAGGGCCAAATTGTTGCAAAATGAGTTTGCAAAAATCTGTCCATTTTGGCTCTTCATTGTTAGAATCTGAAAAGATTATTAACCCAGAAAACTAGTGCAAATGAATAGATATCTAAACTATGAATGTAAATGATACGAAATCAAAATAGAAACATAGAGGTAGCCTCTAAGAGAGTAATGCAAATTCTAGAAGCAAAATAGCATTAAGAGGATGCAAAAGCAAAAGATGCAAAATACAAGCCAGGTAGCATGCTTATATAGACTAGGAAGAGGGAGGAGGTGGCAACACCGACCAATCAAGAGAAACCATCTATCGAACTAAAGATAGCAAAGTATCATCCCAAGATAGCTAATGGATGCTCACATGTAGGAAGGTGACACCCTGCAACCACTCACCTAATAAGACATGCTTTATTAACCTAAGTGAGATTAATAGAAGTGTAGGAAAAACCTAGGAATATAGGGAAAAATAAATAACCCAACTAGGAAATAAAAACCAACACTAACACCCCCCATAAATGAAGCTTAGGTGGATGTAGAAATGGGTCCTAGCAAATCAAGCCTAATGAGGTACCCATGTACATAAAATTCCCCCCCAAAAATAGAGAGAGAAGAGACCCCCCAAAAGTAGAGAGAGTCAAGACTCCGATTGAGAGGAAGAAGCCCCCCAGAAGATGAAGCATCCCGCACCCCCAACAAAGCTCGCAAATGAAGGAACTTGCTCTCAGTGAAGGGTTTGGTGAAGATATCATCAACCTACTCAGAAGTTAGATAGTAGCAAAGGTCGATGACATGGCCATGGATGAGCTCCCGGAGTAGTGCATGTGGACCTCTATGTCTTTGGGCCGCTAATGATGGACCGGATTCCATGAGATCTGAATGGCACTCTGGTTGTCACAAAATATGACTGATGGCCATCTAATCTAGATACCAAACTTAGTGAGAAGATTTTGAAGCTAAATGGCCTCAGTGGCGGCATTCACAGCTCCCCGATACTTGGCCTCAGTAGAAGATGAGCAATAGCAGACTGCTTCTTGCTTGACCAACAAATAGGACCTGAACCAAGTGAGAAGCTCTAACCTAAAGTAGACTTGTGATCCTGAGAATCACCCGCCCAATCTGAATCTATGTAGCCCACCAAGTCAAACTCAATGCCTGCTGCATAATGAATCCCAAAACTGTGAGTACCCTGAATGTAGTGAAGGATCCGCTTGGCTGCTTTCAAGTGCAGCTCATAAGGCTCCTACATGAATTGAGAGACCATGCCTATAGTATATGAAATGTTAGGTCTCGTATGAGTCAGATAAATGAGACTCCCAACAAGTTGTCGGTACAAAGTGCCATCGACAAGTGGAGAAGAACACTAAGCCTCAAGTTTGACTCCAGAAAGAAAGGGAGTTAGAGGAGGCTTACAGTCAGCCATATGAAACCTCGAGAGCAAATCTAGAGCATACTTGGACTGTGTGATGGTGATCCTGGAAGAAGACCAAAAGATCTCAATCCTGAGAAAGTAATACAACAAGCCTAAGTCAGTCATCAAAAACCTATCATGAAGGGTAGTTTTGACAGCCCCAATGGTGGATGAAGAACTCCCTGTGATCAGCAAGTCATTAACATATAGAACTAGAAATAGGAGTGAATCCTCCTGCTGTAGAATGTAGACATTGGGATCAGAATGGCATTGAGTGAACCCAACTGATAGAAGGAAGGAGTCCATCTTGGCATACCAGGGCTGAAGAGCCTATTTAAGGCTAGACTTCCAAAGATGGCACACAAGTGAAGAATCCTAAATGAACCCCTATGGCTACTCCATGTAGATCTCCTCCTGAAGGTCACCATGAAGAAAAGCACTCTTCACATCCATCTGGTGTACTTCCCAACGATTGGCTGCACCAATGGCAAGAACAAGTCAGATGGAATTCATTCGAGCAACTGGCATAAAAGTCTTAGAGTAGTCAATCCCAGGAACCTAGTAGAATCCTTTGGCGACCAAGTGAGCCTTATGCTTGTCAACCGACCCATCTGCTGCAAATTTTATCTAATAGATCCACTTACATTGAACAAGTTTTCTTCCCTTAGGAAGAGGGACAAGATCCCAAGTGTGGTTCCTCATCAAGGAACTATACTCCTCCTGCATAGATGTATCCCACTCAAGAATACCAAAAGCCTCATGAAAAGACTGTGGATCTGAAGCAATAACAATGAAGACATGTGGAGCATCCTAGAACTGTGAATAAGTCCGCCTGGTGTCTAATGGATCCCCAACCCAATCACCTACAGACTGCAAGGTCTGTCTAGCCCAAAGTGGACCATAATATGGAGAATCTGGAGGAGAATCATCAACCTCTGCATGATGACTAGGAGAGGAAGGAGGTGAGTCCTCTGAATCACTATCTGCATCAGAAGTGGAGGTAGAAGACTACTTAGGTGGATCTAACTCATCAGAAGATCTGTCATGTATCCCAAGTGACTCTAATGTCAAAGTAGAAGGAGTTGGAGAAGTGATAGAAAGTGAACTTCAAGAGCCCTCCTCAAACTGAACACTCCTCTTAATGAACAACTCATGTGTAGTAGGGTGGAGCAACCAATAACCCTTCACAAAATTAGGATAACCTACAAATATGCAAGGTCTACTCTACGGATCCAAGGCCTTGTGTTTCTCTGCAGGAATGTGGGCCCATGCAGGAGAACCAAAAAGTTGAAAGTGATTAACTGATGGTTTTTTACCACTCCAAGCTTTAAAAGGAGTGACTCCCTTCAAGTCTTGGTGAGGAACATGGTTCTGGATATAACAACCACAGTTAATGGCCTCTGCCCAATACTGTGGTGCAAGAGATCTGGAGTGAATCATGTAGTTCACCATTTCCTTCAAGGACCTATTCTTCCATTCTGCAACACCAATTATGCTGAGGATTGTATGGAACTAAATGTTGCAAATCAATCCCCTCTGAAGTGTAAAACCTCTCAAACTGATGGTTGACATACTCACCACCATTGTCAGTGCACAAAAATTTGATGGCTTTCTTGGATTGCTTCTCTACAAAAGTTTTGAAGTCCTAAAAATGATCAAATACCTCTGACTTCTATTTGAGAAAGTACACCCAAGTATATCGAGAAAAGTCATCAATGAATGTGAGGACATATCTAGCCCTGCTGAAAGAAGGATGCTGAAATGGACTAGCCAAATCACTATGAACTAACTCCAGTATTTGTGAAGCTCTCCATGCCTTACCTTTGTCAAACTTTTCCTTAGGATGCTTACCAAGAATGCAACCTTGGCAAACACCACTTGAAAACTGAACTAAAAGTAACCCCATGACCATGCTCTACTGGTTGAGCTGCTGCAAGTAGCGGAAGTTAAGATGGACAAACCACTTATGTCATAATCTACTCACATCGTTAGAATGAGTGAGCAAAATAGTCGAAGGAGGATCAGGAACAAAGTGAGAAAATAGATAGAGCCATGACTGATAATCTGCTCTCCCAACTGCAACTGTAGAACCACTATGCAACTCATGAATCTCCACTGAATCAGGAGTGAACTCAACCCGCTTACCTGAACTTGTGTGAGTGATTTGGTATACCGATAGGAGATTAGTTGATAATGAGGGCACACAAAGAACATCATGGAATGTGCCATCCCCCACATCAATAGACCCTCTCCCACACACCTCAACAGGAGTGTCATCACCCATCAAAATAGAATTCATAGTACACGGCTCCAAAGATGCAAGTTCTTCCTTAGATGAAGCCATGTGGTGTGAAGCACCCGAATCAAGAACCCAAGTGGATGGTGAAGAAGCAACTATAACAAGGGCCTTGCCCCTTCCTTTCCCCTTGTTATTTTCTTTTGCCTTATTAGACCCCTCATTAGAACTCTGTTTGATAGACTCAGGAACACTGATATTATTCTTCTCAAGAATGTGTGTCAAGTGATCAATTTGTTTCTTCAAACATTTATGTCCATCATGACTGGGTCTTTTACAATAGGCACATTGGACCCTCTCTTTCTTAGGCTTGTTTCCCTTGGAGGATTAGGTCTCATTAGTTGCTTTTGAAGCAACTGATATCTAATCCTTCTTCTCCTTGCTATTCTTCTGTTTCTTATCCTTACTATTGTTGTTACTACTTTGTCCTTTTTATTCTTTTGTGCCTTGGTTGGCAGCCAAGGCATGTGACTTAGAGGACTTAAGAGTGCCCATCTAGATTAGCTTATCCTATTCCTGAGTGAGATAGACAGCAAAATCATCTAAAGATGGCATGGTGAATTGAGTACCAATTACACCCTTAGTAGCATAGAAGGTAGAAATAAATACAGAATATTCTAAACATAGCTTAGAGAGAATACTAAGAATTAGTTGTTCATCTTTCTTTTCAATTCCACATTGTTTAAACTGCAGCCTTAGTGATTTCAATTTAGTGAAGAAATCCTAGATTGTGTTAAAATTGCCTAGACTTAAACTAATTAGTTCATTTTCCAACATATGACCCCTCATTGAATCTTGTGTGCCAAATAGTGTTTCTAGCTTTGTCCAGATTTCATTTAGTGAATTCAAAGACTCAATGTGAAAGAGAAAATAAGGAGAAACAGATAAACACAATGTTCCATATGCCTCATCACATTTGTTAAACCACTTAGGCTTATCTTCATCTTTAGCAGGTTTAGTTTCAAGTCCCATAGTTATCCTATTTAAACCATCTTTCCTTAGGTGAATTGTCATGCGTGATTTCCACTCGAAGTAATTGTATAGAGTTAGGATGGGCACATTTGTTTGATCCATGATGAAGAAATGCAGTGAAGAAATGCCAAAAAGAAGAGAACCCAACCAAGGCAACCCCCCATTTTCACTTAATCAAAGAACTCCCCCAATAAAATATGATTTGGCACTTTATATTAGTGCGCTTACAACTACCACTAGCAAGAAATACTAAGTGGTCTTGATTTCAATGCATTACAAAACCCTCACGAAGAGCATATGCTGAAAATACAACTTTGGCACAATATCTAGAGAAATAAATAGCACCACTGTGATCTACTAAAAAAATCATACACTTTCAAAAAAAGAATCGCCTTGATACAAGGTTATATGTGAAAGTTATGATCCTCTGAAGTTCCCAAAATGAGAACTATACAGTGTCACGACTGAGAATATGTAATTTCTGAAAAATCTCTGCATCAAAATCAAAAAATGACTGCACTAGTGCATAGAGCACGAAAAAATAGCCAAAATCAAAAAACATTTCATGGGAAACGGAGTCCGTATGAGCAAGATTTGAAAATTGCCTTCAAGACTACAACTGCCAACGGAGAGGGGTCCTGTTATAGCTTTCTAAGTGCATTTCTACAAATTTTATAGACTGCATGCAAAAACTAAAACATACCCAGATGGTTTTTCTATGCTGCGAACAAAACCCAGAAGGCATTTTTCTTGCTAATGTACAGAAGATGTTGATCCAGTGTAAACAGAACACCTTTAGCTATAAAAAATGACCTCAGCAACCAAAAAATGGCATGCAAAGGCTAAATCAGCTACCTAAGACAAGCAATGGCATGCTGGAACCTGCAATATTTATTGAAAACACCAAATATACAAGCTGGTTGTCAGATTTGAGTTTGAAACCCCAGTTCCGCAACTGTGTATGATGATCTCTGATTTCAGTGAAACGAAAGCCAAATTTGACTTTCTCAAGCCTCTTGGACACATCGGAATAGCTAGAAATGCTACCAGTATAACCAGAAATGTTGCAATCACCTAGATTTCATAAAACACATGTACAAAGCCCAGAGATTAAAAAAGTTTCCGTCAAACTTTTCTGATTCTCAAGACCATCCGAAGATGCAAGAGAAGAGCATACTGGGTTTTTTGAAAAACTGTAATAAGATTTATTGCCCCCCCTCTCGAATCTCTCAAATATGGAAACTAAAATCTACTCTTGCACATAGAATAGCTCTGATACCATGTTAGAATCTAAAAAGATTATTAACCCAGAAAACTAGTGCAAATGAATAGATATCTAAACTATGAATGCAAATGATACGAAATCAAAATAGCAACACAGAGTTAGTCTCCAAGAGAGTAATGTAAATGCTAGAAGTAAAATAGCATTAAGAGGATGTAAAAGCAAAAGATGCAAACACAAAAGATGCAAAATACAAGCCAGGTAGCATGCTTATATAGACTAGGAAGAGGGAGGAGGTGGCAACACTGACCAATCAAGAGCAACCATCTATCAGATTAAAGATAGCAAAGTATCTTCCCAAGATAGCTAATGGATGCTCACATGTAGGAAGGTGACACCTCACAACCACTCACCTAATAAGACATGCTTTATTAACCTAAGTGAGATTAATAGAAGTGTAGGAAAATCCTAGGAATATAGGGAAAAATAAATAACCCAACTAGGAAATAAAAACCTACACTAAGATTCATGAGCCTTGATGTACCAATGGAACCATTGAAGGGCTTCATGTTCCAAATGAAAGGATGCAAGTGGGACTTTGTTAACATCAAAAGTATTATGCAGACTAAAATATTGTTCTGCTCGGTATATCAATCCAGTCAGATCATCACCATTGAAGTGAGGAAAATCAAGCTTTGGGCCACAAAAATTGTTGGAAGCAGAAAACCTCGTGTCTGTCGAAGACTTTGGCTGCCGTCTATTGTTTATGACTGAATGCTGAAGATTGAGGCGAAGAATTTTTTCATCCAGATCTTGGAGTTTGGTCTTGAGGGTTGCAATTTCATCCTCCATGTTTTTTTCTCATGTGCAAGTTACAACCATAGCCAAGAGATTTTTTTTTAGGAATGGGTAGAAAAACAAAAACAGAAACTTTTTTAGTAAAGGAAAATTTGGATTTGGGGAAAACTGCGATGGGTAATTGGGGTTTGACTAGGTTTTGGACACTTTCTGAGGGAAAGGGAAGCAGAAATGGGGATTTTAGAAGCGAGGTGAAGGAATGGAAAAATTTGTCCAAGAGGGACAAAGGAGCAGAAATATGAAATGAACACTGGTAAAATTTGAATGCTATTGGGTGAGAATCGAAGAAGTTATGGCAAACCCTAAAAATAGACAAATGTGGGACTTTTGGCTTCGATAAGTGGAATTTGGGATAGGGTCCTCAAGGAAGGAAATATGCAGAATGAAATTCCAGGGGTTCTAGTGAATTTTGAGGGGAAACGGAGCTAAACCAACGAAGATATGGCGAAAAAATAGAATTTTTTTTTCTAGAAATGATCTATGATTTATTGACTATCAATAGATATGGGCCCCAAGTATGTTAAGCTTCCTAAAGATTTAGAGGAGTCACTCGGCCACTAATGCTGTCTAATGGCTTGCGTATTGGGGCAGTACCCCTCACTCTATGACTCAGGTAAAACTAATAACTGCTTTGCCACAAACGACAACTCTTGGTTTACCTCATAGATGGGAACTAGTCAATCAGGTAGGGGCCATTGCCCTTTTCACTGGCAAGTCCTCTCAATGGGCCAGCTACTTCAGGGTTCCTGTGGTACTCCTCACAATGAGTTTTAGGGCTATGCCCAGGCACTTCCCATAGTTCAGCGGATAGGGATATTCCCTAATCTAAACCTGCAATTGAAATGAATAATACAGATGCAAAAAAGAAAGAACTACTGTAAAATATCACAGCACTTGGAGGCCACTGCGGAAAAAAAAATTCAGTAGAAATTCCACCCAACGAGCCCAAGAAAGCACTCTGATACTAGATGAGAGGAACCTCCTGCAACAATATAATAAAAAATGCATGAAATAACAGAAATAGCAGAAACATAGAAGGAATTTATTGATCGCAGGCCACTTCGAGGGGGCAACCTCCTTTGAGAAAGCTCAATACAATAAATTCATGGATGCCTTCATTGGCCTCAACACATACTTATATACTAAGTCTAATATAAACAACTACTTCCCATGAATGTGGGATAATACAATATACTTATAGGATGACTTACAAAGCATATGCATCCAAAAGTAATATACTAACAAAGTAAAGAGAAGGGTTAAACACAGGTTCCTAACAATGAACCTGTGTCTACTAATCCTGCTAGCTGTGTGAAGGAAGAAAAACTAGTGGAAGAGAGTGCTTTGTCTGTCCAGGTTGAGAAAGATAAGGATGAATGGATTATTGATAGTGGATGCTCACATCACATGACTGGTGACAAAAGTAAGTTTGTAAGTTTGGAAAAGTATGATGGAGGACTGGTTAGGTTTGGAGATGATGCAGCTAGTAATATTTGTGGAAGAGGATCTATTTCTTTTGATGGAAAACACAATACAAATGATGTCCTATATGTGAAGGGTTTAAAGCACAATCTTTTGGTTAGGAATTAAGGTGTCTCAACCTTGTAATTACTAGCATTGGTTATTTGATTATTTATTTATTTATTTATTTGCCTATGATGTAATTTATGTTGCATATCATGTTTTGTCATTTAGTGTGAAGTGGCATGGTGTGTTCTCACTCCACTTGTAATGTGACTAGGATAGTCAACTCATCCCATGTGGATATAGGTGTCCCATATTGTGGTAGAGGTTTTCTACCATGTGTCAGCATCTTGAATAGTGTGTAAGGAATTATGGCGCATAAGTGTTATGACAGATTGTATGATGCACAAGAGTCAAAAATAGTAGGTTCTATGACAGGTGAAGACAAGTGTCGAAGAGCATCATTGAGGAAGGCATCTTTGGGTGCCCAACGTGGGTTATGACATGTTGTAAGAGGAATATGCTATATTTAGACATTTTATGACAAATTCTCTTACAGTTGTAAGTGTTGTAAGTTATGACAGATTCTATGACAGCTGTAAGGTGCGTAAGAGCATCTGTCATAGTCTATCTTGGGACTAGGCATGCACATTGGGAAGATACCTTATGACAGGTGTAAGAACCTTGCCGCAATGCAAGACAAGTGTCCCTAGGCATGGGTAATGGGCCATGAGGCCAAGTTGGACACCCATCTCTAGAAGCTTCTCATTTTTCCTTGTAAACTCTTTATAAATAGGTTCTTGGAGTAGGAGATGTATAGTTTGTTTGATAGGTATTGTTATGCTGCCGAAATATCTCCAGAATCGACATCTTGAAGACTCTTGGAAGAACTTGCATTGCAAGTGTATTGTAAACTATTATTGTTTCGATAATACATTGTGTAGGTTTTAGAGTGTGAGGTTTTTCTCCCATAAGGGTTTTCCCCATGGTATATCTTGTGTCTACTCTATGTTGTTGGTATAACATCATTGTAACTATAAGGTTTAAAATAATTTGCATACTTCTCCCCTCATTAGATTAGTGTAGGAAGAATTTTCCACACACTTAGCTTCCTTTCAGTCGGTATGAGAGCCTGGCCAATTTTGGTCCTAGCTACTGGGTAGGGGTTTTTTGTACTGATCTTAGATTGAGTGGGAGTCCGTACAGAGTATTCTAAAATTTTGTTGTAGGAAGGAGATGGCAAGCACATCCTAAAGAATAGAGGCATAGAACTTTAATGGCAGCAATTTTGAGTTGTGAAAACTTAAAATGGAAGACATGCTTGTTGACAGAGACCTATGGGAAACCATTTCTGGTACAAAACCAATGACAATGGCTCAAGCTGATTGGGACCTCAAGGATTGAAAGGCTAAGGGTCTTGTGAGACTCTATCTAGCTTACTCTATCTTGCTAAATGTCCATGAGGAGAAGATCGTGAAAGAACTATGGAAGAAGCTGGGATATGTTTATCAGGCCAAATCCCTGGTTAACAAGCAATTCCTGATGTAGACACCCTAAAATGACCACATCATTGCACTACTTGCATTTCATCATTTCTTCCTAATCACCTGCATTTCACACATTAATTAAATAATCTAATTATTTAATTAATTTCACCAAATTCTTCCAAATCACATACTTTCAATATTAACTAAATCAATTCTCTTTATTTAATTAATTAAATCAAATTCCTCTATTTCCTTCCACAATTAAATAATTTTAATTATTTAATTAGATCATTGTCACCTTCCAAAATTCACATCCACATTAATTAAATAAACCTAATTATTTAATTAATTCAACAAATTCCCTCTTATCTACAATTAAATAATTCTTAATTATTTAATTAAATCAAAACTATTCTTCCAAAATCATGCACAACAATTAAATAAATTTATTTATTTAATTTTCTTTCAAATCTTCTAAATTAAATAATTCTAATTATTTAATTATTTCTTCCAAAATATCTTCTCTAAATTTAAATAAATCAATTATTTATTTAAATTTATTTTTCTTCTAAATTTGAGTTATCTCTAAAATAACTCTAGCTTTTTTGCTCATGCAATTAAATATTTTCTATATTTAATAAAGTAAAATATCTTCTAATTCTCATGCAAATCTCTTCTTCTTGTTTTAAATCATTTAACTGATCATTACATTCTATTAATTGCTTTAACTCATTCTTCTATTCTTGATAACTCCTCTCATGCAAAAGAAAGCAAGACACATGTCTTCTTCTCATTCGTTGCACATTCCTCAACTGTTCTCCTCCGTTGATTCTTCTAAATTATCAGGACCATTGATCGATCTCTGTTGAAACCTATATAAACCCCCCTCATCTCCTTCATTGAGCCTCTCTCTTCGATCGTATTATCAGGCATACTTAACAGAGCTTTGAGCATACAAAACACGTCGATTGAGCAACCTTACGATCTCTTAACATTGATCTTTGAGCACATTGAGCACACTACTTGCTTGTTACAACTATAGTTTTCGCAACTTGATTGAGCAATCCACACTTCTCCAAAAGGGAACAATACAAGTTTTGGTAAGAGCTTTCACTTTTACTTTGATTTGATGATAATGGCTTTTACTTAGATTGGTTCACTTTATGTGATTGGTTTTTAGTTTTATTAGTTTAATTTAAATCAATTTTTCCTCACACACATTCTGGCACACCCGGTATTACAGCAGCTCACCTTCGATAGTACAGTAGATCACCTTTAGCATAGCAGTAACTCGCCTCTGGTAAAACTCTACTTCAGCGCCCTTGGTATAACAGTAGCTCTCTTTTGGTCACTATAGCTCGCCTTTGACATAGTAGTAACTCGCTTCTAGTAGCTCAGTCTGACGCCTTTGGTGTCACAGTAGCACACTTTTGGTTGCACAGTCCTGCGCCTCTAGTCAAACAGTATAGCACCTTTGGTCCAGTAAATTATGCATCAGAGTTTGTCCGTTTCTCAAAACACCTCACAGAATCCTAGCATTACATTTTGTCCTAGTGTATCCCATGGTAACCACTAGGCTTCAGCAAACTATGAAGTCCAAGCAAGTTGGCCCTAGGAAGCACAAATCGCCTCCTCGCACACCACAATCAGGTCATCTCAACACTACTCCCAAGGTTACTCCTAGTACACCCACGGCAAAACCATTTAGCTCTCCAAACATGCCGCACGTCGACCAACCAAGCAATCCCCAAGAGGATAGGATCCCTTTGATAAGTACACCGCAATACACCACTGGCTTGCCTCAGGATTTTGTCCCATCTCAAGAAGAGAGACACTTTGAAATAGGTCAATCCTCTCAAGTAGATGGGCAAGATCTTGATGAAATCATACAAGAGCCTAGAATTGTGGCCGCCTTTGACAAAATCCTTAGTGAGAACCAAGATCATTTCTTTCGCTTGCTTGCAGAGCAAGGTGCCAAGTTACCTCAAGATTTTGATTTATCCACTCTCAAGGAGGACAACGACACCCAAGATACCATACAAGCAGTTCAAACCATGTCCACGATGACTACGCCCTTACTTGCACAAGGCTCGCAGTATAGGAATCCCCTTTTTCAAAATCCAACAGAAGAAAGGGTCGTATCACCGCTTCTGACTCCTATGGAGATCTATAGCAACCAACAAGAAACTCTCCAATGTCAAGTAGAGTTAGCTAAGCAAGCCACCTTAGCTTGATTGAATTTGCAACCACCTCCTAAAGTGTCCACCCCAATCGCAAGTGGAATCTTGGTTACCCCATCATGAATAGGTTTCCCACCCAATTACAATCTGGGGAACAATTATGTAGCCATGCAACAAGGGTCTCAACAAATGCCACCTCCTATATCATCACACCTTCATGTCTCTCAACCAATTAAAGTCATGCAACCCCAACCACAACATTCTTCTACTCTCATCCTCAATCAACCCCAACCACAACATTCTTCTACTCTCATCCTCAATCAACCCCAACCGTCGCAAATCACTTCTACCTATGCCCCTCCTCCACAACGTTCATCCTCACTCAACTTCTTTCACACATTGCCTAGCCACTCTCAACATTCCCAACATCAAGTTTCTCAAAGCTATGTGCCGCCATCACAACCTAATCAAGCATACTTTAGCTTTTCTCCCCCTAATACTTTTCTTCAACCATCACAAAGCCAATATTCTTACCTAGCGCCACCTCCACCTCTGCCAAATCAAAACCTCCAATTCCAACCCAATCTGAACCAAACATGCAACCCGTATGATCCCAATCAATCTTACGACCCTTATAACACTAGTGTGCATGGCTTACATTATAATCTTCCGTATGGGCAACACCAACCACTTTTTGGACAACAGGAGATGTTGCCAACCCCTCCCATGGTGATGGAGCTAAAAATCGCGGAAGTTCAGTAACAGCTATCTGATCTTACGTTTGGCCACACTAAAAAGGCATTCTCTTTAGAGGAAGTGTGTCCTTATCCTTTTGATCGGTCATTACCAATGATCCCTTTTCCTCAAAATTTCACTATTCCCAAGTTCGACAAATACAAAGGAAAAGGTGACCCAAAAGACCATCTCAGGGAATTGTATCTTACTTGCTTTGAGGTCTCACATAATGACACATATCTTATGCGTCTCTTTCCTTGTAGTCTTGGAGGTCAAGCTATAGAATGGTTCTCACACTTACCCACGGGAATCAAGTCTTTCAACGAGCTAGCAGAGAAATTTGCCACCCACTTTTCTTACAACGCGGAGCATGAGATTTCCATGACCGATCTATGCAACAGTAAACAGAAAAATGGTGAAACTTTCATTTCTTTCCTTCAACGATGGAGACAAATGGCTAGCAAATTCCCTTTCAAGATTCTAGAGAAACAACTTGTTAGCATATTTGTGCAGAACCTCAACCAATAGTTAGGTTTCCATTTGCAAATTCTTAGTGCTACAACCTTCGACGAAATCACATACAAGGGAATCAATATTGAGAAGGCCCTCATTACTAAGGGTGTGGTCAAAATCTTCAAAGAAACGAAAGACAATGCTCCTCATCAACAATCGAACGATAAACCCAAATATTGGAACAAAAACAAAAACGTGGTCAACGATGGGGTGGTTGATACTAAACATGTCCAAATGTTGCAAACACCGCTGCAGCTCTCCAAACCAAGTCAAGCTCCACCTCAACAATAGCAGCAACAAAGGCAGTCGTATCAAAACCAATAGCAATGACAACAAGAGTGGCCTCAACAAGATTACCCTCTGCGGCGTCAATTCACTCTCTTGGGAGTGCCCATCGAATCAATCTTACAGTAAGCTTTGCAAAAAGGGCTCATCACCTTACCTGATGCTCCCCCATATGGCAAGCCTGTTTACAAAACTGCACGTTACAGAGACAATGAATATTATGAGTTCCATAGGAGCAAAGGGCATCGAACCGTTTCTTGCATGAAACTCAAGCACCTCATCCAAAACCTCATCGACGGTAATCAAATCACTTTTGAGAATGACTCACCAGTTCAACACACGAACAAAGATCTCGATATGTACAAGGAACTGTTCCCTCATCATGGTCCACCTCCTCCTCAGGATAGAGGTAAAGGTATCAATCATGCTTCCACATCCTTTGATTCCATTGTAGGTCATTTTGAAGAGAGTCAAGTGTCTACCCTCACGATCAAAGGCAAATCTACGGATTGCACTGTTACTACTCATCGTGGTCATGTCACCATTCGTGGTCCTACACCTAGTCTTCCGGTTCAATTTGATTATAATTTTGTTGAACATCTAGGGAGAACACCAGCATAGATCTCTATTTTGGACCTTCTACGGTCATCACCTGCACATAGAGTAGTGCTAGAAAAAGCCCTCCAAGCGTCTTCGGTTCCCAACAACATAGCAGTCACGAATTTCCAAGCTATAGTAGGTAACATTGCTTCGCCCTACAATGTGGTCTTCTTGGAGAAAGATCTCCCATCCCATGATCCTTGTCACAATGATGCCCTTCATATTGAAGTTCTCATCCATAAGCGCAAAATCAAATGCATCCTCATAGATGGTGGTGCTGGTCTCAACATCTGTTCTTTAAAGTTACTTAAGAAATTGGGATACTCTGAGGATCATGTCAACACTGATCAAAGTATTACAATCAAGGGATATGATGATGCTGAGCACCATTTGGAAGGTGTTATCCACTTGCCTATACAACTGGTCCCTATCATACTTGAAACTAGGTGTCAAGTCCTTGATATTGAGCTACCTTACAACATTATCCTCGGCTGCCTATGGATCCATGCAATGAAAGCTGTCCCCTCCATGTACCATCAGTCTCTAAAGTTCCCATTCAATGAAATAGAGATCACTATCCTAGGAGACCCCAATCCTTTTGAATGCTGCCGTGTCTTGCAAGGCAGTTATAAGAATTGCAACCAGGTGCCTAACAATGAAAAAGCCCTTGAATCCCTACTATATGTTGATCCTGAAACTCTGACGCTAGCCTCTACAAGTAACCCAAATCCTCTACCGAAGATCAAGGCTCACATCCATGATATAGGCTTTGGATCTTATGATATCTCAAAATCTTGTTGTGTAGGGTGGATGCCTCTCTCCCCTAAATCCTACGGCCAACCGCCCATTGCCAAAGTAAGCAAAAAAGCAGCTATTCCTCCCCCAACATTCCTAACCCAATTCCAACAGGGACAGTTATTGGAAGAGGAAACTATTGAGGACATTTCTTCTTGGCTCTATAAGGAGAAAGAACCAGTCACAATACCAGTCAAACAATATGGCAATGGCTTAAGGATAGTAAAAAACATGGGCTATAAAGGCAAGGGTGGCCTTGGGAAACAGAATCAAGGAACTATGGAACCCATTGTTGTGACAAAGAAACTAGACAAGAAGGAATTAGGATTTGGTAAGAAGGTACCGCACGCCTTGGACATCGAGTATATCCTCGACGAGGTAGCTGACACTTTTCCTGCCGATTCGACATCTACTAAGGATATCATCGATGACTCTTCCCTCCATATGACCAACCTATTCATAGAATCCTCCATTTTTATGCTATCCTCCGTATCCTTAACCTCCACCACTAGCACCTAGAACGTAACACTTGTCTACCTTGAACTTATCGATTGGGACCAACAAGGGTCCCTCGTTATAGATGTATTTCAGAATGACGAAGCTTTAGCTGAGTTCATGGGACTTCAGGAAGGTATCCCCCTTGGCGATCACAAAGCAGGTTTTGTAATGGAATTAGAGCCAATGGCTTATTTTGGCGAGAATGCCAAATCCTCCAGTCACAAAAGTAAAAATAAAGAGGGATCTCTAGGTGAAAACCACACTGTGGCACCTCCTAATCACAAAATAGTAAAAACAAAGGATGTATCCAAAGGTGAAAACCCAACTGTGGCACATGAGGATGGAGGATTTGACCTTCCCCTACCATCTAAGTATCAAGAGAAGTCAGCTCTCCTAGTAGAAGATTCTACAAAGATAAACCTTGGCACAAAACAAAATCCAAAGACCACATTCCTAGCAGCATCATTATCAGAAACAGAGCACAGGAATCTTAACACATTCTTCTTACAGAGAACGATCAACTTTGCGTGGACCTATGCTAATATGCCAGGGTTAGACCTTAAGCTAGTTGTTCACTATCTCACTATTGATCCAAAAGTTAAACCAGTCAAGCAAAAGTTGAGTAAGATGCACCCACAAATAGCTCTCTTAGTGAAAGTGGAAATATAGAAGTTGTTAGATGCAAAGTTCATACAACCTATTGACTATTCAGATTGGGTATCCAACATTGTACCTGTATATAAATCCAATGGGCGCATCCGCATGTGTAATGATTTCAGAGATCTTAACAAAGCATGTCCCAAAGATGACTTTCCACTACCAAACATTGATATTATAGTAGACTTGACAGCAGGTCATGAAATGCTTTCTCTCATGGATGGATTCTCAGGCTATAATTAGATAAGGATAGTAGAAGAAGATCAACATAAAACAACTTTTACCTACCCTTGGGGTAACTATTGTTGGTGTGTCATGCCGTTTGGTCTAAAGAATGCGGGAGCAACCTATCAGAGAGCAATGCCAGTGATATTCCATGACCTCTTTCATCACATCATGGAGGACTATGTGGATGACATACTAGCTAAATCTTCTAGGGCAGATCACATATAGGTTCTAGGACAGATCTTTGACAGGCTCAAGAAATACCAAGTAAGATTCAATCCAAAGAAGTTTGTCTTCGGTGTCACATCGGGGAAGCTATTGGGATACATTGTATCTCATAGAGGCATTGAAGTAGATCCCACAAAACTAAAGGCTATAGTGGAGATGCCTCCACCAAAGAACCTCAAAGCATTAAGGAGCCTTCAGGGAAGGTTGCAATCCATCAGGCATTTCATCTCATAGTTAGAAGATAAATGTCAACCATTTCAACACTTTCTCTAAAAGGATGTCTCATTCCGATGGGATTATAAGTGTCAAGCAGCATTTGATCAGCTTAAAGAGTATCTGGCCACACCTCCTGTATTGGTTCCACCAGTTGCTAATAAACCTTTGATATTATACATCTCAACTACAACTTCGGCCCTAGGGGCCTTGCTAGCACAACATGATGAAATAGGAAAAGAGCATGCAATTTACTATATCAGTAGAACCTTGGTGGGATATGAACTCAATTATTCATTGATGGAAAGGGCTTATTTAGCAGTAGTGTTCGCTTCCCAAAAGTTGCGGCATTACATGTTGAACCAACACACAAATATTATAGCCAAGATTGATCCCTTGACGTATCTACTAGCAAAAGCAGCTCTTACAGGCAAACTAGCTAAATGGGTCATGATCCTTAGTGAGTTCTGTTAGCACAGTAAAAATTTGAAATTTTTACTATCTCCTTACCCCATCATATTTGAATAAATCCTGAAGAATATCCCAAAAAGACCATAATAAAAAAAAATTTATCTCACAAGGTGTCTATGGATGAGCAGTGCCAAATTTCATCAAAATCAATCCATCGGCAAGAGGTTGTGTTGCTTACACCGATACATAAGGAATCGTTTGAAAACAACCATCGGCGTGAAAATAGAGATCGGAAGAAGAATTATGGAAGTCACTGATGGAGTAAGTAATGCCAATGACATTACATCGGCAAGAAAGGCGAGTGGTCATACCGATCGGTATGACAGATATCTATCGGATGACTTTTTAAAAGTTGCCCCGACGGTATATATCATACCGATGAAGCATTTCGGCAAGAGTTTCACCGAACATCCTGTGGGGGTAACGAAGCAAATAGTCATTGGTGAGAAATAAACTATCGGGATAGCAAACAAGTAAGCTTCCGATGATTAGAGTCTTAGCGATAAGAAAGCTTTCGGCGAGACTCATAGCGATACACATCTATCAGGATAACTCAGCATATCGGGATAAGCGAATTAGGTCTCGCTGATTCACAAGTCACGGCGATCAAAAGGCATCAGTAACACTTTAACATACTCTATTCGATGAACGATATGAAAAGGGCCATCGGGGAGACAATAAAGATCGGGAGAACATAATTTTATTATCCTGATAGTATTAATCATCCCGATAAGCAAATCATATTGGTGGGACTTGCTATATCGCAGAGAGATCTAAAATACTTGGCGATGAGGGAAGTCATGCCGATGGTCGCGCCCACTTAAAATATGACATTACATAGTGTCGGGAATACAATTGAGGGGTCACGCCGATTGACTGTTCGCGCCATAAAAAACGTTGAGGTCGCCCAGACATTTCAAAAATCATGCTGATAAGAAGAGTTATGGCGATGTGACACTTCACAGCAATGAACATTGAATTGATCAGATAATTAATACAAATGGCTACGAAATTCATATGATCATTATAATTGCAGAAAACCGTCCGAGAGGAGAATACAGAGGAATTCTTAGGGCAAAAGCAGAGGCTTCCAATTCCAGCCACCGAACGACAGGTACACCTACACAAACCATTATATTGCCTGTATTTGAATTTCCTGCCAAAGTTTTAAAATGGAAACTTCGGGAAAGGGAAAAGGAAGAAAGTCACAAGGGGAAACCAGTAAGCCTAAAAAACAAAAAACTGATCAAACCCCTGAAGAGAAAGTGAAAGATAGAAAATTAAATCAGGACCAAATTGATCAATTGCCTGGGTCAACTCCCAAGGCCAGGAGGTCTACCCAACTCAGGGCAGAAGTAGAAAAATTGGAAGATAAACATAAACGCCTGGGAGATATCTGGACCCCAATTAGGGGGTATGAGCTCTTCAGATTCCACTACAACAGAAGGTTTAGAAATGCCCCTGTGTCAAACCCATGGCATTTGAATTTGGGAAAACTGGTTGTGCCCAATGTATTCCTGAATGTGGAACTCCTCCAACTGCTTGCCAGATATTATAATACAAACCTGAAAGCCATCTGCAACCCACAGGGAGAACCAATTGTGCATTTGTCAAAAAATGCTATTTGTGAGGTTTTTGATTTGGATGATTTATGCACTGTCCCTATCATTTATGAAGACCTGGATAAAGAGTATTGGAGAATGGACACAACTTACAATGGATGGAGGTTGCCCATTCATAGGCCCAGGGTTGAAGGAGAAGTGATGCCCTTAACTGAAAATGATGGCCCTCCCTTTCATGTTGCCATATTTGAACCATATATACAGCATACTTATTTTTCTATAGGTCAGGTCCTTGGCTCAGAGGTCCCTGAATTCATGACTATTCCTCTGATGGTCATAGCCTCTGATATCCAGTGTCATAATGCCAAACAATTTGATTATGCTTCTTACATTGCTAATAGAATAGACTCTGGTCTATCTGCAATAAAAAACAATGCTCCAGCATGCTCTTTTGAGCATTACTCAATGCTTATGCATATGGTGTTATACTAAGGCTAGGAAGTAGGGTTGTGGCCAAGTGAGTTTCGAGTTGTTGCTGCGGATAAGAAGGGGGAAAAGATACCTGTACAAATGTCGACCAGAATCTGGGATAGCAGGTATGCCAACTCCAGCTATGCTCAATTTGAAGAGCATTGTGTAAAAGTGTTGTATAGATATTTCAATCACCCCTGTGAATATTCAATTTCAAATGAAATAAAAAGATTCCTCAGACCAAAAGATTTTGGTGGCCCTCCTACTGTCACTCATAATTGGGGAGATTGGTATTGCTTTGAGGATGCTACTATGATCAGAGTTTATGGTTTTGAGGATGCTCCATTCATATTGCCTAAAACTGTCCCTGACAGACTTGCATATTTGGAAATAATTAGGCAAATGCATTGTTCGAATGTGATGCATCTAAGTTCACATGATAAACAATCATTCATGCCCAGCACTTTGTGTTTTGGAGATTTTACTGTAGTTTCAAAAGAAGGATACAATCTCATTTTGGACAAATTAATGCATTATAATATGATGACTGCTGAGGTTAGGAAAGGGTTCGACCCTGAAGGTTTTATTGATTTTGCAAGAAGAAAACAAAATCTCAGTGGATACATGCACATACATTATCCACATGATGATGTCATTAGAAATTTGAAAGAAGCTGAAGTCGAATTGGTGGTAGAGAAATATAACAGGGATTTAAGTGAAAAGAAAAAGCAATTAGCAGAGATTGAAGTGGTATCCTCTGCAAATGAAGAATTGACTGAACAAGAGCAGCCACAAGATAAAACAATAGAAATTTCTAAAAGAAAAATGCAACAATATCAGCCTCCAGTTGTGCTACATGATGAGGAGGGGTCTACTGATGAAGATCCACGCCAAAAGGCTTATGATTCTTTCATTTCAGATGATACATTCATTCAGTCAAAGGAATTTAAATCATTCCTGTATAAATACAAAGGAAAAGAAATTAGAGAGTCAGTAGATGATGTTTCTGCTGATAATGAAAAACAGTTATTAGATATGTTGAAGGAAACAATGGATAAAGAAATGCAAGACATGACACCTAGCAAGGGTAGACAGTTGCTCAAGGATGCAGGGGTTATGATTTTTCCTGGTTTGGATTTAAATATTGCTTTGGTTTTTGATAGCTTTTTGAATAATGCTAATGACAAGTATAAGCTTACTCCAGAAGGAGTTAATGAAGTATATATGGGGACTAGATACAATAATGATGAAAATTCTTTGATGATATGGGCATTGTATCCTCCCCATAAGAAGACGGCCATCATAGACACTGAAAAAACTTTTGGCCATGTTATGACTTTCAGAGTAGGTGAAACTGATCCTATAATTACTGCAGACATTGGTATCAATGTTGCAAAGTTGAATAAAGCACAGGCTCAAATGTTGATCAAAGAAAGAGATGCTTATAAATTGAACTGTGAGAGATTGACAAAAGAAAATGATTACTTGAAGGATGCTGTTAAGAGCACTTTTGGCCAGTCCACAAAAAGAATAACTCAAGGTGAGAGCTCTCAGGGCATTCAGGCATTATCCCCTGACCAAGCCACACAAATTCAAATAGATGCATTTGTTACAATACTGCAGAGCAGGTATGCAAACATGGTGCGGTGGTTGAATCAGTTTTGGGATAATTACTCAGAAAATCACAAAGCAATCAAAGAACATGAACGACTTGAAAAGAGGATACAAGAAAAATTGATTGAGTTACAAAATAAAAGTGCCACTGATAATAAAGATATCCCTGATACCAGAGCATTGCTCAAACAACACCAACATTACTATGACAAACTAAAAGCTGATGCAAAGGAAGGTATTGATGCTTCAAGTGCAGGAGTGCCTAGGTTATTTAAAGATAACGGAGAGGTGAAGAGCAAAGAAGAATGGATTATTGACTGTCAGATTATATTACACAAAGCCACAGGAGCTCTGAAAGATAAAGCCTCTGCATCCAAAGAAGTCTGCAAACAATTGGAGGAGATGGTTACTCTTGATGTAATTACTAGAAGCGCTATTGAGCTTACTGATTCTCACCATGATCAAGAGTATCTAGATCATCTAGCTAAAGTTTATTTATGGTTGAATAGAGCCTAATTACGCTTATGTAATTATTCTTAATACTTGTTAAGTTCCCAAGAGACTTATTGAAGAGTTGTATCTCTTCATAGAAATATCTATATAAGTTCAAACAATCGATGCTGAAATGATCATGAGCAGTAGAAGATATTCATATATACATAATATACAATGTCTCAAAGTGACTATGTTGCATATTTTATTTGAAGAAGAAGTTTGAAGTTCTCTGATTCAGTGTTTCTACTTTGGTATCAGTTGTTTGTTGAAAATATTCAATTGTGTGGCTGTCTCCATTTCTGCATTTCCTTGTTATTCAGATTAAGATATCAAGTATATAGTTAATCTGTCAATACACACTTGCTATATCTGTGTGATTAATTTGGTTGGTGTCCATCTGAGGAATTAAACCCTTCTAATTTAGTCGCAGTAGCCTGGAAGTAGTAAGTTGGGATTACTAAGTAGAGCCATATAATTAGGATTGCCATTCTGTCTCCAGTAAAATATTATCTGTTAATCTTGCCCATTCATTTCATTTGGTTCCTTCAAGTAAGGATTAAAATACCTTCTGGTGAATTATAAGATAATTGATTATATTGGTTGGATTGCTAAGAAGAGTTTGTCAATCACTTTCTTGCACGTTTATACAAGCTATAAACCAAAACTGTGCCAAGCAATTAGAATTATTACCATTAAGAAACCACTGGTCTAGGTCCTTCAAATTGACTCTGTTACCCAACAAGGCACTAGTCTCATTCAACTCATTATTTAAAACCTTTTACCTTGATATTGCTTATACAATTTCTGCCAATCATTTATTAAACATTATACATAGAATTAATTAGTCATCTTTTTCATCTATCTTACATCCTATGCCATTGTAGATAGATCTAGTTAGTCTACTCATCCACACTCAGACTGCTTTAATATTTCAAGGTTCACCCACCTAGGTGTAGCAGGACCTAAAGTGTCAGAAATCATCAAACCTTGAAGGTTGATTTCGTCAAGTTAGTTCAAAAACGTTGCAAATCCAAACATAGAGCCTGGCATCCTCTTAGGATTAGCAACCTGCATTTTTGAGACCTAACAAATTGGTGACTCTGCTGGGGACTTAGTAAAAGACCTTAGAAATTAATCCTTTCTTTCATAGAGTCATTTCAAAAAATTTGGTAACTCTGCTGGTGACAAGAACCCTACAGATAAAATATAAACTTTTCCTATTTAGTAAATAGGTGGCGACTCTGGTTACAATTATAACAAAAATTTCAAATGGATGGTAGGAGATCCAAGATGGAAGGTAAAAATTTGCAGTCATCTCCACCCCTTAGAAACATTTCCAAAAGAAATGTGAATTCAAAGCATTTACACCAAGATAATAATCTGGACATCCAAGAGAATGATTCAGAACAAAATATTTTAATTCACAACAAATTCACACCTCTACATGATTCAAATGAGAACCTTAGTGGAGCAACTGATGATATTTTGGCAAGGTACAGACCCACCCCTCAAGAATAACGTGATCATGATGCAAAGGTCATGAGGGATATTGATAGGAACCAAGCTGAACATGACTTCAAGATGTCATTATATCAGGGAGAAGAGATAGGATATGAATTTTCAAATCAGGGAATGAATGACAATCTAGAACATCAGGAAATAAATAATCAAGACATGAGTGAAGAGCAACAGGAAATACTCATGCTCCGAAAAGAACTTGAAAGGTACAAGATACAAGAGGAAAAGGAGTTGTTGCAGCAAGAAATTCAACAGAGAAAAAATAAAGCCAAAACAGCTCCCCCAAAATATGTACCTCCGCATAGAGGGAATATTTCAAGAAATACACAACAAAATATAGGTGGTGTTCAAAATTCACATGCTTCTAGAAGTCATCAGAACACTATTCCCCAAAACCCTAAACCACCTCCCATACGTAATGCATCTCAACATATGGCAAATAATTACCCACCCCCTGGTCAACAATATTATAGGCCACAAAATCAACACATAAATCCCCATATGAGCCAACATCAACAATATGCATATCATCAGCCACCAGGTGGATATAATTATTATCCCAATCCACCACCTCTGAATTTCCCTCCCCAAAACCTTGCTAATATATGCAATCAATTTGATTTAACTGGATATCAGTTATATCCATATCCTATGGATAGTACTTGGAGAAACATGGTTCCCAAGTTTACTGGAAACAATGCAGTATCTGCAGAAGAACATATCAGAAGTTTTAATGCTTTTGTACAGGATATAGGTATGGATTGGGAAGACATTAGAATGAGGTTATTTATGATGTCCCTCACTGAAGATGCCAGAGATTGGTTTAATAGCTTGCCCGATGCATCAATCAATTCAATAACTAATTTCCATAACCAGTTTAAGGATCAGTATGGTAACCAATACGCTCCTGAGTTTGCACTACATGAACTAATAAGTATACAAAATTATCAAAACAAATCAGTGTTTGATTTCAACCTGAAGTTTTCCAAGTTACATAATAAGGTACCACATGGAGCCAAGTTATCTGACCAGGCAGCACTGAGTATCTATATGAAAGCATTTGACCCCAAAATAGGATATGAACTCAGAAACAGGTGTCCTGCAACATTGGCCGAAGCACAGAAAGTAGCCATAACTATTGAAAATAATAGGAAGGCTGCAGGAATGGTCAGTAAAAGGGACAATCATAGAAATCTTCAGAATCCAAATGCTCAACAGATTAAACCAGAGGGTCAGCATAGGCATGATAGACCTAGGTTACATGATATGCCTTACAATACAAATTGGAAGGATGGAAGACCTATTGACAACAACAGAAAGCAGCCATATGGAAAGGATACTCCTGATCCCTTGAAGAGAAACATGGCACATATGGCAGAAAATAAACCTTGGTGTTTTGTATGTAACTTACCACATTCACCTGAATACTGTGAGGTAGCTAAATCAATACAGCAAGAGGAAATGCTATACAGCTATAATAGGGATAATCACACCATCAATATGATGCAGGATACACCATGTGTGGTAACAGAAGATTATTCTTCTTCAGAAGAAGAAGGATATGAGTATGATGTAGGAAACCAAAAGTATCATATTAACATGGGAGAACAAGAGGTATTCTCAGACCAGGAAGATAGTTATAACAACAAATCATATGGTCAATGGAGAAAACCTACTGAGGATGAAAGAGAAGCTCTCACAGTGGCTACAGTGGCTCAAGCTTGAAACACTTATAACTTAAGGAATAGAACAACAAATGTTGGGCAAGGAACTCCTAGAAGTGTATTTATAAAAGACCAGAATAACAAAGAGAATAATACAAAATCATCACCTAAAGAACCAGAAAAGGCAGATAAAAATAAAATGAAAGAAAATCAAGAAAAAGAAAACACAAAAATAGAAAAGAATGACCAGATCATAACCCCTTCTTTCGACATTGCACAGGCAGTGTCTCAGGTGAAGATATCAGTCCCACTCCCAGAGATGATGAAAATAGATAAATATAGGAGTACAGTTGTCAAGATGATTTCTGATACACCAAATCCAAAACATAAAGGGTTTGAAAAAACAACAAATAATGTGCATCAAGAAAATTTTAAGATGCCTGAGGTATACCTTGGTGACACACTTACAAAAAATCCCTCACAGGTAGATCCATTCTATACTACACTAGTAATCAAGAACAGAATAGTCAGGAATTGTATGATTGATTCAGGTGCTGCTATGAATATCATGCCTATAGTAGTGATGAAAGAATTGGGGATGTGGGTTGATACTACGTATGGCTAGTGTTATGCAATGGATAACAGATCTATTCCAGTAGTTGGTATTATGAAAGATGTAGAGATAAAACTTGCTTCACATCCTGAAGCAACATATAACATTGACATCACTGTGGTTGATATCCCACCGTATTATGGAATGCTGCTATCAAGACAATGGGCTGCAATGGCAGGAGGCAATGTTCAATTAGATCTATCATATGCCACCATACCAGTAGGTGACAAGGAAATCAAATTGTGCAGAGAGCCAAGGTATGACAATATTATAGAAAGAATGGACCGGCATCAGGTGAATTTCTTTTGTGACATAGATTTAGGAGTTTTCAAAGTTGGAGAAACTACCCCAGAATTGCATAACACTGACCCAATACACACTGAATCTATGAAAGGAGAAAATGATTTGTGGAAAATGTATTTTGATGGTGCATGCAGCAAGATAGGAAATGGGGCCGGAGTAGTTTTTATCTCGCCAGGAGGTAAAACATTTAAATACTCTTTCCTATTGACATTTGAATGCACCAATAATGTAGCTGAGTATGAAGCCCTGCTCATTGGCCTAAACATAGCCACCAAATACAAAATAAAAAAGTTGGCTGTCTTTGGTGATTCTGAACTGGTCATCTCCCAAGTAAGAGAAAAATATTTATCTAAAAATAAAAGATTAAGACAGTACAGAAATGCAGTTTGGGATAGTGTTGAATTATTTGATGCCTTTTCAATCAGCTGGGTTGATAGGTCTAAAAACATTATGGCAGACTTTTTAGCAAACATTGCATTAAAGAGAGATGATGTTACATTAGGAGGGATCATAGAAGTAGAATTTAAAACTAAACCTACCATCCCTGATAATATACAGAATTGGCAAGTGTTTGATAGCGATGATGATATAATCAATTTCTCACATTGTGCTGATTATTATGAAAATCAAGAAATTGATTTCAGTGCATTTGTGGAGGAACACGATGGGAAGGAAACCCTTTTTGGCCAAGAAGTGGTTCAACTGAAAACAAATAAGATACCCAAAGGACTTATAGCATTAGAAAAAGCATTTGATGGGCATGATAGATATAAAAAGAAAGATACACCAGTGATACCTGAGAACCTTGAGGAAATCAATTTGGGGACTCAGACAACCCCAAAGAATGTATATATTGGAAGGAATCTTGATCAGAAAATCAGAAGCGAAATCATCAATCTACTTAGGAAGTACAGGCATGTGTTTGCTTGGTCATATGATGATCTAAAGGCATATAGAGAGGATCTATTTCAACATGAGATACCGCTAAAGACAGATGCAAAACCATTCAGACAGAAACAGAGGCCAATTAATCCTACATTGGCTCCTAAAATGCTAGAGGAACTTACAAAGTTAAGGGATGGAGCTATAATCAAACCTATTAGACACTCTTCCTGGGTTTCAAACTTGGTACCTGTCAGGAAAAAGAATGGTGACATTAGACTATGTGTGGATTTCAGAAACTTGAATAAATCTTCCCTCAAAGATAATTATCCTCTTCCCAATATGGAGGCAATATTGCAGAAAGTTACTGGGTGTGAATTGCTATCCATGATGGATGGTTTCTCTGGCTACAATCAAGTAAAAGTTAAGGAGTCTGAACAATTTAAGACGGCATTCACCACTCCGTGGGGAACATATGTATACTTGAGAATGCCATTCGGATTAACTAATGTTGGAGCAAAATTTCAAAGAGCGATGGATGTAGCTTTTGCTGAATTGATCAATAAGATTATGATAGTATATCAAGATGACTTAACAGCATATTCAAAAAGGGCTGAAGATCATTGCACACATCTAGAACAGATATTTGTCAAAGCCCTAGAATATGGAATATCATTGAACCCTAAAAAATGCCATTTTGCAGTAACAGAAGGAAAATTGCTTGGCCATATAGTCTCAAAGGAAGGAGTTAAAATAGATCCTGAAAGGGTGAAAGCAATTGATCAAGTCCCTATTCCAAAAAATGTAAAAGCTATACAATCATTCTTTGGTCAGATAAATTTTGTCAGAAGATTTATAACAAATTTCGCAGAGATTGTTTGTCCTATATCGAGAATGCTGAAGAAGAACTCAGAAATGAAGTGGACAACAGAAATAGTGGAAGCATTTGGTAACATTAAGGAGGCCATCAAGCAAGCTCCAGTCTTAATATCCCCTGACTTTGGTAAACCTTTCCAACTTTTCTCATTTGCTTCCTATCATACAGTAGCAGCAGTGTTGTTACAGAAAAACAATGATGGATATGAACAGCCTATCTCTTTCTTTAGCAAGTCCCTTCAGAATGCAGAGTTGAAGTATGACATTATTGAAAAATAGGCATATGCATTGGTAAAAGCGGTAAAAAATTTTAGACCATATTTGGTAGGGGATAAAATCATAGCATATGTTCCTAATGCTGCAGTGAAGGATGTACTGATCCAAACTGAGGTCACCGGTAGGAGATGTAGGTGGATCAATAGGATTCAGGAATTCAACATTGAAATCCAAATCACTAAATTAGTAAGAGGACAGGGTCTTGCCAAATTGATGGCTGAAAGTAATCTAGAAGCTTCCCAGATATGTAATGTTGATGCAAGTACCAGTATTGAACACACTCCATGGTATACTGATATAGTATATTATCTAAAACATATGAAGTGTCCTGAAGGATATGATGATAACAAAAGAAGGACACTCAAACTACAAGCTTCAAAATATGTACTCATTGGTGGGGATCTCTATTGGAAAAATAGAGATGGGGTTCTACTATTATGCCTGGACGAATATCAATCAAAACATATTATGAAGGAGTTGCATGAAGGCATGTGCGGAGGTCATTTCTCAACAAAGACCACAGCACACAAGATCCTGAGGGTAGGGTACTATTGGCCTAAAGTCTTTAATGATTCATACCAGTACACTAGAAAGTGTGAAGCATGCCAAAAGTTCTCAGGGAAGTTAAAGTATCAGGGAGCACTACCCTTAAAACCTATGCAGGTTGAGGCTCCATTTTATCAGTGGGGTATTGATTTTATAGGTGAAATTTTAGAGAAATCGAGTGGGGGGCACCGATGGATTTTAGTGGCTACTGATTACTTTACAAAATGGGTGGAAGCTATCCCAACCAAACAGGCTACAAGTAAAGTAGTGATTAATTTTCTAATGGATAACATTATATGCAGATTTGGTACTCCTGTAAGATTGATTACAGATAATGGGATGTGTTTTAGATCTGATGAATTCAAAGGTTTTTGCAGTACACATGGTATCACTGTTTCTTATGCTGCTCCATACCATCCACAGGCCAATGGACAAGCTGAATCAAGTAATAAGAGCCTGTTGAAAATCATAAAAAGAATGTTGGATAAAAATAAGAAGGCTTGGGATTCAAAATTAAGAATGGCAGTATGGGCTGACAGGATTACTATAAAAAGGGCAATTGGGAGATCCCCTTATGAATTGGTATATGGAACACAAGCAAGATTACCATTGGAAAATCTTATACCAGTATGCAAATTTATCCTCCAGGAAGACTTGAATATCCCTGAACCAATGGAGGAAAGGTTGGAACAATTGGCAGAGCTTGATGAAACAAGAAGAATAGCTCAGAGACAGAATATTAAATTACAATCACAGGTAAAATATCTCTTTGACAAGAAGGCCAAAGAAAGAAAGTTTGAAATAAATGATCTGGTACTAATGTGGAATGCAAGATGTCAGGACAAAGGAAAACATGGAAAATTTGAAGCCCTGTGGTTAGGTCCTTTTGTTATCACTGGCAAAGGAGGTGATGATTCTTACTATGTACAGAATATGTCAGGAGAGGAGCAGGAATTGCCTATACATGGGCAATACTTGAAGCAGTTCTTTTCATAAACATGTACAAAGAGAATTGAGTGTTGCCAGTGCATGGACAACATTCAAATAATTCTCAAAATATCTTATTCCATGCACAGTAGTCTAGGAATCATTCCCGCTCCCCATCATTTGTTCCTTACCTTTTCCCAGTTTCATAGAACCTCACCCCAAAATAATAAAATATGTGGTCTACTTCCCTAGGAGATCTGGATCCTTGTTATACTCACAGGGAGTATACATCCCAGACAGAGCCACTGTTAGCACAGTAAAAATTTGAAATTTTTACTATCTCCTTACCCCATCATATTTGAATAAATCCTGAAGAATATCCCAAAAAGACCATAATAAAAAAAAATTTATCTCACAAGGTGTCTATGGATGAGCAGTGCCAAATTTCATCAAAATCAATCCATCGGCAAGAGGTTGTGTTGCTTACACTGATACATAAGGAATCGTTTGAAAACAACCATCGGCGTGAAAATAGAGATCGGAAGAAGAATTATGGAAGTCACCGATGGAGTAAGTAATGTCGATGACATTACATCGGCAAGAAAGGCAAGTGGTCATACCGACCGGCATGACAGATATCTATCGGATGACTTTTTAAAAGTTGCCCCGACAGTATATATCATACCGATGAAGCATTTCGGCAAGAGTTTCACCGAACATCCTGTGGGGGTAACGAAGCAAATAGTCATCGGCGAGAAATAAACTATCGGGATAGCAAACAAGTAAGCTTCCAATGATTAGAGTCTTAGCGATAAGAAAGCTTTCGGCGAGACTCACAGCGATACACATCTATCGGGATAACTTAGCATATCGGGATAAGGGAATTAGGTCTTGCCGATTCACAAGTCATGGCGATCAAAAGGCATCGGTAACACTTTAACATACTCTGTCCGATGAAGGATATGAAAAGGGCCATCGGGGAGATGATTTGGATCGGGATATCTTGATTTAGCTATCCCGATAGTGTATGTCGTTCCGATAAAGATAAAGTCCATATATGAAGATGACTATCGGCGAGACAATAAAGATCGGGAGAACATAATTTTATTATCCCGATAGTATTAATCATCTCGATAAGCAAATCATATCGGTGGGACTTGCTATATCGCAGAGAGATCTAAAATACTTGGCAATGAGGGAAGTCATGCCGATGGTCGTGCCCACTTAAAATATGACATTACATAGCGTCGGGAATACAATTGAGGGGTCATGCCGATTGACTATTCGCGCCATAAAAAATGTTGAGGTCACCCAAACATTTCAAAAATCACGCCGATAAGAAGAGTTATGGCGATGTGACACTTCACAGTGATGAACATTGAATTGATCAGATAATTAATACAAACGGCTACGAAATTCATATGATCATTATAATTGCAGAAAACCGTCCGAGAGGAGAATACAGAGGAATTCTTAGGGCAAAAGTAGAGGCTTCCAATTCCAGCCACCGAACGACAGGTACACCTACACAAACGATTATATTGCCTGTATTTGAATTTCCTGCCAAAGTTTTAAAATGGAAACTCTGGGAAAGGGAAAAGGAAGAAAGTCACAAGGGGAAACCAGTAAGCCTAAAAAACAAAAAACTGATCAAACCCCTGAAGAGAAAGTGAAAGATAGAAAATTAAATTAGGACCTAATTGATCAATTGCCTGGGTCAACTCCCAAGGCTAGGAGGTCTGCCCAACTCAGGGCAGAAGTAGAAAAATTGGAAGATAAACATAAACGCCTGGGAGATATCTGGACCCCAATTAGGTGGTATGAGCTCTTCAGATTCCACTACAACAGAAGGTTTAGAAATGCCCCTTTGTCAAACCCATGGCATTTGAATTTGGGAAAACTCGTTGTGCCCAATGTATTCCTGAATGTGGAAATCCTCCAACTGCTTGCCAGATATTATAATACAAACCTGAAAGCCATCTGCAACCCACAAGGAGAACCAATTGTGCATTTGTCAAAAAATGCTATTTGTGAGGTTTTTGATTTGGATGATTTATGCACTGTCCCTATCATTTATGAAGACCTGGATAAAGAGTATTGGAGAATGGACACAACTTACAATGGATGGAGGTTGCCCATTCATAGGCCCAGGGTTGAAGGAGAAGTGATGCCCTTAACTAAAAATGATGGCCCTCCCTTTCATGTTGCCATATTTGAACCATATATACAGCATACTTATTTTTTTGTAGGTCAAGTCCTTGGCTCAGAGGTCCCTGAATTCATGACTATTCCTCTGATGGTCATAGCCTCTGATATCCAGTGTCATAATGCCAGACAATTTGATTATGCTTCTTACATTGCTAATAGAATAGACTCTGGTCTATCTACAATAAAAAACAATGCTCCAACATGCTCTTTTGAGCATTACTTAATGCTTATGCATATGGTGTTATACTATGGCCAGGAAGTAGGGTTGTGGCCAAGTGAGTTTTGAGTTGTTGCTGCGGATAAGAAAGGGGAAAAGATACCTGTACAAATGTGGACCAGAATCTGGGATAGCAGGTATGCCAACTCCAGCTATGCTCAATTTGAAGAGCATTGTGTAAAAGTGCTGTATAGATATTTCAATCACCCCTATGAATATTCAATTTCAAATGAAATAAAAAGATTCCTCAGACCAAAAGATTTTGGTGGCCCTCCTACTGTCACTCATAATTGGGGAGATTGGTATTGCTTTGAGGATGCTACTATGATCAGAGTTTATGGTTTTGAGGATGCTCCATTCATATTGCCTAAAACTGTCCCTGACAGACTTGCATATTTGGAAATAATTAGGCAAATGCATTGTTCGAATGTGATGCATCTAAGTTCACATGATAAACAATCATTCATGCCCAGCACTTTGTGTTTTGGAGATTTTACTGTAGTTTCAAAAGAAGGATACAATCTCATTTTGGACAAATTAATGCATTATAATATGATGACTGCTGAGGTTAGGAAAGGGTTCGACCCTGAAGGTTTTATTGATTCTGCAAGAAGAAAACAAAATCTCAGTGGATACATGCACATACATTATCCACATGATGATGTCATTAGAAATTTGAAAGAAGCTAAAGTCGAATTGGTGGTAGAGAAATATAATAGGGATTTAAGTGAAAAGAAAAAGCAATTAGCAAAGATTGAAGTGGTATCCTCTGAAGATGAAGAATTGACTGAACAAGAGCAGCCACAAGATAAAACAATAGAAATGTCTAAAAGAAAAATACAACAATATCAGCCTCCAGTTGTGCTACATGATGAGGAGGGGTCTGCTGATGAAGATCCACACCAAAAGGCTTATGATTCTTTCATTTCAGATGATACATTCATTCAGTCAAAGGAATTTAAATCATTCCTGTATAAATACAAAGGAAAAGAAATTAGAGAGTCAGTAGATGATGTTTCTGCTGATAATGAAAAACAATTATTAGATATGTTGAAGGAAACAGTGGATAAAGAAATGCAAGACATGACACCTAGCAAGGGTAGACAGTTGCTCAAGGATGCAGGGGTTATGATTTTTCCTGGTTTGGATTCAAATTCTGCTTTGGTTTTTGATAGATTTTTGGAATAATGCTAATGACAAGTATAAGCTTACTCCAGAAGGAGTTAATGAAGTATATATGGGGACTAGATACAATAATGATGAAAATTCTTTGATGATATGGGCGTTGTATCCTCCCCATAAGAAGACGGCCATCATAGACACTGAAAAAACTTTTGGCTATGTTATGACTTTCAGAGCAGGTGAAATTGATCCTATAATTACTACAGACATTGGTATCAATGTTGCAAAGTTGAATAAAGCACAGGCTCAAATGTTGATCAAAGAAAGAGATGCTTATAAATTGAACTGTGAGAGATTGACAAAAGAAAATGATTACTTGAAGGATGCTGTTAAGAGCACTTTTGGCCAGTCCACAAAAAGAATAACTCAAGGTGAGAGCTCTCAGGGCATTCAGGCATTATCCCCTAACCAAGCCACATAAATTCAAATAGATGCATTTGTTACAATACTGCAGAGCAGGTATGCAAACATGGTGCGGTGGTTGAATCAGTTTTGGGATAATTACTCAGAAAATCACAAAGCAATCAAAGAACATAAACGACTCTAAAAGAGGATACAAGAAAAATTGATTGAGTTACAAAATAAAAGTGCCACTGATAATAAAGATATCCCTGATACCAGAGCATTGCTCAAACAACACCAACATTACTATGACAAACTAAAAGCTGATGCAAAGGAAGGTATTGATGCTTCAAGTGCAGGAGTGCCTAGGTTATTTAAAGATAACAGAGAGGTGAAGAGCAAAGAAGAATGGATTATTGACTGTCAGATTATATTACACAAAGCCACAGGAGCTCTGAAAGATAAAGCCTCTGCATCCAAAGAAGTCTGCAAACAATTGGAGGAGATGGTTACTCTTGATGTAATTACCAGAAGCGCTATTGAGCTTACTGATTCTCACCGTGATCAAGAGTATCTAGATCATCTGGCTAAAGTTTATTTATGGCTGAATAGAGCCTAATTACGCTTATGTAATTATTGTTAATACTTGTTAAGTTCCCAAGAGAATTATTGAAGAGTTGTATCTCTTCATAGAAATATCTATATAAGTTCAAACAATCGATGCTGAAATGATCATGAGCAGTAGAAGATATTCATATATACATAATATACAATGTCTCAAAGTGACTATGTTGCATATTTTATTTGAAGAAGAAGTTTGAAGTTCTCCGATTCAGTGTTTCTACTTTGGTATCAGTTGTTTGTTGAAAATATTCAATTGTGTGGCTGTCTCCATTTCTGCATTTCCTTGTTATTCAGATTAAGATATCAAGTATATAGTTAATCTGTCAATACGCACTTGCTGTATCTATGTGATTAATTTAGTTGGTGTCCATCTGAGGAATTAAACCCTTCTAATTTAGTCGCAGTAGCCTGGAAGTAGTAAGTTGGGATTACTAAGTAGAGCCATATAATTAGGATTGCCATTCTGTCTCCAGTAAAATATTATCTGTTAATCTTGCCCATTCATTTCATTTGGTTCCTTCAAGTAAGGATTAAAATACCTTCTGGTGAATTATAAGATAATTGATTATATTGGTTGGATTGCTAAGAAGAGTTTGTCAATCACTTTCTTGCACGTTTATACAAGCTATAAACCAAAACTGTGCCAAGCAATTAGAATTATTACCATTAAGAAACTACTAGTCTAGGTCCTTCAAATTGACTCTATTACCCAACAAGGCACTAGTCTCATTCAACTCATTATTTAAAACCTTTTACCTTGATATTGCTTATACAATTTCTGCCAATCATTTATTAAACATTATACATAGAATTAATTAGTCAGCTTTTTCATCTATCTTACATCCTATGCCATTGTAGATAGATCTAGTTAGTCTACTCATCCACACTCAGATTGCTTTAATATTTCAAGGTTCACCCACCTAGGTGTAGCAAGACCTAAAGTGTAGGAAATCATCAAACCTTGAAGGTTGATTTCGTCAAGTTAGTTCAAAAATGTTGCAAATCCAAACATAGAGCCTGGCATCCTCTTAGGTTTAGCAACCTGCATTTTTGAGACCTAACAAGTTTGACATTGAGTATGTGGATCATAAAGCAATCAAAGGACAAGCACTAGCAGATCAACTAGCAAAAGCACCCATGATAGATACACACCCTATGGTAGCAGACTTTCTAGATGAGAATCTGTTCACTCTTTCCAACTCAATAATGTGGAAGTTGTACTTTGATGGTTCCTACACATAGCATGGATTAGGGGCTGGCATCTTGTTCATCACACCTCAGAATGACTATATTCCAAAGTCGTATCGGCTTGCATTCCCTTGCACCAACAATATAGCCAAGTATGAAGCACTCCTTATAGGTCTCAATATAGCAGTTCAATGGGACATCACAAAATTACAAGTATATGGACACTCGCAGCTAGTCATTCGCCAAGTCACAGATGAGTATCAAACAAAAGATGAAAAGTTGGTCCCCTACAAACAACTAGTGGATGCCTACAAACCACATTTTTCTAGCATTACATTTGAGCAAATTCCAAGAGAGCATAACAAGGCTACAGATTCTATGGCTTCTGTCAGGTCACTGATTGACATGCCTGCTAATACATAGAAATATGAATTCTTGATCGAGCAATTGTTGATACCAGCCGTCGATGTTCTCGTTACTGAAATCATCTGCAAACTTGTTGGTCCCAATTCCCCATGGTATGAAGATATCTATGAATATTTTAAGCACAATACCTTTCCCCCTAACCTATCATCCACCCAACGCAAAACCTTTGTCCGTCGATCCTCTTGTTACATCATTCTGGGTGACAAACTATATCGCCAAAGTCTCGATGGTATCCTCTTACGATGTCTTAATGCGGAAGAAGCCGAAGCTACCCTACGAGACATAAACGAAGGTGTCTGTGGCGCACATTCTATCAGTCCTAATCTTGCTAAGAAGATACTCAGAACAAGTTATTACTAGCCTACAATAGAGTAAGATGCTGCACAGTTTGCTAAGAAGTGTCTACAATGCCAGCAACACGGAGATTTGATTCACGCACCAGCTCATGAATTACAACCTGTGACAACTCCATGGCCTTTTTTCCCAATGGGGTCTCGACCTCGTAGGACAAATCCACCCTTCCTCCTCAAATGGCCACAAGTTTATCATTACTGCCACTGAGTATTTCATGAAGTGGGTGGAAGCCATTCCTATGACCTATATCACCGGTAAGCAAATAGCCAAGTTTATCCTAAACTACCTCATATGTCGGTATGGTTTTCCCCAAGCCATTGTCACTGATAATGGGAGACCATTCAAGAATCAAGATGTTCATGCCTTGTGCATGCAATACAATATCCAACATCACTTTTCCACTCCCTACTATCCGTAGAGTAACGGCCAAGCTAAGGCTTCCAATAAAACCATTCTCAAAATCCTCAAGAAAATAGTCAATGAAGCTGGTCGCGATTGGCACTTGTAACTCAATCCTACCCTATGGGCATACTGCACTAGTATCAGAACACCAACGGGTGCCACACCCTATGCTTTGGTCTTTGGCTCTGAAGCCATCCTACCTATAGAGGTCGAGATCCCATCCCTCAGAGTTTCCATGCAGGACCTGATCGGCAGAGACGAGTATCGCACTTCCAGATTAGCTGAGCTTGAACTACTAGATGAGAGGCGCCTTGCCGCACTTAATCATCTCCATGTCTATCAAAACCGCCTCCGGCGTAATTACAACAAAAAGATCAAAGAAAGATGGTTTCAAGTTGGTGATCTTGTACTTAAGGAGAATCAGAGAAATCAAGCAGATCAAGAAAAGAAGGGCAAGTTTGAGCCTAACTGGTTAGGTCCCTTCATTGTCACAGCAACATATGGATCAGGAGCTTATACTTTAGCTACACCTGACAGCATTCCTCTAGATGAGCCACTTAACAGTGTCCATCTCAAGAAGTTCTATGCCTGATCCTCAGAGTATTCCAAAAAAAAAACATCCAAAAAAAATCCGTCCTCTGGTAAAAACCTGGCAAACAGTCGCCTTGGATAAGTACCATAGTGAAAACTTGGCAAATAGGCGCTATGTGTAGAGTCAGCATCCATCGTCTATCGAGTCCTGTCCAGTTCGCAGTGTACTTTCCATCCATCCATAATAAAACCCTTGACCTTGTTTGCATTTCCATATCCCTATCTAGTATAGCTTGGAAATTTGTCAATGTCCCTCGTCGTCATCCCACATCTTGATCTATGTCTACAGTTAACACTGTCTTGTCCTAGGTCAAAGCTTTTCGTGTCTTCTTTGGCAGTCACCCATATAGTTTCCTCTACCAGAATGAGGGCAACTCTTTCCTTAACTTAGGTCTAGGGGAGGTTCCTTGTTCGTGGTTCATAGCGCATACTTCAATCTTTTCTCATTTCCACAGGTAACACCCTTTAATGGACACATCGCTCCTACGATTAGGATGTTATCTTCTCAGCACTTTTCCCACATCATTACACTTACCAGAACTACATATTATCTCTTCTCAGTCTTAAGGTACCTTGATCCCATGGATATGGGTATGTAGGCAGTCTGGATTACGAAGGAAGTTTCCAGCACTCAAGTACATAAGATCCCCTCTTCTCAACCCTTTTCCCACATCATCACATCAACCAGAACTACATATCATCTCTTCTCAATCTTAAGGTACCTTGATCCCATGGATATGGGTATGTAGGCAGTCTGGAATATGAAGGATGTTTCCAGTACTCAGGTACATAAGATCCCCTCCTCTTCATCTTGACCCATCTCATCACTTTGTCCAGAACTAAATATTTATCACTTTCATCTTTCATTGTCATGTGCCTTGATCCTGTGGATACAGGGTATGTAGGCAATTTGGAATACAAAGGATGTATCTAGTACTCAGGCACACATGATCCATCATTCTCCACCCACCCCAATCCATTAGCACTGTCGTCCTTCTAGTCTTCCATTTGTCAAAATCCATTCGCCTCAACTTGACTAACGCAAGCAACTAGCTAGCGCATCCTTTCAAAGCAAAAGTCCTTAACAAACCTGAAGCAAAGCAGCTTCCTTCTAGAGTCTTCTACTGTCCTGCATACCAATTGCCAACATCAGCTAAGTATCACTTAAACCAAGCTCTAGATCAACAAGCTTGTCTTCTGTGAAGTGTTCCATTGTCGAGACCAACACACGCGTCTCCTGTGACATGTGGCATTTCCTGCATGTGAGACATTGTCTTTTTAGGTAGATAACCCCCTTTAACAGACACAGAGTTCCTACGATAAGGCTGTTATCTTTCCTATCCAATCTATCCTGAGCAACCTCTTTGGCAAGAGAATATGTTGGCTATATGTTTACTTTGTAAGTCAGTCAATTTGTGTTATGGTTTATCTTTTGTTCCTTTATCCATTACCTATTCAAGACTACCTTGATTTATCTATAATCTTGGTATGTTGCGATGCAGTATGGATTGGGGGCATAGTCATTGCTTTTTTGTGTGCCGTGTTTGAGGAATGATCTTTAGTATCTTTCTTAACATTATATTTATCTTGTGTGTTACGTCCTAGCATCTTACATATTTAATACTCTTCTTACATTTGCATGTATTGAAGTTTATTTTATGTTCAAGACTATGGCTTATTCACATGTTCCAACAAGGTTATATTATGTCTAAAGGATCTAAGTTCAAACCGCTTGCTTGCAGAGTCAACGTCCATGCACTCAGATATTACTGCACCTTGGTCTTTTATACCTTGGTGGCGAACTATCCACGTGCTATATCAAAATAAGGATTGCTCTTTATATACAAATGCGAAACCATTGCAACAAGCTCATTCATCCATTCCTACAACCTTTATATCGTTTTCACTACAAAGATTGATCAACAGTCTCTGTCTCCATCTCCTCCTATTCCTCTCTATGGTGCATATCTGCAAAACCCACATGTCAGATATCACTAGTCATCACATCTATATCATCACATCTATATCATCGTACATCTCTATCATCATACATTTATAAGCATCATATAAGAAACATATGTCATCACGAGAATCCATAATCATACATACATATCATCACATCCATGACATCAAGGAATGCATACACAAAAGCATGAACAACAGTGAGCCGAATAGATCATCATATATATCATGTAATGGTCATAATAATACAAAATGTCTGTCTACATCAATAATACAAAATGTGTATACATCCAAATATACATCAAAATAGTACATCAAGGATATCAAGGGCCCGCAAAATATACATCAGAATGCACGCAGGCATCTGTCCAAAATGATACAAATGGTACAATGTACAAGTGTCCATCGTGATACGAGTATGGTACAAAATATGATACAATATACAAATGTATGTGCCCTAGTGGGTAGAGCTCCCCTCCTACTGTGGTCCCTGTCCTCCCCCTGTGCTCAGTGGGGGTCCCCCTACTGGTCCTCCTCCTCCCCTTGGTGGAAAAAATGGTCCTCTCACTGAGGACACTAACTGCCCTGTCCTACGGGATCTAGATGCCCCAGATCTGCTCCTATCTCTGTAACTTAGCTCTCACTGTGCCACTGGCACCGCGCCCGTGTAGAGATCCTTGTAATACTCTGCCTCCTTGCCGGTTGATACTAGCTCTCCCTGTACCCAGACGAGCTCGCTGTATAGAGTCCTCTGGTCTGCGCCCAGTGCACGGCGTGCCTCATCTCTCTCCCACCTCACTCTAAACAGTGTGGCCTCTGCTATCAACCGTAGCTGTACCTCTGCATCCCTCTCCCGCCTAGTCTGGGCTAGCTACCCATCATCCCCTGCTGGTGCGGGTGCTGCCTGTGCCTGTGCCTGTAGTGCTACCTGCATTGCTACCTGTACTTGTGCTTGCACCTGGGCCTATACCTGAGCCTGCATGCCTGCTTGTAAGTGTGCCAGGGCTGTCTATGCCGCTATTGCCACCTGTGTCTGTGCTTGGGCTGTGGCCTCAGCCTGTCTCGCCTCAGCCCGCGCTGCATCCCTATCCCTCCTTAATCGCACCATCTGGAGCTCTAATCGAGTCCTCTGAGATATCTCCTCCTATAGCAGTCGCTCGGCTCTCTGCAAATCAGTCTCTACAACTGGATCCACTGCCTCAACCATCTCCACATCGGCCTGGCCGCTGCCCTCTCCACCTGCCTGCTGACTGCTGCCCTCTCCACCTGCCCGCTGCCTGGCTGCTCTGGCCTGGCGTCTGATCCTAGCCTCCACACCAGGGACTAATACCTCCACCACTGCCCCTACTACACCTGGTGTAGTCAATCTAATCAGCCTATGTGTCTGCCAATACTGGTCATACTTTGGTAGCATCCCTGGATCCGCCAACCCTGTGTCCCAATTCCATCTCATGGGGACAAGTCCCTGTACCTCTGCTAAAGCTGTCGCCACTGGGATCTCTGCATCCCAGTCTCCTCCCTCTCTCCATGTCTGGGCATGTGTCGCCTCCCCCACTGGCAGTCCCTGTGGCAATCCAAATTGCCTGAGTACCTGCTCTAGCAGGTACCTCTCTATCGCGTCTGTCTATCTCCCAAACAGATAACGAGCCTGTCTGCAATACATCAACTGCTCATGCTTGTCCTCCCACTCCTCACATAGTAGCCAGGGCCTCCAAACAAACAGGTCCATCTCGTCGATCTACCACCTCCAGTGGCTAACGGACCCCATCCTCCGATGTGTAATCACTCCATCATAAAGGAACGCATAGGGCTCCCCTCTATCTCGATGATGCTATGCCATGGGTCAGATCACGGGGATATGCTCCCACACCCATACCTGTAACAAGGTCACCCCTGCTAAGAGGCTCCTGCCTCTCCTATACACACAGTGGTGCATGTCGTGATACAACTGTCCCAACACACATGGGCCCCACGCATACTGTCTGCCATGTGTGAACATCCCTGATAGCACAGTCCCCCAGCCAACTGATAATCCTCTGGATCTCCTATCAAGGCATAAGAAGCTGCCAATCAGTGATGCCACTATCCATCTAATCCTGTCGCAGAGTCTCGGGACGTCTACCCATCGAATCTCCCTGTCATCTATCCAAAGGTCATCTATGCAGAAGACCTCCGCCAACCCTGCCTCGCCCCGCGCCGGGTCAAAATCCACTATCTCTCCATCAATCTGAATCTTTAGGATGTGGTATACATCCTCCAGTGTCACTATCACCTCCCTTGTCAGAAAGTGAAATGATGAGGTCTTGCTATGATATCTCTCTACCACTGGTGTCACTAGGGTGAGATTCACCCTAATATGTGTCAAGTGGGCCACATGCCATAGTCCCGATGCATCCTCCTCCCATGTCAACTGTACAACCTCATGCGCTATCAGAAGGTGTCGCTCCTGTGACATCAGTGGCGGCATAATCCTCTACATCCACAACAAATCACTGGTCAATTCTTCTATACCAGATCCCTCCTGTCCTAGCTACACCTCTGCTATGCTATGCAACCCCCAACCATCCCTTTTCTCAACCCATAATTCTAATTTTCTTTTGACTAGCCAAAAGCGCTTTGTTCTCTACAAAGGTGCTATACCTCCCTACCAAAAGCGCCGCACTGTCTATCTAGAAGCGCTGCGTTTTCTATACCAAATGTGCCTTGTTTACCAAGTGCGTCGCGCTATACTACCAACCATGCCGCTCTGTCCTACTAGAGGCGCTTCAATTTTTCATACTCCCACTGACCGCGCTATTCTACCCTGCCAAGCACACTACACTACCTAGCCAAAGGCGCTGCGGTATTTTGCCAAAAGCACTGCGGCACTGACAAACCCACCATTAGCGCTGCATTTTTACCAGAAGCGCTGCACTTCCCTACCAACCACACTGCGGAGCGCCAAAAGCGCTCTAACCGACTACCAGATGCGCTGCAAAACCCTAAAGCACTTTTGGCTGACATGCAAACCCTACCTCGACCTAGCCTTAATCTACCCTAAAATGACAAAATACAAAGGGGTTTTCGACCACTTACCACTGTCAGAGCTCCTGTTGGCCTCCTGTACGTTCGCACAAGCTCTGCCTGATGTCTGTGCGCCATAATTGGCATCTCTCCTCGCTGTCTGCTCAACTCTCTCAACCCAGGTTTGGAGGCTCTACTCTCTAAATTTAGAAACTCCTAGGGTGCAAATGAGGATTGTGGTCCCCATGGGACCGATTTATAGCATCCCTCCCTCATGTTTTCTTCTCTTCCCACCCCTTTCTACTTTTCCTCCTACCTGGTCGCGCAATCTTCTAGTCGAGTGTCACCACCGTTCCTCTGTCACTTCCCTGTCTTCTCGCTCGAGGGGGCATACACTGGGGCAAGTACCTACACTGGGGCATTAGTAAATTGTATCATGTATTCAGCTATCAATTTCTTTGACGCAATGCTATAAACTGCATTGCATCAAAGAGGGGCAAAATGTAGACACCCTAAAATGACCACGTCATTGCACTACTTGCATTTCGTCATTTCTTCCTAATCACCTGCATTTCACACATTAATTAAATAATCTAATTATTTAATTAATTTCACCAAATTCTTCTAAATCACATACTTTCGACATTAATTAAATAAATTCTCTTTATTTAATTAATTAAATCAAATTCCTCTATATTCTTCCACAATTAAATAATTTTAATTATTTAATTAGATCATTGTCACCTTCCAAAATTCACATCCCAATTAATTAAATAAACCTAATTATTTAATTAATTCAACAAATTCCCTCTTATCTACAATTAAATAATTCTTAATTATTTAATTAAATCAAAACTGTTCTTCCAAAATCATGCACAACAATTAAATAAATTTATTTATTTAATTTGCTTTCAAATCTTCTAAATTAAATAATTCTAATTATTTAATTATTTCTTCCAAAATATCTTCTCTAAATTTAAATAAATCAATTATTTATTTAAATTACTTTTTCTTCTAAATTTGAGTTATCTCTAAAATAACTCTAGCTTTTTTGCTCGTGCAATTAAATATTTTCTATATTTAATAAAGCAAAATATCTTCTAATTCTCATGCAAATCTCTTCTTCTTGTTTTAAATCACTTAACTGATCATTACATTCTGTTAGTTGCTTTAACTCATTCTTCTATTCTTGATAACTCCTCTCATGCAAAAGAAAGCAAGACACATGTCTTCTTCTCATTCGTTGCACATTCCTCAACTGTTCTCCTCCGTTGATTCTTCTGAATTATCAGGACCGTTGATCGATCTCTGTTGAAACCTATATAAACCCCCCTCATCTCCTTCATTGAGCCTCTCTCTTCGATCGTATTCTCAGGCATACTTAATAGAGCTTTGAGCATACAAAACACGTCGATTGAGCAACCTTACGATCTCTTAACATTGATCTTTGAGCACATTGAGCACACTACTTGCTTGTTGCAACTATGGTTTTCGCAACTTGATTGAGCAATCCACACTTCTCCAAAAGGGAACAATACAGGTTTTGGTAAGAGCTTTCATTTTTACTTTGATTTGATGATAATGGCTTTTACTTAGATTGGTTCACTTTATGTGATTGGTTTTTGGTTTTATTAGTTTAATTTAAATTGATTTTTCCTCACACACACCTGAGAAAGAAGTTGTTTTCTCTAAGGATGGAAGATGGAGGATTTGTTGTAGATCACATGAATGCTTTTAACATGCTAGTTGCAAAATTGACATTTGTTGGTGTGAAGATGGAGGAAGATGATCGTTGTATGACCTTGCTTTGTTCCTTTCCAGGATCACGGGATCATCTTGTATTGGCCATTGAAAGAACTACAACCACTTTCAAGATGGATGAGGTAGTGTCTTCACTATTATCTGAAGAGATGCAGAGAAAGTTATCCAAGTCGGCTAAAGAAGCTCTTGTGGTTCATGGAAGACCCAAGGAGAAAGGGAAGAAGAAGGACAAGAAAGTTGAGAAGGGTAGATCCAAATCCCGTGGAAGATTCAAATCTCCTAGATAGTCCAAGGCATTGTGTTGGAACTGTGAAAAAACTAGGCATTTTTGAAAGGAGTGCAAGGGGGAGAAGAAGAAAAAGAAGAACACCTTTGATTCTGAGTCTGACAAGTCATAAGATGATGGTGATTCTTTCATCACTACCTTGGCGACCCATGCATCTGATGATGTGTGGCTGATTGATTCTGGTGCCTCTTTTCACATGACCTTGCATCGAGACTAGTTTACAAAGTATGAAGAGTTTAATGGTGGAAGAGTGTACCTAGGTGATGATTCTCATCTGAAGATAGTTGGCCATGGAAGAGTCACAATCTGATTCCCTAATGGACAAGTGATGGGGATCTCTGGGGTTATGCACATCCCAGGCTTGGCACAAAACCTACTTTCTGTAAGTAAATTGAATGATGCAGGTGTGCAGGTTGTCTTCTTGAAAGAAGGATGCAAGATGACTAGAGGAGCTATGGTGCTTTCAAAGGGTACTCAGAGAGGTACTCTATTTCAGCTAGAGGCATGCACTTCATAGTACAATATTTCTTTTGACTCAAAGAAAAGAGTTGCAATCACTTCATCCCCACCATTGGAACTAGTAGCAAAAAGATCTGTTGTATCAACTTCTGATGGTAGTGCATTTTGGGTACTATTGATGATGATGATTAGTCATAACAACACTCATAAAAATTTGCACAACAAACCTTTATTATCTTGTAAAGTACGATCAATTTGAGATAAATTGATGACTCCAAGGCTCCGTTGATCAGGTCATGATCGTCTGACGTTACTCAGAGGTCGATGTGACATGTTTTCCATTTCAAGGTGTCTTACACTGATTGAAAGATTAATTGTATACCTGCCTGTTTTAAATTCACTTCACAAATGATGTTATTTTCACTATGCTCAACAAATTATGACTATATTTATAAGTTTGATCAATTCTTCTGAGCATCTACTTTCAGGAACTTGTATATACTTCTGCACTTTGTATTCATTCAAATGATGTGCCTACAAGGGGATATATATGTGTTTATCATGGATATTAATGTGTATTTGCATGATATTTGTCAATTTGACATGCTTTCACTCAAAATATGCTCTGTATTTTCAATTATTTATGAGATATAGGTATATTTCATGTCCATTTGCTTTAGATTGTATGTTATTTACAATTATAGAGGTGATTTGTAATGAAATTCAAAGAAAATTAAAGAAATACTTCTAGTTTTAGTGAACCTTTAGCTATTGAGTCACATAGATTCCAAATATAGTCATGAAGAGAAGAAATCAAACCATAATTCACCAGGTTGTTGCACAACTAGGTATGGTTGATGCTAACTTCAAAGGAAAAAACAACATATGCAGACTGACAAGCACTCCAAGGGACATAGCTCAAGGTTTACAATGATCTATAATCAAACAACTTTCTCTTTCATTAAGTATGCAAAACATGTACATTCACAATAGCCTTGAAATCAGTCCTGAATCTTTCAGCAATCAAATTTCAATTAAGTTTCTAATGACTAAAAAGATGCATTCCTTCCCCTTTTATAGAATAAGGAGAGGAGGCAGTTACAAATGACCAATGGTCAAGATTCATCTATTCAGATCAATGATCAACATGTCTTCATTGACTTAGTCAACATCTTCATCCGTGGCACAAGTTGCCAGCTGGCAACTATCTAGCAAAACATTTTTCTTATAAGTAGCCTATGCATATGTTTACCTTATGATGCATCTCTACTTACTCTTTATCTCCTTCTTCTTCTTCACTTTCTTCTTCTTCATCACTCTCTACATCATCTTCATCTTCATTATCACTATCACTTTCATGTAGATCATCTCTTATATGTATCTTTATTGTTGGCCTAATGGACTCATATGCTTGTACTATCCTATCGACTTCACCTCCATCCTGAGCCTTGGCTTTTACTATTGCATGCTTATGGGAATGGAATTTGGCTTGGAGGGCCTCTATCTTGCTTTTCCTACTACTCAATGTCTCATTATAAGTTTCTACCCTGACCTTTATTCTCATGACCTTATTCATCACTTCCTCTGTTAACTGGTTCAGGGGGTCCTTTGCAACTTGCTTGAAATTATCATGGAAGGCCTTGACAGCGAAATCTACGTCTTAATTTTCAATCTTCCCTTCTACTTTTCCTTCCAAAGCCTCTAGGGTCTCTACCTCATTTGCCATTAGGTTATACAGATTGACACTTATATCTCTAATCTTCCCACTACATCTCTTCAGTATGTCACATTCAAATCTAGTATCTTCATACCAAATACCTCGCAGTAGGGAGGTGTTATTGTCTAATATACTATTACTTATCAAGATCTGTGTGTCTATCCTCTTCATTTCCCCTAGTGCATCTAGGTATTTCTCTAGTTTAAAGGATCTTTTTCCTACTTCATTTTGTAGTTTGTCTACCTTTCTCTTCAAGGTACTCAAAGAATTCCACCTCTCCAAAGAGGTTTTCACTACATCCTCAGCTTCAAAAATTGATGACAGCATCCACTTCTCCATCACCTATGCGTTATGCTTCATCAGGTCCAATCTAGTAACCTCCTCTTGTGATATAATGGATAGTGGGGTGGCTGAATTAGCAGGTGTATGATCAGGGTTAATTAACCCTTTAATAAAAGAATGTAGCTAGGCATTGTGCTCTTTATATTTTTTATTCTTCTCCTTTTCTCTCTTCACCCTTTGTGTTAGAGAGTCTATTATGTCTTTTCCTTCTTGACCTTCTTGGTCCTCATTTACAAAACCTAGGTCAACGTTAGTGATCTAAAAATCTTCAAGGCCTATTTTGCCTTTCTCTTTCTCTACTGTAGGCAAGGCTATTTGCATTGTTCTCCTACCTATAGTAGGGTCCCTTTTATTGTTGATGTCAGCCTAGCTTTTTCTTCTGGGTTTCATCATGCTCCCAGCAAATAATGTAGACACATCAAAATCCTATACCTCCTCTACCTGTTGTAGATGTATCTCTCATTACAACCAATGAGGTACATCACCCTTAGGCTCCTGATGATCACCCCTATATTTTGGGTGTCATGTTCTCCTATATTGGATTCTGTCCTTAGTGGTGATTGTTCTTTCCTGATTTCTTCCTCATGTACCCTATCATGAGGGGGATCTTGCTAGGGTTCCTCCTGTTGAGGGACTTCCTTTTGTGGAGGAGGCTCTTGTGAAGTATTAACATTTTGATCTTGTGCTTGCTTTTGTAAGTTCTCCTTTGGAAATTCTTTAGCTTTCTCATTTTGCTCATCTTGTGGTACACTGGCCTCTTCAGAAGTTTGTGTGTTTTGACCTTGGGGACCACCTTGATCACCCTTGGCCACATTTCCTACCTCTTTCTCTGTACCATCACCCTGTGACAAAATTTTCTCTTTACCCTTAGATGTATTAGCTTCTTCTGTATTAACTTCTTTCTTAGTTGATTTTTCCTTTGATGCCGGGCCTTTACTTTGATCACCCCCTGTAGTAGGTAGCGATGGACCACTTTGGTCTTGACCAGTATTCTTGTCTGGCATGTCCTAATCACCCCCACTTTGTTGTTGTGCTTCTGATTGTTTTGGTCCTGTGGGTGCCTTATTTCGGTCCTTGTCTTGATCAAGTGGAGCATCACCCCTCTCAATGTGCTTTGCATCTTCAGCCCTTTTAGGCTCTAGAGGTGGATTATTGTCTTTACCTTGGCTTATATCACCCCTGTATGTTAGGTCTATTGTTGCAAGACTTGTAACCTACTCAACCAAATTATCTAGCCCTATCTGTTGGGCTACCCTCTCAGGACTATCTTGTTTTGTTTCATCCATTTTCTTTTCTTCCTATAACGTCCTCATCTGGGCCAATGGGGTCCCATGAGGAGTCATCTTGGTATTAGCAACCAAGGTTTCCATGTGTTGGGTAGTCACATCCTAGAGTACTTCATCATCTGATAGTTCCACAGTATCATCTAGAGTGAAAGGAGACTCCCTACTAGCCCTAAGTACTTCCTTTTCTTTCTATTCCTCAGCCTTCTCAGTCTTAAACTGAATTATCTCAGGAATGGGGACTATGTGATGTAGCTCTCTCTTGAAGGCCACACCACCCATACCCATTAACATGATGGGGTTAGTGCTAACATCTCCCCTCATGGCTATTCTTTGCTTCTTGGGTGGTGGTGTTTGTAGTACCTTCTTCCTTTTCTTGCTTGTTATTAATAGGTCATCATCCCGAGGTTCTTTATTCAATTGTTCTCATTCTAAGGGATCAACTTCCTCTAATTCATCTTGTAGAGACTGATCCTTTATTTGTTTCTCTGCTTCTTTAGTAATAGGACTCAATATCCTTTTGGTCTTTTGTTTGTCAGGGGAAGGTTGTGATGCGGATCATGGGCTGATGTGGATGCCCCATCACCTTTAGATGCAATTCTCTTGATGATCACCCCCTTTGGTTCATCTCCCACCTTCTTACCCTTGGAGGGTATCTTTTGTTCTTTAGTGGGCAATCTCTCCCCATTAGCTTTTCTCTTCTCAATAAGGAAATCATCATATTATTCATCCAACAATTCATGTCTCTTTTTCTTATTATCAACAATAAGGGCCATGCCCTTTTTCTTCAATTTGGCAATTTCTACATTTACCCAACTTTGGGTCAGTTTAATTACCCCTTGCATTATTTGGTCCAAGGAGGTATCCTCCTACTGTGTCAAATCAGGGGATGAAATGGTGTCATTATACACCTTCTTGTCCTCATATTCATTGGACATTATCTTTCCATCATCATTATGCAGCTGCACAGGCACTAGGATGCAATCAAAGGTCCTGATTTGATTCAAGGTGAGCCTTTGATATTTTCTTCTTCTCACCTCTACCTCATCATCATAGTCAGTCCAGAAGTCCTCTAGATGCTTTTGATGTATTTGTTTTCCTAACAGCTTCTGCATCCTGCCATAAGGGTCATATGACCTGGCAATAGAGAATGGCTGCAAGTACATGAATTTTAGCCCTCCAATAGCATGCTAGATGCTCTGTCTATCTGGGCATAAGTACCATCCTATATATTGATGCAAGAGCATCCCTGGTTCAATATTAATCTTGCAGCAACCAAAAACATTTGCATTTGCATTTCAGTTTGTTTGCATTTCAGTTCTTTCATTTCCCATTTCAGTTCAGGTAGTTCAGTCAGAAGCAACTCATCTTGTGGTCTGGTTTCAGTATTTCACACCTTGCAGATCTAGACTTAGCATCCCAATTCATTCATCTACATCATACCAAGAATTTAGAGCATTTGGATTAGTTACCGGAAAGTTATCGCTATCAGAAGATCCTTTGTTTTCTTAGTGTAGAGTTCTCTGACAATCATGAGTAATCAGCTAAAGGAGAAGGATTGGAAGCATTGGCTGACTTACGGATCCTTATAATTCATTCTACAATGTTCCTTGATTCATGGCCGACCTTCCTCATAGATCTATACTTCATTGTATCTGTTGGAGAAGGATTTTCAATCTGATAGGTCCGACCTATCCAAGAACACACGTTACACCTCTTCATCAGGATTTCGGATCTCTTGTGGCCGACGTGGAGGAATCTATTGGTCTGGAAATGATATATATATTGATGTAATAGATCCTTAGGAAAGCAACTATTAACATTAGAAAGCTCTATAGTTTAGTGTTGTATGAAGGAGATTCAAAAGCTTTATCTTGCGCATGTCTAAAAATAGGCTTGTGAGCCCAAGTTGTAAGCCTACATGTTTCCGGTGAGATTGTATTTGAATTCTTTGATATACTGAATGACTAAATCTGCATTTGTTCTATATTCGTGTGTTGTTTCTGTTGTGTTTACTCTTGTTGCATGGTCTGGATAGTTCATTCTATGAACCCTCCTACCATGACTACACCAAGTGGTATCAGAGCAAAAGTTTGATTCTTTGGAGTGAATTGACAAAGGGGATTCCATAAGATCTTGTTGTAAGTAGATCACTGATCCGAGGTAGGTTACTTGTGCACAACTGATCACCAATTGAGAGGTAGTTGTCACTTGTAGCCCGATCGCTGACTTGAGGTAGTTTGCACTTGATCCTAGGAAGATGCAGCCGCGAAGAGTTCCTCCTATTGGTACAATGGCTAATAGAATGGATGAGATGATGGAATTGATGAGAACAATGCAAATCCATTTGGATGTTGTTGAAGAAGATAGGCGAAGAGGATTGACACCTAGACCTAATATTGAAAGTGATGATGAAGAATTTCAATCTATTGAACAAAGTGGTGAAACCCTAGAAGTTCATGAAGAAGAAGAATCAGATCAAGTAAAGATGTTGTGAGCTATTTCAAAGATTGGGAAAAGACCTAGAGTGGATGTGCCGAACTATACTGGTAATTTGAATCCGGAAGAGTTGATTCATTGGATAAATGACATGGAAGAATACTTTGAATATGAGGAAATTGAAGATCTGGGGAAGGTGAAATTTGCAAAGACAAAGTTGAAAGGACATGCTACTATATGGTGGAAAATGTTCAGTTGGAAAGAAATAGGAGAGGAAAGGAAAAGATTACAAAGTAGGACAAGATGGTGACAAAGTTGAATCAGTTCATACCTGCTGACTATGAGTTGGAGTTGTTGAAGAGATTGCAAAACTTGAGACAAAAGGAGAAATCTGTGAAAGAATACACTGAAGATTTTCATAAAATGATCATCAAAATAGGACTTAGTGAAGCAAGCAAGGAGAAAGTGGCTACATACATCAATGGACTAAGATTGAATATACAAGGAGAACTAAGCCTGACAAGGATGGCATCTTTGGAAGAAGCATATCAATTTGCACTAAAAGTTGAAGAGAAGTTGAATAAGAAACGTGGTCAAAGATAGAGAGGCAGAGGAGGTAAAATCCTGAGAGGTAGGACATTTTCTAGAGGAGAAAGATCTTAGCCAGAACAGAAGAAGTTTGATAGCCTGTTGAGGAAGGATGACAGAGATAATAATGCTTACTAGAGAGATGACATAAATTTTTACTTGGGAGGAAACCCTATTGCATACCGGAATGAAGGATATAGAAGATAAGGAAGAGGATTTGATAAGAGAACATTCATAGGTACTTGTTTTAAGTGTGGTGGTGAAGGACATAGAGCATTTGAATCCAATCAGGGTAGTACAAGCAAGAAAATAGAAAACAGTGGAAGAGAAGCCTATGTTGAAGAAGAACCTGTTGAATCACCTTGTTCAGTTGGCAATCTGGAGAAACGATAATCATTGGTAATGAGGAGAGCACTATTTCAAACAGGGACAAATGAAGAACCATCACAAAGGAAAAGTCTGTGCAGAACCAGATGCAAATCCGGAGGTAAGTGTTGCAAAGTTGTGATTGATAGTGGTAGTTTAGATAACCTAGTTTTTGAGGAGATGGTACTAAGCTGACGTTGGAAAGATTGAAACACCCTAAGCCCTATCAGATAGCATGGATTTAGGATGATCATAAGGTATTGGTGAGTGAATAATGTTTGGTGAAATTTCATATTGGATCTTATCATGATGAAGTCTTGTGTGATATTATGCCTATGCATGTTTGTCATATCTTGTTGGGTAGACCTTGGCAGTATGATAGAAAAGCTATGCATTATGGGAGAAAGAATACGTATACTATAACAGAAAATGGAAAGAAAATTACCTTGATTCCTTTGGAGGATGATCCTAAGAGTGAAGTATGTGGAAATGCTAGAATATGTTTGGTAGATGGAAGGAAATTTTTGGATGGTTTGAGACATGAGAATATGTGTTATGCCTTGATTCCTAAGAAACCTGAAGCATTGAAGAAAGAGACTGAAGAAGAATAGTTGGAGGAGATAAGAGAGTTGTTGATAGAGTATGAAGACATCATATCAGATAATGTACCTGAAGGATTACCACCTATAAGGAGTATCATCCATCACATGGATCTTATACCAGGAGCAAGTTTGCCTAACAAAGCAACACACTAGATGACACTGGCAGAGAATGAAGAATTAAATAGATAGATAAAAGAGTTGCTGAGGAAAGGTTTGATCAGAGAAAGCTTGAGTCCTTGTGCAGTACCTATAGTTTTGGCACAGAAGAAAGATGGAGAATGGAGAATGTGTATTGATTCTAGAGCAATAAACAAGATCACAGTTAAGTATAGATTCCCTTTACCTAGAATGGATGATATCATGGATTGTTTGAGTGGAGCAAGATATTTCACAAAGATAGACTTGAAGAGTGGATACCATCAAATTAGAATCAGAGAAGGTGATGAATGGAAGACTGCTTTTAAGACAAATTAAGGATTATATGAGTGGTTAGTGATGCCTTTTGGATTGACAAATGCACCAAGTACTTTCATGAGATTGATGAATGACGTTCTAAAGAAATTCTTGGGTAAGTTTGTGATTGTGTATTTGGATGATATTTTGATTTTCAGTAAGACAAAAGAAGAACATTTGTGGCATATTAGACAAGTTTTTCAGAGGTTGAGAGAAGAGAAATTGCTGATAAACATCAAGAAATGTAGTTTCATGAAAGAAGAGTTTGTATATTTGGGATTTGTAATTTTTGCGGAAGGATTGAAGATGGACCCCAAGAAAGTGAAAGAAATTGTTGAATGACCTACACTGGAGAGCATTGGAGAGGTTAGATCATTTCATGGTTTGTCTAGCTTCTACCGAAAGTTCATTAGAAATTTTAGTTCAGTTTGTAACCCTATGACAGAGACAATGAGAGGTGACAGAAAAGATTTCAAGTGGACATCTAGAGCAGATAAAAGTTTTGAGTTGTTGAAGTAGAAGGTGACATAGCAACCTATTTTGGCATTACCGGATTTCAATATGGTATTTCAAGTTGATTGTGATGCTAGTGGAAATGCAATTGGAGTAGTATTAAGTCAAGAGGGTAGACCAGTAGCTTATTTTAGTGAGAAGTTGAATGATGTAAGGAGAAGATATTCAGTTTATGATCAAGAGTTCTATGCCATAATTCAAGCCTTGAAGAAGTGGAGACATTATTTGTTGCCTAAGGAGTTTGTGTTATATACAGATCATCAAGCTTTGTAATATTTGAATAGTCAAGGCAAGTTGAATTAGAGACATATGAGATGGGTAGAGTTCATGGAGAGTTATACTTTTGTGTTGAAGCATAGGAGTGGAAAATCAAATAAAGTTGTTGATGCCTTGAGTAGAAGAAGAAATTTGTTAACAGAAATGAGAGTTGAAGTGTTGGGTTTTGATGAACTGAAGAACATGTATGAAGAAGACACTAATTTTGTAGAACCTTGGAAAGCATGTAAGGAACTTGTTGTGGCAAATAGAAGTAAATGGTTGGATTATTTCATTCAAGAAGATGTGTTGTTCAAAGGAAGTCAGTTGTGCATACCTAGCAGTTTAATGAGAGACAACCTGATCAAGGAGAAGCATAGTGGTGGATTGGAAGGACACTTTGGCATTGATAAGATAGTGGCTTTGGTAAGTGAAAATTACTTTTGGCCTCAGATTCATAAGGATGTTCAAAGATTTGTGCAAAGTTGTAGGGTTTGTCAAGTTGCAAAAGGGAATAGTCAGAACACTGGATTGTATAAACCTTTGACAGTACCGGAGAGAACTTGGGAAGACATAAGCATGGATTTTGTAATGGGATTACCTAAGACACAGAGAGGACATGATTCAATATTTGTAGTGGTTGACAGATTTTCAAAGATGGCTCATTTCATACCTTGCAAAAAGATAACTGATGCAGTGCATGTAGCTGACCTATTTTTCAAGGAGATTGTGGGATTGCATGGATTACCCAGGAGCATAGTTTCAGACAGAGATACAAAGTTTGTTGGATACTTTTGGAGGATAGTTTGGAAGAAGATGAAGATAGATTTGAAGTTTAGTTCAGTCTTTCATCCACAAACAGATGGACAGACAGAGGTGGTGAATAGGAGGTTGGGAAACTTGTTGAGATGTTTGGTTGGAGAGAACATAGGAAGTTGGGATTTGATTCTTTCACAAGCAGAGTTTGCATACAATAATTTAGTCAATAGAAGCACCAGAAGAACACCTTTTGAGATTGTTACTGGAGTAAACCCTAGAGGAGTGGCTAAATTGAGAGATATTAGCATGGAAGAAAAGTAGAGTGTAGAAGCAGAAGAATTTGTAAATCACATGAAAATAGTGCATAATCAGGGGAAGAAGCATTTGGAGAGCATGAACAATAAGTACAAAGAGAAGGCAGATGAGAAGAGAAGACACAAAGAATTTGAAAAAGGAGATGAAGTAATGGTGTATTTGAGAAAAGAAAGATTTCTAGTTGGGACATATAACAAGTTGAAGATGAAGAAGTTTGGACCTTGTAAGATACTCAGGAAATTTGATTTAGGAAATGCATATGAAGTGGAATTACCAGACACAATGGGTATTTCACCTATTTTTAACATTGCAGACCTTTATCAGTATCATGAAATAGAGTTTAGTGACAGCATGGAAGAAGACTTGAAGAAATAGTTACCACAGCAAGCACTAGAACAAATTGAAGGCATTTTGGATAGTAGGGTTGGACGCAGCACCTGAGGAAGACAATACAAAGAATATCTTGTGAAGTGGAAAGGCAGACCGGAAGAAGATTCATCATGGATTTTTCAGGCTGAGGTGGGCCATCTTGGTTCTCCCCTAGCCCCAGCAAAGTGAGGGACTCACTTTTTCAAGAACCCCGGATGTCTGATGCAGGAGCATCCTTGGTTCAAGAGTAATCTTGCATCAACCAAAAACATTTGCATTTGCATTTCAATTTGTTTGCATTTCAGTTCTTTCATTTCCCAGTTCAGTTCAGGCAGTTCAGTCAGAAGTAGCTCAGCTTGTGGTCCAATTTCAGCATTTCACACCTTACGGATCTGGACTTAGCATCTCAATTTATTCATCTACATCATACCAAGAATTCAGAGCATTTGGATCAGTTACCGAAAAGTTATCGCTATCAGAAGATCCTCTATTTTCTCAGTGCAGAGTTCTCTGACAGTCATGAGCAATCAGCTAAAGGAGAAGGATTGGAAGCATTGGCTGACTTACGGATCCTTGTGATTCATTCTATAATGTTCCTTGGTTCGTGGCTGACCTTACTCATAGGTCCATACTTCATTGTATCCATTAGAGAAGGATTTTCAAGCCGATAGGTTTGACCTATCCAAGAACACATGTTACACCTCTTCATCAAGATTCCAGATCTCTTGTGGCTAACGCAGAGGAATCTATTGGTCCATAAATGATATATATTGATGTAATAGATCCTTAGGAAAGTATCTATTAACATTAGAAAGATCTATAGTTTAGTGTTGTACGAATGAGTTTCAAAAGCTTTATCTTGTGCATGTATGAAAATAGGCCTGTGAGCCCAAGTTGTAAGCCCGCATGTTGCCGACCAGATTGTATTTGAATTCTTTGATATACTAAATGACTGAATCTACATTTGTTCTATATTCTTGTGTTGTTTCCATTTTATTTATTCTTGCTACATGGTCCAGACAATTCATTCTGTGAACACTCCTATCGTGACTGCACCATATATACTGGGAATAGTATAGGGGGGATCTTCTTTTGCTCTATGTAAGCTTCCACTGAAGTGGACACTTACCTGAAAAATTCCATAAAGATGACCCTATCAGTGGGGTATCTTGGCAATATGAGGGGTTGTCCCTCAAATCCTTCAATCCTTATATATGAAAAAGTAGAAAACTGGATGAACCAAGCTCCATATTTGTAAATAACTTCCTAACCTTCCATGCTCAGCCTCTTGGTCTGGTCCTCCTCCATCGTTCTAACTAGATGCATCAAAAATGAATCATTTACTATCATGTAGTCTTGGAGGTAAGCCTTCCTCTGCAGTTGGGGATAATGATCCCAAATATTCACATCATCTGTATCACTCCCAATTTTACCTACTATTTTTAGGGCATCAAAAGTTCCTTGGAAGGCACAGGAATACACAACATAAGAAGAAATGTAGAATAGGCATGCTTGACCTCCTAGCTTCCTCATCCCCTCATCTAGTGAATCACTGATGATTTTAACCTATAGGGGTTTGTTATCTGAGTACAATACCATCTAGACCATACCAAACATCTAGTTCTTAAAGTTACTGGCATGTGGTTTGCCAGTCATCCTGCTGAACAGGGCGATTATATATTGATATTCATCATAAAAATCAAACTTGTATAGGTACATGGGCAATTTGGTTAAGGCTGTGTAGGTGTTGTTCTTTTCCCTCCACTGATATATTCTCTTCTTGGCCTCTTTCTTGTTATTGTTATATTCTTTCTCCCGTTTATTGAGGTCTACACTGACTATTTTGTTTCCCACTGGTAAATTGAAGGTAGCAGTGAGGCCCTTGACTGAAAAGTCAGCATATATCCTACCATGTTTTTCTACTCTCCTGGTTATAGGGTTATAGTTTCTGGCACACTCTATCACCAGTTCAATGGCATCCATGGCATATGGGAATCCAGTCGTGTGCCACATACCTATTGTAAATATCTTGTCGAGTATCGGATTGTCAGTATCATCATCTAATTTCCTTGACCATACATCTAAGTCTGTACTTCCTTGATGTGTATCACTAATGACACCATATCTGAACTGTACCCCTTCGGACTGCACGAACATAGGCTTCAAAAACTTAGCCTCAGACCTATTCCTTCTAATGTCTGCCATTAGATCCTATAATAGACATGATACATCTTACCCTATGGTACTCATATGCACTTTCAACAATATCATGCATCTAATCTTTATTACTTATCATTTTAAAACTTTTCATGCATCATCATGCTGATTTACCCTAGTAAAGATTTATTTACCTGGCTATTGCAGAAAATGACAACAGAGAGGGCTTTTAAATTACTTACCTGATATTGCTTTCCTTTCTGTTTATATGACTGATAACAAAAAATTGTGAATGTGTAGGATCAATCGTCTAGTTTCGTTACGCTGAAGGTTGTAAATTGCTAGCAGGTGGCTGATAAGGGTTTGACTTCCATAGCTCTATAATTCTTGATTAATCACAAGGTAAACACAAATAACCCTTTGAATTTCACTTTTAAATGGATGAATATGACAAATTAGGGCATAGGGTACTGTTCTAATATGATCCATCGATCATTTTCATGGATCTCGTAGATGTCGCCAACTGTTTGATTTGTATTTGAAATCAGCGGGGCTTCATCTACCATTTTTATTGCATTTAATGCCAGGGGGTGATCTTCAGAAGATCAGAGATATTTGAAAATATGACCCCCTAGACTAGATCATGATGAAATCATCATGCCATCAATGCTCTTCAGTTATCAGGTTTTGGTGATGTCATCGTCATATTGAGAAATATGATAGATATTTGATATATGACCCTCCGAGGGTCAGGTGTAATGATTACGTCATCACCAGGATGATTTCTTTTACTCATTAGAATTGAATGACGTTGTCGTGATATTAGAGAAGGGTGATATTCATGCAGGGGTGATATTTTGTAAGATGATAATTCTAAGTCTGGGTGATGTCAGTGAATATGACTAATGTTAGAAATATGACCCCCTAAGGGAAATATCAGGGTTGACCAAACTTTGACTCAACATAACTTTCTACCCTTTAGACAATATTTAGGTGATCCAAAAGGCAAACCTGCTTGGAATTTTGTACTCTTTCCATACATGAGGTTTATGATAGCCAATGTCGACTTTGGCAATGGACCTCATCTTGTGATGCATCATATTTCAACAAAGGTGACCCACATGACTGATTTTTTTACCAAACCACCCAAAGTAAGAAACAAACAAGCAAAAGCAGAAAGAAAAGTTGGGTCCTTATTTTGGTTGGGCAAAATGGGGAGTGTTGTGTAACCACACAACAGGTACCTAAGGGTGCTCATGCTTTGGAATTGAGACTTCCTGTTGAGATGACAATGTTATGGCATAAGAGACTTGACCACATTGGTGAGAAGAGTCTTAGAGCCTTGGAAAAATAAAATCCTCATTGAGGGGATAGATGATTGTAATCTTAATTTTGACTTTTGTGAACATTGTATATATGGAAAGCAAAACCATGTTCAATTTTACTCAAGTTCTCATAAGTCTTCTGGTGTGTTGGATCTTATTCATTCTGATGTGTTTGGTCCAACTAATGTTCCCTCGATCTCTAAATCTATATATTTTGTATCATTCATAGATGATTACAGTAGACGGACATGGATTTATTTTCTCAAAAGCAAATTTGAAGTCTTTAGTCAGTTCAAAGAGTTTGAAGCTTTTGTTGAGAATCAGACTAGTAAAAAGATTAAGTGTTTGAGTACTTATAATGGTGGTGAGTTTTTTTCGGTAGAGTTTGATAAGTTCTATAAATAATGTGGGATTGAAAGACATAAGACAACTCCATACACCCCACAGCTAAATGGAGTTGCAGAGATGATGAACAAGATGCTGATGGAGAAGGCTAGGAGTATGCTTAGTGGAGCTAGCCTCGAATAGAAGTTTTGGGCTAAATTTGTTGCCACTACTTGCTACCTGGTAAACAGGTCTCCTACCTTAGCTCTTGTTGGTAAGACACTCATGTAGGTGTGGTCTGGTAAGAAGCCTTCTATTAGACATCTTCATGTTTTTGGTTGTGAGGCATATGCTCATGTGCCTAGGGAGAAGAGGTCAAAATTGGAGAACAAGGTTGTTAAGTGTATCTTCATTGGCTATGGTGTCGGTGTAAAAGGGTACAAGCTTTGGGATCCTGTGGCTAAAAAAGTGTTGTATAGAAGAAGTGTTATTTTCAAAGAGCTAACACCTTATTTCATTGTTCTACAGCCAGAAGAGAAAGAAAAGAAAAAGGATGTGGTTTAGTTTCCTACTACCCCTAAGAAGACTGAACCGACAGACCCTGTGAGACTTGATGATGAGGAGAGCTCTAGCAGCTCTAAAAGCTCAGAACAAGAAATAGAACCTCAACCTCAGCCTTTGAGGTCTACACGAACAAACAAGCAACCTGATAGGTTTGGATATTCATTGCTAGATTCTAGTTGTGCTTTTGCCTTGATTACTAACACTCGTTAGCTTAGAACTATGACAGAAGCTATGGGCATGAAAGATGCAGGTTTCTGGAAGGAGGCCATAGAAGATGAGATGGCTTTGTTGGAGAAGAATAAAACTTGGGACCTGGTGCCTTTGCTTGAAGGATGGAAACCCATTGGCTATAAATGGGTGTTCAAGAAGAAATTCGGTGTAGATGGTAGTGTTGAGAAGTACAAGGCCAGATTGGTTGCAAAGGGGTACTCACAAGTGGAGGGAATTGATTATGATGAAATTTTCTCTCCCATTGCAAAGCTGACATCTATTCAGTTCCTGTTATCTCTTGCAGTAGCTTATGACTTAGAAGTGGAGCAGATGGATGTGAAGACAACTTTCCTTCATGGTGACTTGGAGGAAGAGATTTACATGTCATAGCCAGAGCATTACATAGAAAAAGGTAAAGAAAATTTGGTTTGCAAGTTGAAGAAGTCTTTGTATGGTTTGAAGCAATCTCCTAGGATGTAGTACATGAAATTTGATGCCTTTGTGTTACCCATTGGATTTTTGAGGTCAAAATCAAATCATTGTGTATATTACAAATTCGACAATGATCACATTCTCATTATTGCATTGTATGTTGATGATATGTTGTTAATTGGGAATGGTAAGAATATGATTTCTGATTTGAAGTCTCAATTGTCAGCATAGTTTGAAATGAAGAATTTAGGGGCAGCCAGGTACATTCTAGGAATGGAAATTAGAAGAGATAGAGCAAACAAAAAACTTTGGTTAAGCTAGAGTAAGTATGTGAAGACCGTGTTGGAGAGATTCAGCATGGCAGATTGTAGACCATTGTTTGTTCCTATTTCTTTGGTGATAAATTTATTTGTTAATGATTGTCCAAAGTCTTCTTCTAAGATGGAGGATATGAGCAGAGTATCTTATGATAGTGTTGTTGGTAACTTGATGTATGTTATGGTCTATACAAGACCAGACATTACCCAAGCAGTGGGAGTCCTTAGTCAGTTTATGGTTAATCCTCGATGGGTACATTGAGATGTGTGAGGCCTACACTTTTTCATTTCCATACATGTAACTATATTAGCTTACTGTTGTTGGTATTTTTATATTAATGGGACTGTTGTTCCCGAATTTTCAACTATTAAAATCTTATTATGTTAAAGGAAAACTAATTGGGTGATGTTAGATAGAAAATTGTCATGTGATTTCATTATGTTTATAAGAACTGTGGTATACTTTAGAAATGCATGTATTAAATTTTCTTCGGCTATGATATTTATATGTGGAATTAACTTTGAAATTGAGTGTGCAGGTATTTCTAACAAAACGACAAATACAGGAGATCATTCCACACCCTATGTTGTATCCCTTATGAGCTGATCTAGTTCCACGAGGAACTAAGATCAACCTTGTGTTTGGTAAATTGTTGTAATGTTGTATTGTTGAAATGTTGCATGAGGTTAAGGGAAATAGTTCTATCTTCTGAATTAATTATATTGTGATAAGTGTTGTAAGAAATGTTGTTTTGAATCTTGTTTTAACTTTATTTCTTTTTGACCCTCTTCTTGTGTTTTTACTTGACTCTGGGAGTCCTAACTAGGTTTAAAACAACCCTAGGTTATACCCCATGGGTCTAGGGACCTTTTTGACTAGGATAACCTTGGGTTAACGTCAATATGGTCACTTCAACTTCAGGGTGAAGTTAAGTGACGAATTTGGAAGCATGGGGACAATGGGATGAGTGGAATCCACACTCAGGCCCACTTCCAAGTCATGGAGCAACTCCATGATCCCCTAATAATGGAGTGCTTGTCTTCTTGTGCCTCTCTTTTGGTAGGGTTCCCCTTAATGAGGGTGGTGTGTCACCCACTCTCTCTTATTTTAGTTTACTTATTGTATTTTATTTCTACATGTGGGCTATAATGGGGGACCTCTTGAGTGGGGTTAATTGTTTTAAGTCCATTAGGGATAATGGATAATGAGTGGGTTTATTTTATTATTCCACTTGGGATAGTGGGGATATTTTTTAATTCCATTTGGGAAAGTGGGGATATTTTATTAATTCCACTTGGGATAGTGGGGATATTTTATTAATTCCACTTGGGATAGTGGGGTTATTTAAATATTACAATCTTAAAAAAATGAATTTTTAATTTATCCACTATGAATTCAAAATTCACAAATAATGTGAGCCCTTGATCTCAACTCTTGATCCTCACCTTCCATTCCCTTCTCAGAAAATCTATAAATAAGACCCTTCTCTAAGCAATTAGGAGAGACAGGATTTTGCAGGGGAACTTCATTTTTTGTGCAGGGGAACTTCATTCTTGTAGGAGGGGACTTCATTCTTGCAGGGGGACTTCATTCTTGCATTCTTATCATGCCTAATTTCCTCTAGGAAATCTTCTTCTGGCATCCTCATAACGCCCAATTCTTTCTCTATTCTTCTCTTCTTAGCCTCATAATGCTGAAATTATTCTAGCCATCCTATATCCTCCATTCATTATCCCTTGCTTGTGATCATAGAGAGATTATTTTTGGGGTTGGATTATTGAGGAAAGAAGGAGAATTTTGGAGAAGGAGGCTAGAGTGGAGCTCTTCATCAACTTTCATTCCATAATTGGGCTTTGGAAGGTTGGTGAATCAAGTCTACTCTCTTGAGTATCTGTTGTTTTATATGTATGTTTGTTTCTTGCTTGTTGAATGAGTTTGCAAATGTCTTCTATGAGTATTCTATTATTGTTTTGGGGTTTTGTGTGTTGGGTGTATAAAGAGCTCCTTCCAGTTGGAAGGCAATGCTCATCTTGTATAGGGAAGGGAAGGTGTGACCCTCCTCGGATGTCATCTTGGTTCTTGTTGTAAATGCCTTGAGGGCGTGTTAGTACTTTTGAGCCTAGAGGGCTTTATGGCTTTGAGAGCCTATTGGGATATCTCTGGTAATTGATTCATTGGAAGGCTTGAGGCCTTGTGGAAGAAATTTTTTTTGGCTTGAGACCTTGTGATAAATTTTTGGCTTGAGGCCTTGTGATAAAGTTGGCTTGAGGCCTTGTGATAAAATGTGATAAAATGTGTAAAGGATGACACCTAGAGGTAGAGATTGTCTACTTCCCTACCCTCCCTGAACTCACATAAGCTGAGTCTTTGTATTGTGAGTCAAACCTTGAGGGTGTGTGTATTATTTGATTCATTGTTGTTGTTCAATATTGTGATGTGTATAGTCTATTTTACCCTGGGTATGTGGATGATCTCCCTAGCTCGGGGGTGACCCTCTTGCAGGTCTACGGTAGGGAGGAGAGCAGCTTGTGTGGTGTTTCTTCCCTTGTGTGATATGCAGGTTTTTTGGGAGCTTATTGTGAAGCTTGGAGAAGATTATTGGATCTTAGAAAATATTCTTTTTTCCTTAAGTCTTAAGGAGAGCCTGATCTTTTAATAGCTCCTTCCTTGTCGATTTTTCAAAAGGAGAAAATTATCTCCCTATTGTTGTATAAATTGTTATTTTTTGGAGTTGTGAGGAAATCCTCTCTGTTCTTGGGCTAATAGTTGTAATTTTCTTGTTCATTAAGTTTTACCCTTTAGAAATAAGAAAAAGGAAAAGAAAATTTGTTTTTAAAAGGATATAAAATTATCTAGTTCCTTCTTCTACTTGCAACATTGTGAGTTAGTTGATGTTTTAATTAAGTTTGTAAAAGTATTAAAAAATATCCCCACCATGAAATAAATGAAATTTGGGTTGCAGTATTGCTTTTGAAATTACTGCCACCTTGATGGTCTCTTCCTAGGATGGGGACCTTTTCACTTTTACTATGCACTTTTACTATTCACTATTCAATGTCACTATTCACTTTTACTATTCACTTTTCACTATTTGCTATTCACTTTTCACTATTTATTATTCACTTTTACTATTCACTATTTACTTTTATTATTCACTTTTCACTATTCATTTGAAGGCAAACTATATGTAGTTTTAAACATTTGACTTGAAATAGAAATCTTAAATCATGGAAAAAGTGGGCATGACAAGATGTAGTGAAGAGAGTATTCAGATATTTGTGGGGTACTTTCGAGTATTCCCTATGTTATCATGGTAATCCTACAGGACCTCAACATTCTATAAGTATTCATGGATTTGTGAATTTTGATTGAGTAGGTGACATTGGCAGTAGGAGATCCACCAGTGCTTATGTGTTTACTATGTTCGGTGGTGCAATCAATTGGATGAGTAAGTGGCAACCTGTGGTCGCTTTGTCCACGACAGAAGCTGAGTACATGGTAGCTACTTATGCTTGCAAGAAAGCCATTTGGATTAAGAGGTTGTGTTCAAATATTGGTGTTGATGCAAGACAGATTGCTATCTGTTGTGAGAGTCAGAGTGTGATTTGCTTAGAATAAAGCAGATTGATGTACAGTTTCATTTTGTTCGTGATATGGTGGAAGATGGGAAGGTGATATTGGAAAAGATAGACACTTTGAAGAATGTTGCAGATGCATTGACGAAACCAGTGGGCACAGATAAGTTCAGATGGTGTTTAGAGTCTATTAGCCTCTTAGCCTATAGCAGTTAAATCCTATTAGTTCTATTGGCTCTTACAAGGTGTTCAACAAGTGGGAGAATGTTGGGAATTAAGGTGTCTCAACGTTGTAATTCCTAGCATTAGTTATTTGATTATTTATTTATTTATTTTCCTATGATGTAATTTATGTTGCAAATCTTGTTTTGTCATTTAGTGTGAAGTGGCATGGTGTGTTGTCACTCCACTTGTAATGTGACTAGGATAGTCAAATCATCCCATGTGGATATAGGCATCCCATTTTGTGGTAGAGGTTTTTTGCCATGTGTCATCATCTTGAGCAGTGTGTAAGGAATTATGACACGTAAGTGTTATGATGGATTCCTATGATAGAGTCTATGACACGTAAGAGTCAAAAATAGAAGGTTCTATGACAGGTGAAGACAAGTGTCAAAGAGTATCTTTGAGGAAGGCATCTTTGGGTGCCCAAGGTGGGTTATGACATGTTGTAAGAGGAATATGCTATATTTAGTCAGTTTATGATAGATTCTCTTACAGCTGTAAGTGTTTTCAGTTATGATGGATTCTATGACAGTTGTAAGGTATGTAAGATTATTTTTCATAGTCTATCTTTGGACTAGGTGCCCACATTGGGAAGATACCTTATGACAGGTGTAAGAATCTTGATACAAAGTAGGACAAGTTTCCCTAGGCATGGATAATGGGCCATGAGGCCAAGTTGGATGCCCATCTCTAGAAGCTTCTCATTTTTCCTTGTAAACTCTTTATAAATAGGTGCTTGGAGTAGGAGATTAGTTTTTTTGATAGGTATTATTATGCTGCTGGAATATCTCTAGAATCCACATCTTGAAGACTCTTGGAAGAACTTGCATTGCAAGTGTTTTGTAAACTATTGTTGTTTTGATAATATATTGTGCAGGTTTTAGAGTGTGGGGTTTTTCTCCTGTAAGGGTTTTCCCCATGGTATATCTTGTGTCTACTCTTATTCTATATGTGTATGCTGTGTAATCTCTATGTTGTTGGTATAACATCATTGTAACTATAAGGTTTAGAAGAATTTGCATACTTCTCCCCTCATTAGATTAGTGTAAGAAGCGTTTTCCGCACACCTAGTTTCCTTTCACTTTTGAGTGTTGGTTAGATGTGTGATAAAGGTTATGATCTGAGATTCAAGGACAACGGATGCAATATCATGGAAAACTCCAGAAAAATGATTGCTACTAGTAAAAAGACTAGAGGTAATGTTTATCATTTGAGAGGAACTAATGATTGTTGTTTGTTGGCTCAAACAGATGAGAGTTGGTTGTGGCATAGGAGGATGTGTCATATCAATTTTGACAACTTGGTGAAGATAAGTTCAATACAATTTGTAAGAGATTTGCCTAGGCTTGTGAAGCCTACTAATACTATTTGCAAGGAATATCAATTGGGGAAACAAACAAGGACAAGTTTCAAAACTAAAGAACAATTCTCTGCTAGATTGCTTGATCTAGTTCATACATATTTGTGTGGTCCTACAAGAACAAGACGCTTCCAAGGAGACATCTAATTTATGTTGCTTGCTGATGATTATTCTAGAATGACTTGGGTCACTTTTCTAAAGGATAAATTAGAAGCCCTAGACAAGTTCAAAGTCTTCAAAGCAATGGTTGAAAATGAGTTAGAATTGAGAATCAAATGTTTAAGGTCTAATAGAGGAGGTGAGTTTACATCAAATGAATTCAATATCTTCTATGAAGAATAAGGGATAAAAAGATAGTTGTCTGCTCCTAGAACTCTCGGGTAGAATGGAGTTTTTGAAAGAAAGAACAGGACAATTCAAGAGGCTGCTAGTTCAATGATGAAGGAAGCTAACCTACCGGAAGTGTATTAGAGAGAAGCTATACATACTACTATCTATATTCAAAACAAAGTTCAAGTCAAAGGTAATAGCACTAAAACTCCTTATGAGTTGTAGTATGGAAGAGTTCCTACAGTGAAATATTTCAAAGTTTTTGGAAGCAAATGTTATATCAGAAGAGGAGTATTAGGCAAGTTTGATGCTAGGTTTGATGAAGGAATTTTCCTTGGATACTCTACTAAGAGTAAGGCCTACCGGTGCTACAATAACAGACTGAGAAAGATCATTGAGAGTGCTAATGTGAAAGTTGATTAAGATAGAGAAAAAATATCAGATCAGAGTGGCTATGAATAAGATGAACCTGCTATTACAGTCAATGAAGAAAAGATTGAACAAGAAGGTAGTCAAATTGAAGAAGAAAAGGCTTCGAAAAGTGTTGTTAAGACTCCCAGGTATGTAAGGATTAATCATTCTGAAGGTCAGATTATTGGTGACAAAAGAAAAGGGGTATTAACAAGGAAAAGAGCTACTAAGGAATAGGTGAACTACTGTTTATTTTCACAGATTGAACCTAAAACTGTAAATGAAGCTTGCAAAGATGAAAGTTGGGTAAAAGCCATGGAAGAAGAGATGATGTAGATAGAGAAGAATCAAACTTGAGAATTGGTTCCTAGAGCTACTGATAAGAATGTGATTGGAACTAAATGGGTGTTCAGAAACAAGATGAATGAAAATGGAGTAGTAAGAAACAAAGCAAGACTGGTATGCAAAGGATATTCTCAGGTTGAAGGCATAGATTTTGAAGAGACTTTTACTCCCATGGCAAGGATTGAAGCAATAAGAATGTTCTTGGCATTTGTAGCACACAAAGGTTTCAAAGTATACCAGATGGATGTGAAGTCTACATTTTTTAATGGAGAATTGGAAGAAGAGGTTTACATTGAACAACCATATGGATTTTAGTCATTAGACCAAGGTGACATGGTGTACAGATTGAAGAAAGCCTTGTATGGACTTAAGCAAGCTCCTAGAGCCTAGTATGCAAGATTGGACAAGTATTCTTTGCAATTAGGGTTCAGTAAAGGTACTGTAGACATTAACCTCTATTTCAAAATCAATGTTGATCAAATTCTGATTGTTGTAGTCTTTGTTGATGATATTATCTTTGGAGGCAATGAAGGTATGTGTAAGAGATTTATAGAGGAAATGCAAAAAGAATTTGGGATGTCTATGTTTGGTGAAATGAATTTCTTTTTAGGACTGTAGATTACTCAATCAGAAAAAGGAATTTTCATTTCTCAGTCCAAGTATGTGAAAGAATTGTTGAAGAAGTTTGGAATGGAGGATTCTAAGCTAGTATGTACCCCCCTATGGTAACTGGCTGCAAGATGAGCAAAAATGATGAATCACCTAAGACTAATCAAAAAAAGTACAGATCTATGATTGGAGGACTACTTTATCTAACCCATACAAGACTAGATATAATGCATGCAGTTTGTCTTGTGGCAAGGTTTCAAGAAAACCCCAGAGAATCACATGTGATGGCAATTAAGAGGATCATGAGGTATTTAAAAGGCACTTCAGACTATGGATTGTGGTATCCCAAAGATACTGACTTCACTCTTAGTGCTTATATAGATGCAAATTGGGCTGGAGATGCTGATGACAAAAAAAGTACAAGTGGAGGTGCTTTCCTCTTAGGTAATAGATTGGTTTCATGGTTAAGAAAGAAGAAAGAATTAGTGTCTTTGTCTATTGTAGAAGCATAATATATTACTGTAGCATCTTGTTGTACTCAAGTGCTATGGATGAAGAAAACTTTGAAGGATATAGAAGTTGTGTATGAAGAACCAATTTCAATCTTTCATGACAATACAATTGTAATAAACATTTCAAAGAATCTAGTGATGCACTCAAGAACAAAGCATATATCAATAAGGTGTCACTTTCTAAGAGAAAAGGTAACATAGAATGAAGTAAATATGGAATATGTGTCTACAAAGGATCATATTGCAGATATTTTCACAAAGCCTCTTCCTAAAGATACTTTTGAGTATCTCAGAGAGAAATTAGGGGTTATTACCCCTCCTGCTCTACACTAAGATGCATGAGAAGTGCATTAGTCCAATGGTACCCAAAGTCTTATTCTTTGATTTGGACTGATGTTTTTGAAGGCTACCTCTCAGGGGGAGCAAGTAGATGTTACTAATATGAGCAGTAAGTATTACAGTATTGCTGACAGGGGGAGTGGAAGAGTAATTCCATTTTGATCAGAGTAGTATTATGCAAGTTTGTGAGAAATGATGCCCTTTGCCATTGATGTCAAAGGGGGAGAGAAATCATGTGAAAAACTTAGGGGGAGAAAGAGTTCATATGTGTAAAAAGAAAGGGGAAGAAAGTAATCATTGCAGAATCTTGTCTTGATGGTTCTTATAGTTTTTCACATCAATGTTGCCATCAATGACAAAGGAGGAGATTGTTGCAAGTATGTGCTTACCAATGTTGTCATTGATGTCAACATATCTGTGTTGTCATTGGTGTGTTGCAGAGTATATTGGCTTGCAGAAGAACAATACGGTGTTTTGCTCTGGATATTCTATATACTGAATATCTTTGTCTATGGATTGGAATTTATTTTAAGGGATGTCTGTAGATGCTATGTGCCAAGTTTGAGCCTCCAGTGTGAATATTTGAGTGAGTTCTGTTCACCAAAGTAAAATCTATTTTTCTAAGCATTTAGTGGTGACAGGGAGAATGTATTCTACACCGCATTTCTCTGCATTTAAGTTTGACAGTTTGCAGTTCTAGAATTAAGTTTTTAATGGTGTTATGTGCCTTCAGTTCAAATGGTTCATGATTTGGTGCACTACAAGCGATCCTTCTTTTATGACAGTGGTTGACAGTAATGTTTAAGTGCTCTGGTTTGAAGAATCTTCTGGATAGAGTGTTTGGGGGTTGTACGGAAGTCCTTGGTGATTGTAACGTGCTTGTGGTTGTGTCTAGATCGTATTCCTACCTTTTGATTCATCTGCAAGGTGTAATCTAAATCGTGCATGAAGCGTGTTCTTAAGGTCTTAGTTTTAAAACTAGTTTTGGCTGACTTGGTTGTTTTCACTACTTGTGATTATGCTTTGGAGTTTATGATAGCATATTGTTGTGTGGAAGACTGCATTTGAGTCCCAGCTAAGGCATGGTTTGGTCTGCATTCATTCTTTTCCTTCACAAATATGTTTAGGTACAGACCTATTCTAATGTATGTGTTTTTGCCGACCTTGGAGATTGTTCCAATGGTTGATGATTGTAATGCCGACCTTGATGTTCATTTCAAGGTTGATGAATTGTATAAATTCTTGTAATGAAGTTGTGAAAAATGTATCTAGGTGCGAAGATGCGAAGATAAGTGTGAAGTGAAAAGTATAGCAGAGTAGAGGAGTTTTATTGTGCCTTAATGGAACTGAACCTTGACATAATGTAGATGCTATTATCTTAGTTCGCCAACTTTTGGCAGTGAGCCCCTTGTTTTGGTAATGAGCTTTTTCATTTGAGCAGTGAGCTCTGGGCAGTGAGCCCTAAGGCAGTGAGCCTTTAATTTTTGATATTGTTATTACATATTATATAGTGAGCTAACACTCACCATGGTTTTTTCCTGCTTAGGGTTTTCCACGTAAAAAATCTGGTGTCTCATGTGTTGAATATGTGATTGTACTTAAGTTTTTGATTTCATGCTTTCATGGTTAAATCATAGTAACAATGATTAAGTGGTTGTTGTGTTAATGGTTTTAAAGTTTTGAAGACAACTGATTCACCCCCCCTCAGTTGTCTTGCACATTTCAACAGTTTAATATATAGATCTTTAACAAGTTTGTAAAAGCTTCAAGCATCTAACAATATACAAATTGATCAAATGTGAATGATCAATTTGACTATTGTTAGTGGCTTAAGGAGATTAATGAGTAGATTTCAAGTTGTACCATCTACATCCTCTTAGGACGGACCTTAAGCAATTTTCTTAAATCCCCTTAATCCATGTCATCTTTCCTAGGTCCATAAACCATGCTCATGGAATTATTTTGTCCTAAGCCATTTTCTTAAATCCTCTTAATCTATGGCATGAAGAGGCTACATTTATATGGATCCATGTATAAGGGGAAAACAAGTATATGGATCCATGTGTAATGGGAAAATGTCAAAGTTATTATTATTTATTTTACACTCCATCATCAATGTTAGAGTAAAATTTAACACCCCTCAACCATCTTCACAATGCTCGTATTGGATAATAAAACTATGACTATATAAAACTATGCTTGTGGTTATGATGATACTGAAATTTATTTTGTGGTTTTTAGATGGAGAATGGAACTTCATATAAAATATTTATGTGAAATCTCACTCAAACTAGTTGATGAAATAAAAGTTAGTATACATACTTGGTCTGTACTATGAATAATGTGGTCTATGTTGGTGTAGCCCTCTTATGTGACGTAAGTGTGTAAAGAGAAAATGTGGTATGAGATCATGATATGAATTTTATAATCATCCCTTAACAGTGAGATGTGGTTTTTCTACCTTTGGAAAAAACAAATAATTGTTAATGCAATGTGAAATCTAGTTTTATAGGGCCACATTTTGATGAACTATTGTTCTAGGTTAATTATTGGTTGTTTCAACCCCCTACCTATAATTAATTGATAGTACACTTTTCATTTTACATATCCTATTTTTTAAAATGTATTTCGGAGGTAATTAATAACATATATGATGGCCTCCTATTGTTAATGAATAACTATAAACTTACCATTTTGATGAGATATTATTGATTTCTATTGATACTTGTGTATGGACTCCTATTGATAAATTTTATAGAAAGATTTTAAAAATTTGACATTTTTTCCTTACTCTCTATAGGCAGTTCAAGAACTATTCTAAATGATTATCTACTTACATGCACTACCAAATTTAAAGCCTCCTTAGTATCCTTTTAAATTCCTACTCAAGTTTCTCAATTCTTTCACTATACTCTAGCATACCTTGCCACATAGAGGTCCTTCAATGCTATTGATTTTATCCTTTATTTCTATTCCCCCCATAATCTACCTATTCATATTTAGAACCATTCCCATATCTAAAACATTCCTTCATCTACCTCCTTAAGCAATTGACCATCATTAAGGGGTTGATTTCCATTAAAATATAAAATTTCGCATTTATCCTATTACTCTCAATGAAATACCATTTTATCAATTAGTTTGAACCATTGAGTGATGCAGGGACTTCCGGAGTTCATAACTTTTGACTCAGATGTGGGTTTTCTACAAGATTTTACAAGTGGATGTGTTATGAGGTGGCAAGTGGTTTCCCAACCCACCCTAGTGGGTTGGACCCCATCTTTGCACTTTTTTCGGGGCTTGAAACTTTCATCTTGGCCCTCAAAATGGCAATTTAGTGTTTTTTTCTAGATTTTTAAAAGGTTTCTTTTGTAATAAATCGAAACTCATGTTTCGAATTTAGAATATTAGTTGGCCTTTCATCCTACCTTAGTTTTAGGAAGCTTTTGGGAAAAAACTGGATTCTCAAGATATGATTGTAAAATTACCTAAAATGGCAAAATCTGACAATTGTTGAAATCTGCCAAAAAAGGTAATTTTTGATTTTTTTTTTGTTTTCTTGGATATAAGAGAGTTTTCTCTCATTGTAGTAGTAGAGTTGATGAATAGAAGTTTTTTTATGTTCCAGCTTTCAAATCTTTGGCTGTCACATGATTAATGGAACAATTCTATTGAGTGTATGTTGTTGGTTACATCATCTGGTATCAGAGCAGGAAGATGGCTAGGAGAGGAAGAGGAAGAGGTGGTCTTGCCCAGATGCATAGAGAAATGCAAAATCTACAAAGGCAAGTAGTAGAACTTACAACACGGATGGAAAACTAAAGACTGGGTAGAGGAGGAGATGAATCTGATGAAGAGATAGGTCAAGGAGGTGTAGATCAAGATACAGAACATGGAGAAGAAGAATTAGAAGGCATAAGTTTTGAAGAGAGGATGCTCAGGGCCTTAGAAGGGAAAAATGAAGGGGTCAAGGTAGATGTTTCAGATTATGCAGGTAGTCTTAAACCAGAGGAGTTGATAGACTGTTGAATGATATGAGAAAACTTTTTGAATGGAAATCCATAACAGAGGAAAAGAAGGTGAAATTTGCATGCACCAAATTAAAGGGTCATGCAATGATTTGGTGGGATCATCTTCAAAAGGAATGAACAAGGAAAGGAAAGGATAAGACCAGGACATGGAATATAATGGAGAAGAAATTGAGAGAAAAATTTTTGCCCATAGATTATGCGCAAACCCTTTTTCGTAAGTTGCAAAACCTCTCTTCTGTGCAAGATTATACAAATGAGTTTTATACACTGTCTATACATATAGAGCATCAAGAAACTAATGAACAAATGGCTGCTAGATATGTGAATGGCTTGAAATTCTCTATTCAAGATGAATTGAGCATGCATCGACTCAACAGTATGGAAGAAGCTTACCAATTGGCTCTAAAGGTTGAAGAAAAACAAAACAGATAATACCATCAGAGGGATAAAGGGGGAAGAAGGGGTACATCAACCCCATTTTGAGGAGGTTTGAATTATGGTAGGGGAGAGTCATCCCATGGATTGGAAAAACAAGTAGATACTCGACAAGTTCCTCTAAATCAAGAACGAGGAAGGGGATTTCAAAGAGGTAGAGGTTATGGTAGTGGTAGAGGATGGGAAAACCAGAGAAGGCCTTTCACTTGTTTCAAATGTGGAGAAGAAGGTAATAGGGCATTTGAATGCTCAAATTATAACATGCAAGAAAGAAATTAAGGAGGACAACCTAGGGTGAACCTGATTCAAATGCAGCATGAAGTGGAAGGGACAGAACTACAGCTTCCACTAGATGTGGGAGAAAGTCTCATGATGAGAAGAGTAATGGTGATTACAGAGAAGGAGAAAAAACAAGCCAAAAGGTCTGATGGTTCATGGCTTTGAACCAATATCTTCAGAACCAGATGCACTTCGGGTGGCAAGGTATGTCAAGTTATTGTTGATGGAGGTAGTTGTGAAAATATGGTTTCTAAAGAAATGGTAGATAAATTGAATTTACACTGTGAAAAACATCCTCATCCATACCGCATTACATGGTTTAAAAAGGGAAATGAAGTCACTGTTGATAACAGATGCCTAATTAAGTTTAGCATAGGGAAGATCTATTAGGATGAGATATGGTGTGATGTTGTCCCAATGGATGCATGTCATGTGTTATTGGGAAGGCCATGGTAGTATGATAGAAAAGTCATACATGATGGAGATAAAAACTAATACACCTTTTGGAAAGATGTCTCTAAGGTGATTTTGTTGCCTCTCAAGGATGAAGGAAAAGGTGAGACCATGTTGTCTGAAAGAGATCTTGTTAAAGAAATGAAGGTGGCAGGGTGTTGTTATGCATTAGTAGTGAAAAAAGGTGAAGAGGAAGACATTTCAGCTCCCCTCGAAGTAGCAGAGCTATTGAAAGAATTTTTTGATGTTGTGCCTGATGAATTACCTGATGATCTACCACCAAAGAGAGATATTCAGCATCATATTGATTTGATTCTAGGAGCAACTCTACCCAACCAAGCAGCTTATAGGATGAATCCAACACAACATGCAGAGTTGAATAAGCAAGTAATAGAACTCATAAGTAAAGGTGTGGTGAGAGAGAGCATGAGTCCATGTGTTGTACTAGCATTGTTGACCCCCAAAAAAGATGGAACATGGAGGATGTGCACTGATAGCAGAGAAATTAATAAGATTGCCTTCAAGTATCAGTTTCCTATACCTCATATGGAGGACATGATGGATGTCCTTACAGAGACCAAATATTTCAGCAAGATCAACCTATGAAGTGGCTACCACCAAATCTAGATCTGAGAAGGGGATGAGTGGAAGACAACCTTTAAGACTGGAGATGGATTATATGAGTGGATGGTTATGCCATTACGGTTATCAAATGTACCTAGCACATTTATGAGATTGATGAACACTATACTACGACCTTACATTGGTAAGTTTGTGGTAGTTTATTTTGATGATATTTTGGTATTTAGTAACAGTAAAGAAGAGCACTTACAACACTTGAGGATCATCTTTGGTGTGTTAATAAAGGAGAACCTCTATGCCAATTTGAAGAAGTGTAGGTTCATGCAGGATAGTTTGGTTTTTTTAGGCTTTGTCATTTCTAAAGATGGTGTTAGAATGGATCCAGAGAAGGTCAGGGCAATTCTAGAATGGCCTAGTCCAAGCAGCATCACAGAGGTAAAAAGTTTTCATGGCTTGGCCACCTTCTATCAAAAGTTCATTCAAAATTTCAGTAGTATTGTAACCCCTATAATAGATTGCACCAAAGGAAGGGAGTTTGTATGGACCACGGGTACTGAGGAGAGATTTAAGTACTTGAAGCAAAAGGTAACAGAAGCACCTATACTTGCATTGCCAAATTTTGATAAGGTATTTGAAGTAGAATGTGATGCCTCCCATTTGGGAATAGGTGCTGTGCTTAGCCAAGATGGAAAACCTGTAGCTTTCTTTAGTGAAAAGATGAATGAAGCAAGAAAGAATTATTCTACTTATGATTTGGAATTTTATGCAATTGTTCAAGCATTGAGACATTGGAGACATTATCTAGTTCCCCAGGAGTTTGTATTGTTTACAGATCATATTGCATTGAGATACTTGAACACACAAAAAAAGTTGAATAGTAGGCATGCCAAGTGGGTCTCTTTCTTATAGGGTTACAATTTTGTGTTGAAGCATAAGTTTGGAAAACAAAACCAGGTTGTAGATGCGTTAAGTAGGTGTGTTGCACTTTTGACCACAATGGAAATTGAGGTGATTGGTTTTGATGCCATCAAAAATTTGTATGAGTTTGATGATTTTTGGGAGATTGTGGAACAATTGAGGGCACCAATGTCTGGTAACTTGGATCACTTTAGGGGTGAATATTTTATGCAATATGGGTATCTATTTAAAGGAAAACAACTATGCATACCAACTGGCTCTATGAGGGAAAACATTCTCAGAGAATTTCATAGTAGTGGGTTGGCTGGACATTTTGGCAAGGACAAGACAATAGCCTTGATAGAAGATAAATATTACTAGCCAAAGATGAAAAGGGATATAACTAGGTATGTAACAAGGTGTAGGATCTACCAAGTGGCTAAGGGACATTCACAAAATACAGGGTTGTATATGCCATTACCAGTACCAACTACACCATGGACAGATTTGAGCATGGACTTTGTGTTGGGACTTCCACATACTCAACGAGGTAATGACTCTATTTTTGTAGTTGTTGATAGGTTCTCCAAGATGGTTCATTTTATTGCCTATAAGAAAACTAATGATGCCACAAGGGTAGCAGAGTTATTTTTTTTAGAAGTTGTTCGACTACATGGTGTTCCAAAGACTATTACCTCAGATAGGGATACCAAATTCCTTAGTCATTTTTGGAGGACTTTATGGAAGAAGATGGGGACCAAGTTATAGTTTAGTAGTGACTATCATCCTCAAACAGATGGGCAAACAGAGGTGGTCAATCGGAGTCTAGGAAATTTGTTGAGGTGTAGTGTTGGAGAAAAGCCAAAACAATGGGACATGGCATTACCCTAGGCCAAATTTGCCTATAATAGTTCTGTTAACAGATCAATAGGAAAGTCCCCTTTCTAGATTGTGTATGGCAGGAATTCTAAGGGTGTTCTAGATTTGGTACAACTACCAATGAAAGATAGGGTCAGTGATGATGGAGAAGCATTTGCAGAACACCTTCAATAGTTGCAGAAAGAAGTGAGACAAAAGTTGCAGGACAGTAATGAGATGTACAAGAATACAGTGGATGCTAGTAGGTACATCAGACATTCAATGAAGGTGACTTAATGATGGTATATTTGAGAAAAGAGCAGTTTCCTATTGGAACATACCACAAGTTGAAGTACAGAAAAATTGGTCCTTGCAAAATTACAAAGAAGATCAATGATAATGCATATGAGGTCAGTTTACTAGATGATCTCGATATTTCTCTTGTGTTTAATGTTTCTGATTTATATGCATTCCATGGTGACAATGATGCTGAAGATAGTCAACCAGAAGTGGCATGGCACCACCACATTCCCCATAAGAAGAAGGAAAAGATTGCATAGGTTCTTAATAAGAACACTATCTACACTTGGCAAGGGCAGTACAACAAGTATTTAGTATAGTGGGAAGGATTACCACCAACAGATAGCACGTGGATTATAGAGTGGGAAGTGCAGAGGTTGGATCTAGTCAAGTGGCAGTAGTTCAAAGACACTCACTTGCAGGAGTTGCATTCTTTTCAACCAGAGGAGAATGATGCAGGGACTTCCAGAGGTCATAACTTTTGACTCGGATGTGGATTTCTATGAGATTTTACAAGTGGATGCATTATGAGGTGGCAAGTGGTTTCCCAACTTGTTGGACCCCGTCTTGGCACTTTTTTTAGGGCTTGAAACTTTCATCTTGGCCCTCAAAATGATAATTTAGTGTTTTTTTCTAGATTTTTAAAAAGTTGCTTTTGTAATAACTCGAAACTCATGTTTCAAATTTAGAATATTAGTTGGTCTTTCGTCCTACCTCAATTTTAGGAATCTTTTGGGAAAAAACTGGATTCTCAAGTTATGATTGTAAAATTACCTAAAATTGCAAAATCTGACAATTGTCGAAATTTGCCAAAAAAGATAATTTTTTGATTTTTTGTTTTCTTGGATATAAGAGAGTTTTCTCTCATTGTAGCAGCAAAGTTGATGAATAGAAGTTTTTTTATGTTCCAACTTTCAAATCTTTGGCTCTCACATGATTAATGGCACAATTCTATTGAGTGTATGTTGTTGGCTACATCATTGAGGCTTAAAAATAATAATATATATTAGAATGGATTAATTTTACAAACTCATTCAGATCCTCCAAACTCTAAAGGTCTTCACAAGTATGAGAATTAAATTTATAGATTGGGTGGTAGGGATTAGACACACTAGGGAAGATATCTATGAGATAAATTATATGATGAGAATTAAATTTATAGATATGCCCTAAGAAACTCTTTAAACATGAAATTATTTGATGATGGAAGATATAAATTAAGGTTAGTCTTTCTTACTTACCTCATGCTAAATCTATTTTTTTTGCTCCATAAATCTCTCAAATCAAATTGGATTTTGCAAAGAGGATATCTATATTTTGAATGTTCGCTCTTAGTCAAAGTCATTTATGTATTTGAGGATACTTATATTTTGAATGTTTGCTCTTAATCAAAGTTATTAATATCTAGTATTATTTTGTTGGTTGTTGCATATTTAGGATGAATGTTTCCTTATCTAGTAATTACAATTATAGATAGAAATATTGAAGTCTAAAAAGATATGATTCCTAAAGCAGATACAACTTTTATAAATACATTATAGTTGGTCATTTAGGATGAAATTTGGTTAGCCATGGATTGACATTTTATTTCTATAATTCGAATTGAACCACATGGATATATTGCATTGATGACATATAATAAAATATCTCACATGAACATTATATGTAAATTTCTAGGTAAATTTAATCCCCTTAAACCATTTGAGGAGGATAACCTCAATGAACAATCATATTTTATGAGGGAGTATTAGATGCTCCATTATCAATATGATCATGCTAACATATTCCTAGATCATGGTTTCTATCAATTTTATTCTTCTATATTGGATCTAATGTGTGATCCTAATGATATGGACTAGATATATGTAGGGAATGATAAGACTATGGCAATGTGTGATTCTAATTTTATATTTTAATGTGAAACTAAGTAATTAGTCTATTGGTTTGACTAATTTCTATCTTATTTGTAATTCAACATATCTAAAAACCTCATAGGGATTATGATTATAAAAAATGAATATATACTAGGACTTGCACCTAAAGGAGGTTCAAGGATTACACCAATAGAAAACTATATGCACATGTTAATATGTTAGAGAGTAGGTGTTTGTGCATGGGCACATATGGATGCCATGTGCTGCAAATTCTAATTGTATGTGGCTAAATTAAACAATTAATAATAAGTGCTAAATAATGGAATGAAATAAACTTAGACAAATCTAGATTCTTTTCTCAAAGAAATTAAGTATTATTTGATTTTGAAATATTTGCATACAGATTTAAAACATAAAGCAATGCAAATGAAAAAATAAAACTAAAACTAAAATGGCAGTCGGTTTACCATTAAATGGTAACTAAAACATGTTTTTCGATTTGCAGGCATGATTGAATCTTAGTTTATGGTTCATATTTTTGCTTGAAGGGTAAATATTTTTGTTTCAATTCAGTTTAGGGTAATTTTTTTGTGTGTAGGGTAATTTTTTAGTTTCAATTGAATGTAGGGTTTATATGTTTTTCAAGAAGATTCAAACCAAATATAAAAATCTAAGTTATAAAAATACACAAAATAAACTTAAATACAAATAACAAAATACCAAAAAAGGAAAAAAAGGAAAACAATAACTCACCTAGACTGTTGGATGGCTAGAAATGGCTCTCTCAAACTTGGGATCCCATTCTGGTTTTGCTCTAGCCGCTGGTGAAAATGAGCTCATAGGCCATTTTTAAAAAATCAAATACTTTTACAAAACAGGATCCTGTTCTAAACATGATCTTGTTTCATGATCCCAAGCTCAGGATCCCACTACGGTACATGATCTCGTTTTGAATTTAGGCTTGGGATCCCGTTTTTTTGCCTAATTTTGGGTTTTTGGCTAAGTCTGAAACTTCCATGAGAAGTGGACTCAACTTCGTGCTTTTACCCTAGTGTTTTCCATTGTAGCACATATGTAATGTAATATAGATGTTAGCAGAATCCATTAAAAAAATATAGAAGTTAGCAGCATCTTATTTTTTATATTATATATTCTTTTGTTAATAAGGCACTTCCTATAATTGTTGTTTAATGTGTTCTAGATAAAAAATATCAACTAAGAAAGTATTCTTAAAATACTATTTATAGAAAATGTATTTTCAACAAGTCTTATTAGTTTACTAGTACCACAAAACAAGTGTAAAAAATATATTAGCAAAATTTTGGAACAATCTAAATTTTGTGAGTATCCATATTTAGGACATGCACTTGACCCACCACATATTTCATTAAACTGAAATCTCCTTTAGAAGGACCATTAGGTTGAATATTTCTATAGAAGGTTTAACTGTTGCATTGGTATTCCATGTTATTAAATCAAAGATAGTTGTACATATCACTTTGTTTATTTTACAATACTAGTTGTTACATCAATCCCTTGTTGAGTCTTTTCATGCCCTTTAGAAATAGAAATAAGCTCTTGTTGCAATTGCCCTTACTGTATTTGAAGTGATTTGCACACATGAAACACAACATCATTCACTATCATGGCATGCTTCGTATGTAGGCATTAAAGATTAAGGTTCATAAATTGTTGAAATCTTCCATCAAGTACTTTAACATGTTCATTATGCAATGTACATTTAGTCCTTGTTGCTATTGTAGTTCCCTTATTCTTTCTGTTATCACCTAGATTTGCACCCTTGCTGACGGTTGTGAAACCTCAGCAATCTGGAGTAACATGGGAATGATCTCTAAGTGTGGGACTTTGCTAAATGAGATCAGATCTCCAGAGAAGCCTGGCTTCCTTAACTGGTTATCACCTTAAACTACCAAATCTTAAGAGGAAAAGGGAGAAGGAATGCTTTTAAAGTGAAAGATGAAACAAAAAGCTTGAAAAACAAAAGGTGATTCACCAAGTTTAATAAAAGAACCCTCACAATACTGAGAAAATGCACAGCATAACCAAATATAGCAAGTATGACATACACAGATTTAACTGATCTTAGCAGAGGTGAGAAACAAAATGATTGAAAGGAACAGAATGTTCACAGGCAATCACATGCAGATTCACACTAAATTAAAACTTAGTCCAAAGAGGTAAAATAACTTGCATATATTTAATGGGAAGGCAAAGTTACTATAACTGAAATACTCTGTTTGGAAATAGAAAAGCCTCAATGCTCAAAAAATTTCCCAACCTTATTTACATCTCATGAATGCATATATATAGCATTCCAAAATAACCTAGGTCGGTTATAAAATTTTCTCTAAGAGCTGTCTCAGAAAAATATCTCCCTTGAAATGACCGCCCACCTATAGAAGTTATGGTGTGGAAATATCAGAAACAGGGGTGGGTGGAGATATTCCGTGCCTTGAATGCGAGCACCTTTATCATGTCTATCTTCAACCACGAATATATAAAGTATCTAAAAATCAGGCGGTGGAGAGATATTTTCAGACATTAATGCGAGCTGCTTCATCTTTGTGCAGCAATGAATGCAAGAAATATCTCCACCTGTTCAATGTAGCCGCTAGAACGTTTACCGCCCAAAACATGCAACTCCAGATCTGAAATTGAAAAGTGAGAATATTCCCCTGAAAAGCCCGTCAAATGAAAGAGGAGACAAAAACATGCATCTTTGCCTCTTACAGCATGTCAAAATTCACCAAAATGGAGGAGATACAGGCAGTCAAAGTTTTGGTCAACTACCTGTATATATTGCTTTACATCTATGTAGATATCACCCTCTAAAAACTACATTTGTATGTGCAAAGCGCATTGTATCGGGCTGCATCGGGCTGTCGGAATGAACTTCAGGCGAGCCGCCGATGTATAAAGTCATGCCAAAATCTCCTTTGTATATGCTCTATTTTTTTGCGCTTAAATGCCCCTTTGAAAAACTTTTGTATGTTTAATTGTACATGCCAACATACAGTCATGAATATACATGCAACTATGGACCCGATCGCTGAATATGCCAAACCTAATCCTTGGGTTGGGTCCACCTTGTATCCTTTCTGTTGTATTTGGCCCTTGTATATCAGAATATACAAGGCGAAATATACAAGGGACACTATAGACTTATTTATACATTGCAAACACTTACTTTGGCATATGCGAGAAACCCTTGTATATCTGATTGTATGTGAGAACATACAATTGCTAGCATACATACAAATGCGCGGACCCGAAAATGACTATTAGCTATATTTGATTTCTCAGTCAGGTCCACCCTGTATGTCTCCCCTTGCACCTTTGACTTGTATATCGCAATATACAATCGTAGATATACATACCATATGGAACTCAAAAGATTATGAAGCAAATCTGAATGTGACATTGGGTCTAGCCTTGTACCTCTGCCTCTTTGTATGTTTGCCCCCCCTTGTATATCAGCTTTGTATATTCACATACAAAATGAAAAATATACAAGCCACTGTAGTTGATGCATACTGGCCTTTGTATCTGCAAGTGTATATTGCCGATATGCAAAAGGCTTTGTATGTTTCCCTTTGTACCTTTACCTTTGCACACTCGCCGCCGATGTACATTGTAAAATGTACATTCACCCTTGTATCTCTGCTGGCCCCACCAAATGTATGTCGGCCTTGTACCTTTTTTCCTTGTATGTTTTGATTGTATGTTCGTGGATATACAACCGCATTTGTATATCGTGGACCCCATCATTTGCATATTCGGCCTTTGTATATTCACTGTAGCTGATGCATATTGGCTTTGTATATCGGCCTTGTATGTGCGAACATATAACTTGATATATATTCCACTGTTCATGCTCACTTGTATGTAGAACACATACAATCTTCTTTGTATATGCGCGGGCCCCATAATTTGTATCTCGGCGATATACAAATGCCTTTGTATGTTTGGCCTTTGTATATTGACTTGTATATCGGCCTTATATGTGCGAACACACAAGCTGATATACATTGTCCTTTTGCAAATTGACCCTTGCATATTTGCCGATGTACATTGCAAAAAGTACATTCACCCTTGTATGTTTTCGTTGCATGTTTAAACATACAACACAATATGTATTTGAAACCTGATATACATTTAGGGAATATTCCTGGGATCTGTGATAGATTCCCCTAATGTATATGCATCTTCTATGCCCGATATGCATTCAGAAATGCATACAACTGAATTGTTCCATTCCTTTGAAGGCCAATGGAAATTTTTGCAAGCCCGCCAATGTATATTTGCTCTTGTACATACAAACCCCTTTGTATATTTGACATACATTGCTGATATACAAGAAAAAACTTGTATATAACCTTTGCATATTCCTTTGTATGTATAAAGGTGAATGTATATACAAGTATGCATACAAATACAAGTTATAAAATATGGGAAATCCAAGTGATAGAAAATACTTGAAGCTAAAAGATTTTTGGGTTTTTCTGGGTTTTTTGCAAGGAATCTTTAGGCAAGATCTTGGGATTTTTTAACAAGGCATGCATGAGTACTTGGAAGATTTAAGCTTTGTATGGACACATTCCAAAGGATTTTCAAGGAAAATACAAGGTGAACTATTTAGCTCTGGACAGAGGAAAATAGGTCAACAATTTGGCAACCTCTATGGGATGCTTGTCTGCTAAATAATTAGATCAGTGGCCTTATTGTGCCCATTGGGCATGGAGTCATACATAGACTAAAATATACAGATATCTTCTGACCTTAGCAACTCGGCATATTAGTAGTGAAGAACATGAAAGACCAAAACAAGACAAAATGTTGAAGGCAACCCCTCCAACTGTGCCAGATAGCATCTAGGGAAAACAAAATAGGGGATCTAAACTATCGTGCAGCAACACTTATTGAAAGCAAGAAATCTGATCTACTGATTTACAAGGTACTCATACCTCAAAAACACCTCTTCAAGTGTATCCCATTGACTGGGATACGCAAATTTTGTCCATCCATGCTTGATAACTGAAATGCATTGTGCTCCTTGCATTCAGTAATGAGAAATGGGCCAATCCACATGTTGTCAAACTTGGAGTGCTTTCCTATCCTGCTCTTCAATTCATCCCATTTGAGCACCATATCACCCTCCCTAAAGATTCTGGGAGTCACCTTCTGTTCAAAATTTCTTTTGGTCTGAAGCTGATGATACTCCATAGTCTTCATAGCCTTGTCTCTGATTTCTTCAAGCTCCATAAGTTGAGCATATCTGATAGCCATGGGATCCTCTTCTTCAAACATCTCCAGCTGATTCATGATATCAAGTGCTGGCAACTCCATAGATATAGGCAATCTTGCCTCTTTCCCATAAACTAACATATATGGAGAGTTCCCAATAGACCTCTTGGGAGTTATTCTATCTGCCCATAAGGCATATTTCAAATTAGTGTGCCAGGTCCTCTGGTTGTCCTCCATTGATCTTTTAATAATTCTTATGAGATTTTTATTTGTAGATTCAGCCAAACCATTACCCTAAGGATAATAATTTGACAAAGTATTCAAATAGATCCCATTCTTAATAGCCCAGTCAGTTATCTTTAGGCCAACAAAGGCCAAAGCATTGTCAGAGATGATTGACTTAGGAACTCCAAATCTAGATATCAAATCATGATAAAATATTAAAATAGTGTTCTCATTGGATTCCTTCAGAGCCACTGCTTCAGTCCACCTTGTGAAAAAGTCTGTAGCTGTAAGTATCCACCTGTGGCCTGCACTTGATGGTGGATTAATGGGACCTATGAAGTTAATACCCCATCTCATGAAGGGCTGCTCCACTTGAATTGGTCGTAGAGGTAAGGCTGCCAGCCTTTCTTTCCCTGCAAAAATGGCACATTTTATACATTTTCTATCACATGCATGGGCATCCTTAAATAAGATGGGCCAGTAATATCCAACTCTCATTATTTTCCAAGCAGTAGTCTTTGGGGCAAAATGACCCCCTGCTGTTCCATCATGAAATTCATGCAGCACCTTGTCAGTCTGATCGTCATCAATGCATCTTAACAATACACCATTAAAATCTTTTCTGAAAAGGGTGCCATTTATTAAAACATATGGAATAGACTGCAGTCTATAATATCTTCTTTTGGTTCTATCGAGACCTACTGGACATTTACCGATTTGCAAAAATTGAGCCATGTTGTTAACCCAACTTGTGCTCACTGCTGCTGTATTATTCTGAGGTGTATCTTCAATGGTTAGAAGCATCTCATCTTCTTTTTCTACTTCTTTTTCAAAACTGGTAGCAAGCTATTCGCTGAGTCCTCTGCCTCTGACAAGCTTGGTTATCTTAATCTCCATGTCATATTCCATGACCTTGGTGATCCAACCAGCCCTTTTCTCATTTACATCTTTTCCTAACAGGAACTCTTTAACACTAGGATGAGCGACCATCAAATGTATCTTGTTATTAGAAACAAAATGCCTAAATGTTTTTAGACTCCTTACCAATGCAAGGACATGCTTCTCCACGAAGCTGTACTGCTAGTCATATTCCTCCAACCCCTGACTAAAAAAAGTGATTGGCTATTCAAAGCCATCACTCTGTTGTTGTACCAGAATCGCTGAGATTGTATCTAGACTGCCATAAGCATACATAATAAAATCTTTGGAGAAGTCAAGATTTACTAGAGTTGGCACAGCTGACAATGCTTCTTTTATGGACTCAAAGCTGAGTTTGTCTTCTTTCATCCACCTAAAAACTGTATTGTTTTTTAACATGGATGTTAAAGGCTTCAAAAGATTCACAATATCAAGTATGAATCTTCACAGAAAATTAATTCTGCCAAAAAAACTTTGTAGTCCCTTCTTATGGCTAGGTAAAGGCAACTCCAGAATAGCTCTTACCCTTTCAGTGTCAATGGTAATGCCTTCTTTTGATACAACGTGCCCTAGCAACTTGCCCTCATGCATAGCGAAAATGCATTTCCTAGGATTGAGAGATATCCTGAACTCTTTGCATCTCTCGAACACTAGCCTCAGATGGGATAAATGCTCAGATGCATTCTTAGAAAAAATTGTGATGTCGTCTAGGTATACCAACACCAATTTATACAGCAAACCCTTGAAAGCCATATCCATAGCTCTCTGAAAGGTAGAGCCAACATTTGAGAGGCTGAAAGGCATCCTCTTGTAGGCCATGGTACCCCATTTGGTGGTGAAAGCCATCTTGAATTGATCCTCCTCCTTGACCAACACTTGATTATAGCTAGAATATCCGTCAAGCAAGGAGAATCTTTCAGAACTAGCCACTACTTGCAGAATTTGCTCTATTGAGGGCAGCGGGTAGTGGTCTTTTAGAGAGGCTCTATTTAGGTCCCTGAAGTTGACACACAACCTAATCTCTCCATTTTTTTTTCTCACAGGGACAAGGTTGGAGACCCATGAAGTATGCTTGATCGGGAAAATGATCTTTCCCTCGATCAACTTGGTCAATTCTTTAATCATTAGGGGCTCCAGCTTTGGATTTAGGGGTCTTTGTTTCTGCCTTACAAGTTTTGCACCTAGTTCTAACTCTATGGTATGCTGGGCAATATGAGGATCAAATCCCTTCAGGTCTGAATAATCCCAGGCAAACACCCCTTCAAATTCTTGACAGAGAGCAATAAAAGCTCTTCTGTCCTCAGCTGAGCAAATTTTACCGATTTTAAGAAGATTACCTTTGAAAATTTCTATCTCCTCATAATGCTCTTCTTTAACCTGCATGCTAGTCTTGCTTTTCTTCAGTTGATCATCTGTACTAAAAATAGATTCCAAGGTTACCAATCCCTTGGGCAACTTGTTTGTTCTCAACTGAACAATTTGATCATTACCGTATTGCTGTTTGAGCTTATCTTGATTTATCACAGAAAATTCATCTTCTTCTAACAAGAAATGCAGGATCTGCTCATCACTTTCAAAAACCTACCAATAAACATTGTTGTTAGGGATAGAAGGCCTGTCCACTATTTTTACATGAGGTTGTACCCTCTCTCTTTGAATATCACTAGGGATATCAAACCGGGCCCCAATTGTAGCTAACCTATCGGCATGGGAATTCTGATTTCTTGGAATAGAGATTAGATTGAAAGCATCAAACTCTTCAATCATGTCCCATACCTTATGCTTGTAGCATTTCAAAACATCATTTTTTGTAACATGCAGCATCCTCACTTGATTTACAATGAGTTCACTATCACCATAGACCTACAAACAACTAATTTTCTTCTTCTTTGCCCACTGCAAACCCTGGATTAATCCTTCATACTCAGCAGTGTTATTTGTGCATGAAAAAGCAAAATGAAAAGCACCATAATATTTTTCACCTTGTGGAGACACAAGCATTGCACCACCACTAGACCCATTCTTGTTCCTTGAGCCATCAAATTACATTTTCCATACTTCATTTTGCTGCTCTATCTAGTGTTCTATATCCTTTACCAGATTTGGAATTGTTGTTTCAGGCTCATGTAGTATGTAGGTTCACATACCAGTTTCTTGGATGTGTCCCTCAGGGTCATCAACAACATTTTCTGAGGCCCACTCCTTTAGAAGCACCTCTAGTATACTTTTGGCTTGCAGCTCTTGAGCAGCCACAAATTTAGGATCATCAGAAATAATGCAATTTGCATTAACAACACTTGGAACATAAGGCTCTATGTGATGATTTGAAAGCAATTCAGATTTTAGGGTTACTTTTGTGCCATATCTAGTCCTGAAAAACATGTGGGACCAGTCTGAGGATAAATATCCTCCTATTTTGGCTGTGACTTCTCTTGACAAACACATGGCAAAATAAGGAGGCAAATCAATGATGAAGACCTCTTGGAAGATGGAAACATTTGGGCAAGTGTGCAGCATAAGACCTAGGTCTTTGATAACACCTACAGTATTAACAGTTGTGCCATCTAATTGAAGTACACCTTTCTCCAAGGGTTGGTACTTCAATCCTAATTGATCTGTAATTTGTTTTGGCATCAGGGAACTGCTTGCACCACTATCCACCATATAGTTGTGTACTAACTTGTCTCCAATTATTAAGGATACATAAAAAGGGAGAGGCTTAGCATTTTTGTTTGGCTGCTTGCTATTATCCTAAGAGGAATTAGTAAGGACAACCCTAGTTAAGTCAACAGTTGTATCATTGGATACTTTTAAATTAGATAAGGCGGATTGTAACATCCCCTTTTGGCCTGGGATGGCTAGGGAATCCCACATAGACATTGTCACATTCATCTTCTTCATATTTTCAATGATATTGAAAGGTGGAGTGACACTTACCTTTTGTTGTGATTTTGTAGCAACAGTATCAGCCTGTAAATGAGGCATCTCGCTTGCTGTTGCTAAAGTGTTTCTTGGTAAAATATGGGGAATATGGGAAGTAGAAGCATCAGCAGGTGCTTTTCCTTTATTTGCTGCTTGCTCAATCTCATAACCCCTCTTCTTGCCCCTTGTGTTTGCTGCTACTGGTGTATTATCTCTATTCATGCCACAAAATTCACCTTCCTGCCAATTTATGAAGGTAGAATCGCTCTGGGGTTGCTCTTGTTGTTGCATAGCCCCATCATTAGGTGTATTTGGTTGTGGGGCTGCAACATTCTGCACCATCAGAGCCTGATTTATCACCCCATTCGAGCAGGCTACCTGATTGTGTGGTTGATTGCATGGAAAACACCATTCATACTCAGCTATAAGGTTATTCTGAATAGGAATAATGTCCCCCGTTGCATTAATGGGTGCCGGATTGTAAGGCTGAAAAGGCCTCTGGTTGATATTCTGTCTGAGACCCTGATAATTGCCTTGATATGGAGGCTTGTTGGCCTGGTAAGGCTGATTTTGTCCTTGATATGGTTGATTCTACCCTTGACTGGATTGCTGATAAGGCTGCCTATTCTGGGACTGCTGCTTTTTAATGTTTACCAGCTCATTCCTAAAAGTTTGTAGGATGCTCTCTATTTTTTGTTGGCTATTTTTAATTTCTTTCAACTCTTGTGATGAGCTAGAAGTAGTTGTTTCAGAATTGGCAGTACTAGGTAGTGCTACAATAGTAGGTAAAGGGGCAAAATATGGAATTGGTAAGGGTATTGAAGCTTGAATCTCGAGGAAGATGGGCATTGGTGGTCTGGGTGCTATTTTTCTAGCCTGAATCGGGCTATTCTCTACTCTAATAGCTATTTCATATGCATCAGGTAAACTAGTACCTCCTAATGATTGTATCATCACCAAAATATCACTATTTAGGGCTTTCAAAAAATACAGAATAGCATATTCAGCTGGAGGTCTTACCATGGTAGGGATTCTATCCCATGTCTTCTAAAATCTGAAGTTTAAATCCATCATTTGCTCCTGGGGAGCTCTCTTTATTGTAGTCATCTGTTCGACCAATGACAAGTTGTCTGATTTGTCTTGAAATTGCTTGTTTAACTTATCACCTAAATCATCCCAGGTTGTAATAGTCTGCACTGATAGACTCCTGAACCATTGCAATGTCTTCCCTTTGAGTGAAGCAGCCAGTAGCCTAATGGCTTCGTTTTCTTGGGTTATATGGTGTACTCCACATAGAGAAGCCACGTCTCTAATGTGCTCAATAGGGGTAGTTTGATTCTCCCCTGTGAAACAGGGTAGACTCTTCAAAGCTTCCATGGGTATAACATCATGTACTGTTAAATCAAGGGGTTACCCCCATCAAAAGCCACAAATGGCTGATTTCTTGCCATTTGAACGGCTAGGGGTAGGATTGCTTGAGCTGGTACAGGAACTACAAGTGCAACTGGCCTGAAATTTGGTGGAGTAGATTGTGTTCTTTTAGAAATTGGAGTCCTTACCACAAACCTGCTCTGTCTTCTAGGTGGAGACAGCTGCAAGTAATCAAATGTACTTGAACTCCTAGTTTGAATTTTTTTCATAAAATGTCACAACATAACTGATCTGCTTGTCTGTCTTCAGTCTGAGTCATCAAATATGCAAGTTTTAACCTCTTATAGGTTTGAAAATCACTGGCTACACATCAAAACCAACAATAAGAGATGGTATTTGATTGTCGCTCTAACTCTCTGTCCCACTAGGTGTGCCAAAGTTGTTATCACCTAGATTTGCACCCTTGCTGATGGTTGTAAAACCTCAGCAATCTGGAGTAACATGGGAATGATCTCTAAGTGTGGGACTTTGCTAAATGAGATCAGACCTCCAGAGAAGGCTAGCTTCCTTAACTAGTTATCACCTAAAACTACCAAATCTTAAGAGGAAAAGGGAGAAGGAATGCTTTTAAAGTGAAAGATGAAACAAAAATCTTGAAAAACAAAAGGTGATTCACCAAGTTTAATAAAAGAACCCTCACAATACTGAGAAAATGCACAGCATAGCCAAATATAGCAAGTATGACATACATAGATTTAACTGATCCTAGTAGAGGTGAGAAACAAAATGATTGAAAGGAACAAAATGTTCATAGGCAATCACATGCAGATTCACACTAAATTAAAACTCAGTTCAAAGAGGAAAAATAACTTGCATATATTTAATGGGAAGGCAAAGTTACAGTAATTGAAAAGCTCTGTTTGGAAACAAAAAAGCCTCAATGCTCAAAAATTTTCCCAACCTTATTTACATCTCATGAATGCATATATATAGCATTCCAAAATAACCTAGGTCGGTTATAAAATTTGCTCTAAGAGCTGTCTCAGAAAAATATCTCCCTTGGAATGACCACCCACCTATAGAAGTTATGGTGTGGAAATATCAGAAATAGGGGTGGGTGGAGATATTCCGTGCCTTGAATGCGAGCACCTTTATCGTGTCTATCTTCAACCATGAATATCTGAAGTATCTAAAAATCAGGCGGTGGAGAGATATTTTCGGACATCAATGCGAGTTGCTTCATCTTTGTGTAGAAATGAATGCAAGAAATATCTCCACCTGTTCAATGTAGCCGCTGGAATGTTTACCACCCAAAACATGCAACTCCAGATCTGAAATTGAAAAGTGAGAATATTCCCCTGAAAAGCCTATCAAATGAAAGAGGAGACAAAAACATGCATCTTTGCCTCTTGTAGCATGTCGAAATTCACCAAAATGGAGGAGATATAGGTGGTCAAAGTTTTGGTCAACCACCTGTATAGATCGCTTTGCATCTATGTATATATCACCCTCTAAAAACTACATTTATATGTGCAAAGCACCTTGTATCGAGCTGCATCGGGCTATCGAAATGACCTTCAGTCGAGCTGCCGATGTATAAAGTCATGCCGAAATCTCCTTTGTATATGCTCTGCTTTTTGGTGCTCAAATGCCCCTTTGAAAAACTTTTGTATGTTCAATTGTGCATGCCAACATACAGTCACGAATATACATGCAACTGCGGACCCGATCGCTGAATATGCCAAACCTTTTCCCTGGGTTGGGTTCGCCTCGTATCCTTTCTGTTGTATCTGGCCCTTGTATATTGGAATATACAAGGAGAAATATACAAGGGACACTGTAGACTTATTTATACATTGCAAACACTTACTTCGGCATATGTGAGAAACCCTTGTATATCTGATTGTATGTGAGAACATACAATTGCTAGCATACATACAAATGCGCGGACCCGAAAATGACTATTAGCTATATTTGGTTTCTCAGTCGGGTCCGCCCTGTATGTCTCCCCTTGCACCTTTGACTTGTCTATCGTAATATACAATCGCAGATATACATACCATATGGAACTCAAAAGATTATGAAGCAAATCTGAATGTGACATCGGGTCCAGCCTTGTACCTCTGCCTCTTTGTATGTTTGCCCCCCCTTGTCTATCAGCTTTGTATATTCACATACAAAATGAAAAATATACAAGCCACTGTAGTTGATGCATACTGGCCTTTGTATCTGCAAGTGTATATTGCCGATATGCAAAAGGCTTTGTATGTTTCCCTTTGTACCTTTACCTTTGCACACTCACCACCGATGTACATTGTAAAATGTACATTCACCCTTGTATCTCCGCTGGCCCCACCAAATGTATGTCGGCCTTGTACCTTTTTTCCTTGTATGTTTCAATTGTATGTTCGCAAATATACAACCGCCTTTGTATATCATGGACCCCATCATTTGCATATTCAGCCATTGTATATTCACTATAGCTGATGCATATTGGCTTTGTATATTAGCCTTGTATGTGCAAACATACAACCCGATATACATTCCACTGTTCATGCTCACTTGTATGTGGAACACATACAATCTTCTTTGTATATGTGTGGGCCCCATCATTTGTATCTAGCGATATACAAATGCCTTTGTATGTTTGGCCTTTGTATATTGACTTGTATATCGGCCTTGTATGTGCGAACATACAAGCCGATATACATTCTCCTTTTGCAAATTGACCCTTGCATATTTGCCAATGTACATTGCAAAAAGTACATTCACCCTTGTATGTTTTCATTGCATGTTCAAACATACAACACAATATGCATTTGAAACCTGATATACATTTAGGGAATATTCTTGGGATCTGCGATAGATTCCCCTAATGTATATGCATCTTCTAAGCCCGATATGCATCCAGAAATGCATACAACTGAATTGTTCCATTCCTTTGAAGGCCGATGGAAATTTCTGCAAGCCTGCCAATGTATATTTGCTCTTGTACATACAAACCCCTTTGTATATTTGACATACATTGCCGATATACAAGCAAAAACTTATATATAACCTTTGCATATTCCTTTGTATGTACAAAGGCGAATGTATATACAAGTATGCATACACATACAAGTTATAAAATATGGGAAATTCAGGTGATAGAAAATACTTGAAACTAAAAGATTTCTGGGTTTTTCTGGGTTTTTTGCAAGGAATCTTTTGGCAAGATCTTGGGATTTTTTAACAAGGCATGCATGAGTACTTGGAAGATTTAAGTTTTGTATGGACACATTCCAAAGGATTTTCAAAGAAAATACAAGGTGAACTATTTAGCTCTGGACAGAGGAAAATAGGTCAACACTTTCCAAGCTCCATCTTTAAATCAAACTCCCACAATTGTATATGATATCATTTCTCATCATGATGGCTTTGAACTATGTTATTTGGTAATAATATAAAGTTGATTATAATATATTTTAATATTAATTAATTGTTGTTAGTAAAACTGTTATATTATTATTCTAAGAGGCATTCTATAGAAGCATCACATAATCTCATGTTGTGACAATGTAAACATTTAAATAAAAACTCTTCCCGTCAAATAATTAATATTTAATAATAAACATAATATTAATATTAATAAACACTATAGATATTTTAAATACATATATCTAAAAAATATTAAGAAATATCAGTTTCAAACATTTTTATTTACTAAGAGTTATTTTATTTTACTTTAGAACTATTTTATTTACTACATACATATATGGACACATAAATTTTAATTTTAGTTAAAATTATTTATTTTATCTACAAATAAACAAAATTTATTTTATTTTAAACAAAGAGATGTTATCTATTATAATTAGAGTCTAGGGAATCTTTTCTTTTGGTGGTGAGGGGAAAGTATTCACGTGGGCATCAAGTGGTCAAGTGACATGGGCATGGGCATTAAGCATATTCTCAAGGTTGAGAGGGGCCCGCAACAAACATGATGTGAAATAACTCGCATCTAAATTGTTTAAATATTTTTATGGTAATTTTTTAAGTTCTCTCTCTTCATTCGGTTGTTAAAGGCTTAACCATTTTTAAATACCTAGTGTTGTAAATTATTTATGAGTCGTGATGTATTTTTTTATTAGTGACTGATTAGAATCTCCATTTAAAATGATTTTAGGTTTCTCATTTCTTAGGTTTTTGTTTTTTATGTTCTTGTTTAAAGAATTTAGTCTTGTAATCTATTTATGTTTTTCTAAAATTTGATAATAAATTATAGAATGTGAATTGTAGTGTCCATAAAGAAAAAATTATATAGTTTTTTAATTAAAAATAGTTCAATAAAATAATTTTTAAGTAAATAAAATAGTTTTATTTTTTTAATAGTGTATAAGCTAGGGATATCATTAATGGAATTTATTATTGTGTGTTGAAACTTTAAAGTGTATAAGATGGGAAAGGGATGGAGTTGGAAGATGATATAGAACTAAGGACCCCAAATAATGGTGGTGGTAATTTATTTCTTGTAGCTCTTGCTATACATGCACATGAGGGTGCATGACTTTTCGAATCAGGAGCCTCTTATCATATGACCTCTCATAAGGATTGGTCTTTGCTTATGAGTGCATCGATGGTGGTAGTGTGTATTTAGGAGATATCTCTTCTCTCAAGAATATTGGATGAGACAGAGTTAGGCTTGTGTTTTGAGATGGAAAGACTAAGACTCTTTCCAATGTTTTGTACATTTCAAGTTTAGCAAGGAACCTTCTCTTAGTGAGTAAATTGAATGATGTTGACATATAGGTGGTCTTTAACAAGGAAGGATGCAAGATGGTGTGTGAGAGTATTAAAATTTAGGAGTGTAGGACTAGGTACTTCTAACTATCAAAGCAGCTAGAGACATCAAATTTTCACAGTCCATAGTATTAAGATGTGATTGCTTCTAGATATTAACTGTCAAAGCAGCATTGCTTAGAGTTTTTTATTTATTCATTGGAAATCTAGTTGTGAATATTCATTATCTACCTGACATTAAATGCCTCTCTTTTTCATGGCACAATGCCTTGATACAAATGTTGTTAATAGGACAAGAAGATACACATAATTTACGACCACTCACTTAGCTCATAACCAGACTTGTCCTGACTCTCCTTCGCAAGGAGATATAAGTCTACCATAACTTACATTCAATGTTCATATTTTTATAGAATCAGTACTTAATTTCTCTTGCTTTCCGACCCACTCCCATGTCTTTGACAACCTCGACAGGCGTGGTAATTTTTACGTAGTTTTGTAGTGTAAATATTATTTATTTTATATATAGAATATATAATTGTATTGTATTTATTATTGTATACAATATTTTATATAATATAAATTACTATATATTTCTAATACAATGTTATATTATAAAATTACATTTATATAAATATATATTTAATTATTATGTTTACGTGTTATTTAATATATATATATATGGTAAGTGCTACCAGAGGGGGTAGCTCCCTTTATTGAAAAGTAAAACAATTACATTGCAAATGAGATGGTATTGATCCCATCCACGAGTATATTGACCCTCTCCAATGGTTGAGGGGAAAAAAGATCACCAAAAATGCTAACATAGTTAGCAAAGGTAGTCATCTCACAATTTTCCAATCCATCACAAAAAATCTTCAATGCTTCTACAACATTTTGTTTCTTTTTGACAACTTCAACATCAAAGACTTCAGGTATGAATCTATTTTTTGGGTTAATATTGACCTTTGTGATGAACTTCATTACCTCATCGATAATCTAGTCACTCACAACAAAACTGACAAATTTGGAGGCACGGTGCATTACTCTTGTAGCTTGGGCCACGTTGGTGCAAAAGATTTCCAGCAACTCTCCGTTGTGGGTATGCTCGTCCTGCAAGGCCTTTTACCTGATTATACTCTTGATCACCTTTATGACCTCAACGTCTTCAGTTTTAAACAGCCTCCTTAGCTATTGTTCCATGCTACCATCCTCACATTTGCATTTCAGACCAAATTGCTTCTTGCCCACCATTACTACGATGGATTAACCTGAGCGCCTTTATCAAATTTATAGAGTTTCCTATCTCAACGCTCTTCGCATACCTTGACCATTAGGAAAACAATGATACAAACTCACAATCCATCTGTAGGATTGTGTTGAAAATCTCAGATCTTGCCATGGTAAAGGAATCTTTGCTGCATGGATACCGGCCCAACTTCTCTAAACTTTTGCAGTCTCGACCTTTAGTTTGAAGTCCTCCGTCTCCTAAAAGGACTATGAAATTCCAAGGCTGATATTAACAAAATTTTTCCCTTCCAGTCTAAAGTTTTGTGCCGCAACATTCCTTCCATGCCACGAATCTCTTATATTGTGTTGACAAATATATGCTTGATCGATCTAATTCCCACCTAATCAGGTCAGCCGATTAGGTCTGCACTCTCCTACCATCTCCTACACCTACAGTCTAGCCTTATCCTTTCCCTCTTAGTGCACTGGCATTTCAAGCTTGAACCAATTCAAAGGCCACAGATCTAGTCTTCAGGACCACTCTAGCCTATCTTCTCTTAGGGTTTACCATCCTTTCTTTCTCAATGATATCATCCAACCCCCTCCATCTGCTAGCATCCTTGGCTACAATTATACATTCCACCTGTGACACCCTGTGATTTGCCAGATTGTCCGTTGTTGCGTTGGCCTCCTGGAAAATGTGGGCAATTGTGAAGTCACCCATATCGTTCAGTAAAGACCAAGCTTTGCTAACCCAATTTATGAGTTTCCAATTCATGGTGTCCTTCCTGAGGATGGCTTAAATGTACAATTATTATTTATATATATTTTATTTATATGTTTTTTAATATAAAATACTTTTAGATCAAATATTTCAAATTATATTAATTTACAAACCCAAAAAAAATAAGATTGATGTTTTGATTAGATTTTTTTAGGGTTTTATAATTTGATAGTAATGATTATTTTTAATATCTTTTAAATTAAATTAATTTTTAGAATTTAATAAAAAATAGGGGAATTTTTTGGATTATTATCGATTTAGCTAGCTTCTAGATTTATATGAATTTTTATTATTTATATAGATAATTTAGTTTGATGAATTTTTACATTGAAAATAAAAAAATCAAGTTACAAAGAGAGGGAAACAAGCCTACCTACATGGACTTGATCATGGACATCATATAACTATAGGGTAGTGAATGTATATACATGTGATTATAAGTGTGGTAATGGCAAAGTGGAACATGAAGGGCTTGAAGATCAAAAATAATATGATTAGGGAAATGAAATATCATGGAAAGAAAAATAAAATGTAACGAGGCTAATACTTGTATGGATAAAGTAGGAAATATACTAGAGAAGTATATGTGGTGAAGTAGATCAAGCATACATAGGAAGATAGTGTTAACAAAGGCTTTATTTTCTATAGTGTATAAGCTAGCCATATCATTAATGAAATCTACTATTGTGTGTTGAAAGTCTAAAGTGTATAAGATGGGAAAGGGATGAGTTGAATAATTTGTAGGAGGGGAATATCTAAGACTAATTCTACGTAGGTATGGTTTAAGTTGAATAGGTTCAATGATACTATAATCATGAGGGTTGAGGTATTTTCCTTTATATGAAGAGTGTACAAACATCTTGAAACATTTTCCATACAATGTTCCAAGTTTAGGGGAAGAGAATGGGGGATTTGAGATAGTGTGGTTGGTTGAAGTAATGTCATTATGTGAAGAGGAAGGAGAAGATGAATATGGATCTTTAGGAAAATGATTTTGAGTTTGTTGGTCAACAAGTAATGCAGGAGAGGATGCTACCTTATTTAATCTTTAGGGTTCTTTTTAGTTTTGTTTCATACTGCTTTGTTGGACTTGATTTTGTTCTTTTCTCTAATGAAAGAAGCCCTTTGAAATCGTCTATTTTACTTTTAATAAAAAACATGTATGCAAGAATATTGAAATTTGTGACATTAACTTGATATTGACCTATAGTGGTATGAGTAATTTTAAAAGAAGATCCATTAGCACCCAAGCAATCAATAGATTTTAAAGAGGATGGGTCACTAGATGAAGGACAATTGGTGGTATTGTGAAGAGGTAAACAATATCTGTGAGCTTCAATGTGTAAATCATAAGTATCAAAGTCATGGAGAGGTGTTTTCCCTTTGCCAAAATAATAAGGGTTGAAGTCTAAAGAAGCCCAATCATCTCCAAGCAAGGTGTTAAAGGGAAAATACAACTGCAATTTTGAGAGATATACTGGATGAGGAAGCTCCTCAAAGGTGTTCATCAATAATGCGAGTCTAATTATTGCACAAGGCAAGGTGAACCAAAATTTAGATCACATAACATGTCAAATCAATTTCAAACAATATGGATTAATTTTGTAAATGAATCAAAATAATAATAAGGTCCATAATTTTTAATACTTGTTTTTAGTAGCCTCTTAAATTTGGACGGGAACTTGGATATGAAAAATAATGAATTTATAATTATTGAATTCCAAATTAGTACAAAATGAAGGTTTCATTATTCTGTCAAGTTACACTTGAATGTATTGCATGCCTTACATAAATCACAATCCATGAAAACTCATATAAAATAGTGTAATGCTTCCCCTCTAGATCATCCCTTGTGTTCCTGTTGTTGCTTGTCAGATTACTATAGGGGTTCCCACCTATTGTTGTTATATGATTAACGTGTTAGTGTAAATAGTGACTTTATCTAACTAGTTAGTTTCTAGTCTATAGTCAAAGTCCTAATCACACATAAGATTAAGTTTACTTATCTTTTTAGAAAGTTGTCTCACCTCATGTGGTGAAGACATGTGTCCTCATACATATGATACGCCTCTTTCATTTTGGCTTGCCACTTTCATTCACACATGTCATGTGAATTAGACAAGTGTTGTATACTTGTAGGGGTAGTCAATAGTTGATTCCTACCTTCCTACCTCCTTCTCCTTGCCTATTTATGCAAGGCTTCTATTTATATTTTATACAATCTCATTATATATGATAGATACACTCTTGTGCTCTTTTTTTCACTTGTGGAAGGTTATTTTATTTGTGCTTGCTGATCTTGGTTGCTCCAACATTGTATCAAAATCAGGTTTGCACAATCCTTCTCAAATCAGTGAATCTAACACTTATCCTTATCATCAAAGTGTCGTGGAGCCAAATGGACATCACCATTGAGTCCATAAGGCTCAAGTCAGTAAGGATTGATTATCCAAAAATCAATTTTTGACATTGTCAATTTTCACAAAACAAAAATTCCCCTGCCCCCTGTACGATATGGACTGTACAAATTTTAGTCGTTGGAAAACCAAATTTTTTTTACAAAATAATGTTTTGCCTTTCTCTACAATTTTTCTTTTGGCAATTTCATGTTTTGGGCGAAATTTGGCCTATCAGCCTCTATTTGTTTTTGCCTAGTTTGCCTCCTATTCAGGGGTTTTTTGGGAATTTTAGCCCCTATCAAGGGTTTTTGGAGACCTTGGCCCACTATTTGCAGGCCCTATGGGGCTCATTTCTGGTCATTTTTATCAGCAAGCTATGTTGAGGGTTTCATTTTTTAGTTCTCTACATTATCTTCTAGATCTACACCATTTTTTGTCCTAGTTTTGGGCCCTCTAGTTTGTTTTGGACCCCATTGGAACGTCTTGGCCCCGATTTTGTGTAGGTACTCAGCTATACTATGGTCTGATCACTTTACAAAACCAGGTGTATCAAGTTTGGTGTTCATCCTTTGAAGGCCCGCTTGGCCCAGCTTGTAACAACCTTCAAGGTCACCATTCTCCTTGGAGTTGGTCACTATCAAACTACAAATTGAGTCATTTGATGCCTCCAAAGTACTATGTTTTTTGATTTGCTTTCTAGTTGTGGTCTTCTCATTTCACAAGCTGCCCACAGTTGCCACATCCTTGGTCACTATTTTGGAGGCCTATGCTCTTCAAGATCGACTCCATTTCCTTGTAGATCGACAACTTCACCTCCAAGGAGGTCATAGTTTCCAAGATTTTGTACTCTTCAAAGGTTGACATTTGCATTTCCACAACTCCTAACCTATAGCAGGTCATGGTATCTTGAGGTCACCATTGTAGGATTCAAAGTCACCATCAACATCATTTGCTCACTGTAGACACCTAAAACTGTCTCGTTCCGAGATCAAACATTCACCTGCCATACTTCACATTAATCAAATAATTCTTAATTATTTGATTAAGTTCATCTATCGATCACCATCAAATTTATCCTCCATATTAATTAAATAATTCTAATTATTTAATTAAATCAATTTTCCTCCACATATTAATTAAATAAATTTAAATTATTTATTTAATTAAAGCTAATATTCTATTTCCTTCAAAATAAATAAAATTCAATATTTTATTTATTTATCGATGTGCATGAAATTAAATAAATAATTTATTTAATTTCCTATTATTTCCTCTCCTCCATAATTCACTCTCAATCAATTTAGTTAACTAATCAACCAAATTAGTTAACAAGTTAGTCAATCTAGTTAACTAATCAATCAATTTAGTTAACTAAGCAATCAACTTAGTCAACTCTCCAATCAAATCGGTTAACTCCCCTAATGCATGAGAGGACAAGGACACTTGTCACTCTCTCATTCATGCACATCCTCAACCAATTCTAGCCATTGATCTCTCTGATCATTCTCCACCATTGATCTTCACTGTTGAAAGCCTATAAATTGAACCTCATTCTCCATTTCTGATCCTCTCTGATCTTGATACAACATCACGTTGCATAAATCAATCTAGATATAATCATCCTCATATCACAAGTTTATTTCTAGTGAACAGAGCAATCCACATATCAAAGAGCAAAGAGCAATCGATTAGAGTTGGGTACACTTCAGTACACTTAATTAGTGAAGTTAGATTTGTTTATACAAAGGGAGGTAAATTGTATTTGATTTTGTTTATCTTTCATTTATGTTTGCATCTCAGATTTTACCTATCACACTCACCATTCATTTCTTATTAGCCACTGATTTCACAAGTCTTACCTCTACACTTGGCCTGTCATAGTTTTGATTTCAACATCTTCCAAATTGGAGTCACCATTTTATTTTTTGTAGGTTTTCATTCTTATTTTTTTAAGCAACATTTGGTTTCTATTGACATTCTTCACATCAAATTGCATCATCAAATTTCACTTGGCTATAGTCAACCTTCCATCTCTTGGCCAATCTGGCCTTCAAACCTGTCCTTTTGGCCATTGTGCTTGCCTCTCAGCCTCAACATCAACACCTACATCTTTGGTTATCGACCCTAATTTTTGTAGTCCATTTGACCCATAGGATTTGGCCTCCAAATCAGCCTCTTCTTTGCCACACAGAGTCCAGTTTGGACTTCTTCATCTTATCTCTAACCTTCTCCATAGCCATCGATTCAACACTTGGCACTTGACTCCCTTTGATTTGTGGTAATTCCTATTGAGAACTCTTGCTTCATCCATGAATGGTTCTATGTGATTTGTAACATTTAATGTTACCTTGTTTTTAGAATTAACAATCTTTGTTATCAACCACATTTCATGTAACTACCAACTAATCTTGTAACTCTAACATCAAAATGTAAAATGCTAGTGGTCATTAAATGATGCAGGGACTTCCAGAGGTCATAACTTTTGACTCAGATGTGGGTTTTCAACGAAATTTTATAGGTGGATGCATTATGAGGTGGCCAGTGGTTTCCCAACCCACCCTAGTCGGTTGGACCTCGTCTTGGCACTTTTTTGGGGCTTGAAACTTTCATCTTGGCCCTCAAAATAGCAAATTAGTATTTTTTTCTAGATTTAAAAAAATTGTTTTTGTAATAAATCAAAACTCATGTTTCAAATTTAGAATATTAGTTGGCATTTCATCCTATCTTAGTTTTAGGAAGCTTTTGGGAAAAAACTGGATTCTCAAGATATGATTGTAAAATTACCTAAAATGGCAAAATCTGACAATTGTCAAAATCTGCCAAAAAAGGTAATTTTTTTTATTTTTTTGTTTTCTCTGATATAAGAGAGTTTTCTCTCATTGTAGCAGCAGAGTTGATGAATAGAAGATTTTTTATGTTCTAGTCTTCAAATCTTTGGCTCTCACATGATTAATGGCAAAATTGTATTGAGTGTATGTTGTGTGCTGCATCATCTGGTATCAGAGTAGGAAGATGGTTGGGAGAGGAAGAGGAAGAGGTGATCTTGCTCATATGCATAAAGAAATGGAAAATCTACAAAGGCAAGTAGAAAAACTTACAACACGGATGGAAAACCAAAGACTGGGTAGAGGAGGAGACAAATCTGATGAAGAGATAGATCGAGGAGGTGCAGATCAAGATACAGAACATGAGGAAGAAGAATTAGAAGGCATGAGTTTTGAAGAGAGGATGCTCAAGGCCTTAGAAGGAAAAAATAAAGGGGTCAAGGTAGATGTTTTAGATTATGTAGGTAGTCTTAAACTAGAGGAGTTGATAGACTAGTTGAATGATATGAGAAATTTTTTTTAATGGATATCCATGACAGAGGAAAAGAAGGTGAAATTCGCATACACCAAATTAAAGGGTCATGCAATGATTTGGTGGGATCATCTTCAAAAGAAACAAACAAGGAAAGGCAAGGATAAGATCAAGACATGGAATAAAATGGAGAAGAAGTTGAGAGAAAAAAATTTGCCCATAGATTATGCGTAAACCCTTTTTCGTAGGTTTCAAAATATAAAGCAGAACCTCTCTTCGATGCAAGATTATACAAATGAGTTTTATACGTTGTTTATACATATAGAGCATCAAGAAACTGATGAATAGATGGCTGCTAGATATGTGAATGGCCTAAAATTTTCTATTCAAGATGAATTAAGCATGCATCAACTCAACAGTATGGAAGAAGCTTACCAATTGGCGCTAAAGGATGAAGAAAAACAAAATAGACAATACCATCAGAGGAATAGAGGAGGAAGAAGGGGTACATCAACTCCATTTTGAGGAGGTTTGAATTGTGGCAAGGGAGAGTCATCCCATGGATTGGAAAAACAAGTAGATACTCGACAAGATCCTCCAAATCAAGAATGAGGAAGGGGATTTCAAAGAGGTAGAGGTTATGGTAGCAGTAGAGGATGGGAAAACCAGAGAAGGCCTTTCACTTGTTTCAGATGTGGAGAAGAAGGTCATAGGGAATTTGAATGCTCAAATTATAACATGCAAGAAAGAAATCAAGGAGGACAACCTAGGGTGTACCTGACTCAAACGCAACATGAAGTGGAAGGGATGGAACTAGAGGTTCCACCAGATGTGGGAGAAAGTCTCATGATGAGAAGAGAAATGGTGATTCCAGAGCAAGAGAAAACACAAGCCAAAAGCTCTGATGGTTCATGGATTCGAACCAATATATTTAAAACCAGATGCACTTCGGGTGGCAAGGTATGTCAAGTTATTGTTGATGGAGGTAGTTGTGAAAATATGGTTTCTAAAGAAATGCTAGACAAATTGAATTTACACTGTGAAAAACATCCTCATCCGTATTACATTTCATGGTTTAAAAAGGGAAATGAAGTCACTATTGATAAAAGATGCCTAATTAAGTTTAGCATAGGGAAGATCTACCAGGATGAGATATGGTGTGATGTTGCCCCAATGGATGCCTGTCATTTGTTATTGGAAAGGCCATGGCAGTATGATAGAAAAGTCATACATGATGGAGAGAAAAACACATACACCTTTTGGAAAGATGGCTCTAAGGTGATTTTGTTGCCTCTCAAGGATGAAGGAAAACGTGAGACCATGTTGTTTGAAAGAGATATTGTTAAGGAAATGAAGGTGATAGGGTGTTGTTATGCATTAGTAGTGAAAAAAGGTGAAGAGGAAGACATTTCAGTTCCCCTAGAAGTAGTAGAGCTATTGAAAGAATTTGTTGATGTTGTGCCTGATGAATTACCTGATGGTCGACCGCTAAAGAGAGATATTCAACATCATATTGATTTGATTCCAGGAGCAACTCTACCCAACCAAGCAGCTTATAGGATGAATCCAACACATGCAGAGTTGAATAAGCAAGTAACAGAACTCATAAGTAAAGGTGTGGTGAGAGAGAGCATGAGCCCATATGTTGTACTAGCATTGTTGACCCCCAAAAAAGATCAAAAATGGAGGATGTGCACTGATAGTAGATCAATTAATAAGATTACCATCAAGTATCAGTTTCCTATACCTCATATGGAGGACATGATGGATGTCCTTGCAAGGGCTAAATATTTCAGCAAGATTGACCTACGAAGTAGCTACCACCAAATCTAGTTCTGAGAAGGGGATGAGTGGAAGACAGCCTTTAAGACTGGAGATGGATTATGAGTGGATGGTTATGCCATTCAGGTTATCAAATGCACCTAGCACATTTATGAGATTGATGAATACTATACTACGACCTTACATTGGTAAGTTTTTGATAGTTTATTTTGATGATATTTTGGTATTTAGTAAACAGCAAAGAAGAGCACTTACAACACTTGAGGATCATCCTTAGTGTGTTAAGAAAGGAGAATCTCTATGCCAATTTGAAGAAGTGTAGGTTCATGCAGGACAGTTTGGTTTTTTTAGGCTTTGTCATTTCTAAAGATGGTGTCAGAATGGATCCAGATAAGGTCAGGGTAATTCTAGAATGGCCTAGTCCAAGCAGCATCACAGAGGTAAAAAGTTTTCATGGCTTGGTCACTTTCTATCGAAAGTTCATTCAAAATTTTAGTAGTATTGTAGCCCCTATAATAGATTACACCAAAGGAAGCGAGTTTGTATGGACCACAAATGCTAAGGAGATCTTTAAGTACTTGAAGCAAAAGGTAACAGAAGCACCTATACTTGTATTGCCAAATTTTGATAAGGTATTTGAAGTAGAATGTGATGCCTCCCATGTGGGAATAGGTGTTGTTCTTAGCCAAGCTGGAAAACTTGTAGCTTTCTTTAGTGAAAAGTTGAATGAAGCGAGAAACAATTATTCTACTTATGATTTGGAATTTTATGCAATTGTTCAAGCATTGAGGCATTGGAGACATTATCTAGTTCCCCAAGAGTTTGTATTGTTTACAGATCATATTGCATTGAGATACTTGAACACACAGAAAAAGTTGAATAGTAGGCATGCCAAGTGGGTCTCTTTCTTGCAGGGTTCCAATTTTGTGTTGAACCATAAGTTTGGAAAATAAAACCAGGTTGTAGATACGTTAAGTAGGCGTGTTGCACTTTTGACCACAATGGAAACTGAGGTGATTGGTTTTGATTCCATAAAAAAAAAATATGAGTCTAATGATGATTTTTGGGAGATTGTGGAACAATTGAAGGCACCAATATCTGGTAACTTGGATCACTTTAGGGGTGAATATTTTTTGCAAGATGGGTATCTATTTAAAAGAAAATAACTATGCATACCAGTTGGCTCTATGAGGGAAAACATTCTCAGAGAATTTTCATAGTAGTGCGTTGTATTGACATTTTGGCAAGGACAAGACAATAGCCTTGATAGAAGATAAATATTACTGGCCAAAGATGAAAAGGGATATAACTAGGTATGTAACAAGGTGTAGGATTTGCCAAGTGGCTAAGGGACATTCACAAAATACAGGGTTGTATATGCCATTACCAGTACCAATTGCACCATGGATAGATTTGAGAATGGACTTTGTGTTGGGACTTCCACATACTCAATGAGGTAATGACTCTATTTCTATAGTTGTTGATAGGTTCTCCAAGATGGTTCATTTTATTGCCTGTAAGAAAACTAATGATGCAATGAGGGTAGCAGAGTTACTTTTTTTTTATGTTCGACTACATGGTGTTCCAAAGACTATTACCTTTGATAGGGATACCAAATTCCTCAGTCATTTCTGGACAACTTTATGGAAGAAGATGGGGACCAAGTTACAGTTTAGTAGTACGTATCATCCTCAAATGGATGGGCAAACAGAGGTAGTCAATCAGAGTTTGGGAAATTTGTCGAAGTGTATTGTTGGAGAAAAGCCAAAACAATGGGACTTGGCATTACCCTAGGCTGAATTTGCCTATAATAGTTTTGTTAATAGATCAACGGGAAAGTCCCCTTTCCAAATTGTGTATGGTAGGAATCCTCAAGGTGTTGTAGATTTGGTACAGATACCAATGAAAGATAGGGTCAGTGATGATGGGGAAGCATTTGCAGAACACCTTTAACAGTTGCAGAAAGAAGTGAGACATAAATTGTAGAACAGTAATGAGAGGTACAAGAATACAATGGATGCTAGTAGGCGATATCAAACATTTAATGAAGGTGACTTAGTGATGGTATATTTGAGAAAAAAGTAGTTTCCTACTGGAACATACCACAAGTTGAAGTACATGAAAATTGGTCCTTTTAAAATTACAAAGAAGATCAATGATAATGCATATGAGGTCAGTTTACCAGATGATCTTGATATTTCTCCTGTGTTTAATGTTTCTAATTTATATGTATTCTATGGTGAGGATCATACTGAAGATAGTCAACCAGAAGTGGCATGGCATCACCACATTCCCCATAAGAAGAAAAAAAGATTGCATAGGTTCTTGATAAGAACACTATCTACACTCGGCAAGGGTAGTACAATGGGAAGGATTGCCACCAACATATAGCACATGGATTATAGAGTGGGAAGTGTAGTGGTTGGATCCAGTCAAGTGGCAGTAGTTCGAAGACACTTGCAGCAGTTGCGTTCTTTTCAACCAAAGGAGAATGATGCAGGGACTTCTGGAGGTCATAACTTTTGAATCGAATGTGGGTTTTCTATAAAACTTTATAGGTGGATGCATTATGAGGTGGCCAGTGGTTTCCCAACCCACCCTAGTTGGTTGGACCTTGTCTTGGCACTTTTTTGGGGCTTGAAACTTTCATCTTGGCCCTCAAAATGGTAAATTAGTGTTTTTTTTCTAGATTTTTAAAAAAGTTGCTTTTGTAATAAATCAAAACTCATGTTTCAAATTTAGAATATTAGTTGGAATTTCATCCTACCTTAGTTTTAGGAAGCTTTTGGGAAAAAACTGGATTCTCAAGATATGATTGTAAAATTACCTAAAATGGCAAAATCTAACAATTGTCAAAATCTACCAAAAAAGGTAATTTTTTTTTTGTTTTCTTGGATATAAGAGAGTTTTCTCTCATTGTAGCAGTAGAGTTGATGAATAGAAGTTTTTTTTTATGTTCCAGTCTTCAAATCTTTGGCTCTCACATGATTAATGGCAAAATTGTATTGAGTGTATGTTGTGTGCTGCATCATTAAACGTCAGCGGTCATGGTTAGTTGATCACTAACTTTCTTTTTAACCACAATAATAGTTCTAACCATTAGTGTTTAGTTAACCATCAATAGTTGATGAATAGAAGTTTTTTTATGTTCTAGTCTTCAAATCTTTGGCTCTCACATGATTAATGGCAAAATTGTATTGAGTATATGTTGTGTGCTGCATCATTAAACGTCAGTGGTCATGGTTAGTTGATCACTAACTTTTTTTTAACCACAACAATAGTTCTAACCATTAGTGTTCAGTTAACCATCAATGTAAACTTTTTGTGCCAAGGTTAGTGTCAGGTAGATCTCTAGTGTGTGTCCAAGTGCCTAAATAGGGCCCTTATTTTTATTTTGCCACAACTTTTGCCCATGGAGGTGAATTTTCTCAAAATTATAGTCAACAGAAAGGTGTTTACAAGTACTTCGTTTCAGTGAAGTCAAACTATTTTTTTTTGGCTTTTTGATTGACTTTTTTATTCCTAAACTTCATTGTAATCACAAATTCTGACAACGCATAACTTTTTCCCATGACATCAAAATTTCATGAAATTTGTTTTTGAAATTGCTCAAAATTTCACAAGGAATTCAATAGTACAGGTAAAATTCAGTTTTGGATAGCCATTTTTTAAAAAATTGTAAAAATTTATGCGTTATAAACAGATGATTTGGCTTCCAAACTTGCATAAATTGTATTTTTTCTCTTCCATATCTTTCTACAGGGGCCTCTAAAATAGTCATACTCACTTTGGGGCCAAACTTTAATTTCTGCTTTGATAGTGCTTAAAATTTGATCATGTATATTGTTGTGGATGACACACATACTCCCTTCCATTCAATTATTCTCAATAAACCTCGTAATAAACAGAAGATCAAATGTGGATATTGTGGGCTAAAATGACATACAATAGAAGAATGTCATGATCATAAAATTGATGAACTAAGACAACAACTTCTAAATGTTGGCAAGAGACACTACTAGGCATGTCAAGTGTTGTCATTGATGACAACTAAATCTATCTTACACATTCCCATTGTATCATTTGATCATATCGGAAGTCAAATTACAGATTTATCCAAGTCTGGATAGACAGGAACAAAGCATATGACAGGGTTCAACATCTTGGTCCGCATTTCTCTACAGGTAATCATATTGGATTACGGATTTGAGGGAATGTTAAGGGATATCAAGGCTACCTAAATCTAGAATTTTAGCCTCCGGTGATGAAGGGATTGAAAGTTACAAGCATATGAGTATCGAGTTTTGGTTAGATAGTCCAGTTTGGTGAAGAACAGGCTGACTTGGTGTTTGATCCTTGTGCGGATTAAGAGAAGTGGTTGGTTGAGTGATTTATGAGATCCAGTGGTATTGGCCAACATGTGTGGTGACTTGAATTCATAAGCTATGGTCCACATTGATTTTTGTGCATGGATTCAGCTAACAAAACAATGTTCTTAAAAATGCCTCCTAAGTTTTATTGAGGCTGACTGCAATTGATGAAATTTCATATAGCAGATATATATAATCGATGGGTGCGAGCATTTTGGAGTATGGATGTATGAATATGAGATAAGAGGTGTGAAGTGTGGCAGTATCAAGTGAGAAGCAGAGATCTAAGGCTCAGATCATGGAAGAAGAGTAAAACAGGGTAGTTAGAGATGAAGTGTGTGAAGTCGGTATATTGATCCTAACTAGAACTATAATATTGCATTATTAGATTCTATTCTTTAGTTCAAGTATTCCAATGAACTCTTTGTAATTAAACTTGTAGGAAGTGAGCCTCCTTTGAGCAGTGAGCTCTGGGTAGTGTGCCCGAAGGCACGTGCCTTCCCATTTGTAATACTTTTAACAGAGTATAAAATCTTGTGGGTTAACCCCCACTGTGGTTTTTCCCTTAACCAGTTTTCCACGTAAAAATCCTGGTGTTCATGTGTAATGATTTTGTTGCTACTGTTCTTGAGTTCATGTTTCTTTCTTTTGAATGTATGTGGTAAATTAATAAGGGAACAAAATAATAAGTTTTGCAGAACATTGATTCACCCCCCCTCTTAGTGTTCCTTAATTTCAACAATTGGTATTAGAGCAAGGTTCCTTGGAAGAAGTCTAACAACTTGAGGAAGATCTGGGAAGGTGATTCAATGGGTTCATCTATGTATTCTGATGGCATCAATGAACAAATTCAAGTTGCTTTAGAAGATCTTGATCAGTCTAGAGTAGAAGTCAAAGAACTACAAGAGAACCTTAAAGATGCTGAGTATTTCATTGAGACTTTAAAAGGGCAACTGAGCAAATCTATGGAAAAGAGGAAGGAGCTACTTCAGTAGTTAGCAAATCAGTAGGAAGATAATGGCATGAATGGGGCTCTGATGGAGAAGACAATGGAATGTGAGAAGCTGACAAAAGAAGTTGTTGTCCTAAAACATGAGATGGAATCCAGGGTGATGAGGCTAACCAAGGAAATTAAGGAAAGGAAGAAGACTAAAGAAAACCTGAATCAATCTCTGAAAGAAAGAACAGAAGAGTGTTGTAGATTAGACAGAATAATTGGCCATCTAGATTCTGATCTTCAAGAAACTAGATATAATGAGGAACAACTTGAAATGCAAATTGTTATTCTCAAACATGACATAGAAGCTACAAACGAATACAAAGAGAAGTTCAAGATAAGCTCGGCTAAAATTGAAGTGCTACTTGATAGTCAGAAGATGGCAGATGATAAGCATGGTCTGGGTTATGAGAGATGAAAGCTCTGGATCTGGTCAAAGAAATCTTAAATAAAGGAATTAGAGAAAAAGACCTAGAAGACCTCTAGTAAGACAACCTAATGCTCAAAGGTATCCATCTTTCAATGGAAATTGTTTCAATTGCAATAAATTTGGTCATAGAGCTACTCAGTAGAGAAATAGAGTGAATCAAAGTGGTCCATCTTTCTCTAGTAAATGCTTCAATTGTAAAAGGTATGTTCATAGATCCAATGAATGCAGAAGTATGATAATGAACCACTCTAACAACAGAAGAAATGTCAATTCTTTCAATGGCAACTATTTTGCATGCAATAGATTTGGACACATGGCTAATCAGTACAGATCAAGAGGAAATCAAGTAAATGAGCAAAGGAATGTTGTGTGCTTCAATTGCAATAGATCCAGTCATATTGCAAGATTCTATAGAAGCAAGAATGATGATAGAAAAGGTCCAGTAAATAGAAATTGGAATGTGCAGAGACAAGATAAAGGCAAGGGAAAAGTAGATGTGAATGAGATCTAGAATGAAATGAACAAAACATGGGTGAAGAAAGGTGCAATGAATGATGGTGATGGGTCCGCACCAGAATCTGGTGCTAATAATTCCTCTGAGAATTGAAATAGGAGCTTTGGCTTAGGGGGCGCTGCATTGAAAATCTAATTCCCCTTGCCAGTAAGTGGATACCTAATTCTGGCATGATGAACGAAGATAAAGAAGCCTATTGCAGATCTGTTAAAGCAATTCCTGGAAGAAAAGAAGCTAATGCGATTGATTGTGGAGCAACTGAAGATTGACTGTATGAGGCAATAGTGTAACCAGATGTATTAGGGCAAAGCATTTATTACAATGGTGAATTAGGTTTTGCAGAGCATAAAAGGTAATTTACTCAACATTTGAATCACTTTGCATTTGAAGAGAACAAGGAGAAGAGTGCCTGAGCTGATATTTCAAAGATTTGAAGTACAAAAAGTGAATTTGACAACTAACCCTAACTGGTGAAAGAAGGTATTCTCTGTGAAACTCTCTAAATGTGCAATTTCTAGATATGGCTACTCTGTTGGTTGTTGACATCACCGAAAGGCCCTGACCTAAATTCAAAAAGCATCCACACAAATCTATAGAGGTCGATCTGTTAGGTGCCTTTTCAAATGTTTCACATGGTGTGTTGCACGTTGAAGATATTAGGGCCTATATTCATTCTAGCATAGATGAGTTTGGGGATTCGAAGTTAGTAGATTTTTTCAAGAATCATCTGAGGGATGAGATTCATGGTCTTAAACTTAAGTATAAGGCACTGCAAGTCAAACATTTCATTTAGGTTATTGGGTTCCCATCCTTCAGTGACGATGAGTGGGTCTAGTATGTACTAAGTTAGATGCATGCTGAATTCATATAGTTGATGAAACCCTTTAAGATCACCAAGGATGCTATCAAGGCTGTAACAGGATTGAACTCATTCGGTGGACTACCAATGCAAAATCAGTGAAGAACTAGACTGTAACTGAAGCTACTGGATCAAAATTTGATAAGAGGGCAATGATAATAAATGATATAACTGATCTGGATGTCAAATTTGTATCTATGGTGATTAGGTATAAGATATACCACTCCAGCAGGGAAAGCTCTATATCTGATATAGCCATTTATGCTACTTATCAGATGTTAAGATAAAATACTGACTATGACTTGTGTGAGCTACTGCAAAACTAGTTAATGGAGAATCTGAACAAGATCAAGAAGGACAAGAAGAATACATTCAAGTATGGTATTTTGGTCCTATGTTTGTTTTTCTATTTCATGAATGAGTTACTAGGGAAGAAGAGCCTGTGTTGGACCACTAATAAGCCTATTGCCATACAAATAAGAGAGCATTTGCATAATATTGGTGACTCTAATTCCCAAAGGACTATTCTTTGGGGATATTTCAAGAATTTTTAGAGCATGATGCAATCAAGGGAAAGAATCCCTACTTCTGTGGTAGAAAAGTACAAGGATACAATTTGTTTCATGGTGGAAACTGATCAATGCTTGATGGAACCAGTTGAACCAAGGACTGTATGGATCATGCCCATGGGGTATGAAGTTGCTGAACAAATATTGCAAATGTATGCTCAACACCTTCTGAGCAAACCAAAAGATATTTCAGTTGAGAGATTCGGTACATATAGTGAACTCAGTGTGAAACTGCATGTTGAGCTCCAGAAACCTGAATCTAAGAGAAAGATCCAAAGGCAAGTTGAAATGTATGTAGAAAGCATTGGCATAACAAAAGAAGCTGTGAGACTAAATAGGGAAAGGAAAGAGAAAGCTTAGAAGGAGAAGCAGGATAGGGAATAGGGAAGTGTTATGGGAGAATCCTCTTCTAATCCAAGGACTACCAAGAGTATAGGTTTAACCTCTGGTGCATCACCTTCTCCTATTGCAGAGAAATTCAAAGAAAAACCTACTAGTAAGGAAGGAAAAAGAACAAAAGTAATGGCCAAAAGGTCATATGTCAGTGTGGAGGAGGATGAAGAAAATATTGATTCAGATGATGAGGTTAAAGAGTCGAAGGTCTCAGGGACTAAGGCTACTAAAGTATCTAAGGAGAAGCCCTTTGGAAGAACAAAGTCAAAGAAAGCAAAAGTATCAAGGGTTGCCCAAGACAAGCCCTCTGGAAGTGTAAGGGTAGGTAAAAGACTAAAGACTGAAAAATCTACCCTGTCAATTGAAGATATTGTGAATGCAATAATTGTTCATGGGAATTTGAAGCCTATAACAAAATATTATGACAACTTTGATAAATCCAACAAGATAATTTTGGAGGATGCTACTGTTAAGTACTTGAACACATTCAACAGAGCACTTGTGGAAATTTTATCTGAAATCCCTAAGAGTCTAAGTGACATTTTGGAGATGAGAAAAGAAGCTGCCAAAGCAAAGGATTTGGAGCTATGAGAACATGTGTTGTCCAGTCTATGTCTGGTCATCTCTAGTAAGGAAGTAGATAAAATTTTCAAAGAAGTTAAAGATCAATTTAGAAGAAAGAAAAGGATGAATAAGCTAATGATTGGAGACATTGATGAAGTGGTCAAAGAAACAGAGAAAATTCTAAGGAAAGCCCTAGACAAGAATAAATTTTATGTGGTCAGTGAGGAACCTAATGTTGATGATACATCCCTTCCAAATGAAGAAGAGTTGAAGAAAAATGACCAGCAAGTTGAGGTAGATGACCTCTCTGTTTCGGAAGAGGAAATATCAAATAAAGGAGATGAAGAGATGGTAAAGGAAGATAATGTTGATGATGCAGAGGATACTCAAATTCCTCCAGGCCAATCTGGTGAGGCAAATGTAGAAATGAATATGGAAATAAATGATCCTACTGAAGGTGATTCTGAGAAGAATAAAGAGCAAAAAGCAGGAGTTAAGAACAAAGAAGATCAAGAAAAAGAAACTAATGATGGAGTTGATTCCTCCATTCCAGATGTTGAGGAATTTGATAAAAATGATGATAATGTTGTTACTTAGGATACACAAAATCCTCTGGAAAAGAATGCAGAAGACATTGTTGATGATGCAGAGAGAGCAAAAGTAGAAAAAAATAATGAAAATGATAAGCAAGACAATGTAGTTGACTATGAAAAGGGAAGAAATGCAGGCCCTAAAACTAAAACATCATATTGGGCAAGAGACACTATAGAGCAGTGAAATAAATTTTGGAGAAAGACAAACAAGTTACAAAAGATCCAGATATACTACAAGGTCCAATCAATTTTGATACTCTTTCTCCGGTACAGAAGATAAAGTTGGCCTCTCTTGCACAAGCTAAGGCCAGAGAGGAAATATTGAAGTTCCATATAGAAGACAATGAGTTGCTTGGTCTTGCATCTGGTATTTTGGAGAAAATCATGCCTACATTTTAGAAGGATTCATCAGCATCCCCCTCTGGCCAGTTGAAGAATCTGATAAACTCTGTAAGTACTCACTTTGAGTCTTTTGAAAAGTCGGCAGAAGTCAAAGTCTAGAATGATTTCAATGATAAAAGATTTAGTGAACTAAAAAAAATAATTGACAATGATAGAATTATGTTGGATACTAGTGTAAGGAGTATTCAAAATGCCCTCACTGAAGGAGATGTGTACAAATTTTGTTTATCTCGGTCTAAAGTTGCTGAGAATATTGAGAAGAAGATTAAGGACTTAGAGCTAAAATTGTCTAACATCTCTCAGTCCTATAGTCCTTTAACTGAGTCTATAATAACTAAAGAATGTCAAGTAGTAAGTTTACTTGATGAATTGCCTAATCTGTAAAAGGAAAAGGTTAAAGTTATGAGTAGATTGGATGAGCTCTGGGGATTGATTTTCCCTAAGTTAACAACAATGTTCAATGCATTAGCAGAAGCTCAAGCTGCTGCTCTGACAAGTGATCCCACTGATTTGCAGAAGGCAGAGTCACAAGCATTTCTATTCAGTGGTCATTTTTCAGTTTTGGATGGCATGAGGAAAAGTGGGGATAGTGAATTGTTGCTATTGAAAAACATTTTTGGTGATGTGTTTAAGTTTATGTAGACAAGACATAAGGATTGTTTGTACATATGGGGAAGTATGGATATAGGTAAATTTTTGGATCCGGACCTCAACCTTTTCCCTTGATGTCAAAGGGGAGTGGAAAATAGTAAAAAATGAGGAATTCAGCTAAGGGGGAGCATTGGAAATCACAAGTGTACATAGTAAGGGGGAGTTGTTCTAACACTTAGTCATTTTTCACTAAGTGTTGCCATCAATGCCAAAGGGGGAGATTGTTGTCAAGAGACACTGCTAGGCATGTCAAGTGTTGTCATTGATGGCAACTAAATCTATCTTACACATCCACATTGTATCATTTGATCATACCGGAAGTCACATTGCAGATTTGTCCAAGTCTGAATAGACAGGAACAAAGCATATGACAGGGTTCAGCATCTTGGTCCGCATTTCTCTATAGGTAATCATATTGTGCTGCAGGTCTGAGAGAATGTTAAGGGATGTCAGGGTTACCTAAATCTATAATTTTAGGCTCCAATGATGAAGAGATTGAAAGTTACAAGCATATGAGTATCAGGTTTTGGTTAGATAGTCTAGTCCAGTGAAGAATATGCCGACTTGGTGTTTGATTCTTGTATGGATTAAGAGAAGTGATTGGTTGAGTGATTTATGAGATCTAGTGGTATTGGCCAACATGTGTGGTGACTTGAATTCATAATTTGTGGTCTGCATTGATATTTGTGCATGGATTCAGCCAACAAAATAGTGTTCTTGAAAATGCCTCTAAGTTTTATTGAGGCCGACTAGAGTTGATGAAATTTCATATAGCAGATATATATAATCGATGGGTGTGAGCATTTTGGAGTATGGATGTGCGAATATGAGATAAGAGGTGTGAAGTGTGGCAGTATCAAGTGAAAAGAAGAGATCTGAGGCTCGGATCATGGAAGAAAAGTAAAATAGGGTAGTGAGAGATGAAGTGTGTGAAGTCGGTATATTGATCCTAACCAGAACTATAATCTTACATTATTAGATGTTATTCTTCATTTCAAGTATTCCAGTGAACTCTTTGTAATTAAACTTGTATGGAGTGAGCCTCCTCTAAGTAGTGAGCTCTGGGCAGTGTGCCTAAAGGCATGTGCCTTCCCATTTGTAATACTTTTAACAGAGTATAAAATCTTGTGGGTTAACCCCCACCGTGGTTTTTCCCTTAACCAGGTTTCCACGTAAAAATCTTCGTGTTCATGTGTAATGATTTTGTTATTGCTATTCTTGGGTTCATGTTTCTTTCTTTTGAATGTATGTGGTAAATTAATAAAGGAACAAAATAATAAGTTTTGTAGAACACTGATTCACCCCCCCTCTCAGGGTTCCTTAATTTCAACACTTCATGCATATAAAATTTCTATTGATCATTATAAAGCACTTGTGGAAAACTCTTGTCTCACTAATCCATCTTCTGAGACACCATCAGTTGGGTATGTACAATGTAATCATATGACTTACATTGAGATTTCATCTTTGCCATCATCACTTGTTACTACATTTGAATCCAGAGTTAATATATCTATGGCTTATAGTGATTTTATGCACTAGGATATGGTTATCCTCTTTCCATATCAACCACATTGGGATGTATATCTACCCAACATTTTTTATCTTTTCGTAGAGTCCCACATTGCAGATTTGGGAGATGCCATTGAGGACATTCATCTTCTCTTTGATGTCAATATTGTTGAAGTTGAATCACCATATTCATCTTTGGATATGATTTCTCTTTATATGCCTACATTAGTTTCTATAGTGACAGATTCTACAGATATTTATGAGTTCACATATTTGACTCCATCATCATGTATTTTGACATCCTCTATAGTAGTATCAGATTCTTCTGGGTCTAGTTATTGCCATACATCTATGTTTTGAATGTTCCTGAATCTTTTATGGTACTTAATTCATTCTTGTAAAGGGTGATTTTTGGATAGTTGATGTTTGATAGTTTGTGGTGTATATCCTCCTTTCACCCTTATATTCAAGGACCTAGGGTCAAGTTGCAATGTACTATCATACCCTAGGTCACTATTGAGATGTAGGGAAACTTGGATTTATGATTTGATTGACAATTTCCTTCTCTTATGCTTAATTATACCTTAAAACCCTAATTATGCAAATACAATAGTAAACAGATGGATTATGGAAAATGCTTTTGTAGAAAGATCTAAAATAATAAATAACTGTGTACCTATTTTCAGGGTTTCGAAGCAAAATAGTTAGGGACTAAAGAGCAGGCGCACAAGTCCAAGGCCTTGCTTTTTACCAAGATCTAGAAATAAGGTCTGTAACTTGTATTTGTTGTATCAGTGGTTTTCCCATTACAGAACTTTGACAACTAATGAGCGGATGCCCAAGTCCAGGTAGCTATTTCTTTCACTAATCTGCAATCTCAACACTCTGTTGTACCCTCTTGCAACTTCACTTTGTCTACAACTCTAACCTGTAACTTGCAATCGTGAAAATGTTGGGAGGGGGTTGTGGTGTTTAGAGGCTTGCCTTAGTCAAGCCCCAGAGAGACATTCAAGTCTTCCGAACACCATTGTCAGATAGAGAGTGCGTGCCTTGGGAAGTAGAGGCAAAAATCAAATGATAAATGCTCAATAATCACAATAGATATCACCTTGTAGTGAAGATATCATGGGAGGAAGAAGCTCTTCATTCCATGAGAAGATGGATGATCAAATCGACAAACACAAACACATAGACAACACAAATCTACTCTTGCAACACAATGAAAGCCTTGAATCACCTTTAGGATGCATAAAGTTCACAATAGCCATCTAGTTTACAAATGAATACCTAAACATGCTTTTATATGCAACTACAAACACTCCCGCCAAGATTTCATAAATTCAAACTTACCGTGTCGGCCTAGGGACCAAATAACAGTCATAAACCGACACTAGAAATTTGGGCCTGACCCAAAATAGGGCAGGACTAGGATGCGAGCGCCCAAGTCCTCCCCCCTATTTTGGGTAGGGTTAAGCTCAAGGGGTCCCCCTAGGCCCCATTTGTCATGAAACCTAGGGTTCATTCCATCGGGATGCAAAATTATGATGTAATATGTCCTAAATGCAGCTAAGAGACCCGAGAGCTAAACCTTTTGAGGGAAAAGCCCCCAAGGGGACATTTTTTGACGTTACAATTCTATTAGCATTTGTCACATAATAGCATTGGATTGGAGATCCTTGAGCATCCTTTCAAGACATAATGGGCATCATAAATGTCTTCGAATCATGTGTAGAATTTAGAGACCTTCATACTTCTTCCTGTATGTTCCTATTTGGAATGGGAAGATCACTTGCACACTTCTATGGTTTTATTTCTTCCCAAGGGGAGAAATGTTGTTTAGCATTCATGGATCATCTTTAGCATCTAGTGTTGAGCTTCTACCAGCACTATAGGAGGTATTTTGAGAGGAGGCTGCATGGTTTCTCTTCTCATCTCAATTTTGGGAGGATCCATCTCTTCGCATGGAGTTCATTCCTTCACATTTTATGGGGGGATCACATTGACCTTCTCTATTTTCTCTCCTATGGAGGGAATGTCATATTGTACATTAGTATTAGAAGTAGTCCTTGGGGGGTCATGTATAATCCTCCTTTTCTTTCTTCTTCATTTGTAAAATTCATTCATGCATCATTTCTCTTTTGGAGGAAAGTTTTTTCCGACGGGGTTTTCTTTCTTTCTCAACTTTATGTGAAATTCATTTGTGCATGGGTGCCTAACATGGCCTAGTAGTCGGGACCCATCATCATCATCATCTTTGTATTCTCCCTAAGTTGCACTTAAAGGGGTGTTAGTGTAAATAGTGGCTTTATATAACTAGTTAGCTTCTAGTCTACATAGTCAAAGTCCTATTCACACATAAGCTTAAGCTTACTTAGATTTTTAGAAATTTGTCTCACCTCATGTGGTGAAGGCACATGTCCTCATACATATGAGACACCTATTTCATTTTGGCTTGCCACTTTCTCTCACACATGCCATGTGAATTAGACAAGTGTTGTATACTTGTAGGGTAGTCAGTAGTTGATTTCTACCTTCCTACCTCCTTCTCCTTGCCTATTTATGCAAGGCTTCTCTTTGTATTTTATACAGTCTCATTATATATGATAGATATGGTCTTGTGCTCCATTTTTCACTTGTGGAAGGTTATTCTATTTGTGCTTTTTGATCTTGGCTTCTCCAACATAAGGTGACATCAACCTTGTAAATCCTATGTAATTTATTATTCCTATTATTGTTTGTAAATCACCCATAAGGGATGAAAGATTTCACCAAGTAGAAATCTTGTTTCAACTACATGTTTGATCCTGATACCTGATGGATGTTGGTTATGGAGCACATTTCATTCTGGGGGGTGCAAGGTGGTACTCCCCTTGCAAATTCTAGGGGGATGACCCCCCGATGGGGGGTTCGGGGGCAGTGCCCCCAAAAGCTACATTTTATAAATATATTTTCATTGTAAATTTGGACCATTCATCATTAGGTCACAGATCTAATAGTAGTGGTTATGTTGGTTTTTATTGCCCTAGAAGGAAAATCCTTTTTGAGGATATTATATTACAACTGCGAATGAGTAAAGAGAAAGTTGAGACTAGAAAAATAGGCACTGCTGGATTGAAGACTAAAGAGGAGATTGATAGTGTTGTATTGTAAACTCTATTGAAGTTAATACAAACTGGTGCATCTTTTCTTGTTTGGAGTTTTTTTATTGAAATGTTTTCTCCACATAAATACACAGTGCTATGTGTTTGATCTTCTATTATGTTATTTCTTTGTATTGATTTCATACTATCTCTATTTTAGTTTTGTAGTTAAATATCTATATTACAGTTGTAATCAGATTTTCATGGATAGTTGTTTACATTCATTTCTAACATTTGGTATTAGATCCTGGCTAGTTTTGGGTCTTGGGTGGAAGTGTGAGGGTTTTTTGAGATGTAATGGGAGTTCTGGTTAAATTTGGTTTTCAAATTTTGTGTAGAAACCATGGCTACATCTGCATCCTGATTGGACATCACAAAAATTTAATGGAACAGGTTATGAGTTGTGGAAGCTAAAAATGGAGGATTTACTTGAAGAAAGAGATCAATAGTTGGTTGCGCCAAAATAGAAGAGACCTGATACTATCAATCAAGATGAGTGGGACAAGATGGACAAAAAGGCACGGGGTACAATCTAGTTATGTCTTGCAGATTTTGTCCTACTGAATTTTGCTAAAGAAAAGACCGCATATGCTTTATGGAAACAGTTGGGTGAAATCTATCAAGACAAAAGTATGGTAAACAAACTTTATTTAAAATGGTTGTTATTTTCTCTAAAAATGAAGGAAGGTGAATCTATTGTAGAGCATTTAAATTCATTTAATTTTATTGTGAGTCAACTAGCCTTTGTAGATGTTAAAGTTGAAGAAGAATATAAATGCATTATGCTTCTTTGTTCTTTAGCTAAGTCTTGGGAGAATTTCATTCTTTCTATCACTGCTAATCTCAAAGATCCAAAGATGGATGCTCTTGTTGTAGCTCTGAACTCACAAGAAATGAGGAAGAAAGCTATGGATAGCTCGGTGGATGCTCTTAATGTTAGAGGAAGGTTTAAGAAAAGAGGATGAAATGAGTATCAGAAGGGTCCTAAGGACAAATCTAAAGGTAGATCTAAGACTCTTGGAAAGAAGAATAGAGTTAAGTGTTGAAACTACGGAGAAAAAGGGCATGTTAAGAAGGAATATAGAAACAACTAGAAACAATGGGATTCCTCTATAGAAAAGTCCTTGAATGTAGGTGATGAGGTTTTACTTTCTTCTTGTAACATTGTTTCTAATGAACATTCGTTGGTTGACTCGGGATGCTCTTATCACATAACTCTACACAAAGAATGGTTTTCCACATATGAGCAATATGATGGAGGTAATGTCTACCTTGGAGACTTTTAAGGAGAAAAAAGGTGAATGATGACAACTATCATGTACACTAGATCAAACCCTCTTTCACAATAACATTCAAGGACAAGATCAAGCCAAATCACTAGCAAATGAAGGTGGACTCAACTACAGATCTTGTTCTCTTGTTTTCTACATAAAGATCATATTTAATCAAGTCTCTTTATGAAACCCTAGGTCAATAATGCACTAAACCCTAGTTTGATGATGAACTGATTATAATAGAAAATGTACAATAGATATCCAAAAACTAATTGTACAGGGATGATCAGAAAGGTGATAGAACCTGTGTCCCAAAAGTAGAGGTGTTGGAGGACTATTTTGGGACTGCCCAAGTCCTGGTTGATTGAATCTGTAAAAAATGTAAACTAGAGAAATGTTGCAGAAGTGGCCCTGATGTCAAATCTAAAGTTAGCAGGGGCAGAAAGACTAGGGTGCCACCACCCAAGTCTTGCACAGAATAATATTCTATAACTACTATCAGATCCCAAAACCATGATACTCAGATGACTAGTTAACCCCTTTTTCCTGACATATAACTCTTCCTCCAGGATGATACTCTCCTTCCTTCTTCGAAGGACGTTGAATTTTCCTATTCACTCTCACGACCATAAAATCATGATCAGTGCATCATCATCTATTTCACAGTTCAAGTTAATTAAATATTCATATGAAAAAATAGTTTCATAACTAACTATCATCAATCATTAACCTTATAATCAAGAATTAAATAAGATATTTCCACAATATCAAATTAGTTAACTATGATTAATCCTCTTGATTACCATATAAGGTTAAGATTAGGTCTAATTGTAAGTTGGGCATGTAACATATCTCCCCCCATAAGAATCATCATCCCCGATGATTAATTGTCTTAATAGTTAATCAACATAATAAGAAAATGTTTCAAGAGCATAATAAATAAGTTTTTCAGAAAAGATGAGGAAATCTAGCATGAAAGTCATCATAGTTTTCCCAGGTGGCATTTTCCTTCACATATTGTTCCCACTGGACCTTGCACTGTGTTATGTCTTTGTTACGTCAGTGTACCTTACGTGTTTTGAGCACCTTGATGGGTTCGATCACCACCACTCTTGGGTCCTTCACCTGTATTGCATTCCAATCAAGCATAGGAATTTGATTATCATCAGTATTAAACTTTTTCAAAAATGAAACATGAAACACATTATGCATCATGGCAAGGGCTGGCAGTAGAGCAATTCTGCATGCTATTGAGTTGACTTCTTCAAGAACTTCAAAAGGACCCACGTATCTTGGTGTCAGTTTGGATGTCTTTCCAAATTTAATGGAACTCTAACATTTTACCCTTATGAGAACTTTCTCTCCCACTATGAAATGCCTTTCGATGCACTTAGCATCTGCATAACTCTTTTGTCTATCATTGGCTTCTGCTAGCCTTCTCTTAATCAGATGGACTTGCTCTTCCATCTCTGACAACATTTTTGGACCAAGGCTAGCCCTATCTTCCATCTTGTCCCAACTTATAGGAGTTTGGCACTTCCATCCATATAATGCCTCAAATGGAGCCATCTTAATAGTTGAGTGATACGAATTATTGTAGGAAAATTCCACCAGAGGAAGATAATCCTCCCACCTGTATTGCTTATCCATGCAATACATTCTCAATAAATCCTCCAACAATTGGTTCACCCTCTCAGTTTGTTCATCCGTGTCAGGATGATAAGTAGAGATTATATTCAACTAGGTTCCAAGTGAAGAGAATAAGGTTTGCCAAAACCTTGATGTCATTTGTGCATCCCTATCTGAGATGATTTTCTCAGGAATGCCATGAAGTCTGGAAATCTCTTGAACAAATTTTTGAGCAATGACAGGTGCCCCATCCATCAAGTTCCCAGATATAAAATGAGTGGCTTTGGTGAGTCCATCCACCACAACCAAGATAGCATTGTGCTCGTTCCTTGACATAGGAAGCCCTTGCACAAAGTCCATGCTTATAAGTTGCCATTTCCACTTAGGAATTTCATGAGAATACAAGAGTCTATCTGGGTGATGGTGTTCCACCTTCACCCTCTGGCATTCCATACACGTAGCTACAAAATTTGAAGCATCCCTCTTCATTCCTTTCCAGAAATATAGGGGTTTCACATCAGTAAGTAACTTTGTTACTCCTGGATGCCTAAAATATGGTGCAGAATGAACCTCTTTCCATACCATATTCCCTAACTCTACTGAGTTAGGTACATACATCCTTCCTTTAAACCTTAATAACCCATCTAATTCAAGGTTGAATCCTTCATATCTCAGATTCTGGGGGTTATCTTCAAGGGCTTGTTTTACCTGCTTGTAAAACTCATCTCCCTTAGATTTCTATAACACATGATTCCTAAAATCAAAATGTATGGAGATCATGGAGGAGATGTGTCTTCTCCTACTCAAAGTATCTGCCACTCAATTTTCTTTTCTTTGAATATATTTAATCTCGAAATCATAATTCAAAATGAATTCCAACCATCTTTGTTGAGCATTAAGATGTGGCTGAGTGAACAGATATTTGAGTCCTTGATGATCTATTTTTAACTCAAAAGGTTTACCGAGTAAGTCGTGTCTCCACATTTGTAGTGCATGAATGACTACTGCCAGTTCCAAATCATGTGGGGTATAATTTTGTTCATAGTTTTTCAGCTTACGTGATTCATACATGATGACCTGTCCATATTGTACTAGTACACCACCTAAGCCTTCTCCTGAGGCATCGATAATGACTACAAATTGACCCTCTAGGTCAGGTACTTTCAAAATTGGTGCTGAAGTCAATTTTTCCTTTAGTAGGTCAAAGGCCTCTTGGCACTTTTCTGACCACTCAAATCTCTTACCTTTTCTCTGCAAGGAAGTTATAGGATATGCAATTTTAGAAAAGTTTTTCTTGAACTTCTTATAATAACCAACAAGGCCCATGAAACTATGAACCTCATGAACATTTCAAAGTATCAACCATTTAAAAATAGCCTTGATCTTAATTGGGCCCACAGCTATCCCCTTAGCTAAAATTATGTGGCCCAAGTATTGTACCTCCTTTTGAAAGAAAGTACATTTGGAGAGCTTGCCAAATAGTTTATGCTCTATCAACCTCTAAAGAACAATTATTAAATGTTGCAGATGCTCTTCCTCATTCTTAGAATAGATTAGAATGTCATCAAGAAACACTAGGACAAACTTGTCTAAACAGTCCCTAAACACACTGTTCATAAGATTCATAAATATTGCCAGTGCATTCATCAACCCAAAAGGTAGGATAGTGAATTCATAATGCCCATACCTGGTTCTAAAGGATGTCTTATGGATGTCCTCATCCTTCAACCTCAATTGGTGATATCCAGACTGAAGATCGATCTTGGAAAACATGGTTTCACCCCTCATTTGATCGAATAGATCATCAATGCGAGGTAATGTGTATTTCTTCTTAATGGTTTCTTTATTCAACATGCAGTAATCTATGCACAATCGCAAAGTGGCATCTTTCTTTTTCACAAATATGACTAGTGCTCCCCATGGTGACACAATGGGTCTAATCACCCCTTTATCTAAGAACTCCTACAATTGAGATTTTAGCTCCATTAGTTCTGTAGTGGTCATTCTATAGGGGGCTTTAGAAATAGGTTCCGATCCAGGATTTATATCAGTGGAAAAATCAAAGGCTCTTTTAGGAGGTAATCTCGGTAGCTCATCCAGAATTACATCCTCAAAATCTCTAAGGATAGGATACCTATCCATATCTGATCTTTCCTAACCTATGGACTCCTTCCCAATTTCATCATGTTTCTGATATTCATAAAACATTATGTCATCTTGGAAATAAGTTTCATTAGTCTCATTTAGTTTTTCTATTTTGACAGTGAAAAGATGGCATCATTTTCTTTGAGCTCTTTTCATTTGCAGGGCAAAAATTTGTCTTAGTTTGACTTCTCTAGGTTTCCCTTGTAGAAATACTTTGTTTCCTAAATCATCCAGACACTCTACTGATTTGACATAACAATCCACTCTAGCTAGCCAATTTATCCCTAGGATAACATCATACGATCCTAGTGGGGCTACATAAAGATTTACTTCCATGGCAAAGCTCAGAAGTTCAACCCTAGCCTCAAACATGCATTGCTCTACCTAAGCCTTGGTGTGATTTGCATAATCTACAGACCATATGTTTTCCATGAATCCAACCTTTCTAGGAATTTTACTAACAATTTTAGGGGAAATAAAACATTCGGTAGCACCAATATCAATCAAAACAGAAATTAGAAGTCCAAATAAAATACCTATTGTTTTAATGGGAGTTATTTGGTATTCAACTTGACTATTGTCCAAGGCTACATGAATGCATTGCTATAACACCACTTGTTGAGAGGGTAGAGGGTTTCCTCTTGGTTGTGCTCCCTGTGTCTTTTTAGGACACTAGTTGGTGTAATGATCTCTACCACAAGTGTAGCACCCTCCCACTGGTCCTCGTCTCTCCTAAGGTTTTCCAGAATTGTCCCCATTCTTCTTGCAGTAGTTGTTGCCCTTTTTCTCTCCCTTAGACTCAGTTTGCTTATGCTTGGTCCCCTTATCATTTTTCTCAGTATAATCTTATTTCTTCCCCTTTTTCTTAGAGGATTGAGAGGATTGAGACCAATTGTATCTCTTTCAGTTCCTTTCTCTATAAGCTGACACAGGTTTTAGTTTCTATTCCTATTTGATGGCCTTTCCATAGATGTGGTCCATTGTAGTAGGACCGTGAACATCAACCTCACCCCCAATCTGGGCATTCAACCCCATTATAAACTTTTGAATGTGGAATTTCTCATCCTGTTGGTACTGCAGCACATACTTCAGCAGTCAAGTGAATTTTTCCCAATATTCTTTCATAGACATATTAGCATGTTTTAGATTCTAAAAGTCTAAGTTTTTTATCATAGAATAGTTGAGGCAACCATCTTTACCTAAAAAGTTCTATGAATCTGTCCCATGTAAGGCTTGTAGACCTCAAGCCTAATTCCATCTTTTTGTTCATCCACCATGTGGATGCTTCACCTACCAGCTGGAATGCTCTCTATACTGCTTTAGTGACCTCATTATAGTTTCTAATTTCAAAATATTTTTCCATCTCCGTAAGCCCTTCCTCCGCAGCATCTCGGCTTACAGATCCATCAAATTTAGGAGGCATGACCTTCTTCATGTCTCGAGATAGTTCTAAAGCCATATGGCTCTTCCTATCCTCTTCTTAGCTCACCTTAGAGTTACTCTCTCCGTGCTCACTATGGGTGGTGTCATTATAACGTACCTCATCATCACCCCCATCATAGGTATCCCACCTGGGTCCATGTTGACCCGTAACCTCTTGTTCGAGAGTTTCTACCCTTGTTCTTATTTCTTTCAACAAAGTCAAAATCTGGTCTAGCTTAGATTCAGAGTGCCCTAAAGGTGGTCCTTCATCCTGGTTATCTCCCATTCTAGTTCTAATCTGAACCTTTGCTGCAATCTACTTCTTCTTGAAGTTTGTAGATTAATCATAGATTAGTTTTTCCATGTCACTGAATTCATTCATAATACAAATCTATTCACATTCATGTAATCTTTAAGAAGAAAGAAAAGATTGTCAGATTTTTTTCAATTGCATTATAGTTTTCTTTAGATTACATATAATCCACCAAAATTACAAAATTTTGTTTACACCTTGCTACTGCAAGTCATTTACAGTTTGGGATAACTTCCCATATTCATTTCTTAACCTTGAGATTTATCATTTCAGCCTTAGGAGGTGAGGGTACACATAGGTACTCCTTCACAATCTCCTTTGGTACATAAGAATCCTTAGGATTGTCTTCCATAGATGGTGCTTTAGGTGTAGAGGGTTCTATTGATGCATCAGTAGAGTTAAGGGAAGCCATCCTTTCTTCTTTCCTTAACTCCTGCTTCATGTGTTTCATGGCATCAACGAAGGTTTCCTCATCAGTTAACCATGCTCCTACTAGGCAGCCAGTCTATTCAAGTTTCCTCATCCTTGAGGCTCATGCTTTTTCCTTCCAAAACTTAAGGTAACGCCCTTTATTCATTACCTTCTTTAGGGGTGTTGTTCTAATTATTACCATTCTGACATAGAACATCCAAACATTAGCATTCTTAATGTTGGATACAAATAATTATCAAGTAGTAAGCTCATAGGTCCATGTATTAAACTTAGTTGCTCTGATACCATATGTAAAATCTCAATCCACAATACTTAAAAATTAATACAAACATTCATCTTAATCAAGAAATTAGTTAACAACATGATTATTCAAATCAAAGTTAAACAATAATGATTCATTATCATTTCAACAACTACGCATGTTATTCTAAACATGATATAACATAGCTTACAATTTCAATAATTAATTACATATCCTTAGTGAATAACTTTCACTATGTATGTACAAGTTATGCTCAAGGCATCATTTATCAAATTATACATTACAATTGACCATCAAGTCATATAATGAAAAACACTGTATCTAGGACATATGACATCTGTCTTCATAAGCCTTGTCTTGTCTGATGCTTGGGAAGGAGAGCATCATCTCGGTGCTTTTCCACTAACCACGGACCTATGGTCCCCCGCTCAACTTCCTAACTAGAAGTGGCCCTACCCTTTGCGGAAGGGCTAGATATTAGGAACCATTAGGTTAGCCATCTAAGTATCTGGTAGTGTGTCCTTCATAATGCCTCTCAGTCAAACAACTATAGATCCACTCTAACTATGTATGACACTAGTGGAGACACCATGCTTTCTGGAGCACTATGGACTAAAAATGCATGCAGAGACAGATGCATTACTTTGGCCAAAGATTTACATACATGAACGTTACGCAATGAACATTGTCATATGTCCACCACCTTGACTCAACTTATAAGTTGTCATGTCCTATAGTTTTATATTTCAACCCTTCTCACTCTAGATCAATAAGTTCGAAAACATCTTAGTCCTTTCCCTGGACATTCCACTTCTGCCTTTATATCCCATTCTTAGGGTTCTTATTGCTTAAGAAACTAGGAACTAGAGACTCCACATCACTTTGTCCCATGTTTGTTTACAAAAAAAAGAATTAAATCGTGTTCTCCACACTCAACTATAGTGGCTTGCTGTTGGCTATTGTTTAACTCAACTCAGGTTTTACCTTTAAGTCATAATGTCAATGAGTGAACTTGTAAAGACTAATAGAGTCGATTTCATTTAACTAGGTTCTTTTTCAAGAGACCTTCTTGATTCCAAATTCTTAAATAAGAAACTCAGCCATTTGAGAAGAAGGAATTCATGTACTATTACATAACATATTATGTCAATATGACTCAACCCTTAGGAGTTGAAAGATAATAACATGATGATATGAGACTTCTCATTACCATGAGAAACATTATAATATCAAGTACATTACATGCAGTCAATGTTTTGCATCTTTCACTTCGAGGTGATAGTGTTAATATTAATAACAATGGTTTCAAAAGAGAGTTTTTCATCAAGACTGAATCAACCATTATCATAATAGGGTTCGTACCCTACCTTATATCATAAGCAAAGTTCTAGTTATTGAATGCATGATTCTAGGCTCTCGGCTATCATAGTTATTTAAAATGTAGTCGCCCTTTTGGGCTTTATAGTTTAAACAAAGACTTTGAGCCTTTGCATCTACCATCCAAGCATTATGAAATATCAGAACAAGTTCATGGTTCAAAAGCCGTTTAACAAAAATGATAACCCAGTCATGTTTTAACACAGGTGTTCAAGTATAATAGTTATCCCATTGACACTGTCATCATATGATGACATAACAAATAAAAGTTATATGCAGAGTTTAGTTCTCTGTCTAATAGTGCACCGTGAGCTTCACGTATGCATTCTTCATATGTTACCTACTCAAGTGACCGAGGATTATATGTATACATAGAAGTATACTTACAACCATAACAATGATAAAAGAAATAATTATTCACGTCCTTAATACACAAAAAATAAATAAGAGTTCATTACATCTTTGTAAGACACATAATAGCATTGCATTCCTGAACATGTCGACACCGTCGACTCTTTCTCTCATATGCACAATAGAAGACTTATAATAATAAGTAAGGATATTGGATATAGAATGCAGAGCTTTAGTTTTATACCTGAACTGGAGTTTGCTGGAACATAACAGCTAACTCAAGGTTTACACAGTTCTTAGCTTAACTTTCTTGAGCTTTTGCTATAACCACAGTGTCCCTACATGAAGAAAACTATCTATATCTCTCCTTCGAGAGTCGTATCTCCCAGCAACACACACAGGAGACCACTTAGAAAACAACAATGCCTGCCCAAAAAGAAAACAAGAAAGTTAAGTCTCCTCCTATCCAATCGGTGATAACTGATTCTATATGCATGCATGCCAAAAATAGGATTATCTTTCCTAAGATTTGGCTTACCACCTTTCCATCATTCGATTAGTTGGCAAGAATAAAGGTATGGAAATAGGGCTCACTCAGCCGCCACCCTCCTTCCGACTCCTCATGGGTGATGACTAGATGAGTGCCCCCATCATAAATAACAATATTAAATAAAATGAAAATATAATTATCAATCATATTTGGCCTCAAAAACAAAATTCAGCCAAATGAATTATGTATATAAATATACTTACACACTTAAGTAATGGTTAAGGGTTACACATAAGTGTTAATAATATCAACTCTATTAGCTAGGGTCACATATGATGCAACTACAGGCTCGAGCATTGCTCCCCTAGAAAGTATCGTTCACCCCAAAACATAGATAATAAAATAAACATAGACTCTAAGCAAAATGCAGAGAAAGAGCATGGAACCAAAGGGTCCTTGGAAACCTTGCCAAAATTGACAAACAACTCAAGATGATGTCCTTGCGACCAATGCCTTTTTGACAATACAACAAAAAATAAAGACATTGAGTAAAGTCTAATAAAAAAGTCGAGAGAGAGAGTGAACGTAACCCACCCTAATAGCATGAGTTCAATGGACAAGGTCTAATACTCAAATGACTAATTAACCCCTTTTTCCCAACATCTAACTCTTCATCCAGGATGATTCTTTCCTTCCTTCTTCGAAGGATGATGTATTTTCCTATTCACACTCAGGACCATAAAATAATGATTAGTGCATCATCATCTATTTGACAATTTAAATTAGTTAAATATTCATATGAACAAATAGTTTCATAACTAACTATCATCAATCATTAACCTTATAATCAAGAATTAAATCAGACATTTCCACAATATCAAATCAATTAACTATGATTAATTCTCCTGATTACCATGCAAGGTTAAGATTAGGTCTAATTGTAAATTGGGGATGTAACATAGCTCCCTCCATAAGAATCATCATCCCCGATGATTAATTGTCTTAATAGTTAATCAACATAACAAGAAAATGTTTCAAGAGGATAATAAATAAGTTTTTCAGAAAAAATGATGAAATCTAGCATGAAACTCATCATAGTTTTCCCAGGTGGCATTTTCCTCTACATATTGGTCCCACTCGACCATGCAACATGTTATCTCTTTGTTACGTAAGCGTAGCTTACACATTTCGAGCACCTTGATGGGCTTGATCACTACCACCCTTGGGTCATTCACCTGTATAGCATTCTAATCAATCATAGGAATTTGATCATCAACAATATTAAACTTTTTCAAAAATGAAACATGAAACACATTATGCATCATGGCAAGGGCTGGCGGTAGAGCAATTCTGTATGCTACTAGGTTGACTTCTTCGAGAACTTTGAAAGGACCCACGTATCTTGGTGCCAGTTTGGACATCTTTCCAAATTTAATGGAAATCTTCTAAGGTTTTACCCTTAGGAGAACTTTCTCTTCCACTATGAAATGAATTTCAATGCACTTAGTATCTGCATAACTCTTTTGTATATCATTGGCTTCCGCTAGCCTTATCTTAATCAGATGGACTTGGTCTTCCATTTTTGACAGCATTTCTAGACCAAGGCTAACCCTATCTTCCAAATTGTCCCAACTTATAGGGGTTCGGCACTTCCATCCATATAATGCCTCAAATGGAACCATCTTATGATAGGAAGTATTGTAGGCAAATTTCCCCAGAGGAAGATAATCCTCCCACTTGTATTGTTGATTCATGCAATACATCCTCAATAAATCCTCCAGCACTTGGTTCACTCTCTTAGTTTGTCCATCCGTGTCAGGATGATAAGCAAAGATTATATTCAACTAGGTTCCAAGTGAAGAGAATAAGGTTTTCCAAAACCTCGATGTCATTCGTTTATCCTTATCTGAGATGATTTTCTTAGGAATGCCATGCAGTCTAAAAATCTCTTGAACAAATTTTCAAGCAATGACGGATGCCCCATCTGTCAAGTTCCCAGGTATAAAATGAGTGGCTTTGGTGAGTCTATCCACCACAACCAAGATAGAATTGTGCCTATTCCTTGACATAGGAAGCCCTTGCACAAAGTCCATGCTTATAATTTTCCATTCCCACTAAGGAATTTCATGAGGGTACAAGAGTCATGTCGGGTGATGGTGTTCTATCTTCACCCTCTAGCATTCCATACACGTAGTTACAAAATTTTCAACATCCCTCTTCATTCCTTCCCAAAAATATAACAGTTTCACATCAGTAGGTAACTTTGTTACTCCAGGATGCCCAGAATATGGTGCAGAATGAACCTCTTTCCATACCATATTCCTTAACTCTGCCGAGTTAGATACATACATCCTTCCTTTAAAACTTAATAACCCATCTAGTTCAAGGTTGAATCCTTCATATCTCAGATTTTGGGGGTTTTATTCAAGGGTATTTTTTACTTTCTCGTAAAACTCATCTCCCTTATATTTTTGTAACACATGATTCCTATAATCAAAATGTATGGAGATCATGGAGGAGATGTGTCTTCTCCTACTCAAAGCATCTGCCACTTGATTTTCTTTTCCTTGAATATATTTAATCTCGAAATCATAATCTAAGATGAATTCCAACCATCTTCTTTGCTGAGCATTAAGATATGGCTGAGTGAAGAGATATTTGAGTCCTTGATAATCTATTTTTAACTCAAAAGGTTTCCCGAGTAAGTAGTGTCTCCACATTTGTAGTGCATGAATGACTGTTGTCAGTTCCAAATCATGTGGGGCATAATTTTTTTCATAGTTTTTAGTTTATGTGCTTCATACGCATTGACCTATCCATCTTGGACTAGTACACCACATAACCCTTCTCTGGAGGCATCGATAATGACTATAAATTGACCCTCTGGGTCAAGTACTTTTAAACTTGGTGATGGAGTCAATTTTTCCTTCACTAGGTCAAAGGTCTCCTGGTACTTTTTTGACCACTCAAATCTCTTGCCTTTTCTCTGCAAGGAAGTTATAGGATATGCAATTTTAGAAACATTTTTCATGAACTTCCTATAATAACCAAAAAGGCCCATGAAACTATGGACCTCATGAACATTTCGCAGTATCGGCCATTCCAAAATAGCCTTGATCTTATCTGGTGATGTCAAACTATGAAATGGTATTTCCAAATTGATTGTAATCCAATTTTTTAGTTATGAGGCCTTATGACCAATGATGGCTTTGGCTGCACCTTTCCTAGGCCTTGTAGCCCTACACAAGAGGTTTTTTCAACACTAATTCTTACAATAGCCTTAACTCCTCAACTTGGTCACCTTTTTGGACACCCATTTGGTAGATACAAAACATATCTTGATTTCAACTATGGTTACTTCAGATCAAATCATCAAATAATTGACTAGTCCTGCTGCTCCTAGGCCTAATTAGGCCACTTTTCCAAAGAAAATTCAAATTTTCCTCTATCAAAATCCTAAAAAATACTTGGGATCCTTAAACCCATTTCCAAATGAGGGATTTTTCCAATTTTAGGGTTTGCACTACTCCTCTAAGCCCTAAATTCTGAATTCATGCTCAAAACCCTTGTCAAGCCTAAAAAATAGGAAAAAAAACACCTAGGGCTTCCTCAAACTCGTGCAAAACTTCATGAAATGATCTCAAACCAATTGCAAAACGAAAAGCACATGGTGCCACAACTACAATCCTGTTGTGATGCTCACAACATGCCCCATTTTACTCCTTAGCAAAATGAGGACCCCTACTGTAGCTGGCTTTTGGTTGCTACTGTGTGGTCTTGCTTGGTGGTAAAGGGAAAAGGTAACTAAAAGTACAAACCTAGGATAAAATAGAGAAAAATAACATTGAGTGCCAATGCATAGTACAGGTGAATTCATTGTGAAAAATGAATAGGGGTTGCTTTTTGAACCATCTCAAAATTCCCTGTATTTTGCAAGTTATAGGGTTTTTGGTAAATGTACAATTAGAGGGTTTGTGTTTTGTATATACAAAGTTCTTTGTATGTACAAAGTCATTTCATATGCAAATGTGTTTGTATATCGGGTTGTTGCCTTAGTCGCAAAAAGAGGGTCATCGGGTTTGAAAATGTTGTTACTTGTATACATTTTTGGATAACGCTTTATTTTAATATACAAGTCGGGCCCAAAAATAGTCAAAATTGGAATGAATAAACATTGACATCCACTATGTATATTTTGGCTTGTATATTTGGCAAGTGATAGACATACAAACAAAATATACATCAGGTTATACATAGCGCGGAACTAAAAAGGTATTAAATTTGACTTAGTCTTTGTATATTTTGCACTTTGTATATGTATGTTTGGTTATATACATTGCATTTATATACAAAGTGGAATCGAAAAGGGTATGAAATAATGGATAATAGTTGTATATTTCAGGTTTGCATATAAAGTATTGGGAGACATACATTGTGAAATATACAACGCACTGAAGGTAAATTGAAATACAGTATAAATGATGCATTTGGACTTAATGTATATTTTGTGATGCATTGATTTATACAAACCAAAACTGAGGAATTATCAAAGACAATAAAGTTGATGTATATTGCGCTTTGTATATTTCTTATATACAACGCCGATATACATTGCACTTTATACAAGCCGGAATCGAAAGCATTATGGAATAAAGTTAAACTGTTTAATGTTTTTGTCTTTGTATGTTTCGGAATGTACAAGGCGAAATACACAAAAGTTTTATATACATTGCGGATGCGAAAGTAAATGCAGTATGATTTATAACAGTTTGAAGTCTGAAAGTTGAATGAGAGGTAAAAGCATCGCGGAAAGGCATTATTGAGAGGTAATGTGGACCCCACTGTATGTACATGTTTGCTTGTATAATAACCATGTATATTTTAAAATATACAAATAGTTGTACATATGCAAGGCGGATACAAGGCAGATTTGTCGCAGAAGTTAAAAACAGTAAAGTCCTTGTATATTTGGCATTTGTATATTTATAATATACATTCCCGATATACAAAGAATCAATGCATCACAAAAGAGAAAAAAAGTAAAGGAAGTGTTTGTATGCTGGGTTTGAATGTACGCTTATACAATAGAATATACAAGTGTGATATACAAAGCAAAATATACAAAAGTGTACAGAAAAGTGAAAAAAGGTAAAGAGGTGTTAGTTCTTTGCATAAGGGGTTTGTATGTTTAAAGATACAACGAAATATACAAAGGGAACATATAAGGAAATATACAAAGGAAAAGTAATGTATGCTGAATTTAACTAACGGTTAAAAAGTTCAAAAGACATAAACACTGTAATAAAGGCCAAGGATGTAATGCATTAATTACTGTAATTAATACAAATTTAACACTCAAACAAAGGGAAATTTAATGAGGGTTAGAACCATTTTAATGTTATTTCGTTGTTGAATATATTGTGGAGAGTGAAAATTGTAGAAAAAGAGTTGTTGCAGTGAAAGAGCAAAATTTACTAGAGGAGAAGAAAGTTATAGTAGCTGGAAAAGGTGAAAACGGTAAAGTAAGTCAACGGGTTAACAGTCGCGACAAACAGGTATTTACCCAAAATGCCATTTATTTTTAGTTGTTAAATGAATTGATAATTTCAGTAATTTCATTGAAAAAAGTAAACATTGGTTAAATTACTGTTTTAAATTGTTAGTTAGCTGAGTAGAGCTTAACGAATTCAAAGAGGTTAAAACATAAATGACAAACAAGCTAGGGTAAATGGTAAAAGTAGGTATTCACAGTAAAAACCCTAAACATGAAGTAGAATGAGAAGTTAAAAGATGTATGCTTCTATACGATGGCCCCTAAATGGAAGAAAGATATAAAAAAGGAAAGAAAACCTAGGAAGGAGATAGAGAAAGAGGAGTTGCCACTATACAGAGGTTGTCCATCCCTGATAAGCATAGGTGGGATAGGCATAGATATAAACATAAGCCATTATGACGCAGAAGATGTATTAAAGAAAATCACTGCTGCGGATGCCTCACCAGATATGAAATGTATTTGGGATAGTGGACTATATAGAGCTGCAGGATTCCCTCTAGCAATGGAGGATAGAGATTTGTGTTTGGACTGTATAATTTTGTATGACCCTAATACAAGAAAGGTAATGTTACATGACAGATTAATTGCTGATCTGACTCCAGAGGGGATTGCAAAAACATTTGGCTTAGAAATTAAGGTAGAATGAGTGATATTGACATTGATCAGTATAATGAGAGTTTCTACACAAATGAGGTAGAATGTAAAGGTAAAATATTTCACAACTGGTATAGTCCTGAAAATAAACCTAAAGCTATGGCCAGAATTCCTAAAAATCTGATGAGGATACATTTCAAGGAAGAGATTCATTTGATGATCACTATGCTAAGCAGACTAGTTGGATTAAGAGATGGTACAAAATGTGAGCCTTGGATGTTCACTGTCATAGAATTCATAAGAACAGGGGAAAAGGAATGAGGACAAATCCACTAGGCCAAGACCATTAGCACAACCATTTGGAGGCAAGCTATGCAGAGACAATAGAAGATGTTGCCATTTTATATGTCTTCTTATGTGTTATACTCTTGTGATGCAAAAATCAGGCCTTACATTCATGGAATAGAAAGAGTAGGCAGCCTGGGAGGTGGTCCTAATCAAAAGTTGGTGTATGAACATTACCCTGTCTTACAGGAGGAGAATGCCTTAAAAAATTTTGCTTTAGTGAATGATGTTTTTTATACATACCTGGTAAGAATATTGAGAGAAGAACCTGATAAGAGGTTATCGAAGGATGCAGAAAATGCAATTGGATTGCACAGTTCTTGGTTTATACAATTTGAACATTTTACTTATATAAGAACTGAGGGCTTTGAAGGGAAACCATTTATGTTGCCCAAATATCCATCTGACAAGCTAATTGTGTTGGAATTTTCAAGACAAAACCTGAATGTTTTTAGGATGTACAAGAGAAAATTTAATAACAGGGGAAATGTGAGACTGCCTTGGGCTATTGGCAGGTATTTATGCTATAGTGAAGAAGATGCAACATATTTAGAGCAGGAGTTAAGGTTTTATGGCTTTAAGGAATTTGATTTAGCAAGAAGATTTGACCCTTTCCACAGAATTCAGAATTTTGTGGATAAAAAATATAACCAACAAGTACATATTGAAGATTTCTGGGCTGACTGCAAGAGTGACAGGGAGGTGAGAAAAAGAGCTCACAAAAGATTGACTATTGAGAAGATGAAATCTATAGGGAATATATATGTGCCCCTAGAGGTCCAGGATGATGACAAATTGTTACATCATAGCTATGCAGTAGCAAGGTTGGCTCCTATTACAGAGCCGGATTGGTCAAAACCATGGAGTACATCTCTAGATGAAATATCTGAAACAATAATATTATTTTCAAAAACATGGCTAAAGGATAAAATTGAAGAACTAAAAGCTGAAGGCAAAGAGGTCACTTACCCAAAAAAGGGGAGGAAAAGAAAAGTGGAGCCTACTGAGGACTTGCAATGTTTCTATAAGAAGAAGAGAAAAAATGTTGAAGCCAGAATTGTGAAAAAAGACAAAAATGCCACATTAATGGATCCATATGCCATAGGCATTACAATAGTAGTGGCATCTGATGCTTTTGTTGATGCAAAGTCAATAAGCCACGAAGTGAGTGCAGAAGAGGCACAGGCTGCAAAAGGAGTAGCAGGACAACCAATTATGAGAGCAATACCAATAGGTTTGAATAAAGGAGAAACTTCTAAATCATAGGGGGTAATTGGGGCACAGGAAGTAAGAGAAAAACTGAGCAACATACAGGGTGCTTCCACTTCTGTAGACCCTAGACAAACATTCATTAAGGTGAAAACAGAATTGGCTAGAGAGAAGCTGCAAGAGTCAGAAACATACAAAGCCAAACAAGCTGCTATGGAAACTATGAATATTGACAACAATGATAGTGAAGGAGTAATGTATAAAGGGAAAGAGATTGAAATAGAGGAAGACTCCAGTGACTTCATGAGTGAAGAAGAAGAGTTAGGAAGTCAAGAGGAAATGGAATCTGAACACAATTTAGAACATAAAGAAGAGAAAGTACAGGAGGAAACGGGATCAGTAGATCCCTTTGATACTTTGGTGCCACCTGAAATTATTAAGGATGTGCAAGAGGAGGCACATAAAATTGAAGAAATTGAAAAGGAAATCAGAGAAGAAGAAACAAAACAAGAAACTTCAGGTGTAGATGCATTAAACATGCTAAACATGTATGATGAGCCAGGGGAAGAAGAGAAAAATACAGAAAACATGCAAGATCAAGAAGAAGAAGAAAAAATAGGTGAAAATAAACCTGATAAACAGGTAGAACAAGAGCAAGAAAAAGAATTAGCAGAAGAGGAAGCTCCTAGAAAGGAAGCTGAAGAAGGGGAAGATACTGAGATGGAAAAAGAAGAAAAAGAGGTGGAATTAGAAGAACAGTTGAATAATCCAACAGGGCAAGAAACACTTCAGCAACAACAGCAACAATAGCAACAAGAAGAACAAGTTACACCACAACAAGAACAAATTCCTGAGAAACAACAAGAGCAACAGCAAGAACAACAACAACAGGAAGATGTTGGATCAAAGAAACCTCATGAAGAGGTGATTGATGAAGATAAGGTTGCAGAAGGTGAAAAAGAAATCCCTGCATGGTTGGGAAAAGAAATAGGAAAAGAGAAGAAAGAGGTACAAGTAGTACCTATTGATATAAAAAGTTTGTTAGGAGAGAATACTATTCCGAGGAAAGAGAGGAGGAAAGCTAGAACCATGTCTGCTATTCAGAGAGGTCCAAGTGGATCTAGAACATTAAACCTAGCAATTCCTTAGAAAGAAAAGGCAAAAGGTGAGATTACATTGGAGGAATACAAGATATTAAATCTTGACCTTGGGCATAGTACAAGAGAACAACACATTGTTGAATGGGAAGATATGTACCAGGTGACAGCAGAAATGCTGAAGAAAGATAAGGATAAATAGGAACATTTAAAAGGACACATTGTCCAGCTGCAGCAATTCATTTAGGGGATATTTGATCCCAATGCCACAGTTCCTGATTTACCTACTAACATAGCAGTAGTGTCAAAAGAGGAGATAAAGATATGGAAAATAAAAGGTTTAAAGATAATATTTTTGATGAGTGGTTTAATGACTTCATGCAGGAGGGAAATCAAATAATAAAGCAAGTTGTGGAAAGATGGAAGATAGGTTCAGAAGAGAAGAATAAATGTATGATATTAATACATAACTACCAGGTCTGAAAAGAAGAATGCAGATCAGAGATTGAGCAGTTGATGGAAATGGAAAGAAGAGCAGATGAATTGATTCATGAGGGAGCACTCAATGTTGCATTCATGAATAAATTGTCAGGAACAATAATGGAGCTTCAATTTGAAGAAGATAATCTCAAAAGATGTACAATAATTATACAGGAGTTGGAAGAAAAAGCAGAAGACATGATAAAAATGCATAAAATGATCATAGAAAGACTCCTACAGCATGAATGTGTTGAGATGCCAACATATTATTTGTAGAGGGCCTTAATAGAATTCAAGGCCATATTCACACCTGTATAGAAAATCCTGATGCAATTCTTAGTAAGTAAATGATAGATACATTAATGGAAGAGCGGGCAAAAATGAACAAATACAAGAAGAAAAGAAGAGGCTCAGAGAATGAAGAGAAAAGGTTGAAAGAAAGGGTGGTGATGCAGGAATATATTTTAGAAAAAAGCCCAGGAGCAGACTGCACCTTTGTAGAAGGTGTAATTGATAATTTCAAAAAGTATTTGAAAAAGTAAGAAGGCAAACAAGTGTAAAGGTTTTTGAAAAAGGGTCAACTAAAGATGCCTGGCGGGAAAGAGTCAACAAAGAGAAAGGGGAATCTTATTTTGTAAAGATTCCAATGGCATCCTTTAAGCGAGGGAAAAGATGCCAAGTAGATATTTTGGGTAGACAGTTAGAAACAAAAATACACCGTTGATTAGAAATAGAAGGATCTCAACCGTGGATTAAAGTAGTAGCCATAGCCATTTGAAAGTTCAAATGCTATATAAGAGACATGGCTACTTGTATATTATCTACACATGGATTTGTAGAGAATAGTATAGCAATTGTAATTCATTCTGAGACTTTGAATTAAAAGAGTATTTTAGCATAGAGGAGGTCACCTGTGTCTGCATTAAGGAACGCGTGGAAATGTCCAGCTTTCTTATTGTATCTATAAAGCATTGTAAGTTTTTGTGAATTCAGTTAATAAAGCTAAGAGTCATACTTGCATTGTAAACCATATATGGCTATGTGTTTTGAATATAAATGAATCTAGAAGTCTGCGTCTATTTCTGAGTGTCTTCTAGCTCTTCTTTAAATTTGAAACAATTTCTCTTATAGCTCGCAATCTTGGATGCTTGTTTGTGAAAATATCCAGAACATTTGCATTTAATGATTTGATCTGCTGAGTTAATTGAATTTTCTATCATCTTTACCATGTGCATAATAGAGCAAGCATTTAGATCCTATAGCAAGTGATGTTGAATTTGAATTTTCTCTAACTTTTCCCAAACTTTGAAATAATTAGCTGAAATGTAGAAATCTAAAAGAGATTGTCTAACATTTGAATGGATTAAGAGCAATTGAATTGATACTTGGCAATCTTTATACATATTGGAAAGGAAAAGCTTGTTTTAACATAGATCATTCAGAGCTTTTGATATATAGTAACAAATTTGTGCAAAGGTATAGATAATTTGGTGTTATTTGTAACATTTTGCATAAATAGAGTCCAGTAAGTCAGCAATCACCTTAAATCACGTAAGGCCCCTTGCATATTACAGCTTCATAGTAACCTACTGAACTATCTAACAGGTCAAGACCTGACCATATGGAAACTTGGGATTAAGTAATCTTAACTGATTTCTTTATATCTTTCAAGATAGTTAGGTTCATTTATGAATTTTAAGTTTTGTTATGACTGTGTAAAAATAATCATCAACAGTTTTTGGCACTAGAAGGAGGGTGTTTTGAGTTAAGGTTGAAATTAAGTAAGCTAGCTCATAACAGCAGTAGAGTGACCAGGTCTAGTTCTAATTCAGAGGACATATTTGTGCAATTACCTCACAGGAGACAAAGTAAAGGTCCTTTCTTGTGGAATCCTAAAATATCAAATACAGGAAGTTCATCTGGAACTCCTCCTAGATCACCTTTTAACATCCACAATATTGTAAGTCTTGACAGTTCTTCATACAGATTCTTAAATCTTGGTTCAGGTCCTCCCAAAGGTCCTAGTCCTCCTAGAGGTCCAAGTTCTCCTAGAAATCCAAGCCCACCAAGAAATACAGGTATTCCTATAGGTCCAGGTCAAGCACAGGTACCTGCAATGGCTTATTTCAATGTCAATTCTCCCATCTATTTTGTCGATTATCATGAGATGCCTAAAAATCCTGAGAAAATATGTCCTAAATACCAGTTACATCAGGATCCAGAGGATCATATCAGGATATTTAAAGAGGCATGCTTTAGAGCCAGACTAGAACATGAAGATGTGGTGTGTAGATTATTTCCTTACACTTTCAATGAACAAGCATCTAATTGGTATGTCAATTTACCTAGTGGTTACGTTTCTTCCTGGAAACTTATGGAAGAAGCATTTTTGTCTAGACTTAGGGGACCAGTAGATCCTTCTATTCTATATCATAAATTGGCCACAATCAAAAGAGGGGAAGGGGAACTGATTGATAACTTTAATGATAGATTTCAAAAGGCATCTTCTAGGTTAGTAGCACCATACATAGTGGTCCCAGATACATTGTTAGCTATGTACTATGTTGCTTTAGATCCATTAACTGCCATGTTTGTTAAGAGAAATCCTAACATAGACTCAGTATCCAAAGCCTACAAAAAGGCAGCCTCTATAAACCAGGAAATGAGGCAGACAACTTATAATCCATTCCTCAATGGAGGAAAACTAGGAATACAAAATTAGACACAACCTTGGAATGGAGTTCCTACACAGAATACTCCAATGCTAAATCTAGTCCCTACATACACACTTGTGTATAATCCTGCTCCAATTCAGGCTATAGTACCTTACACTAGTAATACTGCCAATCTTAATCAAAATAATGCCAATCATTCTTCCAACCACCTCAGGATACATTCATAGAAAAAGCACAAGAGGAAAGGGAAGATATCAAAGAAATCACTACACATCTAAGAAGATTGACCACTGAGATGACAGTTGAGAAATGAGAATTTCTACGGTAGAAATAACTAGGGTTATAACCAGAACTATAATCAGAGTCAAAACCAACATTACAACCCCAACCATAAGCAAAATCAGAATCAGGGTTATAATCAGGGTCAGAGTTCTAATCAGGGTCAAAATCACAATAAGCATCAGAGTCATAATCAAGGGCAACAGATGCAAAATAGAGGACCAACCATAAATAACAGAGCTTGGAACAACAATAACAAGAATCAGAATCAGCCTAGGCCACCTAAAACCTAGAACACAGGGCCTAATAATGGCACTTTAGCTTCTCCATTTGAGAACGTGGATAACCAAGATACCAAGCAAACAACTAGGATCAAATGGCTAATGTAGCACTGAAGAATTGGTGTAGGATCCATAGTACTAGTGCCCATGCTGAATTAGACTATCCTCAGTTTCATCTGGCAGCAAGTATTTTTAATGTGGATGTACAACCTCCTACTTCTAAGTTCTTAGTTCCCAAAGGTAATGAAATAGTACCCTTAGGGTATGATACTACTCTAGTCTTAGAAACTTTCACATTTAGGGAAGAGGATGATGACCAATTGTTAGATGATGAACCATATTGTTGTGGAAATTTATATCCTGAAACAACCTTAGTACTGAATGCTTTTCAGTTTCCATTTGAAATTGAAAATGAGGTGTTGTATGAGAGAGAGGAGGTGCAAGCCTTCCAACAGTCTAGTAAGAATCATACTTACAACCTAAGAAATAACCCTAGGCCAGGAGGACCATTCACCACTTCCACTCCTCCTAACAATTTTAACACACCCCTAGACCAGAATGCTAGCAACAATCCTGCTATACTGAAAGCCCATCATTAGACAGGAAATGGAACAGTTGCACAAAAGGTGCAAACAGATAAAACAGAGACTGTAGAAATGATGAGGCTGATGAATTATCTGTCAGAGGAAATAAAGAAAATTAATGTCAGTATACCTTTGTGTGAATTGTTGAAAACTCTAGGGGTTAGAAATGCTTTTATTAAATCCTTGGATGCATCTGTGACAGGTGAAGTTTCTACTGAGGTTAATGTTCCTAATAGAGATACACAGTCCAAAGAAAAGAATAAGAAAGCTGAGCAACCCTCCAACACCAATGTTGTAATGTATGCTAATAAAAAGGATGCTCCTCCTTTCTTACTAACTGTTAGATTGTGTGGAAAGAACATACACAATTGTATGGTAGATTCAGGTGCCTCAGCCAATGTAATGCCATTAGGGATATGTAAAACTTTAGGACTTGTTGGTTATTTTTCCTGAATCAGTAGAGGGTTTGCTAGTTCCTATGCATGAGTAGATCCGGCCAACAGAAATGGGAGGTTGCGTGAGCTGCCTCCCCTTCACTTCTAGTTCTGCCACACCAAGGGGGTGTCCCTATAACTAAGGATGTAACATTGACTAGCTCAATGATAGGAAGATTTAGCTTGATAGCAATAGGCAGAATACTCTCATGTGTGGACCAAGATGTGGATGATACATCACAAGGTTAGCAACATTCTTGGACATATGTGTCTGGTTAAGGATGAGAGTATGTAGGGGTTCCTAATCCTACTCCTACAACTAACAGGTTGGGAATAATGGAATGGTTTTTAATTTATGTTTGGATGCAAGACAAGGGGGGCTTTGGAACATAACTACTAATCCAGGAGCAGACCGGTGCCTATCTCAAGACAAGGAGTCAACTAGACGTATGCAACAGATGGTTTACAACTAGCATTCAAGTTTCAAGGGGTTGGATTGATGCTTGCCTTACAAACATCACCCAAGAATGGGTATTTAGCTGCCTCTACTTATAGATATCCCTGTTGACAAACAACCTTCTCCATGCTTAACCCAAAACAATTTAATCCACTCCTTGAATGGAAGTGAGAGATCAAGCATGTGATATAGAAACTTATACCCTAGAATCTGAGAAACCCTTAGCAGCCAGATGCAAAAGAAGGAAATGCATGCATCGAAGGAGACAAATAGATAAACACATGCATAAGAGCATTTTTCATCTATATCAACATGAAACTGAACATACGTGCAAAATACATTCATGATGCAACTCATAAACTTCAGAATGAGATAAAACAACCTAGGATCATGCCCGGTTCATTATTTACACAAAAATGCCTAGGTCTTCAATAACCAAATATGAGTGACACAGTTTGCATTTTATAGCGAAACTGTGTACTCAGCCAAAATTACAACGGTCAACTCAAAAATCTACCAGATACAATACATCGTGAGAAATGGCACTCAAAATTGAATGCAGCAGGGGACAAAACATGGAGAAGTAAGAGGAGGATGGGGAGTAGTTGAACTTGAGCCCTGTGCCACTGCTAGAAAACCTTTGTCATAAACTAGGTACCTAGTCGTTCAAACATCGGCCCATGCCTGTCTGCAATCTTGCCATAATGGTTCAACCACCAGCAGCTCCTCCCAGAAATAGTAATAGCGCACCCATGGAGAATTCCTGCTCAAAAATGACCGCAGACGCAAGGGAAAACCATCGCTGAAAGTTTAAAACCTGACCGTCGATCTGAAACTCATCGCAAGAATCAACGGTCCCAAAATACCTTGAAAATTTGCCAACCAGTGATATCATGCCACGTAGGCACCTTGATCCTCCATCGCTGACTCTCCACCTTCACCATTTTGCCTTTTCGCCCTTGTATATGCATGAACATATGCATATACAATCACCTTATATACAAGTCGGACCCCAAATTTTATTAGAACAATTTGAGAACCGGTTCAGATCCAGCTTGTATCTTAGCCCTTTGTATATCGGCATGTACAAACACCACATACATGCACGCCACGGACTTCAAACCATTATGCATCAGAATGTACCTCCCTTTGAAGTCCATCTTGTATCTCTTTCACTGCATATCAGCTTGTATATCAGCATATAGAAGTGCCTTATACAACCTACGGACCTGAAATATTTATTCACTGCATTTTATTCCGCCTTCAAGTCTGGAATGCATATTTCCTCCTTGTATATTCGATTGTATATTTCAAATGTATATCACATATACATTCTCCTTTGTATATGAGATCCAAAGCCCTTTGCATGTGAGGCGGACCCCACCAAATGTATATCGGCCTTTGCATACAAACAAGGAATCCTCTATGTATATTTTGCCATTGTATATTTTTCGCTTGTAACTCCAGCACTGTAGCAAATGTATCTGTGCCCTTGTATATTTCGCTTGCATCCGCAAATATACAAACCTCTAATATACAACTGCGGTATCTTCAACAGAATATTCTGGGAATGTATCTTCCGCTCGCCACTATAGCAATTGTATATTAGCACGCCCTTGTATACATTGCTTTGTATATGACCCGATATACAAAGTGAGAATATTCCCCAGAATCTGCGAAAGATTCCCCCTTTGTATATGCACCTTTTAGAGCCCGATATACAATCAGAAATGTACCTAACTCAATTTTTCAAAGGGCAAAAGAGACTTTTGACCTGCCAATGCACATTTTGACCTGTATGTATATACAAACACCTTTGTATATACAAAGATACATGCATATGACTAATTTTTTGTATTTTTTAGCATTGCAGAGGTCAAAAGAGATAGAACTTTTTAGATTTTTGGGAAGAGGCCTGCATATTTAAATGCTTAAAACCTAATTGCTTATGCAGGCACCACTAGTGGCTCTGGCCTAAAACCCTAAACATAAATGATTACCTACAGGACTAACCCCTACCAAATCTGCCAAAGTTGTTACACAGTTAGACAAAACTGAAGTTAATGTGATTGGAGAATTAATGCATATGCAGATGCAGTTAGCTTCAGACCCCAGGGTAAGTCAGTTCATTAACATCCATGTAGTGAATATACCTGTAAATTAGGGGATGTTATTGAGTCGAGACTGGTCAAAGACTTTGAATGGATATATGGCCACCGATTTCTCACATATGTGGTTACCTTGGAGAGGTGTGCCAAATTAGATTAGAATATAAGCTGAACCCAGGATAAAACATATGATCACAGAGTACAATAGGACTAACGAAATATTGTATGCTTCTGTTGAGCCTGGTGTTTACAGAGTTACTAATAGAGGGGTACAAATTGAGGAAATTTTAATGCTATATTTTGGAGAAAAGCCTGTTAGTAAGGAAACAAAATTATTTATTGAATCTGATGGAAACTCTTCTGATGAAGAAAATAATGCACTGAGTAATTTTAGTCAGGTCATCAAACAAGAAATAGAAAAGTGCATAGAACAAAATCTTCCAGTTCAATGCAAGTTATACAAAAATAAGTGTAGAGTTCATGATAGGTCACATTCTGAAGAAAATTGTGGCATGTATAGAGACATTATTGAACATTAATATATAAAATGCACACAAGGGGTGGAACCCCAAGAAAGAAAGGTTAATCACTTAGAGAGTTATTTTCAGAACAACATAAAGGAATCAACCCCAGATTTAAGAGAAGAGTCAAAAGGTAAAAGTGTCTGTCATTCTGGTCTTCAAACTGAAAAGATAACTATACAAGTAGGCCAGAATGAATTGCCTAAGAATAAACAAGATAGCACTACGCAGGTGATAGAAAAGGTAAAACATGCTAAAGAAAAATGTCAAAAGAATAGGGATGGCATGTGGACATTAAAGTGTGATGGTTCCAAATCTAAACAGGGTGTAGGTGCTGGTGTAGAATTGATAGATCCTCATGGCAAATCATACTTAGCAGCATATAGGTTACAATTTTCTTGTACTAACAATGTTGCAAAGTACGAAGCTTTAATCTATGGACTGGTCATGGCTATAAAGAAAAAGGTAAAAATGATCAGAGTGTTTTCAGACTCTGAGCTAGTAGTCAGACAGGTAAGGAAAGTATATGCTTGGAATTATAATAGAATGGTTTGTTATAGGCATAGGGTATGGGATTTAATAGAGTCATTTGATGCTTTCAATATAGAGCATATCCCTAGAGAACTAAACCATAGGCTAGATGCACTAGCAAGTGTTGCTAGCACCTTAGAACCTTTAACATTGTCTGGATTGAAAAGATTTGCTATAGAATTAGTGAATGTGCCCAGTGTGCTAGATAATGTAACTCATTTTCAGGTATTCGAGGGGATCAGCAAATTGTAGATTTTCTAACTTACAATGAAGTATTTGAGGCCCAAATTATTGATGAACAAGAGAGGCCTGATATGTCTTGGGACGAAGAAGACATAATCAATTTAAAGAGCAATTTCTTGCCCAAAGGGGTGATTGAGTTGGAACAAATCTTTGACTTTGACAGAGTAGTGAAACAGAAGGATTTGCCTAAAACAGAGAGAGGTAAGTGTGATCCCTACAACTTAGGAACAGAGCAGAATCCCCAAAATGTACAAATTGGAAAGACCTATTCTGAGAAGATTAGAAAAGAAGTTATTAATGTTCTGAAAGACTATAAACATGTTATAGCATGGACGTATGAAGATTTGAAGACCTATGACACGTCCATCATCACTCATGTGATACCTTTAAAGCCAAATATCAAACCATTCAAGCAAAAGCAAAGGCCTGTTAATGCAATCTTAGAACCTTTGATATTTGAGGAAGTGAAAAAGCTGTTGTCTGCTAGGATAATTTTCCCTGTTAGACACTCAACCTAGGTAGCTAACTTAGTACATGTTCGAAAGAAAAGTGGAGATATCAGGTTATGCGTAGATTTTAGGAATTTAAACAAAGCATCTGAGAAAGATAATTATCCTCTGTCTCCCATGGATGAAGTGTTGCAGGCAGTGAATGGGGCCAAGATGATGTTGTTCCTGGATGGATTTTCAGGGTATAACCAGGTCTTGATCGATAAGGAGGATAGGTTGAAAACCACTTTCACATGTAAATGGGGTAATTATGCTTACAGAAGAATGCCATTTGGACTAATCAATGCAGGTGCCACTTTTCAGAGGGCCATGGATATTGCATTCCGTGGACTGACAGGTAAGTGCATTGTAATTTATATGGATGATCTAACTGTGTATTCTAAGGATGCATCTACTCACACTGAGGATCTAAGAAGAGTCCTCAAGAGATGCGAAAGGTATGGAATTTCGCTAAACCCTAAGAAATGTGTGTTTGGAGTAATAGAAGGTAAATTATTAGGACATGTCATTTTTGAGAATGGGATATCAATTGATCCTGATAGAATAGAGGGAATCAAGAAATTGCAATTACCAAATACTTAAAAAAGGAATTAAAATCATTTTTTGGTAAAATTAACTTTGTCAGGAAGTTCATTACAGGGTTTGCAGAGATTGTGTGACCATTAAATGCCATGTTGAAGAAAGATGTAGATATAGAATGGACACCAGTAGCAAAAGCTGCATTTGAAGATATCAAGGAAGCAATTTCTGAAGCTCCTATATTGGTAAGTCCAGATTACGCAAAACCATTCTATATTTATTCATTTGCATCCATACATTCTGTTGTAGCTGCTTTAACACAGAAAGGAGAAAATGATGAAGAGAAGCCAATAGCATTTATGAGTGCACCTCTAAAAGATGCATAGTTGAAATACTTGGATACAGAAAGGCAAGCATTTACACTGGTAAGAGTAGTAAAAAAGTTTAGACACTACATCTTACGCAGTCAAGTTAAGGCTATAGTACCTGATGCAGCAGTGAAGATGCTGTTGATGCAAAATGAACTCGGAGAGAAAAGAGCTAAGCGAATCACCACTTTACAAGAATTTGACATGGAAATCATTCCTATGAAGTTAGTCAGAGGACAAGCTCTAGTCCAAACCATAGCCAACACAGACCCGAATTTGGTAAAATAGCAGTATGTATTGAATACTAATGAGACATCGGGGTGGTATGACGATTTGAACACGTTTCTAATATCTGAAAAATATCCAAACAAGATGAAATCTTCATAGAGAAGGGATTTAAAGATCAAAGCACAAAAGTACATGGTTCAAGGAGGTCTTCTATACAAGAAGAACCACAAAGGAATTTATTTAAGATGTCTAAATAGAGATGAAGTAGACAGGGTGTTGCTTGATTTGCATGATAAGTATGGAACTGCTCATGGTTCTTATTTAGCCACAACACATAAGATACTGAGGGTAGGTTACTATTGGCCTACTATGTTTAAAGACATAGAGAATCATATCAGAAGTTGCCACATCTATCAGACTACAGTAGATAAAGGGAGAAATCAAGCCAATCCATTACAACCAGTCATTGAGTCTAGGCCATTTGCACAGTGGGGCTTGGACTTTATTGGAGTCATTAATCCTCCATCATATGCAGGACACGAATTTATACTGACAATGACTAATTACTATACAAGGTGGACTGAAGCTACATGTTGCAAATTCTCTACTACTGAGATAGTCATCAAATTCCTCGAAGAGAACATTATAACCAGGTTTGGGGCTCCTTATTCGCTGGTATGTGACAATGGCCCTGCATTTTCTTCTTTAAAATTTTCTAAATGGGCATTTGAACATGGAATTGTTTTAAAGTTCTCTTCAAATTATTATCCTCAAGGTAATGGGTTAGCCGAGTCAACGAATAAGATTTTATTAGATATAATCAAGAAACTCATTGAAAAGAACCCCAGAGAATGGAACACATTACTGAAGTATGTGCTGTGGATAGATAGGGTTAAATCATCTTTAGGTAATGCACCCTATCACTTAGTTTATGGAACTGATCCCATACTTCCAGTTAATTTAAGAATACCAATTTGGAAATTTGCTAATGAATACTTAGGCTTTGATGATCACAGAGAAGCCAGAATAATCCAACTATTGGAATTAGATGAAAAAAGAGATCAAGCCATTGAAAAGTTTGCTAAACATCAGGTGGTGGTAAAGAGATGGTTTGACAAAAGGGCAAGAGTCAAAACATTTAGAATTTTAGACTTAGTGCTGTGCTGGGACAAAGCACATGAGAAAAAGGGAAATCATGGAAAATTTGACAAGTTATGGTTAGGTCCATTACAAGTGTTAGAAATAATTGGAGACAACACTTTCAGGCTTAAGACCTTGACTGGAGAAGATGTGCCATTACCAGTTAATGGCCAACACTTGAAACACTACTTTCAGGCTTGAGGTGAGGGTGGTTGGTCTGTTGTATCATAATGTGAATAATGTACAGTTGTTTTGGTTTTGTTTTTTGTTTTTTTTTTGTTTTGTGTGTTTTAGTTTTGTTTGTTTTGTTTTGGTTTGTGTGTTGGGTTGTTGTAGCAGAGATGTTTGTTTTGTTTTAGAGTATACATGAGCAGATTAACAACCACTGAAAATAATATAAAATTCAGAGCATTCAAGTGAATTATTTGAAATTCGTACATAATTTGTTGTAACTATCATGAATGTAGAAAGTTAGTTAACTTGAGAAATTTTGTATTCAATAAGAATAGGTTGAGTATTCAAGGAAAGTTCTCATGATGACACACCTAAAATCCTTGGGTTTTTTGAACCTACCAGTGTAGATATTAGGTGAAAAATTAGAGGTCACCCTTGCTACCATTACAATTCTTAGCTTAATTTTAGCAAGTGACTATTCCTTGCATCATGAAGTTACAACTAAGATATCTTATGAGATATTTGTCAAAGTACAAAATATAAATAAATAAATAAAATGGATTTTACTAAAATCTAGGTTAAGTCATCTAAGCAACTCTACCGGGGCTATAGATGCTTGCTGGCAGTGGAGCTCTACTTAGGAGAATTGTAACGATAACCTTGTCGGGGCTATGAACGCCTGCTGATAGCAAGGCTCTATCCAGTCGGCTTTGAGGGAATGACATCAACTACATAGTCTAATGTCAGTCACTGGTTTGTTCAACTAATTTTCAAGATGAGGCTTATTAATCACGTGCACCCACGTAAACTAAAAATGAAAATTCATGCACCTTATTGAATACATTAGGTCTCAAGTTAAACAATGATTTGCAGAAAAGATAGTTAGAAATTATGAATTTATTTCATTTTGTTTTCTTTAATGGTTTTAATTTAATTGTTTTATTTGGTTGCCAGTTGTTGTGATGCTCACAACATGCCCCATTTTACTCCTTAGCAAAATGAGGACCCTTGTTGTAGCTGGCTTTTGGTTGCTGTTGTGTGGTCTTGCTTGGTGGTAAAGGGAAAAGGTAACTGAAAGTACAAAACTGGGATAAAATAGAGAAAAATAACATTGAGTGCCAGTGCATAGTACAGGTGAATTCGTTGTGAAAAATGAATAGGGGTTGCTTTTTGAACCATCTCAAAATTCCCTGTATTTTGCAAGTTATAGGGTTTTTGGTAAATGTACAATAAGAGGATTTGTGTTTTGTATATGTAGACACCCAAAATTGTCCCAACTTTGTCCATGTCTAGTAACACCTTGTTAAATCATCATTATCCATCAAGCCAATTAATTAAATAAATTTTATTTATTTAATTAAAATCCCATTCTCATCCTACTTAGCCAATTAATTAAATAAATTTTATTTATTTAATTAATTCCACATCATAATCCCATTTATCCTATCCTCATCCCAATTAATTAAATAAATTTTATTTATTTAATTAATTTTCACATCATATCTTATCCCATTTTATTCATTTATCCTATTAATTAAATAAATTTAATTTATTTAATTAATATCCAACTCATATCCCAACTAATTCAAATATTTTATTTGAATTAAATACTCATCTTTCATCACATTCCAACACTTATCCAGTCAATCATGTGTTGTAAGACAACTTTCACTCATATCCTTCACATGCACAACTAATGGAACCTAAATTTAGTAACTTTCAATCCTAGCCATTCACATAGCCTCTGAATCTCCACCGTTGATTGATCTTGGTTGAGTCCTATATAAACACCCTCTCATTCCATATGAGAGGGGGGATCCAACAATCATATAGCACCTACATTATCATCCTGAGCATCTGAGCATTCATTTGAGCTTTTATCATCGATCATGGCAGCTTTCAGCATTGCAATTGTTCATTGTTGAAGAAACAATCCACATCTCTCAAAAAGGGAATCGCACGGTCTAGGTGATGTTATTCTTGAATTTCATTGTTCTTTGATTTCATTTAGATTAGATTCCTTGATGATGGTATGGTTAGGGTTTCATGGCTATGCATGATCTGCTAAACCTGACTTTTCACCTATCACATTTTGGCACACCTGGTGGGACTCACGTCCTTGATTAACCTCTCTTGTTTGAGTTGTTTTTATGAAGTTTAGATCTCTTGGAGCACCAATCTTTCATTTTTGCAAGCTTTTGTAGCAAAAATTTACATTTTTCTAACCCTAGTTTGCAAAGATTTGGCTAAAAATGTATGTAGATGATCTCTTATCCTAAATCTAACCTCACCATTGTGTCCAGGATGCCATTTCCATAAACTTTGAGTACAAATTTGCCTAAATTTGATGAAAAATGGAGCGTTTGGTGAAGAAAACAACAACCGGACTGCAACAATGCGCTTCTGGTAATTCAGGTCGCTTCTGATCAAACAACAGTTGCCTGGGCTAAATCAACTCACCTTTGGGCAAACAGCAATCGCTTATGGTCAAATCTAGCTCGCTTTTAAACAAACAGTGCTCGCTTTTGAACAAAAAGAGACCGCATATGGTAAAATTGGTCGCTTATGGTTAACATTTGCATTCTGTCTCCTGAAACTCTCCAGATCGCTTTTGGGCTATTATGTCTCGCTTTTGGGCTTTTGTTAGTCGCATATAAGCTATTACTTGACACTTCCATCCATTTTTGCATCACTTATGAGCAAAAATACGCTGCTTTCTGCATATCCGCATCGCTTTTACACTGGGATCAGCCGCATCTATCATTTTCTGGATCGCTTTTACATCGACAGTGATCGCCTAAGGCATGAAATGCATCACTTTTGCTTCAACATAATTCACCTATGTGCTTTATGATCTTTTACACTGTTAGTTTTGCTTTTGAAATGGGTTTCTCGCTTATGAACTAACAGTGGTCGCTTTTAACCTGATGCGCGTCGCTTATGAATTAACAGTGACCACTTATGAGTTTATGCGCGTCGCTTTTGATTGAACAGTGGTCGCTTTCAAATTGATTTGCATCGCTTATGATCCTATAGAAGCCGCGTTTAAACTGATAGGCATCACTTATGAACTGACAGTGATCGCCTGTGCAGGGAAGGGTTTTGTCTGTGTTTTTGCAGGTATAGGTCGCTTTTAGCCCGCAATCGGTCGCTTCTAGGTATATCCGCATCGCTTACAAGCTAACAAGAACCGCATCTAGTATTTTTTGTGTCACATTTGATCTGCAGTATCCCGCCTATCACAAAATACAGATCGCCTCTGATCAATAGTATGTCGCATCTGGCAACTGTAACTTGCTTCTGCTTGCTGTCATTGGGCATCTTGGTATTTCTATCATAACTTTCACATACGGAGGCCAAATTGCACAAACAAGGACTCGCTAGAAAGCTGAGAGGACGAACTACACAGTGGAGCAAGTTTTATTAGGTGATTGTATCATGTTACACTCTTTTTTATCAGTCAAAGTTCAGCTTCATTGCAAACTTCATTTGAGCATAACTTGAGCAATTTTGATCGTTTTCAGCGAAACTTTTTTTCAAATTGCTTAGAATCTCTTGAACTTTCTATTTATGCAATCCATTTTTCTGTATCAGATCATTTTCATTAGAATTTTTAGATTTCATCTTTTTCATGTAATCATCTTCTTTGCAAGTTTACTTGTTTTATTTTTAGAATTTGGTGACTTGTAGGAGCATCTAAGGAGCTGGAGCAGCATTGGCATCAACATCTACAACAAATTGGAAAGTGATTGTATCAGGTGCACTCATTCTAATCTTTCATCTCCTAATCTTGTTTGATCACACATTTGGACTTTGGGATTAAAACGAACATTGTTTGCTATCACATCATCGAGAAATTGGGATAAAAATGAACAAGTGTCTTTCATCACATTTGGATTTGGATCTAAAATGAACAAGTGCTTGAACTGTTTGATCACACATTGATTTCTAAGGTTAATGAACCCCATGCGAGTGTGACCAAGTAAATGTGTATTCTCTCTCCTCGCGTCCCAACATGAACTTGGAGATCAAAAACATTTACTTGTGTTGCTTTTGTTTAAGCCTTAGAGAGGCCTGCCTTGGTATTCACCCCAAGGGAACGACCTCAAGTGGTACTTTCATCCGGTCCGCTATAAAAATTAGAGGATAAGGCAAAAGCCAAGTCTAACCGGTATTAGCGCTCACCATACAGTGCTAACTCGAAAGGAGGTGTACCTTTGTGTTTATTAAAACTCCTAATAGGGTTAGTTAAAGTCTTAAGTGGCTTGCTGGATGCTCGTGGGGTGCCGGTCCCCCAGATTTTCACTAGAACCTCCTTGTGATAGTGGCCCTGCCTTAACTAGGACTTGTTGAGTTGTCTTCACGTGCTTGCTTAACCATCATCACATTCTTTCAAACTAACAACTTGCTTATGTGTCTTGCGTGAGTGATTCATGTGTGTATATGCATAATCATTTGTTTGAACATTGCCAAATCAAGCTATAAACACCAAACACATAAACAAATCAATCTAAACACATCATCTAAACATTCCACATCATCATCCAAATCCCTAAGCAAGCACTTGCTAAAAGGACTTAAGACAAACACTTGGTGACAACATGTCTACACTAGAGGACCTAGAAATCAAATTCCAAAGATTCCTCTAAAATCTTTATCAAGGATCACAACCCCGCAACCAAGATGCCATTGAAATATTACAATTCTTCCTCCAAAGAGCTCAACCCCACGCAAGCCAATCACCTCAACTACAACACTCCATAGCCCAAGTCCAACACCTTTTAGCCACAAGTCAATCTTGACAAGTACAACAATCCTTAGCCACTCCATACCAACCTAATCCACCTCATAGCCACATGTCATATCCATCCACTTCATATCAACTTAATCCACCTATCCACCAAGTCAATACCACATCAACCTATGAACATCCACCTCAACCTTATCCAATCCCTCATGCCACCATTCCAATGCACTACCAAGCCCATCCACAAAGTCATCAAGTGATATCACAAGAACAACATCCAAGTCCCAATGGCTCTTTGTACATAAATCAAGTAAGTCCAAATACACCTTTTCAACAAGACCACCAAGCACCATTGATAGATCTAAATCCACCTTTCCAACAAAAATCATATCCAAATCCCAATGGCCCCTTGTACATAAATCAAATGAGCCCAAATTATCCTATGCAAGATCTAATAACCTTTGACAAGGGAGATACCAATCTAGAGTGGCCACCACCATCCAATCACATGCCATCACATGAACCACCAAGTCCTATCCCAACACCACCATGTGATCCCAATCATAGTCCATTGGTCCATCAACCTTCCAAACCACCAAGCCCTTCATTACCTTCCTCACCATGTCATTCTAATCATTCACCAAAGGATGCGACTGAGAGAGTTTTACAAAGGATAGTTGAAGCAAAACTCATTGAACTTCCTAAAGTCAAACCATATGAAGAAAGTCCATATGATGAACATGATTATTGTGCATACCATAGGACCAAAGGCCATAATACAAATCAATGCCCAATATTTCTCTCAATTGTTTACAAGGGGTACCCACCTATAATGGGAAATCATGCCACATCACCCCCATCTAGTCCAAATCCTAATCCATCCAATCCAATTAGCTCTCAACCTAATCCTCGTCCTAATCCTAATCCAACACCATCTACCATTATCATCCATCCATTATATTTCCCATCCACCCATACACTTGCAAAGGATGTGATCCATTGGCTACTAGATAGGAATAAACTACCCCCATGTCAAACACCAATTCATGAGCCTACCAATGAACTTCCAAAGGTCATGTCCAATCCTATAATCTCATCATATGGTTCACATATCCTTGAGCCTCTTCAAGAGCCTTCCATTAACATACCTAGCCCTTTAAGCCCATCATGTGACCTACAAGCCAACAAGTCTATTCAAGAGTCTCCAACCACAAGCCTAAGTCAAAAGCCATCATGCCTTCATGTTGATAACTATCAAGAGCCTATCAAGTCCACTCAAGAACCTTCCACTTCCATCCAAAGTCAAGAGGTATGTCAAGAGCATAATCTTAAACATGTGGAAATATTGAACCTTAATCTTAATCAAGATCAAAGCACTTCTAAGTTCCACCTATCCATGACCTACTTATGGGTTGCCCTCAAGCTATTAGCCATCACCATGATCTCATTCATGAGCAAATTTATCCCTTTTATAGCCCACTTAATCCTATTTTTTCTCATAGTTATGATCAAGGTTCTAGCTAAGATCATGAAAACCATGATGATCCATTTGGCAAAACTTTATCTATCTCATGATCAAGATGATATCTATGATGAAGAACCTATTAAAAAGTGTTGGCAAGAGACACTATATGGATTCATGGTTGTTGTCATTGATGGTAACAAAGGTCATCCCACATATCCGCAAGTCATGATGTGTCTCTACCGGAAGTCAGAATAAAGAATGTTGTGGTCCGGTGAACAAGAACAGAGCATGTGGCAAGGTCTGACAGATTGGTCCGGATCTCTCAGAGGAAGTGTCTTGGTGCAGTGCGGATTTGGGGAAGTCAAGAGGACTACCTTGAGTGGTATATTCCAAGGATTTAGCCTCCGGTGATGGACAAGGAAAAAGATATGAACAGTTGAGTACCGGATTCCTGAGAAACAGTGAAAACAGAGGAAGAACTGACTGACAGAGTATCAGACTACTTTCCGGATGTGTTACTGTTGATGATAGAGGTTGTGAAGGCATGAATCATGTTTGGCCGACATGATTAATGATATCTACAAGTATATGCTTGATCCGCATTGCTTGGTGAGGAAGGATTCAGCCGACAGAACAAGAGTTTGTAAGAAACTAGACTGTTCCAGATGCCGACTAGAAAGGTGATGAAATTACTTGTGCGGATATATATAGAGGATGGATTTAGTTGTGAAGTGTGTGATGGTGTGAAGATATATGCGAATAAGTCCAGAACAGAGCAGAGGTAGCAAAAAGGATCCAGTATGTGAAAGATAGCAGAATAAAGAACAAAGGAAAGATGAAGTGCAGCAGATCAGTGTACTGAGCCTAACCGGAACTGAACTCCAGCATATGCAGATGCTTCCAATCAGTTCAAGACTATGATTCTTATCACTTTGTAGACAGTGTGTCTTCTTGTAGGCAGTGGGCCTCTTGTGAGCAGTGTGCTCGGGCAGTGAGCCCTAATTGGCAAGTGCCATTTTTGTAATCTCCTATTCTTCTAACAGAGAATAATTTTGGGTTAATCACCCCGTGGTTTTCTCCCTTAACAGGGTTTCCACGTCAAAAATACTGTGTTATGTGTTTCTTATTTCATGTTAATGTTTTAGTGTTTGATTCAATGCTGCATCAATTAATAAGAAAGTTCAAAAAGGGAAATAATTAGGATAACTGATTCACCCCCCCTCTCAGTTATCAACAATTGGTATCAGAGCTAAGTTCCTCCTAATAGAGCCTAACAGCTTGAGGAAGATCTGGGAGTTCAAATAGATGCATATGGTTTAAGGGAGCAACTCAAGACTGCTCTTGAGGATCTTGAACAGTCAAATTCTGAAGTCAGTGAATTAAAGGAAAGACTCAAACAGGCTGATGAATTCATGAGAGAATTAAAAGACAAATTAAGTCTCTCTATGAAAAAGAGAAAGGAGCTGCTCCAACAGTTGGCAAGACAAAGTGAAGAAAGCAATACAAATGAAGAATTGACTGAGCAAACCAAGTTATGTGAAAAGTTATCAAAAGAAGTCATTATGTTAAGACATGAAATGGAATCAGGAACTATAAAGTTTACTCAAGAGATTGAAGAAAAAAGAAAGGCTGAAGACAATCTAAGACAATCTCTTAAAGAAAAATTAGAAGAATGCCACCAGATGGACAGGATTATCAGACATCTTGAATCTGATCTTGAAGATGCCAAAGATAATGAAGAAAAACTTGAGGATCAAATTGCCTCTCTCAAAAGAGACCTTCAAACAGCAAATGAATATAAAGAGAAATTCAAGATAAGTTCTGCTCAACTTGAAGTTCTTCTTGGAAGTCAAAAGAGGACAGATGACAAGTATGGTTTGGGATATGAGAAAGGAGAAACCTCTGGATCCGGTCAGAAGAATCTTGAATTAGAAAATCCAAGGAGCAGGCCTAGAAGACCTCCGGTAAGACAGCCAAATGCTCAAAGATATCCATCCTTCAATGGATACTGCCACAGCTGCAACCACTTTGGTCACAAAGCTAATCAGTGCAGAATGAGAATGAATCAGATTAATTCATCCTTCTCTGGACAGTGCTTCAACTACAAAAGGTATGGACACAAATCCCATGAATGCAGAATTATGCAAGTAAACAAATCATTCAAAGGTAGATGCTTCACATGCAATAGAGTAGGTCATATGGCTAATCAATGCAGATCAAGAGGATATCAGTTAAATATGCAAAGAAATGTTATTTGCCAAATCTGCAATAGGTTCGGTCATAATGCTAAAGTCTGCAGAAACAAGTATCAGGACAAAACAGGTCCGGTGTATAATCAGAATCAAGACAGGGGTAAACAAAAGATGAATGCAGATGAAGTTAGGAATCAGATGAGCAAGATTTGGGTGAAGAAAAGTTCAGAGAATGTAGAGGTTGGATCCGCACCAGACTCTGGTGCTGATATTTCTTCCGGAAATTAAAAAGTGAGCTCAGGCTCAGGGGGAGACTCAAAGAAAATCTTGTTCCCCCAGCCAAACAAGTGGTGCCGGATGTGGCACAAGATGCGGATCAAAGGGTTTGTAGATATGAGTCTTGAGATGCTTCAGTCAAGTTTTCAGAGGTCCGCATGGAGTTATGAAGAAGCTGTGATCGATCAAATAAGACCTGTTCAGGGAGATGCTCCGGTATGATAAAGGATTACAAAAAGGTCCGGAAAGATCCGGAAGTGCACTATCTTGTTCTGTGGATTGGACAGAGTGTTTGGGATGTTCTTGTAATATGTTACCTCGATGTATTCATGATTGAAAGATCCGGATGATATCCACAGATCAGGACTAATCCGGGATACTCCAAGCTATCCAGACAAGGCAAACCGGAATGATGTAGGTGAAGCATTTATTGCAGACAGATATTAGGGTTCGCGGAGCAATTTAAGGGATTTCTCAAAAGTCATTTGCTCATTCTGCACTCAAGAAGAAGCGAAAAGTAGAGCTCTGCAACAAAGTTCATCAAGCACACCAAGGATCTCCTGCCGAAGTCATTGCATAAAGAAATCAATCCAATCACTCCGTGCAAGTCGAAGGCGCATAAGGTATTCTCCGTTTTTCATTACCTCACTGCAAATCTTTGAAGAATGGCTACTCCAAACATAGTTAAGATCTCTGATAGACCTCGCCCCTCATTCAAGAAACATCCCTACAAATCATTGGAGGTAGATCCACTAGGAGCCTTCTCTAGTGTTCCTCACGGAGTTTTACATACTGAAGACATTAGGGTTTACATACATGCAAGCATTGAGGAATTTGGGGAATTCAAATTAAGAGACCTCTATCACAAGCAACTGATAGACAATGCTTTTGAGCTTAAACCAGAGTATAACGATATCCAGAAGAAACAATTTGAGCAATTTATTCATTTCCCCTGCTTTGAAGAAGATGAATGGGTCCGGTATGTACTGAGCAGGATGCATGACAACTTTCTATGGCTGGATAGACCCTACAAGATCACAAAAGAGGCAATTAGAGCAGTAACTGGTCTATACTCTTCCGGAGGGATACCTATCCTCAAATCTGTCAAGAACAACATTGTAACTGAGGCCACCGGATCAAAATTTGATAAGAGGGCAATGACCATTGAAGATATTTCAGATCCGGATATCAAATATGCATCAATGATAATAGGATACAAGATCTATCACTCCAGCAGGGAGAATTCTGTATCCGGAACTGCAGTATACACTGCCTATGAAATGCTAAGAAAGAATGCATAATATGATCTCTGCGAACTACTGCTAAGCCAATTAATGGAAAATATACAGAAAATCAAGAAGGATAAGAAGAATTCCTTTAAGTATGGTACTCTTATTGTATGTCTATTCTTCTACTTCATGAATGAGCTACCCGGATCAAGTGGATGGGTATGGCAGAATGACAAACCTGTTGCAGTCCAGATAAGAGACTATTTGCATGGACTTGGGGATGCAAAAGCGAGAAATACAGCTCTATGGGGATACTTCAAAAACTTTCAGAGCATGATGCAAGCAAGAGAGAGAATTCCCCAGTCTCTTGTTGAAAAATACAAAGACTCAGTGTGCTTTATGGTTGACACTGATCAGTGCCTAATGGAGGCAGTGGAGCCAAGGACTGACTGGATCATGCCCATGGGGTATGAAGTGGATGAACAGATAGTGGAGCTGCATGTTCAACACATGCTAAGTCAGCCCAAAAATCCTAAGGCAGAAAGGTTTGGAACCTTTGAGGAGCTGAGTGTAAAAATACATGTAGAACTCAGGGAACCTGAGATTAAAAGAAAGGTGAGAAAAGAAGTAGAGCACATTGCACAAGGCCTAGGCATCTCAAAAGAGGCACTTGATGCCAGCCGGGAAAAGAGGAGGAAGGCTGAGGAAGAAGAGAAAAGTAAAGAAAGTGCTCCGGTAGAAGCTCCCACCCGGACCAGATCATCAAAGAGATCTGCACCTCCCACAACCAAAAGTTCAAAACTGGAAGTCCAGGCATCCGGTAAGAGATCCAAGACAAAAGCCACAAGGGCTTATGGAAGCCAAAAGGATGAAGAGGAAACAAAGTCAGATGAGGGAGTAAAAGAAATAAAGAAACAGAAGAAGAAAGGATCCGGTAAACCCTCCACAGGCCAAGACAAGGATGAAATGGCGGAGGTATCTGTTGAAAAGCCCACTCTGTCTCTAGAGAATGTAATCAAGTCGGTCACGGTGGATGGAAACCTTCAACCAATGACTGAATCTTATGATGACTTCAGTGAGGCTGACCAAAAGACTCTGCAGGAAGCCACAGTCAAATATCTTAACATATATAATAAGGCTTTCATTGAGATCATATCTCTTATTCCTAAAAGCCTAGAAAAGGAATTGGAAGTAAGAAAGAATAATGCTCATGCTAAAGATCTTGAGATCCGGGAGCAGATAGCTATTCAGCTATATCCTCAAATTGATCCCAAGACAATGAACATTATCTTCAAGGACTGCAAAGATGAATTCAGAAGTAAAGCCAGGATGAATCAACTCATGCTTGGTGAGACTGACAGAGTGGCCCAAGAGACAGAAGAGATCCTCCGGAAGGCCTTCAAAAGGTTCAATCTTCCTGTTGTAGAGGACTTAGGTGCAGAAACAGCTGCTGATTTGGAATCATCTGTTCCGGAAGAAGTGGGCCCTGAACAAACAAGCATCTCTCCTCCGGTTTCCCCTACAGTCTCCGGATCCAAAGAAGAAGAGCAATTACAGGAGAAGGAAGCAGTGGTGAAAGACAAAGAGGTTGACAGTTCCAAGACTGCAGAAGAAAAGGAACATCTGTCTCCGGCAAGAGACACTGCACAAACTGTTCAACAATTTTTGAGCAAAGAAACTTTAGAGATTGATGAACCGGAGCTTCTAAAAGGCCCATTCGACTTTGACTCTCTCTCTCCAGTACAAACAATGAAGATAGCTTCATTTGCAAATGCCAAGGCAAATGAAAAGCTCCTGAAGTCTCATATGGAAGACTGTGAGTTGATAGAGGCTGCTTCCGAAGTACTTGTAAAGATTATGCCATCAATCTAGATAGATCCGACAGCCTCCACTTCCGGTAATCTAAAAACCTTAGTCAGCAGTGTTGATACACATTTTGATTCTCTAGAAAAATCAGCTGAAGAAAAGGTCCGGAAGGAATTTTTGGATAAGAGATTTTCAGAAATATTAGAATTAATCTCTAAAGATAGGAAGATTGTAAGCATTGGAATAAAGAGCTTAGAGAATGCTCTTAAGGATGGCGGTGACATCTACAAATTTTGCATATCCTGGCCAAAGGCAACAGCAGCAATTGATAAGAAAATAAAAGAGGAACAGGACAAGCTACAAAGCTTATCTCAAAGTTTTGATCCTCTCTCTTCCTCCATAATAAATCAAGAATGTCAGACTATTGCAGTCTTGAATGAAATAAAGAATCTTGAGAAGGAAAGGAAGAACATCACTAACCGGATGGGAGAACTTAGACGGATTATAATCCCTAAGTTGGAAACTATGCATGAGGCCATCAGTGATGCTCAGACCACCGCCCAAACAAAAGATCCGACAGATCTCAAGCGGGCAGAAGCTTTTGCATTTTTGTTGAGTGGTCACATTTCAATTTTGGATAGAATGAAGCAAAGTTGGGCTACAGAAATGATCCAATTGCAGACATTCTTCAGTATATGTGAGTATGTAAATATGCGGCTATGTATAGAAATTTTTTGAAAATTTTGGTGTGCGGACCCCACCCTTTGCCATTGATGTCAAAGGGGGAGTGAGGAGCAGTGAAAAATGAGGAATCCAACTAAGGGGGAGTTTCGAAAATTGTATATAAAGACAGAGCATCAGCAAAGGGGGAGCATAGTGAAAACACTTAGTCATTTTTCACTAAGTGTTGCCATCAATGCCAAAGGGGGAGATTGTTGGCAAGAGACACTATATGGATTCATGGTTGTTGTCATTGATGGCAACAAAGGTCATCCCACATATCCGCAAGTCATGATGTGTCTCTACCGGAAGTCAGAATAAAGAATGTTGTGGTCCGGTGAACAAGAACAGAGCATGTGGCAAGGTCCGACAGATTGGTCCGGATCTCTCAGAGGAAGTGTCTTGGTGCAGTACGGATTTGGGGAAGTCAAGAGGACTACCTTGAGTGGTATATTCCAAGGATTTAGCCTCCGGTGATGGACAAGGAAAAAGATATGAACAGTTGAGTACCGGATTCCTGAGAAACAGTGAAAATAGAGGAAGAACTGACTGACAGAGTATCAGACTACTTTTTGGATGTGTTATTGTTGATAATAGAGGTTGTGAAGGCATGAATCATGTTTGGCCGACATGATTAATGATATCTACAAGTATATGCTTGATCCGCATTGCTTGGTGAGGAAGGATTCAACCGACAGAACAAGAGTTTGTAAGAAACTAGACTGTTCCGGATGCCGACTAGAAAGGTGATGAAATTACTTGTGCGGATATATATAGAGGATGGATTTAGTTGTGAAGTGTGTGATGGTGTGAAGATATATGCGAATAAGTCTAGAACAGAGCAGAGGTAGCAAAAAGGATCCGGTATGTGAAAGATAGCAGAATAAAGAACAGAGGAAAGATGAAGTGCAGCAGATCAGTGTATTGAGCCTAACCGGAACTGAACTCCAGCATATGCAGATGCTTCCAATCAGTTCAAGACTGTGATTCTTATCACTTTGTAGACAGTGTGTCTTCTTGTAGGCAGTGGGCCTCTTGTGAGCAGTGTGCTCAGGCAGTGAGCCCTAATTGGCAAGTGCCATTTTTGTAATCTCCTATTCTTCTAACAGAGAATAATTTTGGGTTAATCACCCCGTGGTTTTCTCCCTTAACAGGGTTTCCACATCAAAAATACTGTGTTATGTGTTTCTTATTTCATGTTAATGTTTTAGTGTTTGATTCAATGCTGCATCAATTAATAAGAAAGTTCAAAAAGGGAAATAATTAGGATAACTGATTCACCCCCCTCTCAGTTATCAACAAAAAGTACCTTGATCCTATCCATAATCCCATAACCATCCATGAGCAAGATATCCAAATTGCTCCTAGTCATCCTCCATTTAGCCCTATCCATAATGAGCAAGCATCCACTTGTCATAATGAGACATGTGCCTCTCAAGAACACATAAGCATAGAAGATCAAACAAATAACTTGGATCTTAGTGAACACAATGCTAATGATCCTCCTTCCACATCTACCATCGATCCCATTTCAAGTCCACCATCATGTCCTAGTAGTCTTACCACCTTCCTCCATGAATGTTCTTCCTTAGGACAACAACAACCATTGTCCTCCATTTCATCTTCTCCATCCAATAAAGACCTCAAGTCTAGTTCTCAAAACACATCTAGTCCCATTGTCCATCGCATACTCCAAAACATGAATTACAAAGGTAAAGGCCTAGGTCTTTATGAACAAGGTATTTTGGAGCCAAACCATGTCAAAATCCCTCCATGCTCATATGGCCTTGGATACACACCCCAAGGTAAACAAGGCAAAGATGTTGGTAATCCCTTCATGCATCCTAAACCTACCACTTTCCATCGTACCCCCCATCATCTATGCAAAACATATGTTGTCATTCCAACTCCATCATCCTATAAATGTCAAAAACATGTGACCATACACCTTATGCCATCCACTTTGCCTCCACTTTTACCAACTCCAAATATCCCTCCATCCACCTTACCACCATTGCTTCCAACACCTAACATACCTATCATTCATAAATATCCTTAAATCCCTAATCATGGCCAACAAAAGCACACATCGCTTAAGCATAAAGCTTCTAATCATTTCATCCACTCCACCCACCCCATGGGATTCAAAAGAAAAAATTTTGATGCCTCTACTTATAAAGCCAAAAATCCAACTAAAACTCCTAAGAACCCTCATGCCTTAGGGTATCAATGTGAAAAGTCTCTAAATCATCCATCTTCTAAGCAACGTACATTCACAAAGCTATCCAAGCCCATACCTCCAAAAGCAAAGCCCAAAAGCAAAATGGTTTGGGTTCCTAAGCAAAAAGCTAGCAAGTCAAATGAGGCATCCTCATCCACATCTCAAGAATCCCAATCACCTATCTCCATCCAAGAGCCTATATCCTTCCAAAACTTCCATTCCTTTCAAAAGTCCCACAAGAAAAACAAACGCACTAAAAATACTAAATCTATGTGGGTTCCCAAATCACTTCATCAACCATCTCCTAAGAAACCAACCCCATTGCTTCCTACACCACCATCCAATCAAAAGCTTTAATGTTTATCATGGTGTGTGCAACCATTGGTCATGGTCCCTTCCATTCCAAAACATTCCCACATGCCTCCATCTCCCCATCCTTCATCTATTATCCTACAAATCTTCCCCATCACCTTCCTATGGTCCATGCTTTTGCATAAGCCTTTTATCCATCCATCCTTGCATGAACCTTATCCACATCATAATCTATTATCCACCTAATCCATCTCCCATCCATGCAATCCCTTATCAACATCTATGAGCACACTTGACATGGTCCATGCGAAGACATCATCAATCTCTAAAGGGACACTATCAACCTTCATAGCACTAGCCACTTGAGTCCCTCCTATCCATTACCATAGTGAAAACCTGGCAAATAGGCACCATGTATAATTGTCAACCCATCTAAAAGCAAAAAAAGAAAAAATAATAATAAAAAAATCAACAAAAAAGCAAAAAATAAAAATAAAAATAAAAAAAGTAAAGAGAAAGCCCTTCGTCCAATGGTGAAAACCTAGTAAACAGGCGCCTTGGATAAGTACCATGATGAAAACCTGGCAAACAGGCGTCATGTGTAGGTTGATCTTCTATGTCACTTACACTTGGGGGCACATTGTCTCATCCAACCTATCCATTTCCAAACTATCTATCCCATTATATCATTTTCCATCCTATCATGCTACATCCTACCATCCTTATCCATTCATCCATCCTTCTGCCTTTTGATTTTGATGCAGACATAGGGGCAAAATCTTGAAACATGCTTTGGATATCTCTTGGTATACCTCATACCTTCTTAATCAATCCATCTTATCATTATCCACCTATCATACACCTTGTCATGTAAAACCTATCATGTCATCCCATTGTCATGAGCCTTGTCATGTAAATATCCTAGAATGGGGGCAAGTTCTTCCTATGCAACATAGCCTTTGAAGATCACATCCTAGCTCCCTTATGGTCCATCCACTATGACGTACCCTTATCATGAGCTTTCCATCTTATAGCTTATCCCTATCTATTTATCATGAGCTTTCCACTATAGCCTACCTATCCGTTTATCACGGGGCATGCATCCATCCCCTATATGGCCTATCCATTTATCATGAGCCTTCCATCCCATTTGCTATGAGCCCATCATTTTATCCATCCAATCCTTTTATCCATCCCTTGCACCTAGACTTGGTTTTTTTCCCTTGTCATTGGTATCAAGCACAAAGGCTACCCAAATTGTAAATCCATTGACATCCCAAAATATTTCAAATAAATACCAAAAAAATCAAATATGTCAAAAAAATCCAAAAAATCAATATCTAACGAACAAGCCAAGTAATAAAACCAATCACATCATCCAAAACAATCCATTCCATCAACATTCAATCAAAATCAAATCATCATCATCATCAATTCTTCCTATCAATAACATTTATTCATCCATTTCAATCAATCACTTATTCCAATCATATCAATCTAATCAATCTAAGCAATGATCTTAAATCCAAGTAACATTAATCCATATCAAGCAAGCCAATCAATCAAGGAACATTATCCAATCAAATCAACAGGTTTTGAACCTAATCTTGTCATGAACCAAATCAATCATCATCAATCATCATCAATGGGATATAGCGTTCCCACATCCTTGTGTTGATCTAGGGATATAGCTTTCCCCGCAATGACAACACTATCATTATCAATGGAACAATCAACCATTGGTTTATGACTTGACAAGGGCAATACCTTGTTTGTTTTACATCCTTTGAGCATACTGAGAACACTTGCTTATGCTTAGATTGAGTGGACACTCTAATCATCACTCCATCACTATCATCATTCAAAACAATCCAATCATCAAAACAATCAACCCAGCAATAGCACACATCAAAACCAAAACACCTCAAGCCAAACATCAAGACAAATCCTATCAATCATCAGCATCAACACCAAAACAAATCAACTCAATCACATCAACTCCAATCAGAACAAATCCAATCACTTTAGCAAATCAAAAGCAGCTCAATCCACCACAAATCATCAACATTTCCTCAAATCAATCTTCATCCTTCAATCATCTTCCAACCATTCCAAACAAAGATCCAAATGCAAGCCCATCCTTAATCCACACCAATCAAGTTAATCAATCAAGCCAAGTTATCCAAACGCAATCCATGGTCTTGATCCTAGCCTTGTTGTAAGCCAAATCAATTAGCCAATCAACGAACCAACTTAGCAAACAACCTTGTGTTGATCTAGGGATATAGCTTTCCCCACAATGACAATACTCTCAACTATCATCAACAAAACAATCAGCAATTAATCATTGGTTTCCAGCTTGACAGGGGCAATACCTTGTTTGTTTTTGAATCATTTGTGCATGCTTGCTTGCTTGCTTGTGTGTGTTATCATTTGCGGGATGATCTTATTCTCTTCCTATGCATATTGGTATCTTGTACGTGTTGGGATTAGCATCTTACATATCAATATCTCTAGCATCTGAGAAGCTAAACAGTCTCTTATGCATTTGAGACTATTCTATGTTAAGACTAACTCCATACATATAACCAGCAAGCTATCATTATGTGTAGTGGAGATAAGCTCACACCATTGCTTGTAGTGTCAAAGTCCAACACTAGCTGTTATTCATATCTTGTGCATGTTGGCTCAACATCTTGACCTCATGCGTTCAGACAAGATTGTAACACGCTAGTTGCGCATTGGATACCTTGACACCTTGGTCTCTTATACCCTAGTGCATAACATCCATATGCTATATCAAACATAAGGACTGCATTTCTTTTCATTCTGAGCAATTACTGAAAGCTGCCCATCATCATCTTATCTATTCATTCTATCTATTCATTCCATCATACTCAGCTAAGATCACTCATTTCCATTTTCTTCATGTTTGCCTTCTTTTTAGCCTTTTTTTTCTATCGAGAGCCAACCCAGCCCTTCCTGGTTAGCCTGGCTTAGCTCTCGAGGGGGCATCACCTGCCAGTTACACTGGGGCATAACTTGTTTATCGAATGCATATCATATCTTCTTTGACACAACGCTCTATCGAACATTGTATCAAAGAGGAGAAAAATGTAGACACCCAAAATTGTCCCAACTTTGTCCATGTCTAGTAACACCTTGTTAAATCATCATTATCCATCAAGCCAATTAATTAAATAAATTTTATTTATTTAATTAATTTCCACATCATATCTTATCCCATTTTATTCATTTATCCTATTAATTAAATAAATTTAATTTATTTAATTAATAGCCAACTCATATCCCAACTAATTCAAATATTTTATTTGAATTAAATACTCATCTTTCATCACATTCCAACACTTATCCAGTCAATCATGTGTTGTAAGACAACTTTCACTCATATCCTTCACATGCACAACTAATGGAACCTAAATTTAGTAACTTTCAATCCTAGCCATTCACATAGCCTCTGAATCTCCACCGTTGATTGATCTTGGTTGAGTCCTATATAAACACCCTCTCATTCCATATGAGAGGGGGGATCCAACAATCATATAGCACCTACATTATCATCCTGAGCATCTGAGCATTCATTTGAGCTTTTATCATCTATCATGGCAGCTTTCAGCATTGCAATTGTTCATTGTTGAAGAAGCAATCCACATCTCTCAAACAAGGAATCGCACGATCTAGGTGATGTTATGCTTGAATTGCATTGTTCTTTGATTTCATTTAGATTAGATTCCTTGATGATGGTACGGTTAGGGTTTCATGGCTATGCATGATCTGCTAAACCTGACTTTTCACCTATCACAGTATATACAAAGTTCTTTGTATGTACAAAGTCATTTCATATGCAAATGCATTTGTATATTGGGTTGTTTCCTTAGTCGCAAAAAGAGGGTCATTGGGTTTGAAAATGTTGTTACTTGTATACATTTTTGGCTAACGCTTTATTTTAATATACAAGTCGGGCCCGAAAATAGTCAAAATTGGAATGAATAAACATTGACATCCGCTATGTATATTTGGCAAGTGATAGACATACAAACAAAATATACATCAGGTTATACATAGCACAGAACTGAAAAGGTAATAAATTTGACTTAGTCTTTGTATATTTTGCACTTTGTATATGTATGTTTGGTTATATACATTGCGTTTATATACAAAGCGGAATCGAAAAGGGTATGAAATAATGAATAATAGTTGTATATTTTAGGTTTGCATATAAAGTATCAGGAGACATACATTGTGAAATATACAATGCAGAACTGAAGGTAAATTGAAATACAGTATAAATGATGCATTTGGACTTAATGTATATTTTGTGATGCATTGATTTATACAAACCGGAACTGAGGAATTATCAAAGACAATAAACTCGATGTATATTGCGCTTTGTATATTTCTTATATACAACGCCGATATACATTGCACTTTATACAAGCCGGAATCGAAAGCATTATGGAATAAAGTTAAACTATTGTATGTTTTTGTCTTTGTATGTTTCGGAATGTACAAGGCGAAATATACAAAAGTTTTATATACATTGCGGATGCGAAAGTAAATGCAGTATGATTTATAATAGTTTGAAGTCCAAAAGTTCAATGAGAGGTAAAAGCATTGCAGAAAGGCATTATTGAGAGGTAATGTGGACCCCACTATATGTACATGTTTGCTTGTATAATAAACATGTATATTTTAAAATATACAAGTAGTTGTACATATGCAAGGTGGATCCAAGGCGGATTTGTCGCAGAAGTTAAAAACGGTAAAGTCCTTGTATATTTGGCATTTGTATATTTATAATATACATTCCTGATATACAAAGAATTAATGCATCACAAAAGAGAAAAAAGGTAAAGGAAGTGTTTGTATGCTGGGTTTGTATGTGCGCTTATACAATAGAATAGACAAGTGAGATATACAAAGAAAAATATACAAAAGTGTACGGAAAAGCGAAAAAAGGTAAAGAGGTGTTAGTTAGTTCTTTGCATAAGGGGTTTGTATGTTTAAAGATACAACAAAATATACAAAGGGAACATATAAGGAAATATACAAAGGAAAAGTAATGTATGCAGAATTTAACTAACGGTTAAAAAGTTCAAAAGACATAAACACTGTAATAAAGGCCGAGGACGTAATGCATTAATTACTGTAATTAATGTAAATTTGACACTCAAACAAAGGGAAATTTAACGAGGGTTAGAACTATTTTAATGTTATTTTACTGTTGAATATATTGTGGAGAGTGAAAATTGCCAAAAAAGAGCTGTTGCAGTGAAAGAGTAAAATTTACCAGAGGAGCAGAAAGTTACAGTAGCTGGAAAAGGTGAAAACGGTAAAGTAAGTCAATGGGTAAATGGTCGCGACAAATAGGTATTTACCCAAAACACCATTTATTTTCAGTTGTTAAAATGAATTGATAATTTCAGTAATTTCATTGAAAAAAGTAAACATTAGTTAAATTACTGTTTTAAATTGTTAGTTAGCTGAGTAGAGCTTAACGAATTCAAAGAGGTTAAAACAGAAACGACAAACAAGCTAGGGTAAATGGTAAAAGTAGGTATTCACAGTAAAAACCCTAAACATGAAGTAGAATGAGAAGTTAAAATATGTATGCTTCTATAGGATGGCCCCTAAACGGAAGAAAGATATAAAAAAGGAAAGAAAACCTAGGAAGGAGATAGAGAAAGAGGAGTTGCCGCTATACAGAGGTTGTCCGTCCTTGATAGGCATAGGTGGGATAGGCACAGATACAAACATAGGCCATTATGACGTACAAGATGTATTATAGAAAATCACTGCTGCGGATACCTCGCTAGATATGAAATGTATTTGGGATAGCGGACTAGACAGAGCTGCAGGATTCCCCATAGCAATGGAGGCTAGAGATTTGTGTTTGGACTGTATAATTTTGTATGACCCTAATACAAGAAAGGTAATGTTACATGACAGATTAATTGTTGATCTGACTCCAGAAGGGATTGCAAAAACATTTGGCTTAGAAATTAAGGAGAAGATGAGTGATATTGACATTGATCAATATAATGAGAGTTTCTGCACAAATGAGGCAGAATGTAAAGGTAAAATATTTCACAACTGGTATAGTCCTGAAAATAAACCTAAAGCTGTGGCCAGAATTCCTAAAAATCTAATGAGGATACATTTCAAGGAAGAGATTCATTTGATGATCACTATGCTAAGCAGACTAGTTGGATTAAGAGATGGTAGAAAATGTGAGCCTTGGATATTCACTATCATAGAATTCATAAGAACTAGGGAAAAGGAACGAGGACAAATCCACTGGGCCAAGACCATTAGCACACCCATTTGGAGGCAAGCTATACAAAGACAACAGAAGATGTTGCCATTTTATATGTTTTCTTATGTGTTATACTCTTGTGCTACAGAAATCAGGCCTTACATTCATGGAATAGAAAGAGTAGGCAGCCTGGGAGGTGGTCCTAATCAAAAGTTGGTGTATGAACATTACCCTATCTTACAAGAGGAGAATGCCTTAAAAAATTTTGCTTTGGTGAATGATGTTTTTTATACATACCTGGTAAGAATATTGAGAGAAGAACCTGACAAGAGGTTATCTAAGGATGTAGAAAATGCAATTGGATTGCACAGTTCTTGGTTTATACAATTTGAACATTTTACTTATATAAGAACTGAGGGCTTTGAAGGGAAACCATTTATGTTGCCTAGATATCCATCTCACAAGCTAATTGTGTTGGAATTTTCAAGAAAAAACCTGAATGTTTTTAGGATGTACAAGAGAAAATTTAATAACAAGGGAAATGTGAGATTGCCTTGGGCTATTGGCAGGTATTCATGCTATAGTGAAGAAGTTGCAACATATTCAGAGCAGGAGTTGAGGTTTTATGGCTTTAAGGAATTTGATTTAGCAAGAAGATTCGATCCTTTCCACAGAATTCAAAATTTTGTGGATAAAAAATATAAGCAACAAGTACATATTGAAGATTTTTGGGCTGACTGCAAGAGTGACAGGGAGGTAAGAAAAAGAGCTCACAAAAGATTGACTATTGAGAAGATGAAATCTATAGGGAATATATATGTGCCCCCAGAGGTTTAGGATGATGACAGATTGTTACATCATAGCTATGCAGTAGCAAGGTTGGCTCCTATTACGGAGCCGGATTGGTCAAAAACATGGAGTACATCTCTGGATGAAATATCTGAACCAATAATATTATTTTCAAAAACATGGCTGAAGGATAAAATTGCAGAACTAAAAGCTGAAGGCAAAGAGGTCACTTACCCAAAGAAGGGGAGGAAAAGAAAAGTGGAACCTACTGAGGACTTGCAATGTTTCTATAGGAAGAAGAGAAAAATTTTTGAAGCCAAAATTGTGGAAAAAGACAAAAATGCCACATTAATGGATCTATATGCCTTAGGCATTACAATAGCAGTGGCATCTAATACTTTTGTTGATACAAATTCAATAAGCCATGAAGTGAGTGTAGAAGAGGCACAGGCTGCAAAAGGAGTAGCAGGACAACCAATTATGAGAGCAATACCAATAGGTTTGAATAAAGGAGAAACTTCTAAATCAGAGGGGGTAATTGGGGCACTGGAAGTAAGAGAAAAACTGAGCAACATATAGGGTGCTTCCACTTCTGTAGACCCCAGACAAACATTCATTAAGGTGAAGACAGAATTGGCTGGAGAGAAGTTGCAAGAATCAGAAACATACAAAGCCAAACAAGTTGCTGTGGAAACTGTGAATATTGACAACAGTGATAGTGAAGGAGTAATGTATAAAGGGAAAGAGATTGAAATAGAGGAAGACTCCAGTGACTTCATGAGTGAAGAATAAGAGTTAGGAAGTCAAGAGGAAATGGAATCTAAACACAATTTGGAACATAAAGAAGAGAAAGTATAGGAGGAAACAGGATCAGTAGATCCCTTTGATACTTTAGTGCCACCTGAAATTATTAAGGATGTGCAGGAGGAAGCACATAAAATTAAAGAAATTGAAAAGGAAATTAGAGAAGAAGAAACAAAACAAGAAACTTTAGGTGTAGATGCATAAAACATGCTAAACATGTATGATGAGCCAGGGGAAGAAGAGAAAAATACAGAAAACATGCAAGATCAAGAAGAAGAAGAAGAAAAAATAGATGAAAATAAACCTGATAAACAGGCAGAACAAGAGCGAGAAAAAGAATTAGCAAAAGAGGAAGCTGAAGAAGGGGAAGATACTGAGATGGAAAAAGAAGAAGAAGAGGTGGAATCAGAAGAACAGTTGAATAATCCAACAGAGCAAGAACCACTTCAGCAACAACAGCAACAAGAAGAACAACAAGTTACACCACAACAAGAAAAAAATTCCTAAGCAACAACAAGAGCAATAGCATGAATAGCAACAACAGGAAGAGGCTCGAGTAGAGAAACCTCATGAAGAGGTGATTGATGAAGATAAGGTTGCAAAAGGTGAAAAAGAAATCCCTACATGGTTGGGAAAAGAAATAAGAAAAGAGAAGAAAGAGGTACAATTAGTATCTATTGATATAAAAAGTTTGTTAGGAGAGAATACTACTCCGAGGAAAGAGAGGAGGAAAGCTAGAACCATGTCTGCTATTCAGAGAGGTCCAAGTGGATCTAGAACATTAAACCTAGCAATTCCTTAGAAAGAAAAGGCAAAAGGTGAGATTACATTGGAGGAATACAAGATATTAAATCTTGACCTTGGGCATAGTACAAGAGAACAACACATTGCTGAATGGGAAGATATGCACCAGGTGATAGCAGAAATGCTAAAGAAAGATAAGGATAAACAGGAACATTTAAAAGGACACATTGTCCAGCTGCAGCAATTCATTCAGGGGATATTTGATCCCAATGCAATAGTTCTTGATTTACCTACTAACATAGCAGTAGTGTCAAAAGAGGAGATAAAAGATATGGAAAATAAAAGGTTTAAAGCTAATATTTTTTATGAGTGGTTTAATGACTTCATGTAGGAGGGAAAGCAAATAATAAAGCAAGCTGTGGAAAGATGGAAGATAGGTTTAGAAGAGAAGAATAAATGTATGATATTAATACATAACTACCAGGTCTAAAAAGAAGAATCCAAATCAGAGATTGAGCAGTTGATGGAAATGGAAAGAAGAGCAGATGAATTGATTCATGAGGGAGCACTCAGTGTTGCATTCACGAATAAATTGTCAGGAGCAATAATGGAGATTCAATTTGAAGAAGATAATCTCAAAAGATGTACAACAATTATATAGGAGTTGGAAGAAAAAGTAGAAGACATGATAAAAATGCATAAAAAGATCATAGAAAGACTCCTACAGCATGAATGTGTTGAGATGCCAGCATATGGTTTGGAGAGGGCCTTAATAGAATTCAAGGCCATATTCACACCTTGTATAGAAAATCCTGATGCAATTCTCAGTAAGCAAATGATAGATACATTAATTGAAGAGCAGGCTAAAATGAACAAATACAAGAAGAAAAGAAGAGGCTCAGAGAATGAAGAGAAAAGGTTGAAAGAAAGGGTGGTGATGCAGGAATATATTTTAGCAAAAAGTCCAGGAGTAGACCGCACCTTTGTAGAAGGTTTAATTGATAATTTCAAAAAGTATTTGAAAAAGTAAGAAGGCAAACAAGTGTAAAGGTTTTTGAAAAAGGGTCAAGTAAAGATGCTTGGCGGGAAAGAGTCAACAAAGAGAAAGGGGAATCTTATTTTGTAAAGATTCCAATGGCATCCTTTGAGTGAGGGAAAAGATGCCAAGTAGATATTTTGGGCAGACAGTTAGAAATAAAAATACACCATTGATCAGAAATAGAAGGATCTCAACCATGGATTAAAGTAGTAGCCATAGCCATTTGAAAGTTCAAATGCTATATAAGAGACATGGCTTCTTGTATATTATCTACACAGGGATTTGTAGAGAATAGTATAGCAATTGTAATTCATTCTAAGACTTTGAATTAAAAGAGTATTTTAGCATAGAGGAGGTCGCCTGTGTCTACATTAAGGAACACGTGGAAATGTCTAGCTTTCTTATTGTATCTATAAAGTATTGTAAGTTTTTGTGAATTCAGTTAATAAAGCTAAGAGTCATACCTACATTGTAAACCATATATGGCTATGTGTTTTGAATATAAATGAATTTGGAAGTCTGCATCTATTTCTGAGTGTCTTCTAGCTCTTCTTTATATTTGAAATAGTTTCTCTTAAAGCTCTTGGATGCTTGTTTGTGAAAATATTCAGAACATTTGCATTTAATGATTTGATCTACTGAGTTAATTGAATTTACTATGATCTTTACCATGTGCATAACAGAGCATTTAGATCCTGTAGCAAGTGATGTTGAATTTGAATTTTCTCTAGCTTTTCCCAAACTTTGAAATAATTAGCTGAAACATAGAAATCTAAAAGAGATTGTCTAACATTTGAATGGATTAAAAGCAATTGAATTGATACTTGGCAATCTTTATACATATTGGAAAGGAAACGCTTGTTTTAACATAGATCATTCAGAGCTTTTGATGTATAGTAACAGATTTGTAGGTATAGATAATTTGGTGTTATTTGTAACATTTTGCATAAATAGAGTCCAGTAAGTCAGTAATCACCTTAAATCATGTAAGACCCCTTGCATATTACAGCTTCATAGTAACCTACTGAACTATCTAACAGGTCAAGACCTGACCGTATGGAAACTTGGGATTAAGTAATCTTAACTGATTTCTTTATATCTTTCAAGATAGTTAGGTTCATTTATGAATTGTAACTTTTGTTATAACTGTGTAAAAACAATCATCAACAAATCCCAATTTCAAAAAATTTGGATGGTGGAAAATGTTTAAAACTTCATTTTTCTATGCAAACCCTAGCCCCCTATTTTAGCAGGGCAGTATGCACTCAAAACCAAATAAATTTGATATAATTCCACTTCAAGACTCCAAACCACCTGAAAATCAAAGATAACTCACAAAGCTTTCATTTCCAACCAATTTCACCTTCTAACAGAGCCATATGGGTCGTACAGCGGTTGAAAATGAGAGAAAAAATAGTTAAAAATAGGGAAAACTAGGAAAAAAGGCAAGTTTCCTTATTTTAATTCACTTCCAACTGCACCATGAATACAATGAGGGCCTTTTCAATGTCTTTGCTCAGAAAATCAAGAGTTCATATTTGGAAATGCCATTTTTTGACCTTTGGCCTTCCTCATACCACTCTAACACAAAGCAAACTTGACAACTTTTAACTTCTAAAGCCTAGATGACCCGTAAACATTTTAATGGTCTTATTTTGACCTTATTACAACTTAAATGCATATGAACACACTATTTAAACTATATACCAACTATGTACAATATACACAACAATTGACCCTTCTTGACTAGGTGCTCCTGCACCAGCTGGGTCCACAACTATCCCCTTAGCTGAAATTATGTGGCCCAAGTATTGTATCTCCTTTTGAAAGAAAGTATATTTAGAAAGCTTGCCAAATAGTTTATGCTCTCTCAATCTCTAAAGAGCAATTCTTAAATGTTGTAGATGCTCTTCCTCATTCTTAGAATATATTAGAATTCCATCAAGAAACACTAGGACAAACTTCTCCAGACAATCCATGAACACACTATTCATAAGATTCATAAATGTTGCCAGTGCATTCGTCAACCCAAAAGGTAGGACAGTGAATTCATAATGCCCATACCTAGTTCTAAAGGCTATCTTATGTATGTCATCATCCTTCAACCTCAATTGGTGATATCCAGATCAAAGATCGATCTTGGAAAACATGGGTGCACCCCTCATTTGATCAAAAAGATCATCAATGTGAGGTAATGGGTATTTATTCTTAATGGTTTCTTTATTCAACATGCAATAATCTATGCACTACCACCATATTTCTTTTTCACAAATATGACTGGTGCTCCCCATGGTGACACACTGGGTCTAATCACCCCTTTATCTAACAACTCCTACAATTGAGCTTTTAGCTCCATTAGTTCTATAGTGGTCATTTTGTAGGGGGCTTTAGAAATAGGTTTTGATCCAGGAATTATATCAATGGAAAAATCAAAGCCTCTTTTAGGAGGTAATCCTAGTAGCTCATCTAGAAATATGTCCTCAAAATCTCTAAGGATAGGATACCTATCTATATCTGATCTTTCCTGACCTATGGACTCCTTCTTCCCAATTTCATCATATTTTTGAGATTTATAAAACATAAAGTCATCTTGGAAATAAGTTTCCCCAGTCTCATTTAGTTTTTCCATTTTGACAATGAAATGTTGGCATCCTTTTCTTTGTGCTCTTTTCATTTGTAAGGTAGAAATTTGTCTTAGTTTGACTTCCCTAGGTTTCCCTTGCAGAAAGACTTTCTTTCCTTAATCATCCAGACACCCTACTGATTTGGCATAACAATGCACTTTGGCTCAATGTCTCCATAGCCAATTTATCCCTAGGATAACATCATATGAGCCTAGTGGGGCTACATAAAGATTTACTTCCATGGCAAAGCTCAGAAGTTCAATCCTAGCCTCAAATAGGCATTGCTCTACCTAAGCCTTGGTGTGATTTGCATACTCTACAAACTAGTGTTTTCCATGAATCTAGCCTTTCTAGGAATTTTACTAACAATTTTAGAGGAAATAAAACCTTTGGTAGCACCAGTATCAATCAAAACTGAAATTAGATGTCCAAATAAAATACATGTTGTCTTAATGGGAGTTATTTGGTATTCGGCTTGCCTATTGTCCAAGGCTACGTGAATGCATTGTTGGAACACTGCTTGTTGAGAGAGTAGAGGGTTTCCTCTTTCTTGTGCTCCTTGTGTCTTGTTAGGACACTGGTTGGCATAATGCTCTCCGCCACAAGTGTAGCACCCTCCCACTGGTCCTTGCCTCTCCTGAGGTTTTCCAGAATTGTCCCCATTCTTCTTGGAGTAGTTAATACCCTTTTTGTCTCCCTTGGACTCAGTTTTCTTATGCTTGGTCCCCTTATCATTTTTCTCAGTATAATCCTGTTTCTTCCCCTTTTTCTTAGAGGATTGAGACCAATTGTATATCTTTTAGTTCCTTTGTCTATAAGCTGACATAACTTTTAGATTCTGTTCCTATTTGATGGCCTTTTCATAGACCTGATCCATTGTAGTAGGACCGTGAACATCAACCTTGTCCCCAATCTGGGTGTTCAATCCCATTATAAACTTATGAATGCAAAATTTTGCATCCTATTGGTACTGCGGCACATACTTCAATAGTCGAGTGAATTTTTCCCAATATTCATACACAGACATATCAGCCTGTTTCAGATTCTGAAAGTCTATAAGTTTCTCATCATAGAAAACTTGAGGCAAATATCTTTGCCTAAAAAGTTCTACGAATCTGTCCCATGTAAGGTGTACAAGCCTCAAGCCTAATTCCATCTTTTTGTTCATCCACCATGTGGATGCTTCACCTACAAGCTGGAATGTTCCCCATACTATTTTAGTGACCTCATTATAGTTTCTTTTGTCAAAATATTTTTCCATCTCCATAAGCCATGCCTCTACGGCATCTCGGCTGATGGATCCATCAAATTTAGGAGGCATGACCTTCTTCATGTCTCAGGATAGTTCCAAAGCCATATGGCTCCTCCTATCCTCTTCTTTCCTAGCCTCAGAGTCATTCTCTCTGTGCTCACTATGGGTGGTGTCATTATGACGTACGTCATCATCACCCCCATCATAGGCATCCCACCTGGGTCCTTGCAGACCCTTAACCTCCTATTCGAGAGTTTCTATCCTCATTCTTGTTTCTTTCAACAAATTCAGGATCTAGCCTAGCTTAGATTTAGACTGCCATGAAGGTGGTCCTTCATCCTGGCTATCTCCCATTATGGTTCTATTCTCAACCTTTGCTACAATCTACTTCTTCCTAAAGTTTGTAGATTAATCATAGATTAGTTTTTCCATGTCATTGAATTCATTCATAATACAAATCTATTCACATTCATGTAATCTTTAACAAGAAAGAAAAGATTGTCAAAAAAATTTCAGTTGCATTATAGTTTTCATTAGATTACATATAATCCACCAAAACTACAAAATTTTGTTTACAACTTGCTACTACAAGTCATTTATAGTTTGGGATAACTTCCCATATTCATTTCTCAACCTTGAGATTTATTATTTTAGCCTTAGGAAGTGAGGGTACACATAGGTACTCCTCATAATGTCCTTTGGTACATCAGAATCCTCAGGATTGTTTTCCATAGCTAGTGCTTTAGGTACAAAGGGTTCTACTAATGCATCAGTAGAGTTAAGGGCAGCCATCCTTTCTACTTTCCTTAACTCTTGCTTGATGCATTTCATGCCTTCAGCAAAGGTTTCCTCATTAGTTAACCATGCTCCTACTAGGCAGCCAGTATGTTCAAGTTTCCTCATCCTTGAGGCTCGTGCTTTTTCCTTCCAGAACTTAAGGTAACACCCTTTATTCATTACCTTCTTTATGGGTATTTTTCTAATTCTTACCATTATGGCATAGAACATCTAAACATTAGCATACTTAATGTTGGATACAAATAATCATCAAGTATTGAGCTCATAGGTCCATGTATTGAACCTGGTTGCTCTGATACCATATGAAACATCTCAATTCATAATACTCAAAAATTAATACAAATATTCATCTTAATCAAGAGATTAGTTAACAACATGATTATTGGAATCAAAGTTAAATAATAATGATTCATTATCATTTCAACAACTAAGCATGTTATTCTAAACAGAATATAACATAGCTTACAATTTCAATAATTAATTACATATTTTTAGTGAATATCTTTCACTATGTATGTACGAGTTATGCTCAAGGCATCATATATCAAATTATACATTACAATTGACCATCAAGTCATATAATGAAAAACATTGTATCTCGAACAAATGACATCTATCTTCATAAGCCTAGGCTTGTCTCATGCTTGGGAAGGAGAGCATAATCCTGGTGCTTTTCCAACAACCATGGACCTATGGTCTCCTATTCAAATTCCTAATTAGAAGTCACCCTACACTTCACGGAAGGGCTAGATATTAGTGATTGTTAGGTTATCCATCTGAGTATCTAGTGTTGTGTCCTTCATAGTGCCTCTCAGTCACACAACTATAGATCCACTCTAAATATGTATGACACTACTAGAGACACCATGTTGTCTAGAGCACTATGGACTGACAATGCATTCAGAGATGGATGCATTACTTTGGCCAAAGATTTACATACATGAATGTTACGCAATGAATGTTGTCATATGTCAACCACCTTGACTTGACTTATAAGATATCATGTCCTATAGTTTATATTTTGACCCTTCTTAGTCTAGATCAATAAGTTCTAAAATGTCTGTCCTTTTCTTGGACATTCGACTTCTGTCTTGATATCTCATTCTTAGGGTTCTTGTTGCTTAAGATACTGGGAACTAGAGACTCCATGTCACTTTGTCCCATGTTTGTTTACAAAAAAAAATTAAATCATGTTCTCCACACTCAACCATAGAGGCTTGGTGTTGGCTATTGTTTACCTCAACTCAGGTTTTATCATTAAGTGATAATTTCAACTAGTGAACTTGTAAAGACTCATAGAGTTGATTTCCTTTAACTAGGTTCTTTTTCAAGAGACCTTGATTCCAAATTCTTAAAGAAGAAACTTAGCCATTCAAGAAGCAGGCATTCATGTACTATGACAAAACATATTATGTCGATATGACTCAACCCATAGGAGTAAAAAGATAATAACATGACCATATGAGACTTCTCATTACCATGAGAAACATTATAATATCAAGTATATTACATGCACAAAGGACTCATTACATGCAGTCAATGTTTTGCATCTTTCACTTCGAGGTGATAGTGTTAATATTAATAACAATGGTTTCAAAAGAGAGTTTTTCATCAAGACTGAATCAACCATTATCATAATAGGGTTCGTACTCTACCTACTATCATAAGCAAAGTTCTAGTGATCAAATGCATGATTCTAGGCTCTCAGCTATCATAGTTATTTAAAATGCAGTCACCCTTTTAGGCTTTATAGTTTAAACAAAGACTTTGAGCCTTCACAGCTACCATCCAAGCATTATGAAATATCATAACAAGTTCAGGGCTCAAAAGCTATTTAAAAAAAATGATAACCCTATCGGGCTTTAACATAGGTGTTAAATGATAATATTTATCCCATTGACACCGTCATCATATGATGACAGCAAAAATAAAAATTTTATGCAGATTTTAGTTCTTTGTCTAATGGCTCGCCGTGAGCTTCATGCATTCTGCATATGTTACCTAATCAAGTGACCAAGGTTTATATGTATACATAGAAGTGTACTTACGACCATAACAATGATAAAAGAAACAATTATTCACTTCCTTAATACACAACAAACAAATAAGAGTTCATTATGGCTTTGTAAGCCACATAATAGCATTACATTCCTGAACATGTCGACACCGTTGACTCTTTCTCTCATATGCACGCTAGAAGACTTATAATAATAAGGATATTGGATATAGAATGCAAAGCTTCAGTTTTATACCTGAACTAGAGTTTTCTCGAATGTAATGGCTAACTCAAGGTTTACTCAGTTCTTAGCTCAGCTTTCTCGAGCTTCTGTTGTAACCACGGTGTCCCTGCACGAAGAAAACTATCTCTATCTCTCCTTCGAGAGTCATATCTCCTAGCAACACACACCAGAGACAACTTAGAAAACAATAATGCCCAGCTAAAAAGAAAACGAGAAAGTTAAGTCTCCTCCCTTCCAATTGGTGATAACCAATTCTATATGCATGCATGCCAAAAATAGGATTATCTTTCCTAAGATTTGGCTTATCACCTTTCCATCATTCTATTGGTTGGTAAGGATAAAGGCATGGAAATAGGGCTTACTCAACCGCCATCCTCCTTCCCATTCCTCATGGGTGATGACTGGGTGAGTGCCCCCACCATCAATAACAACATTAAATAAAATGATAATATGATTATCAATCATATTCGGCCTCAAAAACAAAATTCAGCCAAATGAATTATGTATATAAATATACTTACACACTTATCTAAGGGTTAAGGGATACACATAAGTGTTAATAATATCAACTCTATTAGCTAGGTTCACATACTTATGATGCAACTACGGGGTTGAGCATTGCTCCCCTAGAAAACATCGGTCACCCCAAAACATAGATAATCAAATAAACATAGACTCTAAGCAAAATGTGGAAAAAGAGCATGGAACCAAAGGGTCCCTAGCAACCTTACTGAAATCAACAAACAACTCAACATGATGTCCTTGCGACCAATGTCTTTTTGACAATATAACAAAAAATAAAAATATCAAGTAAAGTCTAATTGACCAGTCAAGAGAGAGAGAGTGAATGTAACTCACCCTAATAGAGAGAGCTAAATAGACAAGGTATGATACTAAGATGATTAATTAACCCCTTTTTCCCAACATCTAACTCTTCCTCCAAGATGATACTCTCCTTCCTTCTTCGAAGGACGTTGCATTTTTTTATTCACACTCAAGACCATAAAATCATGATCAGTGCATCATCATCTATTTAACAATTCAAATTAATTAAATATTCATATGAAAAATTAGTTTCATAACTAAATATCATCAATCGTTAACCTTATAATCAAGATTTAAATAAGATATTTCCACATTATCAAATTACTTAACTATGATTAATCCTCCTGATTACGATGCAAGGTTAAGATTAGGTCTAATTGTAAGTTGGGGATGTAACATATCTCACCCCATAAGAATCATCTTCCTTGTTGATTAATTGTCTTAATAGTTAATCAACATAATAAGAAAATGTTTCAAGAGCATAATAAATAAGTTTTTCAGAAAAGATGAGGAAATCTAGCATGAAAATCATCATAGTTTTCGCAGGTGGTATTTTCCTCTACAAATTGGTCCACTGGACCTTGCACTATGTTATCTTTTTGTTATGTAAGCATAGCTGACACGTTTCGAGCACCTTGATGGGCTCGATCACCACCACCCCTAGGTCCTTCAGCTATATAGCATTCCAATCAAGCATAGGAATTTGATAATCAACAGTATTAAACTTTTTCAAAAATGAAACATGAAACACATTTTACATCATGGCAAGGGCTGGCAATAGAGCAATTTTGTATGCTACTGGGTTGACTTCTTCGAGAACGTCAAAAGGACCCACGTATCTTGGTGCCAGTTTGGACATATTTCCAAATTTAATGGAACTCTTCTGAGGTTTTATCCTTAGGAGAACTTTCTATCCCACTATGAAATGCCTTTTAATGTGCTTAGCATCTGCATAACTCTTTTGTCTATCATTGGCTTCCGTTAACCTTCTCTTAATCAGATGGACTTTCTCTTCCATCTCTAACAGAATTTATGGACCATGGCTAACCCTATCTTCCATCTTGTCCTAGCTTATAGGGGTTCGGCACTTCCATCCATATAATGCCTCAAATGGAGCCATCTTAATAGTTGAGTGATAGGAATTGTTGTAGGCAAATTCCACTAGAGGAAGATAATCCTCCCACTTGTATTGCTGATCCACGCAATACATCCTCAATAAATCCTCCAGTACTTGGTTCACCCTCTCAGTTTTTCCATCTGTGTTAGGATGATAAGTAGAGATTATATTCAACTAGGTTCCAAGTGAAGACTATAAGGTTTTCCAAAACCTCGATCATGCATCCCTATCTAAGATGATTTTCTCAGGAATGCCATGCAGTTTGAAAATCTCTTGAACAAATTTTTGACCAATGATGGGTGCCCCATCCATCAAGTTCCCAAGTATAAAATAAGTAGCTTTGGTGAGTCTATCCACCACAACTAATATAGCATTGTGCCTGTTCCTTGACATAGGAAGCTCTTGCACAAAGTCCATGCTTATAATTTGTCATTTCCACTTAGGAATTTCATGAGGGTACAAGAGTCCTGCCAGGTGATGGTGTTCTGCCTTCACCCTTCATTCCTTTCTAGAATATAGGGGTTTCACATCAGAAAGTAACTTTGTTACTCTAGGATGCATAGAATATGGTGTAGAATGAACCACTTTCCATACCATATTCCTTAACTCTACTGAGTTAGGTACATACATCCTTCCTTTAAACATTAATAACCCATCTAGTTCAAAGTTGAATCCTTCATATCTCAGACTTTGGGGGTTTTCTTCAAGGGCTTGTTTTACTTGCTCGTAAAACTCAACTCCCTTAGATTTTTGTAACACCTGATTCCTAAAATAAGAATGTATGGAGATCATGGAGGACATGTGTCTTCTCCAACTCAAAGCATTTGCCACTTGATTTTCTTTTTCTTGAATATATTTAATCTCGAAATCATAATCCGAGATGAATTCCAACCATCTTCTTTGCCGATCATTAAGATGTGGTTGAGTGAATAGATATTTGAGTCCTTGATGATCTGTTTTTAACTCAAAAGGTTTCGCGAGTAAGTAGTGTCTCCACATTTGCAGTGCATGAATGACTACTGCCACTTCCAAATCATGTGGGGCATAATTTTGTTCATAGTTGTTCAGTTTAGAAATTCATATGCAATGACCTGTCCATCCTAGACTAGTACACCACCTAAGCCTTCTCCTGAGGCATCAGTAATGACTACAAATTAACCCTTTGGGTCAGGTGTTAGAGTTGTCTATGATTGGAGCCACCCAGGATCTAGGACTTCATGAAAGAATGAGAGAGATCAAATGAAAGAATAATGCTATTCTATCAATGAATGTAAAAGATTGTTGTTGTTACAATGTACATGATATGCCTTGCTTATAAAGGCAAGGTGAGAGCTAGAAAGGTGGAGTGGAAAGTGGAGATATTCCTACAACATGTGTCAATTAGAGGATGATAACTAATTGCACATGTGGAGGATAAGATAACTCACTCCAACTATCAACAACTCAACACACAACTAGACTCAACTAGGCACAACTAGACATCTAGAAGACTCACTAACTCAACTTAACATGTGTGATTAATGTGTGATGTGTGAATATTATTTAACTAGTAAATAGTTAAGTAAGATGAATTATCCACACAAGGGTAAACCGGTTAGGTGATAACCCTGTTCACACCAACACCCCCCCTTAAGTGCAACTTAGGGAGTAGCTGACAAAGCAAGATGCAAAGATAGATGGGTCCTGGCTACTAGGCCATGTTAGGTACCCATGTACAACAACTCTTAAGTGGAGAAAAGGAGAAAACCTCATGGGAAAAAACTCCTCTCCAAAAGTGAGAATGTATGAAACAATAAAAGTGAAAGAAGTGATAGTAGGAGGACTCAGCATGACCCCCCAAGGACAACTTATATCACATATGTATAATCAAATACCCCCCCATAGGAGAGAAAGTGTGAGACTATAGGTCCCCCCCACAATGAAGTAGCTCTTGTGCCAATGGTAAATGCCTGAAGATGAACACTAGAAAGTGTCCTATACTTGCAAACAATATTTCTCCCCTTAGGAAGAAACAAGTCCAAAGGTAGATGTCGAAGAAACTCCATCTCAAGGTATGAAGGGAAAAGCCTCATGATGGATGATGTCTCTAAAAACTACTAAAGTGTCCACATGTCAGAATAAAAGAATGGCACTATGCAATGAGGTGTGACCAATCCAAAATCCTGGGTAGACGCATGAAGAACAAACTCCAAAGACAAAGTAGATGGGATAACAGTTATACTGTAACTGTCATCAAAGAGGAGAGATATCCCCTCAAGTGTGTCCTCCAAATCTGTAATATGAGATTCACAAAACAAGTCTGATATACCTGCCAAGAAACTATCCCACAAAGCTATGTCTGAAAGACATGTATGATCCTGCTCAACTGAAGTAGAAGAAACCATGTCAATGTCAATCTCTGAAGAAGAAGGAGGTTGAGGTGATGGAAGCTCAGCACTAGTCTCATGAACCAAAGAGGGTGAAAGAACACCAAGGTTCAAGTGCCCAAAATTCTCCTCAGAAACATGATTCACACTTGATGTATGAGTGTGAATGTCAATCAATGGATCTACATCATCAGAAGAAACAAAATGGGAGAAAGTATACAAGTGAGATGCATGATCAGCCATCCCAACAACAAAGATATCTCTGCTCTCCAAGTCCCGTATGATCACTGAATAAGGAGTGAACTCAACTATCTTTCTTGCACCATAATGAGTAATCTGGTAGATGGAAAGGAGATTGGTTGACAAGGAAGGTACACACAACACATTGTTGAATGTACTACTCTCACCAACATCAATAGTTCCTTTACCAATTACATTCATGTATGTGTTGTTACCCATCAAAATAGGTGGCAAAGTACATGACTCAAATGAAGAGAACATCCCCTGTGAAGAAGCCATATGATGAGAAGCTCCAGAATCAAGAAGCCACCTCTCTGACTGAAGACTTGTAGAAGCAAAGAGTACATGTCCTTTTCCTTTGTATGTCCCATTTGCAATGTCTGCTGTCCCTATGTGTAGATGATGATGGTGTCAAAGAATAGGATGTAGTAGGGGATGATGATGGCATTTTGATGTTGTGCTTTTGAATAATGTGAGTCAACTCATGAATTTTCTTCTCATAACACTTATGCTCATCATGTCCTAGTTTCTTGCAAAATGCAGATTTTGGTCTCTCCTTCTTAGATGATTCCTCCTTGGGAGAGGATGAGGACTTAGGTGATTTGGTTTACTCTTTTGCTTGCTCATTGTTCTTGAGATCCTTATTTTTCTGTTTCTTTCCTTTGCTAGTTGAATGCTTTTGATCCTTAGTACCTTGACTAGAAAGAAGTGCTTGAGGTCTAGGAGACTTCAATGTGCCCATGTGTACTAACTTAGCTTGCTCTCTTGTGAGTGATGCAGCAAACTCATCAAGTGAAGGCATTGTGAAAGCTTTCCCAAGTGCATCCATTGTAGCATAAAAGGTAGAAACAAAAACTGAATAGTCAGGACCAAGCTTGGCAAGGATTGAAAGAATCAATTGAGTGTCCTCTTTCTCAATTCCACATTGTTTGAACTGCAATATAAGTGATTTTAGTTTTGTGAAGAAGTCTTGGATGCTTGTAAAATCAGTTGGATTCAAACCAATTAATTCATTCTCCAATTTGAAACCTCTCATTGTATCTTGTTTACCAAAGAGATTTTCTAAGGTAGTCCACACTTCATTAGGTGTTGTACAAGATTCAATATGAAAAAGAAGGTTAAGAGAGATAGAAAAGCATAATGTTCCATAGGCTTGATCACATCTATTATACCATTTTCTCTTTTCTGCAGCTGCAGTTGGTTCAATTTCTGTACCCATTGTTACTCTATGAATTTTCAAACTTCTTAAATGAATCTCCATTTTAGTTTTCCACTTATGATAGTTATATGGTGTGAGTAGAGGAAGTTTGTGTGAATCCATGATGCAAGAGTACAAAAAAGAACACAAGACACCCCTGTTACTCAATCAAAGAGATCACCCCCTAAAAAAGAATATTTGTGGTACTTTATACTTAGTGCGATTTACAACTGTCCTCAAGGGACCAAATTTGGGAAAGTATGAAAATATCTTAAAAACAGAGATCCAAGGGAGATTGCAATTGCTCACAGTGATTAACCACATCAAATAGATCCCTTCAAAACAAGTTTCACTTCCTCAAGTGTCAGAATGCCCAAGTTATCACTCAAAAGCCAAAAAATTAACAAATGAAATAAAATCAACTTGGAGATGAATCTAAAAAAAGTACACAAATGGATTTGAAGAGCTCCTAAATACTTTTCTGATGCCACAAGAATCACAAAAATTAGAGATTGTGGCAAAAAGTTGTGAGCTCAGAAGCGAAAAATGAAGATCTATCTTCAAACTATTGTAGCAGTCACCTGTAGTAGAATTTTAGAAAAATACTAACACCATTGTGAAGTGCTCTTTGTCAGCTTTTCGATGATATCTTGTTTGCCTGATTTTTCCTCCGTGGGTAAAAGTTATGCAAAAAAGAAAAAAAGCCCCTATTTAGGGCTTTGAGGGGCAAAAATGGCCCCCTTGCTGACGCAGTGCTGACGTCAGCAGAATATTCTTGAAATATTCCTTTTAGCCAAAAAAATGCCTCCCAGAAAAGCAAAAAAATGCCAAAAAACTACCCTTCTAGGTACAAAACCACCGTCAGAGGGTGAAAACTGCCTGTTTTGTGGGCGAAACAGCCGCTATTTCTGGCGAAACCATTTATTGTGCTAGCAAACCACCTTACAAGAGTCAAAACCACTGACTAGCATGAGATGAGGCCATGGTTTGTAAGATTGATGGGCAGTTTGCTTTGGAAGAAGGCCACCAGATGTTGATATGTGTGGTCACCGGGAGTAATTATGGATGGCAGTTACCAGCAAGATCTTGGACACCGTCGGGAGATTATTAAGATGGCCCCTGACGAATCCCGTGAATTGGCAGTTTTGAAACCGCTATGAGTTTTGAACAATTTCTAGTTAAGCACAAGGCAGATTATGATGACTACCAGCTAATGGTTGTAGACTACTAGTATATGATAGGCTGTCGACGATCTTTTACCACCAATCGGAGACCACTGGTGGTTGGTTTCCACTATTGAAGGCCACGATTTTGTGATACCACCGGGCAACTGAAGATTGCCATGAATGTTTCAGATCACTGGAGATGGTGGATCGGTCACTGAACTATGTGCAGAGACTGCCTGAGGTTTTGATTAACCATGACCAATGAGGCTCCAGGAATACACCGTTAGGTAAATTTGCACAGTCCGCCGAGAGTATTAGCAGATTTACGGTTTAAAAAACTAACCATTGAGTATTGACGGCCGATGTGGGGAAAGTCAGATCCTACCAAAATGGGAAGTATGAATGTTGAATGTCAAAATGTCCATGGTTCGGTGGATGCTAAGCTGCCGACTGGTTTTTAACACTGCCAAAGATTAAAGATCCCACCACTTGTTTAGATAGTCACCGGTAATGGTATGTAGACTGCCATCTGGCATGTAGGATCTTAAACTGTTGGAAGTCAATGCTATCACTAAAAATATCTGTGACGGCTAGTGAAGATTTGTCATTGGATGGAGGATAAGCGGGTCCCATGCTAGGTGGTGCCCACTAGATCTGTCGATACCTGCCTCTGTGCAAGTCTTCTCAGAGGGTACTTTTTACCCAAACACAAATATACTTCGCAGAAAAAATAAAAGACCAGCAAACAAAAAACTTTTTATGTGATGACTATTGATTTGCCCAGATTCACTGATGCAGGTGCCATGCAGATAGAGATTCCTTTAGAATATGCCACTGATGCAGAGAATATTCTCTGCGATAGATCTGTATGGCCGGGAAGTAAAGAAATTTTGCCTCTCACTGCAACTTTGTCCAATCTAGATGATTTTACAGTTGATCCTTACTAATTTGGCTGCTCCAGATGCAATGGCGGTGTCTGATTTAGGCCAAGCTACTCAGAAATTGCTAGTACCTCCTGAATCACACCAAAGAGCCTCAAATTGAAACCCTCATCAATTTTGCCTCCGATGTCTGATTTGGACAAAACAAAAGGTGGTCTTGACTATTTCAGCTGCTCCGGACGCAATGGTGAAGTTTGATTTGAAACAACATGCACCAAAATACAGCTACATTACAAGGGCAAGATGGGGAAACCCTCACAAAACTGGTATTTCTATCAAGTCTTTTTGATTCTCCAGGTCATCATTCGATGCAAGAGAAGAGCATACTCAACTATCAAGATCCACCATGAATTGCACTCAAGATCTCTCAAAAAATGGCTAACACAAAGTGATTCTTCCTAGAGCTTTGATACCATGTTAGAGTTGGCTATGATTGGAGCCACCTAGGATCTAGGACTTCATGAAAGCACAAGAGAGATCAAATGAAAGAATAATGCTATTCTATCAATGAATGCAAAAGATTGTTGTTGTTACAATGTACATGGTATGCCTTGCTTATAAAGGCAAGGTGAGAGCTAGAAAGGTGGAGTGGAAAGTGGAAATATTCCTACAACATGTGTCAATTAGAGGATGATAACTAATTGCACATGTGGAGGATAAGATAACTCACTCTAACTATCAACAACTCAACACACAACTAGACACAACTAGACTCAACTAGACACAACTAGACATCTAAATGACTCACTAAGTCAACTTAACATATGTGATTAATGTGTGATGTGTGAATAGTATTTAACTAGTAAATAGTTAAATAAGATGAATTATTGACACAAGGGTAAACCGGTTAGGTGATAACCCTGTTCATACCAACATCAGGTACTTTCAAAATTGGTGTTGAAGTCAATTTTTCCTTTAGTAGGTCAAAGGCCTCCTGGCACTTTTTTGACCACTCAAATCCCTTGCATTTTCTCTACAAGGAAGTTATAGGATATGCAATTTTAGAAAAGTTTTTCACGAACTTCCTATAATAACTTCTCTCAACCTCTAAAGAACAATTGTTAAATGTTGCAGATGTTCTTCCTCATTCTTAGAATAGAGTAGAATGTCATCAAGAAACACTAGGATAAACTTGTCTAGACAGTCCCTGAATACAGTGTTCATAAGATTCATAAATGTTGTCGATGCATTTGTCAACCCAACAGGTAGGATAGTGAATTCATAATGCCCACACCTAGTTCAAAAGGCTATCTTATTGATGTCCTCATCCTTCAAAATCAATTAGTGATATCCAGACTAAAGATCTATCTTGGAAAACATAGTTACACCCTTCATTTGATCAAAAAGATCATCAATGTGAGGTAATGGGTATTTATTCTTAATAGTTTCTTTATTTAGCATGTGGTAATCTATGCACAACCACAAAGTTCCATATTTCTCATTCACAAATATGATGTGTGCTACCCATGGTGACACACTGGGTCTAATCACCCCTTTATCTAATAACTCCTGCAATTAAGCTTTTAGCTCCATTAGTTTTGTAGTGGTCATTCTATAGGGGGCTTTAGAAATAGGTTTCGATCCAGGAATTATATCAATGGAAAAATCATAGGCTCTTTTAGGAGGTAATCCTAGTAGCTCATCCAGAAATACATCCTCAAAATCTCTAAGGATAGGATCCCTGTCCATATCTAATCTTTCCTAACCTATGGACTCCTTCCCAATTTCATCATGTTTCTGAGATTCATAAAACATTAAGTCATCTTGGAAATAAGTTTCCTCAGTCTCATTTAGTTTTTCCATTTTGACAGCGAAAAGCTAGCATCCTTTTCTTTGAGATCTTTTCATTTGTAGGGCAAAAATTTGTCTTAGTTTGACTTCCCTAGGTTTCCCTTGTAGAAAGACTTTTTTTCCTAAATCATCCAGGCACTCTACTGATTTGGTATAACAATTGAGTTTGGCTCGATGTCTCCATAGCCAATTTATCCCTAGGATAACATCATATGAGCCTAGTGGGACTACACAAATATTTTACTTCCATGGAAAAGCTCAGAAGTTCAACCCTAGCCTCAAATAGGCATTGGTCTACCTAAGCCTTGGTGTGATTTACATACTCTACAGACCATGTGTTTTCCATGAATCAAGCATATCTAGGAATTTTACTAGCAATTTTAGGGGAAAGAAAACATTTGTCAGTACCAGTATCAATCAAAATTGAAATCAGGAGTCCAAATAAAATACCTATTGTCTCAATGGAAGTTATTTAGTATTGGTCTTGCATGTTGTCCAAGGATGCATGAATGTGTTGCTGGAATGCCACTTGTTGAGAGGGTAGAGGGTTTTCTCTTTGTTGTGCTCTCTGTGTCTTGTTAGGACACTAGTTGACATAATGATCTCCACCACAAGTGTAGTACCCTCCCATTGGTCCTCACCTCTCTTAAGGTTTTCCAGAATGGTCCCCATTCTTCTTGGAGTAGTTGTTGCCCTTTTTCTCTCCTTGGACTCAGTTTGCTTATGCTTGGTGCCCTTATCATTTTTCTCATTATAATCCTATTTCTTCCCCTTTTCTTAGAGGATTAAGAGGATTGAGACCAATTGTATCTCTTTCAGTTCCTTTCTCTATAAGTTAACATAGCTTTTAGTTTTTGTTCTTATTAGATTGCCTTTTCATAGACCTGGACCATTTTAGTAGGACTGTGAACATCAACCTTGCCCCCAATCTAGGTGTTCAACCCCATTATAAACTTCTGAATGTGGAATTTCTCATCCTGTTGGTACTGCAACAGATACTTCAGCAGTCAGGTGAATTTTTCCTAATATTCATTCACAAACATATAAGCATGTTTCAGATTCTGAAAGTCTATAAGTTTTTGATCATAGAACAGTTGAGGCAACCATCTTTACCTAAAAAGATCTATGAATTTGTCCCATGAAAGGATTGTAGGCCTCAAGCCTAATTCCATCTTTTTGTTCATCCACCATGTGGATGCTTTACTTGCCAGTTGGAATGCTCCCCATACTTCTTTAGTGACCTCATTATACTTTATGATTTCAAAATATTTTTCCATCTCCATAAGCCATGCCTCCACGGCATCTCTGCTTATGGATCCATCAAATTTAGGAAGCATGACCTTCTTCATGTCTCATGATAGTTCCAAAGATGTATGGTTCCTCCTATCCTCTTCTTTCCTAGCCTCAGAGTTATTCTCTCCGTACTCACTATGGGTAGTGTCATTATGACATACCTTGTCATCAACCCCATCATAAGCATCTCGCCTAGGTCCTTGCTGAGCCCTGACCTCCTATTCGAGAGTTTCTACCCTCATTCTTGTTTCTTTTAACAACGTCAGGATCTAGTCTAGCTTAGATTCAGAGTGCCCTAAAGGTGGTCCTTCATCTTGGCTATCTTCCATTTTGGTTCTAATCTAAACCTTTAGTGCAATCTACTTCTTCTTAAAGTTTGCAGATTAATCATAGATTAGTTTTCCATGTCATTGAATTCATTCATAATACAAATATATTCGGATTCATGTAATCTTTAACAAGAAAGAAAAGATTGTCAGAATTTTTTCAATTGCATTATAGTTTTCATTGGATTACATATAATCCACCAAAATTACAAAATTTTGTTTACACCTTACTAGTACAAGTCATTTATAGTTTGGGATAACTTCCCATATTCATTTCTCAACCTTAAGATTTATCATTTCATCCTTAGGAGGTGAGGGTACATGCAGGTACTCCTTCACAATCTCCTTTGGTACATCAGAATCCTTAGGATTGTTTTCCATAACTGATGCTTTAGGTGTAGAGGGTTCTGCTGATGCATTAGTAGAGTTAAGGGCAACCATCCTTTCTTCCTTCCTTAACTCTTGCTTGATGTGTTTCATGGCATCAATGAAGGTTTTGTTGATGATTGTTTTAACACAGTCAAAACAATAGTTAAAATTCACATAAAATGAACCTAACTAACTTGAAAGATATGAAGGAATCGATTAAGATTCGCTTAATCCCAAGTTTAATATGGTCAAGTCTTGACCTGTTGGGCAAATTTAGTAGGTTGATGTGAAGTTGTAATGTTCAAGGGGCCTTACGTGATTTAGGGTTTCTCAATGGTTTACTAGGCTCAAACTATGCAAAAAGATCATAAAAAAAGGTATGTTGTTCATTATTTTGCATAAAAGTGTTACTGTGTTGTAAAAGCTTTAAAGGGCTTTCTTGAATTATTGCAGCTTTCTCCTCTTTAATATTATGAAAACTGTCTACTTTTAACTCTGTTGTTTATGCTTTTCAAATATGAGACAAATTTCCTTCAAATTTCTATATTTTAGGCTAAGTATTTTAGATGGGTTGGGAAAAGTTAGAAAGATCTATACTAAACTTCATTTAATCTAGTAAAAGGATCTAATTGTTCTATTATGCACTTTATAAATCATACAGTAACTTGATCAAATCCACAGACAAAAACATTAGATGTAAGTTCTGAGCATTTACACAAACATACATTTAAGATTGCAAGCTCTAAGAGAAAATGTTTCAAACACAATGAAGAGCCAGAAAACACTCAGAAGATAGATGCAGAATTCTAGATTCAATTGTATTAGAAACAAATAGTCATATAAGATTTACAATGTCTGAATGACTCTTAGCTTCATTGATCAAATTACATAAAACTTACAAGCTTTATAGATATAGCAAGGAGGCAGGATGTTCCACACGCTCCTTGTTGCAGACACAGGCAACCTCCTTCTACTCCTAAATGCTATTCTAAGTGCTACTTTTACAAAATTCTTGCTGCTACAAATCCCTATGTAGCCCCTTTGTAAAGTTTTACAGTGTAAAGAGGCACAATATATAGACTTTGATTGTCCTCAATACAGCTCAAAAAACCCTAGTTAAAACCCTGGTTCAAACCTCTAGTTACAACATTAAATGGTGGAGAACCAGTCTCCCAAAAAAATATCTCTGAGCATACATAAAATCTAGGCAAAATATGCCCTTTTGGAAACCCTAGCAGCTCAATAATAACTTTTGTGGTCTACTGTAAGAATGTTTCCATCTGCATTTTGTCTTTATCAATGAAGACCTTTGACTTCTTCACCCTTCATCCTTATCTTCCTCTGCTCCTGAGATCTGATTTCCTCCTCCATGATGTCACCACCATTAAGTTTTAGCTCCTTCCTCAATTGCAAACCTACAAAAATAGACAAGCAATAAGTACCACTTTACCCAGTAAATAGCAGGAAATTAAAACACTCGTTAAATCAAGGTGTGAGTGTGTGATTACAGAAATCAGGCCCTAAATCTGTGAAAATCATGTGTTTCAAATGCATATTCAGTGTTAAAACCAATCGGGTCAACCATCGCTGACTAGGAAATATGCATTCAGGCTCAAAATGCCTCAAAAACCCTATCGCTTCACCTTCCCGCTCATTTCCTTGTTTAAATTTTTGTATTTTCTGATATATAAGCTGGGCGTGATACATTCAATATATCAGATTTGAATCTGTTTTGAATTTCAGCTTGTATGTATGTAATGTATATCGACTTGTATATCACAATATACAAATGCAAAAAAATATACAAGCACTTAACTCTATTTTATAACTTTTCAATTCCGCTCAATGTATATTTCGATGCATATTGGCTTGTATGTTCTAAATATACATTCAAACTTTCATACAAGCGCTTAACCAAATTTTAATTTCTCTTCGATTCTGCCTTGTATGCACCCTACAATGTATGTTATCGATCATGCATGTGCTCAAATTATTCAACGATTTCTCCATATTGAATTCTCCTTTGAAATCCAGCCTGTATGCATAATGAAATGCATATCGCAATGTATCCTTGATTTACAAGCCGGATGCAATACAATGTATTCATTGGATTCTAACTTCTTTAGGATCCCGACTTGTATGCATAATGAAATGTATGTTTTGGAACATACATACAAACGCGAAGATACAACGATTTAACTCTCCTTAATTCCCCTTTCACGTCTGCGCAATGTATAAGTCATTGTATATTGGCTTTGTATGTCAAAATATACAAAGCACAAAAATATACAAATCCTTAACTCTTTTCAATAAGTCTGTCGAGTCTGCGCAATGTATCTCCACTTTGTATGTTTTGGAATGTATGTATATCGAAACATACATACAAGTCGAAACATACAAAGACTTAATTCCAATTCATAAATGTTTTGGATCCACCGCTTGTACATTTCGATGCATATCGGTTTTGTATGCGAGATACATACAAAGTGCAAACATACATTGAATTAACTCTTTTTAACTATCTTTTGCATCTGCGGCTTGCATAATGTCTTTGTATATCCTCAATATACAAAGCACAAAATATGCAATGACCTAACCATGTTCAATAACTTTTTTGAGTCTGCCCGATGTATATAGCCCTTGTATATTTCATTGTATGTTACTCAAACATACAAGCCTGCAGACATACAACAAATTAACCCTGTTTCAATAACATTTGAATTCTGTGCGATGTATATGCCTTGTTCATTTTACCTTGTATGTTTCGACCTGCCAAACATACAACGTGAGATACATGCGACGGAACTCAAACATTTATTCATTTCAACTCTAAGTTATTTCGGGTCCACCTTGTATGTATTAAAATGCATGTATTAATATACAAGGTGCGAAATATATAAGGACTTTTCATTATTTCATAGCCATTTCAGGTCTGCCCCTTGTATATTTCATTTGTATGTATCCTCCGATATACAAAACCCACTTCCGTGACCCTGTATGTGAACGATATACAAGAGACTTGGTATATGCATGACACGACATATAAACTACTTTGTATGTGTAACATACAAAGGCCAATCATACAAAAAAAGTCAAATGCATATGCAACCCGAAATGTAAAAAATGGCTAAGTATAAAACAAACCTTTTGCATATACAAATGACCTTGTATATGAATAGTGATATACAAAGGCCTTGGTATACAAGTGAACTTGCATACAAAGGGCCTTATATATGCAATTTGATATACAAGAAGGCTTGTACATACAAACAACAAACCCTTTCCTTGTACATTTTACCAAAATGATCATAACTTGCAAAATATGGCGAATTTTAAGATGGTTCAAAAAGCAACCCTAGCTCATTTTTCACAAGGAATCCAACCATATCATGCCCTTGTACTGAAAATAAATTTTTTCTCTAGTTTTAAGAAAGTTTGCAAATTTAACCCTCTTTTCCCTTTTACCACCAAGCAAAACAACACACACAACCAAAAAGCAAAAAACCACAACAGGGGTCCTCATTTTGCTAAGGGGTAAAATGGGGCATGTTGTGAACATCACAACAACTAACAAAAAAATTAAATTCAAAGTATTTAAGAAAACTAAATGAAATAAATCCATAACTTCCAACTATCTTTCCTGCAAATTATTATTCATCTTGAGACCTAAGGTATTCAATAAGGGTGCATGAATTTTTACTTTCAGTTTAAGTGTGTGCACGTGATTAATTATCCTCATCTTGAAGATCGGTTGAACAAACCAGTCACTGATATTAGCCTACGTAGTTGAGGATATGCCCTCATAGCCGACTGGATAGAGCCTTGCTACCAGCGAGCATCTATAGCCCTGGCAAGGTTATCGTTACAATTCTCCTAAGTAGAGCCCCACTGCCAGTGAGCGTCCATAGCCCCGGTAGAGTTACTTAGATGGCTTAATCTAGATTATTAGTATAATCCGCTTTATTTATTTATTTTTATTATTATTTTTTATTTATTTACTTATTTTTGATAGAAATTTCATGAGATATAGCAATTTGTAACTTCATGATGCAAGGAATAAGCACTTGCTGAAATTAAGCTGAGAATTGTAATGGTAGCAATGGTGACCTTGAATTTTTCACCTAATATCTACACTGGTAGGTTCAACAAACCCAAGGATTTTAGGTGCGTCATCGTGAGAAACATCCCTTGAATTCTCAATCACTATTATTGAATACGAAATTTTAGAAGCTAAACAACTCTCTACATTCATGACAGTTACAACGAGTTATGCCTAAATTGCAAATGATTAACTTGAATATTCTAAATTTTATACTATTTTCAATGGTTGTTAGCTTGCTCCTTAATACTCTAAAGAAAAACAAAGATCCCTGTTGAGGAGACAACAACAAACCAACAATAGACTATACAAGAAAAAACAAAAACAAAGCAAAAGAAAAACTATACAAACAACAAATCAGAAACAAAACAACATAACAAAAAGAAACAAAAACAAAAATGTACAAACTAACCTACAACAGCAAATAGCAAAAAGAAAACTATACACTAGTTACACTATATTACACACAAAGGACTACCTTTTACCTCAAGCCTGGAAGTAGTGTTTCAAATGTTGGCCATTAACTAGTAATGGCACATCCTCCCCAATCAAGGTCTTGAGTCTAAATGTGTTGTCTCCTATTATTTCTGAGACTTGCAATGGACCTAACCATAGTTTGTCGAATTTTCCTTGACTCTCCTTCTTTTCATGTGCTTTATTCCAGCATAGCACTAAGTCTGATATCCTAAATGTTTTGACTCTTGCCCTCTTATCAAACCACCTCTTAACTACTGCTTGGTGTTTAGCAAATTTCTCGATGGCTTGACCTCTTTTCCCATCTAGTTGTAGCATTTGTACTATCCTGGCTTCCCTATGGCTATCAAAGCCTAAATACTCATTGGTAAACTTCCAGATTGGTATTCTCAGATTTACTGGAAGTATGGGATCAGTCCCATAAACTAAATGATAAGGTGCACTACCTAAAGTTGTTTTAAACTTGGTCGTATCTACCCACAATGCATACTTTAACAAGGTATTCCACTCTCTAGGACTCTTTGCAATTAGCTTCTTGATTATATCTAATAAAATTTTGTTTGCAAACTCAGTTAATCCATTACCCTAAGGGTAATAATTTGAAGAAAACTTTAAAACAATCCCGTATTCAAATGCCCATTTAGAAAATTTTAGAGAAAAGCAAGTAGGGTCGTTGTCACATACCAATGAATAGGGAGTTCCAAACCTGGTTATGATGTTTTCTTCAAGAAACTTGATAACTATCTCAGTCATGGAGAACTTGCAGCATGTGGCCTCAGTCCACCTTGTACAGTAGTCCATCACCGTCAGTATGAACTTGTGTCCTGTAGAAGATGGAGGATTGATGACTCCAATAAAATCTAGGCCCCATTGTGCAAATGTTCTGGATTCAATCATAGGCTGTAATGGATTGGCCTGATTTCTTCCCTTATCTACTGCAGTCTGACAAGTGTGGCAACTCTTAATGTGACTCTCTGTATCTTTGAACATCATAGGCCAATAATAGCTTGCCCTCAATATTTTGTGTGTTGTAGCTAGACGAGAACCGTGGCCAGTTTCATACTTGTCATGCAGTTCTGTCAACACCTTATTCACCTCAGCTCTGTTTAGACATCTCAAATAAATTCCATCATGGTTCTTTATGAATAGAAGACCTCTCTACACCATATACTTTTGTGCTTTAATCTTCAAAGCTCTCCTCTGAGAAGCTTTCATCCTACTTGGGTACTTTCTAGATATCAGAAAAGTGTTTAAATTGCCATACCAGTCTGATGTGCTATGGGAATTCAGTACATACTATTGTTTTATCAAATCTAGGTCTGTGATCGCTATTGTTTGCACCAACGCCTGCCCTCTGACCAGCTTCATGGGAATGATTTCCATGTCGAACTCTTGCAGCATGGTGATCCATTTGGCCCTCTTTTCACTAGGTTCATTTTGCATCAGCAGCATCTTTACTGCTGCATCTGGCACTATGGCTTTGACCTGTTGCGCAAAATATAATGGCTGAATTTCTTCATGGCCCTCATTAGTGCGAATGCTTGTCTTTCGGTATCCAGATATCATAGTTGTGCATCCTTCAGCGGTGCACTCATAAAAGCTATGGGCTTTTCTTTATTGTCTACACCCTTCTGCGTTAAGGCAACGGTGACTGAATGGGAGGATGCAAAGGAATATATGTAAAATGGCCTTGTGTAGTCTGGACTTGTCAATACAGGGGCATCAAAAATGGCCCGCTTGATATCTTCGAATGCAGCCCTAGCCACAGGTGTCCACTCCATTTGCGCATCTTTCTTCAACATGGCATTCAACGGTTGCCTGATTTTTGCAAAACCCGTGATGAACTTTCGAACAAAGTTAATTTTACCAAAAAATGATTTCAATTCTTTCCTACTGTTTGGTATTTGCAAATTTTTTATTGATTCTATTCTATCTGGGTCAATCGATATTCCAATTTTAGAAATGACATGCCCTAGTAATTTACCTTCAGTTACTCCAAATGAACATTTCTTAGGGTTAAGGGAAATTTCGTACCTCTCACATCGCTTAAGTATTTTCCTGAGATCTTCAACGTGAGTGGATGCATCCTTGGAATACACAGTCAGATCGTCCATATACACAACAATGCACTTACCTAATAACCCACGGAATGCAATGTCCATGGCTCTCTGAAAAGTGGCACCTACATTGATCAGACCAAAGGGCATTCTCCTATATGCATAATTTCCCCATTTACAAGTGAAGGTGGTTTTTAATCTATCATATCTATCAATTAAGACCTAGTTATAGCCTACGAAACCATCTAAAAAAGACATCATCTTTGCCCCATTTACTGCTTGCAGCACTTTGTCTATTGGAGGCAGAGGATAATTATCCTTTTCAGATGCTTTGTTCAAATTTCTAAAGTCTACGCATAACCTGATGTCTTTATTTTTCTTCCTTACTGGTACTAGGTTAGCTACCCAGGCTGAATGTCTGACTAGGAAAATTATTCTAGTAGACAATAACCTCTTTACTTCTTCGAAGATTAAAGGCTCTAAAATGGCATTCACAGGCCTTTGTTTTTGCCTAAATGGTTTAAGATCTGGTCTCAAAGGTATCACGTGGGTTATGATGGACGTATCATATGTTTTCAAGTCTTCATACGTCCATACTATAACGTGTTTATAATCTTTCAGAGTATCTATAATTTCTTTTCTAATCTTCTTAGAACAGGCCTTTCCAATTTGTACATTTTGGGGATTCTGCTCTGTTCCTAAGTTGTATGGATCGCACTTACCTCCCTCTGTTTTAGGCAAGTCCTTCTGTTTTACTACTCCATTAAAGTCAAAGATTTTCTCTAACTCTATTACTCGTTTGGGTAAGAATTTACTCTTCAAGTTGATTATATCCTCTTCGTCCCATGTTATCTCAGGCCTTTCTTGTTCGTCAATGATTTGAGCCTCAAATACCTCATTACAAGTCAGAAAATCAATAACTGGTTGATCCCCTCCAAATACCTAAAAGTGTGTAACATTATCTGGGATACTAGGAACATTAACTAATTCAATAGAAAATCACCTTAATCCTGACAATGTCAAAGGTTCTAGTGTGCTAGCAGCAACTGCTAGTGCATCCGGTCTATGGTTCAATTTTCTAGGGATGTGCTCTATGTTGAAAGCATCAAGTGAATCTATTAAACCCCATACCCTATGTCTGTAACAAATCATTTTCTTGTAGTTACAAGCATATAGTTTCCTTACTTGTTTGACTACTAGTTTAGAATCTAAAAATACCTTAATCATTTTCACTTTTTTTCTTGACGGCCATGACAAGTCCCAAAATTAAGGCTTCATATTCAACAATATTGTTAGTACAGGAAAACTACAGTCTATATGCTGCTAGATACGATTTACCCTGAGGATCTATGAGTTCAACACCTACACCCGCACCCTATTTTGATTTGGACTTGTCACATTTTAGTGTCCACATGCCATCTTTACTTTTCTGACCTTTTACCTTGGCACGCTTTGTCCCTTTTATCACCTGTGAGGTGCTGGCCTGTTTATTCATGGGTATTTCTGTTTGGTCAACTTGCATATGTGTGTATTTTCAGCTTGTAAATCAGAAAGACAACTACCTTTGTCCTTTATTCCTTTTCCTAAATTTGAAATCAGAGCATCTACATTACTTTGAAAGTATCTCTGTGGTTGATCAGGATACCCATTTCCCTCTTGCAGTCCTACTCTCTTTGTACATTTTTTGTATTCATATTCAATGATGTCTTTGCACATTCTACAACTCTCCTCAGAATGTGGCCTATTGTGAACTCTACACATGTACTTATACAGTTTACATTGGGCTGGCAGATTTTGTTTAATGCACTGTTCCATCTCTTGTCTAATGGTATGACCAAATTTGTTCATTGCACTGTTTTCTTCATCCAAAGAATTTCCATCAGACTCAATGAATAATGTTGTCTTACTACTGACATGTCTTTCTCTAAAGTTTAACACCATGATCTCTTCAATTTGTACCCTATTGTTAGTAATCCTATAGACACCAAGTTCAACAACAGCATATAATATTTCATTAGTTTGATTAGACTCTGTTATCATATGTTTCATCCTAGGTTCTACCTCTATTCTAATCTGGTTTGGGACACCTCTCCAAGGTAGCCACATATGCGAGAAATCAATGGCCATATATCTGTTTAATGTCTTGGACCAATCCCTACTTGGCAAATTTCCATAATTTACAGGTATATCCACTATTTGAATGTCAATGAATTGGCTTACCCTAGGGTCTGAAGCTAATTGCATCTGAATGTTCATCAATTCTCCTATCACACTAACCTTGGTTTTATCTAACTGTGTGACAACCTTGGTAGATTTGGTGGGCATCAGCCCTAGAGTTTTACATATCCCTAAGGGCTTTACGTTGGCTGATGCACCAGAGTCTACCATGCAATTGTGTATGTTCTTCCAACACAATCTAATAGTTAGCAAGAAAGGAGGAGCATCCTTCTTATCAGCATACATTACTACATTTGTATTGGAAGGGTGCTCAACCTTCTTACCTTTCTCTCTAGGTGGTGAATCTATATTAGGAATAGCTATATCAGTAGCAACCTCATCTGTCATGGATGTATCCAAAGATTTTATAAAAGCATTTATGATCCCTGGGGTTTTCAATAATTCATTCAGAGGTATACTGACCTTAATTTTCTTTATTTCTTCTGACAAGTAACTCATTAATCTTGTTGTCTTTATTGTTTCAATTTTACTTGCTTGGACCTTTTGTACTGTTGTTGCACTATTTGTATGATGATTAGCTTTAAGTATGGCAGGATTGTTGCTAGCATTCTGATCTGGGGGTGTATTAAAGTTGTTAGGAGGAATGGAAGTGGTGAAAGGTCCTCCTGGCCTAGTGTTTTTATTTGTTTGTTGAAAAGCCTACACCTCTTCTGTTTTAGTCAATACTTCATTTTCAGTTTCAAAGGGAAACTGAAAAGCATTTAACACAAAGGCTGATTTAGGATAAAGATTTTCATAGAAATATGGTTCATCTTCTAACAATTCATCCTCTTCCTCTTCTGCAGTTGCAAAGGTAAAGGTTTCTAAAACTAAAGTTGTATCATACCCCAAGGGTACTACCTCATTACCCTTGGGAATGAGAAATTCAAAAGTAGGAGGCTGTACAACTATATTAAAAATGTTGGCTGGTAAATGGAACTATGGACAGTCAAGCCCAGCATGGGTGTTGGTATTGTGAAATCTGCACCAATTTTTTAGTGATGTATTGGCCATTTGGATGCTAGCATTTTGGTTTGAATCATGATTATCTACATTCTCAAAAGGAGAAGCTAGAGTACCATTGTTTGGCCCGATGTTCCATGCTTTGAGTGGCTTGGGCTGATTCTAATTTTTGTTATTGTTACCCCAGGCCCTATTGTCTATCACTGGCCCTCTATTTTGCATTGGTTGCCCTTGGTTATGACCCTGATGCTGATTATAGTTTTGGCTCTGATTTGAATATTGGTCTTGGCTGTTATTTTGGATATGGCTCTGATTGTAGTTTTGATTGTAGTGCTGATTTTGATTTGAATTATAGTTCTAATTTTGGCCTTGGTTATTGTTGGTCATGATGTTAGTCATAAACAAGCATAGAATAAAAGTACACATTAACCTTTATTCATCTTGAAAGATACGATGAATTCAAAGAATTCATGATCCCAAGTCTCCAGTGATTAGGTCTTAATCTTCTGACGTTACTCAAAGGTTGATGTGTGTTGCTGTTTCTATTTTGGGGCCTTACATGAAGTTCATCATCATGACATTATTTCTGCAAAGATTCTTCACAGAGAGGTCATTTTATAAAGTAGTTTGATCAAATGATGTAGTTATATTCAAACCTTTGCATGATATTTTCAATTATACATGCCTTAGCTTCAAATATGCTAAATATTTTTGATTATCTATGAGATGTCCACATATTTTGTGTTATTTGCTTGAGATTATCAGTTATTTGCAATTATGATGGTAAAATGTTCTAAAATTTTAGAAGAAATTGAAAGAAATGCTTCAAATTAATGTTGAACCTTTAGCTTTTGAACCACATACACATCAGATATAGTCATGAAGAGAACAAAACCAAACCATATGTTCACCGGGACATTCCACAGCTAGGTATAGTTGATGCTAACTTCAAAGGAATTTGTATGAAAACAACATATGCAAGTAGACATGCACTCCAAGGGATGCAGCAGATCACAGCATATATCCAGAATTCACACACTGATTACTCAAGATTTACAATGAATTGTAATCACAACAGTCTTCTCATTCATTAAGTATGCAAAGATATAGATGTATACAAAAAGCTTTGAAATGAGCCCTGAATATTGCAGCAGATGGATTTCAATTAAGTTTTGAATATTAGAAAAGGGGCATTCCTGCACCTTTTATAGAATAAGGTGAGGAATCCATTACAAAAAGATCAACGATCTTGATTTATCTATGAATATCTTCAGTCAAGATTTCCCTTTGACTATGTCAACCTTACAAAATGGCATAAGTTGCCAACTGGCAACCATCTAAAACACTTATCTTCACTGAGTATCAGATGCTGATATTTTCTCTACGATGCATCATCATCTACCTTATCAGAATCATGTGCTTCTTCACCAAGTGCATCACTTCCTAAACTTTCATCATCATGATGATGATGACCTCGCATATGAGGCTGCATGCTGCTCTGGATCTGCTCATATAACTGCACAATTCTATCTATTTCTCCACCATCTTGAGTCTTTGCTTTGATGATGGCGTGCTTGTGTGCCTTGTATTTGGGTCTACTGTTGTCTAGTTTGTCTTTCCTATTTTGTAGCGTCTCATTGTAATTTTCCATCTTGACTTTGATTCTCATTATTTTATCTATGACTTCTTCTATCAAGTGAACAAGTGGATCATCAGCTACTGATTGGAAGTTGGTGTGTAAAGCTTTGATGGCAAACTCTTCATCTTGATTTTCTACTTTCCCTTCCACTTTTCCTTCCAGTGTTTCCAACATTTCTGCCTCAACAGACATTAAATCATGCAACTTCATGCTGATATCTCTTAGTTTATTATTGCATCTTCTAAGTACTCCACATTCAAATTGAATGTCCTTATACCATATATCAACCAACAAGGCAGTATTACTGTTCAGTACCTATTTGTTGATAAGCAATTTAGGATTTATCCTCCTTATTTCTCCCAGGATGTCTAATATCTTTTCCAATCTGTACGACCTTTTACCTGTCTGCATCTGCAATTTATCTACTCTTGACTTGGAATCACTGAGAGTATTCCACCTCTTCAAAGAGGCTTTTACCACTTCCTCCACATTATCCAATGTGGATAACATCCATTTCCTTAGTACAGATGCCTCATGTTTCATGAGATCTAATTTATTCACCTCCTCTTGAAAAATAGCAGTCAATGGGACTGCATGTTCAGTTGAAGTATCTTCAGTATTGGTCAGCCTTCCTATGTAGGCATGTAACTGAGCAATGTGCTCTTTGTGTTGCTTATTTTTCTCCTTCTCTCTTTTCACCTTCTCAGTTAAAGAATCAATAATATCTTTTCCTTCTTGACCCTCTTTGTCTTCATTGGCAAATCCTAAGTCCACTATGCTGATCTGAAACTCATCTAAGGTAATTTTACCTTTTTCTTTCTCTACAATAGGTACTGCAATCTGTGCAGTCCTTCTCCCAATTGTTGGATCCCTCTTAATGGCCAAAGTCATTCTAGCCTTCCTCTTAGGTTTTATTATATTCTTAGAAAATAATGTAGATACATCAAATTCTTGAATTTCAAATTCTACCTCTGCATTTACCTCCTTCTCCAACCACGGAGGTACCTGATCATGTTTCTCTGCATCATCATGATGTTCACCTTTATCTCCTATTTCTGTTAGCAGATGTGATGGAGAAGGTGATTTCCTTAGTTCTTCTTCATGATGCTCGCTTTGATGTTGATCCTGTGGCACCTCCTCCTGTTGAGGAACTTCTTTCTCCAGAGGAGCATCTTCCTGAGGTGGAGGATCTTGTGTTGTATCTATATGTTGATCATGATGATCATGATCCTTTTCTATTATCACCTCATCCACTTTCAACTTTTCCTCTTGCTAAGGAACATTCACAGTAGTGGATACTTGGGAAGTCTCCTTAAGTGTTGGTGCTGGTTCTGTAACCACAATTTGTTCTACACCTATACTACTTATTTCTTGAACTGTAGCAATAGGATCTTTTATTACCTCTTCCTCATCAGCCTTCTTTTCTTGAACTTCTACTATAGTAGGCTCTGCTGATGTATCCTGTTGACTTATCTTTGAAGTATGGCCCTTTGATTCTGCCATCTCCACTTCTTCTGTAGGTTGCCCTTTATCAGGTGATCCTGCTGGATGTTCAGGATTCACATCCTATTTCTCTGTCAAGTCTACCACTACAGGACTTGTCACCTATGTAATTAATGTATCTAGCCCCATTTCTTGGGCTATCTTCTCTGGGCTTTTTTCCTTTTCTCTTTGCACTTGCTTTGTCTCCTCTAGTATAGTTTGAACTGGTGGAGTCTTATGAGGGGTCATGTGTGTACCTGCAGTAAGGGTTTCCATCTTTTGTGAAGCCACTTCCTTCACAACTTCATCATCAGACAAATTTATTGTCTCCTCCAGTGAGATGTGACATTCTGCATGTACCTGGGAGGTCTCTTTCATCTGGTCCTCTGCAAGCTCAGTCTTGAACTTGATGATGGTAGGAAGTGGAACATTGTGCTAAAGTTCCCTATGCACTTCACTACCTACCCCTTGTAACACTGTAGGGTATTGTCTTATTTCACCCCTCATGGAGGTTCTTGGTCTCTTCGGTTGGGGAGACACCACCACCTGTGGAGATCTTCTCTTCCTTTTCAATAACAAAGGGGCCTCTTCTTCCTCAGGCTCTTCCTCCATGAGGATATCCTCTTCATCTAGTTTTCTTGAGGATTGACCCTCTTCTTGGGTCTCAGTAATTCCAGCCTCTGCTGTCTTTTCTTTCTCAGACTTCTGTTTTCTTGTTCATGGAGGTGATGCGTATCCTAATCCTGATCCTGATGCTGCAGCTTCTTCAACTATGAACACTACCCGTTCAGTAATAACCCCTTTGGGTTCATTATTTATTTTCTTGCCCCTTGGGGGTCTTTTGCTCTGCTGTTGTTGTGGAGGGAGTCTATCCCCCTTAGACTTTCTTTTCTCATTTATGAAGTCATCATACTCCCCGTCAGGAATATCCCGCCCCTTCTTTTTGTTGTCCACAGTAATGGCAACACCTTTCTTCTTCAAAGCCTCTATCTGTTCATCAACCCAAGCTTGGGTTAGCTATATGGTCCTAGCAATGAAGGGGTCCAAGGATATGTCCTCTTGTATGGTGAGGTCAGGTGTAGAGATGGTATCATTATATATCTTCTTCTCCTCATACTCATCTGCAATTATCCTGCCATCATCCTTCTTCAATTGTCGAGGGATGGGGATGCAGTCAAAGGTTCTGATTTGGTTTAGTGTTAGCCTTTGATATCTTCTTCTTCTTACTTCTGCTTCATCTTCACAGTCAGCCCAGAAGTCCTCTAGGTGCCTCTGGTGAATAGGCTTTCCTATTATTTTCTGCATCCTACCGTAAGGATCATACGGTCTTATCAGTGGAAAAGGCTGCAACTTCATTTTATTCAAGGTGACCATCACCTTCTTGATGTTCTCTAAATCGAGACACATGTACCAGCCAATGGTCACTAGAAACAAAACTGGTGGCAGCTTATGGGCATCCTTATATGTTTTCAACATTGTAGAGCTCTGCCTTATAAATTCCATCAATATCACTGCATCAGTGGGATACCTTAGCATCATGAGGGGATTTCCTTCAAAACCCTCAATCCTGATGTAGGAAAATGTGGCAAATTGTATATACTAGGCTCCATGCCTGTAGATTATCTCTTGAGCCTCCATGCTCAATCGTTTTGTTCTGTCCTCCTCCATAGTTCTGACCAGATGCATAGAGAATGCATCATTTACCAGTTTGTAATCTTGGAAGTAATTGGCTCTTTGCAGCTGGGGATGATGATCCCAAATATGCACAGCATTAATTGTGCCTGTGACAAGTGCATCAAATGTGCCTTTGTAAGCATAGGAGTAGATAATGTATGATGTCATATAGAAAACACAATTTGAACCTCCTAGGTTCAGCAGTTGCTCATGTAGAGCATCACTTATTAATTGGCCCCACAATGACTTGATATCTGAATATATGCACATCATGATCACATCGTACATCTAATCTTTAAAACTACCAGCATCAGGCTGGCCTGTGACTTTACTCAATAGTGCAATCATGTATTGGTACTCATCACTAAAATCATATTTGAATAAGTGCACAGGAAGTTTGGCAGCTGCAAGATATGTGCTATTCTTAGCCCTCCATTGGTACATGTTTTTCCTGGCTTGTTTCTTGTTATTTTCATACTCTTTCTCTGATTTCTTCAGGTCTACACTGTTGACCTTCCTACCCAATGGCAGTCCAAATGTCTGAGAGAGACCCTTGATGGATAGGTCTGCATATATCCTTCCATGCTTCATCACCTGCCGGGTCTCTGGGTTGTAGTTCTGGGCACACTCGATAACCAGCTCCGGAGACTCCATGGAGAACGGGAAATCGGAGGCATTCCACATTCTGGACATGAATACAACATCCAGCATAGGACTTCTGTTCTTCTCATCATTCAGCCTAGCTGACCAGGCTTCCAAATTAGTATTCCCCTGATTTTATCTGTAATTGCGCCATATTTGAACAGGATGCCCCTCTGAGATGAAAACATGGGCTTACTGAATTCAGCCTCACACTTAACCAACCTCTTATCAGCCATGGATGCCTGCAAATAACAAAATCCTATCTTACAATGGATACTCACATGTATGTAGAAAATAATTATCTATACTAACCATCATGCTTACTGTATTTATTCAACATCAATTTATCATGGGGGTTCATAAACCAGGACTTCAGATTAACAACACCATACCTGACCATTACAAAAACAACATGATGATGGTTTCATTTACTTACCTAGATATGCAAATTTCCTTTATACCAGTGGACTTCTGAGAGTGCTCTTAATTCTGCTGATGATCATGCACTTCCTCTCGTTTATAAGCTCGGTTCGTCTGACTATTGCCTGTATGAGGATATGGAAGCTGGTGCTCTGTAAAAATAATTTATCGCAAGGTAAGAACTAAAATGACAATGAATTCACCTTTTAACCATGTGGTTAGGGTGAAATTAGGGCAAACCCTGACAGATTGGAATTTATTCTTTAATTTTCTGCACAGAAAGTCAGGATTTCGCCAGTTGTTCGATCGGGTTTAATGGTCGGTGGGAACTACCTACCATGTCTGCGCGCATTAAATGTTAATGGCGACAATGGGAGCAGGGTGATATTCGTATGATAGGATGATATTCAAATAACAAGATGATATTCACAAATATCATCTCGAGTTTAATGTGATCATCCTATTCGAGAGAAAAAACTATCGTGCAAAGATCGGGTGATCAACTCACCCTTTGGTTATGTTTAGCACATCAGGAGGATATTTCGATACATCGGGTGATTTTTCAAAGATGATGATGACCAAATAAACTTATGTTTCTCCCTTTTCAAAATGTCAGGATGACGTCATCTAGATATTCATTCATTGTATCGGCAAGGCATCATGACATCATCGTCATGTTATGGGAACACGATCATGTTTATGAAATATCCTGCTGAGAGGTAAATGTGATGATTACGTCATCGTCATGTTTGTTTATTTGTTTATCGGACTCAAATGACTTCATTAGGATAATGGCTTAGGGGATGTTTCATGTCAGGAGGATATTAAGAAATATCGGGTTACATTGAAAAAATATGATCCTCGCGAAATGGATAAGGCTATTGACAGGTAAAGGCTACTATCACCTAAAATTGACGTCTGGATATTTGGGCCACATGATTTATCAGGTGATAAATTAGATCGGGGTGATCTTCTATAACATGATGAATGTTACGAAATATGATCCTCCCCCTAGAAATATCAGGTTTGACTCAAACTTTGACCGTTGACAACTTTCTCACCTTAACGAATATCAGGATGATACAAAAGGCAAACCTACATGAAATTTGATGCTCTATCCAAATATGAGGTTATTGGAATGAAATATGAATTTTGACAAATTGACCTCAAGATGATGACTTACCCAGCCTCCTCATGCATAATGATCTGCATGACTTACTTTTACCAAACTGCCAGAAAGCACAGAACAAGCCAAAAAAGTTGGGTCCCTATTTTGTCAAGTCAAAATGGGGCGTGTTGTGTTAGCTCACAACAACTTGCCACCAAAGAAAACAACACAAATTCTGATGATTCAAGTGATGTGATCATATTTATTCATAGTATTCTAATTCTTCCTAAGCATAAGCATCATGATCTTTTGAATGATAAAATTTCATCATGATAACAATGCTAACAAAGGATCATGTGTGTGCAAATGATTAATTATCCTCATCTTGAAAACAAGTTGAAAACATAAGTAACTGGTGTTAAACTACATAGTTGGAGATCATCCTTCATAGCTAACCTGGATAGAGCCTTGCTGCCAGCAGGCATCTATAGCCCTGGCAAGGTTATCTATACAATCTCCCTAAGTAGAGCCCCACTGCCAACGGGCGTTCATAGCCCCGGTAGAGTTACTTAGATGGCCTAATTTTATTTCTTTTCTAATTTTCTCTTTAAAATTTGTATCTGATATCATCATGTCAGCTCATTTATACAAGGTACAGTCACTTGCAGCTTTAGGTTGGAGATTGTATTGGTAGCAAGGGAGTCCCTTTAGATTTTTCACTTAACACCTATACTTGTGTGTTCAACAAACCCAAGGTTGTTAGGTGTTTCATTGTGATTGATTCACTTTGATCAAGAAAAGGCACCCTGATGAAAGGATATCATAGACCTGATCATGAATACTTCTTAGAATGAATCATAACCTATGTCTAAATCTGATGTCATCACTTGAATCCTAACAATTTAGTTATTTTCTATGGTGATGAAGTGTGTCATCTTGACTAACCAGAACAAGGTCTCAACAAACGAAATAAAACAAACAAAACAACAAAACTGTACAAACAACTATACAAATGTACAATAGAATACACATGACTGTCATGAAGTCACTCAAGCTTGGAAATAATGTTTGAGGAATTGTCCATTGACTGGCAATGGGACATCCTCACCTGTCAGGTCCTTAAGCCTATAGGTGCTATCTCCTAGTATCTCAAAAATCTGAAAGGGACCTATCCATAATTTGTCAAATTTGCCATGGTCTCCTTTCCTCTCATGGGCTTTATCCCACATCAGAACTAAATCAGATATCCTGAAGGCTTTAACTTTGGCTCTCTTGTCGAACCAGCGTTTGACAATAGCCTGATGTTTTGCAAATTGGTCAATTGCTTGACTTCTTTTCTCTTCTAGGTGCATCAACTGAAGCAACCTGACTTCTTGTTTATTATCAATGCCTAGGTACTCTTGGGCAAACTGCAAAGTAGGAATTTTCAAGTTAACAGGGAGGATAAGATCCACCCCATATACTAGTTGGAAGGGTGAGTTCCCTAATGCAGTTTTCATTCTAGTTCTGTCTACCCATAAGGCATATTTCATAAATGAGTTCCATTCCCTAGGGTTCTTCTCTATTAGTTTTCTTATGATATTCAGCAAATTCTTGTTGGTGGATTCCGCTAATCCATTCCTGGGGATAGTAGTTGGATGAAAACTTGAGTATGATCCCATGATCAAAAGCCCAACTTGACAATTTGGTTGAAGTGAAGGTAGAACCATTATCACTTACTAAAGCATAAGGAGTTCCATACCTGGTAACAATGTTGCTCTCCAGAAGTTTAATGACATCATCTGCAGTACAAGTCTTGCTGCTGACAGCCTTAGTCCATTTGGTACAATAATCAGTAATTGTTAAGACATACCTATGGCCTGAGGATGATGGAGGGTTGATTGGTCCTATGAAGTCCATGCCCCATTGTGCAAATGGGCACTCTTCCATCACTGGTTGCAAAGGTTGTGCAGCGTATTTCTCTCTGTTGGCAGCAATCTGACATACATGACAACATTTAACATGGTCAGCTGTATCTTTAAAAATAGTGGGCCAGTAATATCCTTCTCTAAGGATTGCATGTGTTGTGGCTAGGGCTGATCCATGTGCTGTTTCAAACTTGTCATGTGCTCTAACAGAACCTTATTTACTTCTAGCTTTTCTAAGCATATCAGGTATATTCCTTCATAATTCTTCTTGAATAAGGTTCCCCCCTTCATCATATACTTTTGTGACCTTATCTTCAAGGCTCTTCTTTGTGAAGCCTGCAGTCTTGGAGGACATCTTCCAGTGATCAGGATGTGTCTGATATCTGAATACCATTCCTTATTATCCTTGTCATTGATAACATACTGCTGACTTGTGATGTTTGGGTCAATTTCAGATATCATCTGGCTTAAGGCCTGTCCTCTTACCAGCTTCATTGGTGTAAGCTCCATATCATACTCTTGTAATACAGTGATCCACTTGGCTCTTTTCTCACGGGGCTCACTCTGCATGAGCAGCATCTTTACTGCTGCATCAGGCACTACTGCAATCACTTTGCTTCTTAGTATATAATGCCTAAATTTCTTTACTGCCCTGACTAATGCAAGTGCTTGTCTTTCAACATCCACATATCTCAATTCAGCATCCTTGAAGGGACAGCTCATGAAAGCAATTGGTTTCTCTTCTTTCTCTTCATTCCTTTGAGTCAACACTGTTGCAGAGGTATGTTCTGAAGCAAATGAATAAATGTAGAAATCTATTGTGTAGTCTGGACTGATGAGGATAGGAGCATCTGATATGGCTTGCTTTATATCTTCAAAAGAAACTTTAGCTTCTGCTATCCACTCAATCTTTGCATCTTTTTTCAGCATAGCATTCAGTGGTCTGACTATCTCTGCAAAACCAGTGATGAATTTTCTCACAAAATTTATCTTACCAAAGTAAGACTTAAGTTCTTTCTTGCTTCTAGGGAGTTGTATTTTCATGATAGACTCCACTCTGGCAGAATCAATGATGATTCCATCATCAGTTATCAGATGGCCTAGTAATTTGCCTGTTGTTACCCCAAATATGCATTTCTTGGGGTTCAAGGATATTTCGTACTCTTCACATTTCTTCAGCACATTTCTGAGATCTGTTACATGATTTTCCCTTTCTTTGGAGAATACTATCAAATCATCCATGTAGATGACTATACACTTTCCAATTAAGCCTCTGAAGGCTATGTCCATTGCTCGCTGGAATGTAGCTCCAGCATTTATAAGTCCAAATGGCATACGTCTATATGCAAATATCCCCCACTTGGTGGTGAAGGTAGTTTTTAATCTATCAATTTTGTCAACCATCACTTGGTTGTATCCTAAAAAGCCATCCAGGAAGGACATCATTTTGGCTCCATTTACAATCTGCAAAACTTCATCTAATGAGGGTAAAGGATAATTATCCTTCTTTGATGCTCTGTTCAGGTTCCTGAAGTCTACACCTAGCTTGATGTCTCCATTCTTCTTTCTAACTGGCACTAGATTTGCCACCCAAGTGGAGTGCCTCACAGGAAATATTATCCTGGCATTTAGCAATTTCTTGACCTCTTCAACTATTATTGGTTCAAGCAAATCATTGACTGGCCTTTGCTTCTATCTGAAAGGTTTGGCATCTAGCTTGAGAGGTATAGTGTGAGTTATGACAGATGTGTCATATGTCTTCAGCTCATCATAAGTCCATGCAATTACATGGATGTAATCTTTAAGGGCCTAAGTTATTCCTTCTAACTCTTCTGGTGTGCAAACCTTACCTATCAGGACATTTCTCTTGTCATCATCCTATCCAATATTCACTTGTGAATATTGACCTCCATCAGCCTTAGGAAGATCCTTCTGTTTCAGCATATTATCCAAATCAAAGGCTCTTTCTAATTCAATCATACCTTTGGGAATCCTGTTACTAGGCAACTCTAATATTTCATCTTCTTCCCAAACATGATCTTCCACACTGTTTTCATCTATGATCTGAGCATCAAATATATCCTTATTAGAGATGAAATCAAGGATGCGTTCATCATCATCAAAGACCTGCAGATTAGTAACATTGTCAGGTATTGATGGTATAGATACCAGTTCTACTAAAAATCTCTTCAGTCCTGATATAGATAGTGGCTCCAATGTACTGGCATCCTGGGCAAGTGCATCTGCCCTATGGTTCTATTCTCTAGGCACGTGGGTGATGTTAAATGCATCAAAGTCTTCAATCAAATCCCACACTCTGTGTCTATAATTTGACAATCTTTTGTAATTGCAAGAGTATATTCCTCTTACCTATCTAACAACTAATTCTGAGTCTCCAAAGACATGCAGAATTTTCACTTTTTTCTTGAGAGCAAATAATATCCCATGAATCAGAGCTTCATACTCTGTCACATTATTAGTACAGGGGAACTGTAATCTGTATGCAGCTAGGTAGGATTTTCCTGATGGATCAATGAGATCAATCCCTACTCCAGCTCCTTGCTTGGATTTGGATCCATCAAATCTAAGGATCCAAGACTTATCTTCAGCATGAGGTTTAGCGGAACCTTTATTTTTCTTTGCAGCTCTGGTAGCTGCTCCACCTGATATCCATTTTAACTTAGGAATGTCAGCTTTCTCAGACTTCATCTTTTCTTCCTTCTGAGAAGCTGATTTTTCTTCTTGTTTTCCATCATCAGGAGGATGATCTTTTGGATCAGGCTCTGTATGTTTCTTTAAAATATGTAGACACAGCGAACAGGCGGTCTCTGAGTGAGGTGCCTCATGCAGCTTACACCAACCTTTAGTTAGTGCATCTTGTGGATGTTTCTTTTCTCTTATCATCTTCTTAATTTCTCTTGATAAGAGCTCTTCGAATCTAGTCAGGTTACTACCTCTGTCTTCATCAGATAGTTCATAGTCTGACTCCATCAAACAATCACTTCCAGGGGTGGTCTTTTCTTTTTTCTTAAGATTTATCTGATTGTACACTAGAATTTCTTCTATTCTCTGTACATGATCTTCATCATGATCTATCACCTTTTCTATGGTTCCTACAGAAGACAAACAAGAATCAGAATCATCCTCATCACCAGATGTAGAACTTACCTCAGAATATGATGATGATGCCTCACTGCATTTCTGTTCTAGCATCATCATGTCTAAGCATGTTTCACAAGTCTTTTCTGAATGTGCTTCATCGTGTAATCTGCACCATCCATCAACCAAAATATCATTAGCAGGTATATTTAACAATTGACAATGCCTTACCTATTTGGATAGATGCATCTCAAAATTTCTGAAGCGATCTACTTCACTCTCATTCTCAAAATTATTATCAGGTTTTACAACCAACATGTCCTCCTGATGATCATCATCATCATCATGATGAAAGTCAAGCATCAGGATCTCTTCTATCCTGATAGTCTATGGTCTAACGGCATAAACTCTAGGCTCAACGTTGACATACATGATCTCATTCATTTTATTATACTCGGTTATCATGTGCTTCATTCTGGGTTTAGCATCTATTCTTATTTGGTTTGGTATACCTTTCCAAGGTAACCACATGTGACTGAAGTCAGTGGACATATATCCATTCAGAGTTTTTGACCAGTCTCTGTTGAGCAGCATCCCATATGTATCAGGTATATCAACTACCTGAATATCAATATAGTACTAGATCCTAGGGTCAGATGCTAGCTGCATGTGTATATGAGTTAGTTCTCCTACTACACTCACCTCTGTCTTATCTAATTGTGTCACCTTCTTTAGGGATTTAGCAGGATGCAGTCCTAAAGCATTGCATATGGACAAGGGCATCACATTTGTAGATGCACCTGAATCTACCAGACAATTGTGTAAATTCTTGCCAAACATCCTTATGGTAAGGAGGAAAGGTGGTGACTCAGTCTTATCTCGGTATAATGTCATATGTGAGGTTTTTGTAGCTTGGACAGTAGCTGGCACCTTAGGCTTGATATTATTGTCTCTAGCAGCATGATCTTTATTGCTAAGATGACCTGGAGAATGAATATCCTCTTTAGGAGCAGGATCATCTAGTGACTTCATAAAAGCTTTCTTGATTGCAGGAGTTTTCAACAATTATGACAGAGACAGGCTGATCTTCATCTTTTTCATCTCATCAGCCAAGTATGTGACAAGTTTATCAGACTCCTGAGGTAAGGCAACAACTTTTGATGCTATATTCTGTGGTGACAGATATTGTGCATTTACCTTGGGAAATCTTGGATTATTGCTAGCTTTGGGATTAGGAGGTGTGTTGAAATTATTTGGAGGTAGAGATGATGTCGATGGACCAGTAGGTCTGTTGGAACCACTTCTCAAGTTATAGTTATGCTTGCCAGGATATTGCTGCTGGTATGCATGCACCTCCTCATGTTAACTAGATGGTTCATTTTCATCTTCAAAGGGGAAGACATAGTTTGATTCAAAGGCTAAAGCAGATTCTTCACATACTTGTGAACAATGCCAGTGGGTGGGCACATCCTGCTGCTGATGATGATCAGTATAGCTCTCCAATACAAATACAGAGTCATATCCACAAGGAACAAGTTCATTTCCCTCTACCTGAGGTGGATTTCCAGAAGTATTAGATACTTCTGTCTGGAAAATGCTAGCAGCAATTCTGAATTGTGGACAGTCTAATTCTGCATGAGCATTTGTGTTGTGTATCCTACACCAGTTAGTGAGGGCTACTTCAGCAAGATTGACTCTAGTAGTCTGTTTGGCTTCACCAGGTGGCTGATTATCTGAACCATTATTTGGCCTAGAGTTCCATACTCTAGGCTGTCTAGGAGGATTATTATTGTTATTTCCACCATTACTATTGAAATTACTATTGTTATTGTATCCTCTATCAGGATAATTTGGTTTGTCATTAGAATAACTTCTGTTTTGGTTAGGCTGAGAATAGAAATTCTGATTTCTCAAATGTGTCACCTCTGTAGTGAGTTTTCTTAATTGAGTAGAGATTTCTTTGATTTCTTCCTTCTCTTCTTGGATTTTAGCTACTACATTCTTAGTTTGAGGCTTGAAGAAAGAGGATCCATGGTTATTGTTAAACAGATTAGTACTCTGAGGTGTGTGAGTTTGTGTAGGATATTGTGGAGTTTGGCCATTCCCATTAGGAGGTGGCATGATACTTAATGGAGGTACTTGCAAAGGTGCAGGCATGACTGGTGGAGGTATCATTGCTCCACTAGGATATTGCTGTGTAGGATATGCAGGAGGATAAGTTGGATACATGCCATGCAATGTAGGAAATCCAACATTTGGTGTTGGAGCAAGAACTAACTGCTGATTCACCTTGATAGCTTCTTGAACAGCCCCTGTCAAGGTAGTGATCTCAGGATGTGTTCTCCTGATGAACATGGAAGTTAATGGATCCAGAGCTAAGTAATAGATACTCCTAGTAGCAGCATCTCCTACTACATAAGGAGCAACTAACTTGGACAACATTTTCTGGAACCTAGCATTAAAGTTGGCAATAGGTTCACCTTCAAACCTCTTGATAGTGGCAAATAAGTGATAATTCATTGAAGGATCTATTGGTACCTTGAACCTATCAGTAAAAGCTTTCTCTAGGACAGCCCATGAACCAACAGAACCTTGACCAAGACTAATAAACCAATTATAAGCCTCTTCCCCTAAGGAAAAAGGAAATAATCTGCATACAACATCTTGATGTTCTATTCTGGCCCTACAGCAAGCCTCTTTAAAGGTTTTGATATGATCATCAGTATCTTGATAAGGATGATATTTGGACAAAGCTTATCCAGATTCTTTGGTAACTCATGATATGCATTGAAAGTCAAAGGTGACTCTGCTGCAAAGAAAGACATTGCAACTGGAGGAGGTTGAGCCTGTGGTATAACTGGCTGAGGCTGGACCTGGGGTTGAGGTTGGATAGGAGGTGTCATAGATATCCCAGAAGGTATTTGCAAACCAACAGGAGTAACTGGAGGAGGTTCTAGTGAAGCTCCTAATGCACTAGTCCCTGGAGTGATGGATGTCCACAGTCCTAGGTCTGAACCCTCTAACAGGTAATTCTTCAAAGATTCCACTAGGCCTAGACCTGGTATTTATCCTGTGAGCCAGGATTTATCAATTTTGAGGCAAATTGGCTAGAACTTTTGCAAATATTGGCTGGATTTCACCAGCTGAGGTGATATTTATGGTCGGATGACTGATCTGATTGGATATTTGTGAAATATTTGCAAAGACAGTGCAAATACGAGAGGATATTTGAGGTATGATGACCTTTACCACAAGATATCAGGCATTTAAGGCAAAAATCTTCAAAGCTTGAACAGATTTACTTAACATTAGCTGATATTTGTGAATTCATGATGATCTACTATAAAGCTTGCAATATTTGCATTTGATCTGGAAATCTTTACGCAGAATGAGCATTTACAAGTTTGCTATAGTGAAGATTTAAGTAATGTTTGAAAGTCATAGATGGTTTGAGGTTACCTTACTCTCTGCATCATCAAACCTGAAAATAATGATGATGAGCATCCTCTTTCGAATAATGCCCTCCTTCTAGCACCAATTTATGTTGGTCATGATGTTAGTCATAAACAAGCATAGAATAAAAGTACACATTAACCTTTATTCATCTTGAAAGATATGATGAATTCAGAGAAATCATGATCCCAAGTCTTTGGTGATTAGGTCTTAATCTTCTGACGTTACTCAGAGGTTGATGTGTGTTGCTGTTTCCATTTTGGGGCCTTACATGAAGTTCATCATCATGACATTATTTCTGCAAAGATTCTTCACAGAGAGGTCATTTTATACAGTAGTTTGATCAAATGATGCAGTTATATTCAAACCTTTGCATGATATTTTCAATTATACATGCCTTAGCTTCAAATATGCTAAATATTTTTTATTATCTATGAGATGTCCACATATTTTGTGTTATTTACTTGAGATTATCAGTTATTTGCAATTATGATGGTAAAAAGTTCTAAAATTTTAGAAGAAATTGAAAGAAATGCTTCAAATTAATGTTGAACCTTTAGCTTTTGAACCACATGCACATCAGGTGCAATCATGAAGAGAAGAAAACCAAACCATATGTTCACCAAGACATTCCACAGCTAGATATAGTTGATGCTAACTTCAAAGGAATTTGTATGAAAACAACATATGCAAGTAGACATGCACTCCAAGGGATGCAGCAGATCACAGCATATATCCAGAATTCACACACTGATCACTCAAGATTTACTATGAATTGTAATCACAACAGTCTTCTCATTCATTAAGTATGCAAAGATATAGATGTATACAAAAAGCTTTGAAATGAGCCCCGAATATTGCAGCAGACGGATTTCAATTAAGTTGCGAATATTAGAAAAGGGGCATTCTTGCACCTTTTATAGAATAAGGTGAGGAATCCATTACAAAAAGATCAACGATCTTGATTTATCTATGAATATCTTCAGTCAAGATTTCCCTTTGACTATGTCAACCTTACAAAATAGCATAAGTTGCCAGCGGGCAACCATCTAAAAAACTTATCTTCACTAAGTATCAGATGCTGATATTTGCTCTATGATGCATCATCATCTACCTTATCAGAATCATGTGCTTCTTCACCAAGTGCATCACTTCCTGAACTTTCATCATCATCATGATGATGACCTCGCATATGAGGCTGCATGCTGCTCTGGATTTGCTCATATAACTACACAATTCTATCTATTTCTCCACCATCCTGAGTCTTTGCTTTGATGATGGCGTGCTTGTGTGCCTCGTATTTGGGTCTACTACTATCTAGTTTGTCTTTCCTATTTTGCAGCGTCTCGTTGTAATTTTCCATCTTGACTTTGATTCTCATTATTTTATCTATGACTTCTTCTGTCAAGTGAACAAGTGGATCATCAGCTACTAATTGGAAGTTGCTATGTAAAGCTTTGATGGCAAACTCTTCATCTTGATTTTCTACTTTCCCTTCCACTTTTCCTTCCAGTGTTTCCAGCATTTCTGCCTCAACAGACATTAAATCATGCAACTTCATGCTGATATCTCTTAGTTTATTATCGCATCTTCTAAGTACTCCACATTCAAATTGAATGTCCTTATACCATATATCAACCAACAAGGTAGTATTATTGTTTAGTACCTGTTTGTTGATAAGCAACTGAGGATTTATCCTCCTTATTTCTCCCAGGATGTCTAATATCTTTTCCAATCTATAAGACCTTTTACCTGTCTGCATCTGCAATTTATCTACTCTTGACCTAGAATCACTGAGAGTATTCCACCTCTTCAAAGAGGCTTTTACCACTTCCTCCGCATTATCCAATGTGGATAACATCCATTTCCTTAGTACAGATGCCTCATGTTTCATGAGATCTAATTTATTCACCTCCTCTTGAGAAATAGCAGTCAATGGGACTGCATGTTCAGTTGAAGTATCTTCAGTATTGGTCAGCCTTCCTATGTAGGCATGCAACTGAGCAATGTGCTCTTTGTGTTGCTTATTTTTCTCCTCTCTTTTCACCTTCTCAATTAAAGAATCAATAATATCTTTGCCTTCTTGACCCTCTTGGTCTTCATTGGCAAATCCTAAGTCCACTGTGCTGATCTAAAACTCATCTAAGGTAATTTTACCTTTTTCTTTCTCTATAGTAGGTACTGCAATCTGTGCAGTCCTTCTCCCAGTTGTTGGATCCCTCTTAATGGCTAAAGTCATTCTGGCCTTCCTCTTAGGTTTTATTATATTCTTAGAAAATAATGTAGATACATCAAATTCTTGAATTTCAAATTCTACCTCTGCATTTACCTCCTTCTCCAACCATGGAGGTACCTGATCATGTTTCTCTGCATCATCATGATGTTCACCTTTATCTCCTATTTCTGTCAGCAGATGTGATGGAGAAGGTGATTTCCTTAGTTCTTCTTCATGATGCTCGCTTTGATGTTGATCCTGTGGCACCTCCTCCTATTGAGGAACTTCTTTCTCCGGAGGAGCATCTCCCTGAGGTGGAGGATCTTGTGTTGTATCTATATGTTGATCATGATGATCATGATCCTTTTTTGTTATCATCTCATCCACTTTCAACTTTTCCTCTTGCTAAGGAACATTCATAGTAGTGGATACTTGGGAAGTCTCCTTAAGTGCTGGTGCTGGTTCTGTAACCACAATTTGTTCTGCACCTATACTACTTATTTCTTGAACTATAGCAATAGGATCTTTTATTACCTCTTCCTCATCAGCCTTCTTTTCTTGAACTTCTACTATAGTAGGCTCTATTGATGTATCCTGTTGACTTATCTCTAAAGTATGGCCATTTGATTCTGCCATCTCCACTTCTTCTGTAGGTTGCCCTTTATCAGGTGATCTTGCTGGATGTTCAGGATTCACATCTTATTTCTCTGTCAAGTCTACCACTACAAGACTTTTCACCTATGCAATTAATGTATCTAACCCCATTTCTTGGGCTATCCTCTTTGGGCTTTTTTCCTTTTCTGTTTCGACTTGCGTTTTCTCCTCCAGTATAGTTTGAACTGGTGGAGTCTTGTGAGGGGTCATGTGTGTACCTGTAGCAAGGGTTTCCATCTTTTATGAAGCCACTTCCTTCACAACTTCATCATCAGACAAATTTATTGTCTCCTCCAGCAAGATGTGACCTTCTGCATGTACCTGGGAGGTCTCTTTCATTTGGTCCTCTGCAAGCTTAGTCTTGAACTTGACGATGGTAGGAAGTGGAACATTGTGCTGAAGTTCCCTATGCACTTCACTACCTGACCCTTGTAACACTACAGGGGATTGTCTTATTTCACCCCTAATGGAGGTTCTTGGTCTCTTTGGTGGGGGAGACACCACCACCTATGGAGCTCTTCTCTTCCTTTTGAATAACAAAGGGGCCTCTTCTTCCTTAGGCTCTTCCTCCATGAGGATATCCTCTTCATCTGGTTTTCTTGAGGATTGACCCTCTTCTTGGGTCTCAGTAATTCCAGCCTCTGCTATCTTTTCTTTCTCAGACTTCTGTTTTCTTGTCCATGGAGGTGATGCGGATCCTGATCCTGATCCTGATGCTGCAGCTTCTTCAGCTCTGAACACTGCCCGTTCAATAATAACCCCTTTGGGTTCATTATCTATTTTCTTGCGCCTTGGGGGTCTTTTGCTTTGCTATTGTTGTGGAGGGAGTCTATCCCCCTTAGACTTTCTTTTCTCATTTATGAAGTCATCATACTCCCCATCAGGAATATCCTGCCCCTTCTTTTTGTTGTCCACAGTAATGGCAACACCTTTCTTCTTTAAAGCCTCTATCTGTTCATCAACCCAAGCTTGGGTTAGCTGTATGGTCCTGGCAATGAAGGGGTCCAAGGATATGTCCTCTTGTATGGTGAGGTTAGGCGTAGAGATGGTATCATTATATATCTTCTTCTCCTCATACTCATCTGCAATTATCCTGCCATCATCCTTCTTCAATTGTTGAGGGATGGGGATGTAGTCAAAGGTTTTGATTTGGTTCAGTGTTAGCCTTTGATATCTTCTTCTTCTTGCTTCTGCTTCATCTTCACAGTTAGCCCAGAAGTCCTCTAGGTGCCTCTGGTGAATAGGCTTTCCTATTATTTTCTACATCCTGCCATAAGGATCATATGGTCTTATCAATGGAAAAGGCTGCAACTTCATTTTATTCAAGGTGACCATCACCTTCTTGATGTTATCTGAATCAAGACACATGTACCAGCCAATGGTGACTGGAAACAAAACTAGCGGCAACTTCTGGGCATCCTTATATGTTTTCAACATTGTATAGCTCTGCCTTATAAATTCCATCAGTATCACTAAATCAATGGGATACCTTGGCAGCATGAGGGGATTTCCTTCAAAACCCTCAATCCTGATGTAGGAAAATGTTTCAAATTGTATATACCAGGCTCCATGCCTGTAGATTATCTCTTGAGCCTCCATGCTCAATCATTTTGTTCTGTCCTCCTCCATAGTTCTGACTAGATGCATAGAGAATGCATCATTTACCAGTTTGTAATCTTGGAAGTAATTGGCTCTTTGCAGCTGGGGATGATGATCCCAAATATGCACAGCATTAATTGTGCCTGTGACTTTACCATCTGTAACCAGTGCTTCAAATGTGCCTTTGTAAGCACAGGAGTAGATAATGTATGATGTCATATAGAAAACACAATTTGAACCTCCTAGGTTTAGCAGTTGCTCATGTAGAGCATCACTTATTAATTGGCCCCACAATGGCTTGATATATGAATATATGCACATCATGATCACACCGTACATCCAATCTTTAAAACTACCAGCATCAGGCTGGCTTGTGACTCTACTCAATAGTGAAATCATGTATTGGTACTCATCACTAAAATCATATTTGAATAAGTGCATAGGAAGTTTGGTGGCTACAGCATATGTGCTGTTCTCAGCCCTCCATTGGTACATGTTTTTCCTAGCTTGTTTCTTGTTATTTTCATACTCTTTCTCTGATTTCTTCAAGTGCACACTATTGACCTTCCTACCCAATGGCAGTCCAAATGTCTGAGAGAGACCCTTGATGGATAGGTCTGCATATATCCTTCTATGCTTCATCACCTGCCAGGTCTCTGGGTTGTAGTTCCAGGCACACTCGATAACCAGCTCCAGAGACTCCATGGAGTATGGGAAACTGGCGGCATTCCACTTTCCAGACATGAATACGGCATCTAGCACAGGACTTCTATTCTTCTCATCATTCAGCCTAGCTGACCAGGCTTCCAAATTAGTATTCCCCTGATGGGTATCTGTAATTGTGCCATATTTGAACAGGACGCCCCTCTGAGATGAACACATGGGCTTACTGAATTCAGCCTCACACTTAGCCAACCTCTTATCAGCCATGGATGCCTGCAAATAACAAAATCCTATCTTACAATGGATACTCACATGCATGTACAAAACAATTATCTATACTAACCATCATGCTTACTATATTTATTCAACATCAACTTATCATGGGGGTGCATAAACCAGGACTTCAGATTAACAACACCATACCTGACCATTACAGAAACAACATGATGAGGGTTTCATTTACTTACCTGGATATGCAAATTTCCTTTATACTAGTGGACTTCTGAGAGTGCTCTTAATTCTGCTGATGATCATGCACTTCCTCTCGTTTATAAGCTCGGTTCGTCTGACTATTGCCTGTATGAGGATATGGAAGCTGGTGCTCTGTAAAAATAACTTTATTGCAAGGTAAGAACTAAAATGACGGTGAATTCACCTTTTAAGCATGCGCTTAGGTTGAAATTAGGGCAAACCCTAACAGATTGGATTTTATTCGTTAATTTTCTGCACGGAAAGTCAGGATTTTGCCAGCTGTTCGATCAGGTTTAATGGTCGGTGGGAACAACCTACCATGTCTGCGTGCATTAAATGTTAATGGGGGCAGCGGGAGTGGGGTGATATTCGTATGACAGGATGATATTCAAATAACAAGATGATATTCGCAAATATCATCTCGAGTTTAATGTGATCATCCTATTCGAGAGAAAAAACTATCATGACAAGATTGGGTGATCAACTCACCCTTTGGTCATTTTTAGCACATCAAGAGGATATTTCGATACATCAGGTGATTTTTCAAAGATGATGATGACTGGATAAACTTATGTTTCTCCCTTTTTAGAATGTCGGGATGACGTCATCCAGATATTCATTCATTGTATCGGCAAGGGATCATGACGTCATCATCATATTATGGGAACAAGATCATGTTTATGAAATATCCTGCTGAGAGGTAAATGTGATGATTACATCATCGTCATGTTTGTTTATTTGTTTATCGGACTCAAATGACATCATTAGGATAATGGCTTAGGGGATGTTTCGCATCAGGAGGATATTAAGAAATATCGGGTTACATTGAAAAAATATGATCCTCGCGAAATGGATAAGGCTATTGATGGGTAAAGGCTACTATCACCTAAAATTGACGTCTGGATATTTGGGCCGCATGATTTATCGTGTGATAAATTAGATCACGGTGATCTTCTATAATATGATGAATGTTACAAAATGTGATCCTCCCCCCTAGAAATATCAAGTTTGACTCAAACTTTGACCGTTCACAACTTTCTCACCTTAACGAATATCAGGATGATACAAAAGGCAAACCTGCATGAAATTTGATGCTCTATCCAAATATGAGGTTATTGGAATGAAATATGAACTTTGACAAACTGACCTCAAGATGATGACTTACCCAGCCTCCTCATGCATAATGATCTGCATGACTTACTTTTACCAAACCGCCAAAAAGCATAGAACAAGCCAAAAAAGTTGGGTCCCTATTTTGTCAAGTCAAAATGGGGCGTGTTGTGTAACCTCAAAATAGTTATAATTCTAATTTTGATTGTATCCTTGGTTGCCTCTTCCATAGAGATTCTCATTTCTTAGTTGTGTCACTTCGGTGGTTAATCTTTTCAAGTGTGTAGTGATCTCTTTGATTTCTTCCCTTTCTTCTTGTGCCTTTGCCACAGTTGTATCTCTAGGAGGTCGGAAGAAAGGCTGACCACTATTCTGACTGTTATTAGTAGGGTTACCCATATAAGGAGCTATAGCTTGGATTGGGGTAGGACTATACACAGGTGTGTATGTAGGAACCAGATTTAATAATGGAGTGTGATGCATAGGGGCTCCATTCCAAGGTTGTGCCTAATTTTGCACCCCAAAATTTCTTCCATTAACAAATGGGCTATAAGTTGTGTGCCTCATCTCTTGCTTTACTGAGGCTGCCTATTTATAGGCTTTGGATATTGAATCTATGTCAGGTTTTCTTTTGACAAACATGGCAGTTAAAGGATCCAAGGCGGCATAGTACATAGCCAACAAGGTATCATCATCCACGGTGTAAGGGTCTACCAACCTAGAGTAGGCTTTTTGGAATCTGTCATTGAAATTATCAATCAACTCTCCTTCACCTCTTTTTATGGTAGCTAATTTGTGATACAAGATGCAAGGATCAATGGGTCCTCTAAATCTAGACAGAAATGCCTCTTCCATAAGTGACCAAGAAGATATATAGCCATTGGGTAGGTTTACATACCAGTTAGAGGCATGTTCATTGAAGGTGTAGGGAAACAACCTACACACAACGTCCTCATGCTCTAATCTGGCCCTAAAGCATGCCTCTTTGAATATTCTAATATGATCTTCTGGATCCTGATGTAACTGGTATTTCAGACATATCTTCTCAGGATTTTTGGGTATCTCATGATAATCAACAAATGCTATGGGAGAATGAACATTGAAATAAGCCATTGCAAGTGCCTGTGCCTGACCTAGACCTGTAGAAATACCTAGATTTACTAGTGGGATAGGATCTCTAGGAGGACTAGGACCTCTAGGAGTACCTGAACCAAGATTTAAAGATGTGAATGTAGAAATGTCAGGACTCACAATGTTATGGATAGTATAAGGTGATCTAGGAGGTGTGTTGGATGAGCCTCCTGGGTGAGTTATTTTAGGGTTCCAGATCAAAGGTCTCTTACTTCACCTTATATCAGGTAATTGCATAAATATATCCCCTGAACTGGATTTAGATCTAGTCACTCTACTGCTGTTATGAGCCAACTCTACTTGAAACAAGTCCTAACTCAAACTTGCCCTCTTTCTAGCACTAGAAAACTGTAGATGATTGTTTTAACATAGTCATAACAACAGTTAAAATTCACATAAAATGAACCTAACTGACTTGAAAGATATGAAGGAATCGATTAAGATTTGCTTAATCCCAAGTTTAATATGGTCAGGTCTCGACCTATTGGGCAAATTTAGTAAGTTGATGTGAAGCTATAATGTTCAAGGGGCCTTATGTGATTTAGGGTTTCTCAATGGTTTACTAGGCTCAAACTATGCAAAAAGATGATAAAAAAAAGGCATGTTGTTCATTCTTTTGCATAAAAGTGTTACTGTGCTACAAAAGCTTTAAAGGGCTTTCTTGAATTATTGCAGCTTTCTCCTCTTTAATATTATGAAAACTGTCTACTTTTAACTCTGTTGTTTATGGTTTTCAAATATGAGACAAATTTCCTTTAAATTTCTGCGTTTTAGGCTAAGTATTTTAGATGGGTTGGGAAAAGTTAGAAAGATCTATCCTAAACTTCATTCAATCTAATAAAAGGATCTAATTGTTCTGTTATGCACTTTATAAATCATACAGTAACTTGATCAAATCCACAGACAAAAACCTTAGATGTAAGTTCTGAGCATTTTCACAAACATTCATTTAAGATTGCAAGCTCTAAGAGAAAATGTTTCAATCACAATGAAGAGCCAGAAGACACTCAGAAGATAGATGCAGAATTCCAGATTCAATTGTATTAGAAACAGACAGTCATATAAGATTTACAATTTCTAAATGACTCTTAGCTTCAGTGATCAAATTACATAAAACTTACAAGGTTTACAGATACAGCAAGGAGGTAGGATGTTCCACACGCTCCTTGTTGCAGACATAGGCAACCTCCTTCTACTCCTAAATGCTATGCTAAGTGCTACTTTTATAAAATTCTTGCTGCTACAAATCCCTATGTAGCCCCTGTGTAAAGTTTTATAGTGTAAACGAAATATATAGAATTTGATTGTCCTTAATACAGCTCAAAAACCCTAGTTAAAACCCTAGTTCAAACCTCTAGTTATAGCATTAAATGGTGGAGAACCAGTCTCCCAAAAAAATATCTCTGAGCATACATCAAATCTAGGTGAAATATGCCCTTTTGGAAACCCTAGCAGCTCAATAATAACTTCGGTGGTCTGCTGTAATAATGTTTCCATCTGCATTTTGTCTTTATCAGTGAAGACCTTTGACTTCTTCGCCCTTCATCCTTATCTTCCTCTACTCTGGAGATCTAATTTCCTCCTCTGTGATGTCACCGCCATTAAGTTTCAACTCCTTCCTCAACTACAAACCTACAAAAATAGACCAGCAATAAGTACCACTTTACCCAATAAATAGCAGGAAATTAAAACACTCATTAAATCAAGGCGTGACTGTGTGATTGCAGAAATTAGGCCCTAAATCCATGAAAATCACGCGTTTCAAATGTATATTTAGCATTAAAACCAATTGGGTCAACCATCGCTGACTAGGAAATATGCATTCAGGCTCAAAATGCCTCAAAAACCCTATCGCTTCGCCTTCTCGCTCATTTCCTTGTTTAAATTTTTGTATTTTCTGATATACAAGCCGGGCGTGATACATTCGATATATCAGATTTGAATCTGTTTTGAATTTCGGCTTGTATGTATGCAATGCATATCGACTTGTATATCGCAACATACAAACGCAAAAAATATACAAGCACTTAACTCTAATTTATAACTTTTCAATTCCACTCAATGTATATTTCGATGCATATTGGCTTGTATGTTCTAAATATACATTCAAACTTTCATACAAGCGCTTAACCAGATTTTAATTTCTCTTCGATTCTGCCTTGATGCACCCTACAATGTATGTTATCGATCATGCATGCGCTCAAAATATTCAACGATTTCTCCATATTGAATTCTCCTTTGAAATCCGGCCTGTATGCATAATGAAATGCATATCGCAATGTATCCTTGATATACAAGCCGGATGCGATACAATGTATTCATCGAATTCTAACTTCTTTAGGATCCCGGCTTGTATGCATAATGAAATGTATGTTTTGGAACATACATACAAACATGAAGATACAACGATTTAACTCTCCTTAATTCCCCTTTCACATCTGTGCAATGTATAAGTCATTGTATATCGGCTTTGTATGTCGAAATATACAAAGCACAATAATATACAAAGCCTTAACTCTTTTCAATAAGTCCACCGGGTCCGCGCAATGTATCTCTGCTCTGTATGTTTCAGAATGTATGTATATTGAAACATACATACAAGTTGAAACATACAAAGACATAATTCTAATTCATAAATGTTTTAGATCCACCACTTGTACATTTTGATGCATATCGGCTTTGTATGCAAGATACATACAAAGTGCAAACATACATTGAATTAACTCTTTTTAACTTTCTTTTGCATCTGCGGATTGCATAATGTCTTTGTATATCCTCAATATACAAAGTACAAAATATGCAACGACCTAACCATGTTCAATAACTTTTTCGAGTCCGCCCGATGTATATAGCCCTTGTATGTTTTGTTGTCTATTACTCAAACATACAAGCCTGCGGACATACAACAAATTAACCCTGTTTCAATAACATTTGAATTCCACGTGATGTATATGCCTTGTTCATTTTACCTTGTATGTTTCGACCTGCCAAACATACAATGTGAGATACATGCGACAGAACTCAAACATTTATTCATTTCAACTCTAAGTTATTTCAGGTCCACCTTGTATGTATTAAAATGCATGTATTAATATACAAGGTGCGAAATATACAAGGACTTTTTGTTATTTCATAGCCATTTCAGGTCGGCCCCTTGTATATTTCGTTTGTATGTATCTTCCGATATACAAAACCCACTTCCGCGACCCTGTATGTGAACGATATACAATAGACTTGGTATATGCATGACACAACATACAAACTACTTTGTATGTGCAACATACAAAGGCCAATCATACAAAAAAAGTCAAATGCATATGCAACCCGTAATGCAAAAAATGGCTAAGTATAAAACAAACCCTTTGCATATACAAACGACCTTGTATATGAACAGTGATATACAAATGCCTTGGTATACAAGAGAACTTGCATACAAAGGGCCTTGTATATGCAACCTGATACACAAGTAGGCTTGTACATACAAACAACAAACCCTTTCCTTGTATATTTTACCAAAATGATCATAACTTGCAAAATATGGCGAATTTTAAGATGGTTCAAAAAGCAACCCTAGCTCATTTTTCACAAGTAATCCAACCATATCATGCTCTAGTACTGAAAATACATTTTTTTCTCTAGTTTTAACAAAGTTTGCAAATTTAACCCTCTTTTCTCTTTTACCACCAAGCAAAACAACACACACAAGCAAAAAGCAAAAAACCACAGTAGGGGTCCTCATTTTGCTAAGGGGTAAAATGGGGTGTGTTGTGAACATCACAATAGGTTTCCTCATCAATTAACCATGCTCCTACTAGGCAGCCAGTCTGTTCAAGTTTCCTCATCCTTGAGGCTCATGCATTTTCCTTCCAGAACTTAAGGTAACGCGCTTTATTCATTACCTTCTTTAGGGATGTTGTTCTAATTCTTGCCATTCTAGCATAGAACATCCAAACATTAGCATACTTAATGTTGGATACAAATAATCATCAAGTAGTGAGCTCATAGGTCCATGTATGAACCTGATTTCTCTGATACCATATGTAACATCTCAATCCATAATACTCAAAAATTAATACAAACATTCATCTTAATCAAGAGATTAGTTAACAACATGATTATTTGAATCAAAGTTAAACAATAATGATTCATTATAATTTCAACAACTAAGCATGTTATTCTAAATAGAATATAACATAGCTTACAATTTCAATAATCAATTACATATCTTTAGTGAATAACTTTCACAATGCATGTACAAGTTATGCTCAAGGAATCATATATCAAATTATACATTACAATTGACCATCAAGTCATATAATGAAAACATTGTATCTAGAACATATGACATCTGTCTTCATAATCCTGGGCTTGTCTCATGCTTGGGAAGGAGAGCATCATCCCGGTACTTTTCCACCAACCACGGACCTACGGTCCCCCGATCAACTTCCTAACCAGAAGTGGCCCTACCCTTCATAGAAGGGCTAGATATTAGGAACCGTTAGGTTAGCCATCTGAGTATTTGATGTTGTGTCCTGCATAGTGCCTCTTGGTCACACAACTATATGTCCACTCTAACTATGTATGACACTTCTGGAGACACCATGCCGTCTGGAACACTGTGGACCAACAATGCATGCAGAGATGGATGCATTACTTTGGCCAAAGGTTTACATAAATGAACGTTACACAATGAATGTTGTCATATGTCCACCAACTCAACTTAACTTATATGATTTCATGTCCTACAGTTTTATATTTCGACCCTTCTTGGTCTAGATCAATAAGTTCCAAAAGGTCTTAGTCCTTTCCTTGGACATTCGACTTCTATCTTGATATCCCATTCTTAGGGCTCTTTTTTCTTAAGCAACTAAGAACTAGAGACTCCACGTCACTTTGTCCCATGTTTGTTTACAAAAAAAAAGAATTAAATCATGTTCTCCACACTCAACCATAGTGGCTTGGTGTTGGCTATTGTTTAGCTCAACTCAAGTTTTACCTTTAAGTCATAATGTCAATGAGTGAACTTGTAAAGACTCATAGAGTCAATTTTCTTTAACTAGGATCTTTTTCAAGATACCTTCTTGATTCCAATTTTTTAAAGAAGAAACTTAGCCATTCGAGAAGAAGGAATTCATGTACTATTACATAACATATTATGTCAATATGACTCAACCCATAGGAGTCAAAAGATAATAACATGACCATATGAGACTTCTCATTACCATGAGAAACATTATAATGTAAAGTACATTACATGCACAAAGAACTCATTACATGCAGTCGATGTTTTGCATCTTTCACTTCGAGGTGATAGTGTTAATATTAATAACAATGGTTTCAAAAGAGAGTTTTTCATCAAGATTGAATCAACCATTATCATAATGTTGATAACTGAGAGGGGGGGGGGGTGAATCAGTTATCCTAATTGTTTCCTTTATTGAACTTTCCTTTTAATTGATGCAGCATAAAATCAAACATAAAACATTAACCATAAAACAAGAAACACATGACACAGTATTTTTGACGTGGAAACCCTGTTAAGGGAGAAAACCACGGGGTGATTAACCCAAAATTATTCTCTGTTAGAAGAATAGGAAATTACAAAGATGGCACTTGCCAATTAGGGCTCACTGCCCGAGCACACTGCTCACAAGAGGCCCACTGCCTACAAGAAGACACACTGTCTACAAAGTGATGAGAATCACAGTCTTGAACTGATTGGAAGCATCTGCATATGCTGGAGTTCAGTTCCGGTTAGGCTCAGTACACTGATCTGCTGCACTTCATCTTTCCTCTGTTCTTTATTCTGCTATCTTTCACATACCGGATCCTTTTTGCTACCTCTGCTCTTTATCTGGACTTATTCGCATATCTCTCCACAACTACTACTCCTTCACAACTAAATCCATCCTCTATATATATCCGCACAAGTAATTTCATCACCTTTCTAGTCGGCATCCGGAACAGTCTAGTTTCTTATAAACTTTCATTCTGTCGGCTGAATCCTTCCTCACCAAGCAATGCGGATCAAGCATATACTTGTAGATATCATTAATCATGTCGGCCAAACATGATTCATGCCTTCACAACCTCTGTCATCAATAGTAACCCATCCGGAAAGCAGTCTGATACTCTGCCAGTCAGTTCTTCCTCTGTTTTCACTGTCTCTCAGGAATCCGGTACTCAACCATTCATATCTTTTTCCTTGTCCATCACCGGAGGCTAAATCCTTGGAATATACCACTCAAGGTAGTCCTCTTGACTTCCCCAAATCCGCACTGCACCAAGACACTTCCTCTGAGAGGTCCGGACCAATCTGTCGGACCTTGCCACATGCTCTGTTCTTCTTCACCGGACCACAACATTCTTTATTCTGACTTCCGGTAGAGGCACATCATGACTTGCGGATATGTGGGATGACCTTTGTTGCCATCAATGACAACAACCATGAATCCATATAGTGTCTCTTGCCAACACATAATAGGTTTCGTACTCTACCTGCTACCATAAGAAAAGTTCTAGTTATTGAATGCATGATTCTAGGCTCTCAACTATCATAGTTATTTAAAATCAGTCACCCTTTCAGGCTTTATAGTTTAAACAAAGACTTTGATCCTCTGCGGCTACCATCCAAGCACTATGAAATATCATAAAAAGTTCAGGGATCGAAATCCGTTTAACAAAAATGATAACCCTATCAGGTTTTATCACAGGTGTTCAATGATAATATTTATCCCATTAACACCATCATCATAAGATAAGATAAAAAATAAAAGTTTTATGCAGAGTTTAGTTCTTTATCCAACGGTGCACCGTGAGCTTCATGTATACATTCTGTATATGTTACCTACTCAAGTGACTGAGCTTTATATGTATACACAAAAGTGTACTTATGACCATAACAATGATAAAAGAAACAAGCATTCACTTCCTTAATCCACAACAAACAAATAAGAGTTCATTATGGCTTTGTAAGCCACATAATAGCATTGCATTCCTAAACACATTGACACCATCGAGTCTTTCTCTCATATATGCATGATAGAAGACTTATAATAATAAGTAAGGATATTGGATATAAAATGCAAAGCTTTAGTTTTATACTTGAACTAGAGCTTTCTCGAATGTAACGACTAACTCAAGGTTTACACAGTTCTTAGCTTGACTTTCTTGATCTTCTGCTATAACCATGGTGTCCCTGCATGAAGAAAACTATCTATATCTCCTTCAAGAGTCGTATCTCCCAGAAACACACACTAGAGACCACTTACAAAACAACAATGCCCACCCAAAAAAAAATAAGAGAGTTAAGTCTCCTCCCTTCCAATCAGTGATAACCGATTCTATATGCATGCATGCCAAAAATAGGATTATCTTTCCTAAGATTTGGCTTACCACCTTTCTATCATTCGATTGGTTGGCAAGGATAAAAGCATACAAATAGGGCTCACTCAGCTACAACCCTCCTTCCCACTCCTCGTGGGCGATGACTGGTCAAGTGCCTCCACCATCAATAACAACATTAAATAAAATGATAATATGATTATCAATCATATTTGGCCTCAAAAACAAAATTCAACTAAATGAATTATGTATATAAATATACTTACACACTTATCTAAGGGTTAAGGGATACACATAAGTGTTAATAATATCAACTGTATTAGCTAGGGTCACATACTTACGATGCGACTATGGGGTTGAGCATTGCTCCCCTAGAAAGCATCGTTCACCCCCAAAACATAGATAATCAAATAAACATAGACTCTAAGCAAAATGCAGAAAAAGAGTATGGAACCAAAGGGTCCCTAGAAACCTTGACGAAATCGACAAACAACTCAACATGATGTCCTTGCGACCAACACCTTTTTGACAATACAACAAAAAATAAAGATATTGAGTAAAGTCTAATTGACCAGTCAAGAGAGAGAGAGTGAACGTAACTCACCCTAATAGCGAGAGTTCAATGGACAAGGCCTGATACTCAAATGACTAATTAACCCCTTTTTCCCAACATCTAACTCTTCCTCCAAGATGATACTCTCCTTCCTTCTTCGAAGGACATTGCATTTTCCTATTCACACTTAGGACCATAAAATCATGATCAGGGCATCATCATCTATTTCACAATTCAAATAAATTAAATATTCATATGAAAAAATAGTTTCATAACTAACTATCATCAATCATTAACCTTATAATCAAGAATTAAATCATATATTTCCACAATATCAAATCAGTTAACTATGATTAATCCTCCTGATTATCATGCAATTTTAATATTAGGTCTAATTGTAAGTTGGGGATGTAACAAGTAATAATGATATCACCTATGTGATGAAATCCTTAAGAGGATGAAGATCCTTAAACTCCTAAGGAGAGATAGATGATAGCTTTAAACCTGCAACAACAAAATAATAATACACACAAATCTTCTCTAGAATCACCATGAATGCTCTTGCTTCCTTCACTTCAATATCCCAAGTTAGCTATTTCCATCTAGGTTCATAATGAATTCAAAAACACACTTATATATGCTTTCCCTCTAACATTCATGAAATTAAACCAAAAGAGCCCACAAAGAGAAACCTTTTAAAAGGCCCCAGAGTGACATAGCTTTGATTCTATCCTGACCAATCAAGGAAGACTTGGGTGGTGGCGCCCATGTCTTTGAGCCCCTTTTAGGTCGGGGATAAGGTAAAACATGGGCCCCTTATTCCTAATTTGCATTGGTGTCATGCAATTTTACATCAGGATGATAATTTAGAATGTATAATGCAATAAATGGAACCTAGGAGCTAAACAAGGAGGTAAAAGGACATGTGGACACTTTTTACTTCATAACATTTAGCCCCCTCTTTAATGTGTGTATGATCAAGTATGATCAATACATGCATTAAAGTATAGTCAAAACACATCAAACACATCAGACACTAGAACGAAGACACACCCTAAGTTTGAAGAACCATTTCTAGCTCCCAAGCTTAGGCAAACATAAGAAGAGACTTGACAGTCATGCAATACATAGAGAATATAGTAAAGAAGCACATAATACATGGAGAAGGCATGGGAGGAAACACAAAGTACACAAGGCATACACAAAGAGAATACATGATTAAACAATTATATAATCCTAACTAGGAGATGAGGAGAGCTCATTGCTACACGTCATCATCAAAAGCACACTAAACACACAGCATAGGGGAGCTCATCGGTATACACCACCACTAAAACAAGCAAAACACACAGTGTGGGGGGAGCTCATCGCTACACACCGCCACTAAAAAACGTAAAACACACATAATACATGAGCATCATAGAGTATGTCGTTGACACACTATACATCTTAAACACATCAAACACAAGTGATGGGGAGAGCTCATCGCTACATGCTACCATCTAAGACATGCCAAACACACCTGATTGTTGAGCTATGCTACCACAATCGCCAAAGACACACTTAAGGGTGAATAACTCAAGATCCAACCCCACCTCCATAGAGGACTTTTTTTAAAAGGATGTGCAACCACTCAAGGGAATACACAATCCCACCTTCTATAGAAGGGCTTTCAAAAACATTCAACCCCACCTACATTGCGGAGGCACCTTACTGTGAAAAGGAAGCATGTGCACAAAGTATACAACCCCACCTGCATCACGGAGATGCCTTACGGTGAAAATGAAGCATATGCAACACATAAAGGCAAGGTGCACAACACCACCTACATCGCAGAGATGCCTTATAGTGAAAAGGAAGCATATGCCACACATTTTATCACAATGTCTAAGATATGCAAGCATTTACTGAAATATATTCCCCCACCTTAAAGTGGTTGATCTCGCTTGCCGATAGCAATCACGTTTAAGGTAAGGTTGAAAACATGCAAGGCAACAAGAGCTTTCACAAATTCCACGCCCTAAAGTGACATGTACTTACAATCGTTGATTGTTTCCAACAATCACAATAGAAACACATTAGTATTATAGGCTAACCATCAGTTCATGTATATGAAAGATTATTAAGATCAAAACAAGCTTCGGTTAGAAAATATTAGCTAAGATAACAACCAAATTGATATAGAAATAAAGCAACATACCACATAAACAAACCAAGGCTATACTTGTGGGTTCAAAACCAATTATAGCCATGAGTTTATACTATAGGTATCTTAGAACCAAGTGTACCTACAAGGTGTGACACAAAAACATTCCAGAGTGCCTAGTGGTAGATTTAGAGTATTACAAAGATTTGTTAAAATAATTTCACAATATGATACACGATCACATCACAACACAAAGTGATTCTACTAGTCAATCAGTAGTTAACAAATTACCCCCATCTTCATATATGTACCAGGTCTATTTTTGTTTTCTTGTTAGGGACATAGTCCTTATTAGGAATGTGAATTTCATAAGATTATATCCCCTTCATTGAGCTCTCCTAATGATTCAAAATTTAATCCATTTAAAAAAATAAAAGATTCTTTATTTTGTAAAAAGATGCTTTCATTTTGTCAAAAGATGCTTTCATTTTGTCAAAAGATGCTTTCTTTTACTTTCTAAAAAATAATTCATTTTAACCTTGCAAGTTTATGTAAAAAGTTAGGTTAAATGTGAGTTAAATATTATTTAAATATAATTAAAATATTTTAATTTTTATAGCAACTTAGAGTTGGAGAATGAACTTTCTATTATTTTCTTAAATCTTACTTTAGTTTGTTTTTAATTAATTGATTTATGATAATTATAATAGAAACAAAAAGTAAAAAATAAAAAGTAAACAAACTAATGTAAGTCTAAAATAATAAAAGAAAGTTCATTCTCCAACTTTATTTTATTATAAAATAAAACAAATAATATTTATTAATATATTAATGTATGTGTATATATATTAATATTAGAAAATTTTAGCCAATGATGGTGTGGTTCGGTGGTTAAGTCGTTCGGTTGTAGTGGCAGTCACGAGAGTTCAAACCCCCGCTGGGTGAATGAGCTCGCAAGGCTTTACGCCTTCGCTTGGCCAATGAGCTCGCGGGTTTGAAGTGTTCTTGCTAGGGGATGAGGTCCCCCATTTTGTGGCCTCACCGGTTCATTGCTCTGGGCAAAAGCATTCACGTGGAGCCGGAGGGCGTGTCGCACCAGCGTCGCCAGTCACGTTAAAAAGTTTACCAGGTGCATTTAAAAATATATATATATATTAGAAAATTTTAAAAATAATAATTGCAACTTTTTAATTTTTATTTATGTTTATTATAAAATAAATCAAATAAATAAATAATATATTAATGTATGTGTGTGTATATATCACTAGAATATTTATATTTAAAAATATATATCTAAAGTACGGTGAGGGATATCTCTTTTCCATAGTTTATTTTCTCCATCATTTTTATTTTTTTATTTTTCAATTTTTTTTGTTTGATATTTTTGGTGATTTAAAAAGAAATTGATAATAAGAAAATCATTAAAACTATGGAACCAAAAAAAATTGGAAATAATAAAAAATATGAAAAAATTAAAAAAGTAATTACGAATTTTTAATTTTTATTTATGTTTATTATAAAATAAAATAAATGAAAAAATAATATATATTAACATATGTGTATATATATTAATATAAAAAAAATTGAAGGAGTAATTGCAACTTTTTAATTTTTATTTATTTTTATATACAACAATAACATTTATAAAAAAATATAAAAAAATTATTTTAATTTATTTTTATATGCACGTTAATTTTCATTTATTTATGTGAGAACTTTTTTATTATATATAATACAAAAATTAAAAAAAAAAAAAAACCTCATTGGAATGTTCACAAAAAATTGAATTCAAAATTTAAAAAAAAAATTAGAAACATTTATTTATATAACTCAACTTCAAAAACTCTGATTCAAAATAAAAAATAAAATTTTAGAAACAACTATTTCTATAACTCAACTTCAAAAATCTAATTCAAAATAAATAAATAAAATTTAGAAACATCTATTTCTATAACTCAACTTCAAAAATCTAATTCAAAATAAAAAATAAATTTTATAAACATCTATTTCTATAACTCAACTTCAAAAAACAAAAAAAAATATAGAAACATTCATTTCATATAACTCAACATTAAAAAATAAATTAATTTGGGTTAGCTTTTGAGTATTTTTAATTAGTCTTTTTTAATTTTTTTGAGAGAACATGTGCATATTTTAATGAAATATATATAATTTTAATTTATTTAAAATTTTAATTTAATTTTTTGAAATAGGAGAGATTTTGGGTTTGGGAAAACCTTATGTTGTTGTCGTCATCTACTGACTAGTAGAGCCACAAGTACAACAGAAGAATGAAATCATGAAAATTAGAGAGTAGACAAAAGTGACTTAGGGTCACAATGTGGAAGGATGCCCCCAAATCACCCTCCATAATGTTATGCCCCCAGGCACCACACACAACAATTTACAACAAGAGAAGCATAGAAGAATAGAGAAACAAATAGAAGAAATGTCACAATGGAGGTGGTCTCCTTATATCCCCGACCTTACAAGAGTATCAAGGGTCATTCAAGGAGACCTAAACAAACATTTAACACAACATGGGGGAACACAACACAACACTTAAGAGGAGGCCACCTGTGAGAGAAACTCAAAGAGGTGCTACATCAAAGGTGGTTGAATGAGTGAGAAATACTTACCTACTAGTGATTGTCCTAAATCAAATCATCTTCTTCCCAGATCTTTAATAGGTGGTACATAGGGCACTATAGCCCAACTTGAAACTTCCTTTAGCTATTCTTTTGATTCCATTTCTATTAGAGGGATGTTATATTCTTGAGCAGACATCTTTCAAGCTAAGGCTTGACACTTTCTCCTTCTTTCTCTTGCATTTATATTTCTTTGAGTATTGTTGGTTATATTTCGCAAAGGTTCATAATTTTATGAATTTTTGGTCATTTTAGAAGAGGAAGCTGGTACAAAATTTATTTTGAGATTTTTTGATGAATAGCTTCACTCTTGAAGGTTTTCTCCCGATCCTTGTAAGGATGGCAAGGGAGGAACCTTGACAAAATTCCTTTTCCTTTCAATTGAGGTGAATCCTTCAACTCAGGCTGCTTTTGGCTCTCTATTTGTTAGATATGAGGAATTGTAGCCTCAGAGGATCAAGAGGATCCAAGAATATTATTGCCATATGGTAGTTCAGCTATTTTCTTTGCTTTATACTTTTGGTATGTGAGGAAAAACTGGTCTTCTCTTGGTTGATTTGCTTTAGTAGTTTGTGGGCAAAAATAATCCAAGTTGAAATTTCTACAAGTGGCTAATGACTTCCATCCACTGTGATGAATAACATGCACTTAAACTTTGTGAGGGAATTTTAAGCACTTATGAATGGTAGAGGGAACTTCTTTCATGGATTTTAGCTAAGGACGTCCTAACTTCACATGAAAGAGATCCAAGGTGGGGATGATGACAAATGGTTGTTCTAGGGATTTTTCAACCACCCATCTTTCCAATTTCTAGAAGAAAGTAACCATTATGTGCTTTTATCATTATGTCTATTGGATTGTAAGTATCTTGTACTAAATCATGCATGTATAAAATTCTTCTATGATTACATTTGTCATGCAATTTGGATCAATAAGAACTACTCTTGTAGGATTCCCATTTATTCTTGTTGTTATATAAAGAGGACCATCAATATTTCTAATAGTGACCTCATGTAGTGTGAAGGATATTATGGGTTCATGATCCTTCCTTTTCTTGTTTGATTAGGGAGGAGCCACACTGCCCTTGTTTTGATTAGATGCCATGTATGTGAGACATTTGCACACCAAGACACTAGTTTGAGAAAACCATCTTTATAAAGTTTTTACAAAGATCGAAAACACACTAATTTCACTACAAACAAACTGATTATGATGTTAAAAGTGCTGCACAAAAAGGTAATGTAGATAATTTTAAGATTTTGCTCAAAGAGGTGCTAGGAAGATGTCAGAGTCTTTAATGTTGAAATATGCAATGTGTAATTGCAAAAGTGTAATTTTCAAATCAAAAGATGGAAAGTGATGCAAGATTTTTAAATGAATGTTGATAAATATGTAATGAAATAATGTAATATTTGCTTTGAACATGCAAATGATCAAAGCTACAGGTTTACCAAAATGTTAAGGAGAAAAAGGTGAATGATGACAACTAGCATGGACACGAGATCAAACCCTCTTTCACAATAACATTCAAGGACAAGATTGAGCCAAATAACTACCAAATGGAGGTGGACTCAACTACAGATCTTGTTCTCTTGTTTTCTATAGAAAGATCATATTCAATCAAGTCTCTTTATCAAACCCTAGGTCAATAATTCACTAAACCCTAGTTCTATGATGATCTGATTATAACAAAAGATGCACAACAAATATCTAGAAACCAATTTTATAGGGATGATTAGGAAGGTGATAGAACCTATGTCATGGAAGCAGAGGTGTCAGAGGACTATTTCAAGACTACCCAAGTCCTAGTTGATTAAATCTATAAAAATTGTAAATTAGAGAAATGTTGTAGAAGCTACCTTGATGTTAGATCTGAAGTTAGCAGGGACAAAAAGACTAGGGCACCACCATCTAAGTCTTGCACAGAGGAATATTCTGTAACTGCTGTCAGATCCCAAAACCCTGATCCTTGCTCAATCTTCTTGTATCTTCATATTTTTCAGATCTCTCTCTTGTAACTTGCACACAAGAAGAAGAGAAGAGGTTGGGGGTTATGGTGTTTAGGGACTTGTCTCAGTCAAATCTCAGGATAGCATTCAAGCTTCCCAATGCCATTGACAAATAAAGAGAGTGTGCCCTTGCAAGGCAGAGGATAAACATAATAATAATATGATGAATCAAATGATGATAGTAACAATGATATCACCTATGTGATGAAACCCTTAAGAGGATGAAGATCCTTCAACTCCTAAGGGGAGATAGATGATATCTTTAAACTTGCAACAACACAATAATAATACACACAAATCTGCTCTAGAATCACCATGAATGCTCTTTCTTCCTTCACTTCAATATCCCAAGTTAGCTATTTCCATCTAGGTTCATAATAAATTTAAAAACACACTTATATATGTTTTCCTTCTAACATTCGTGAAATTAAACCAAAAGAGTTGACAAAGAGAAACCTTTTTAAATGTCCCAGGCCAACATAGCTTTGATTCTACCTTGACTAATCAGGGAAGACTTGGGTGGTGGTGCCCAATTCTTTGAGCCCCTTTTAGGTTAGGGATAAGGTAAAACATGGGCCCTTACTCCTAATTTACATTGGTGTTGGGAAATTTTTCTTCGGGATGATCATTTAGAACGTATAATGCAATAAATGGGACCTAGGAGCTAAGAAAGGAGGTAAAAATAACATGTGGAGACTTTCTACTCCATAATAGAGAATAACTACATATCTGATTGTTGGATGAGGAAAGTTATTGTTGTGTTTCAATGATGGGAAAATTAAAGCCCTCTTTGGTGTTTTACATATTACTAGATTGGGTAGAAATCTTATTTTTGTTTCAAAGTTGATTGGTTTAGGAATGCATGTAACATTTAATAAGTATGGTTGCAGAATGGTGAGAGGAAGCTTGGTGGTAGTGAGAAGAACAAGGATGGGAAGATTGTTTAGGCTTGATGCCACTACAGTCTGTAATTCCACCTATGTAACTGAAACTACTAAAAATACATGTATGTTGTGGCACCATAGATTGGGCCACACAATTGAAAATGTTTTGAAAATAATTATGAATAAAAAATTGTTGTATTCTTTTTCCTATTTTAATGAGAACTTTGATTTCTATGAGCATTGTGTGTTTTAGAAACATAATAGAACATCTTTTTCTTCAAGAAGCAATAGAGCAAAAGAGAAGTTAGAAATTATTCATTCATGTGTTTAGACCTGTGGATAATGATTCTCTTGTAAAATCTCATTATTTTTTTACCTTCATTGATGATGTATCTAGATTTACATGGATTTATTTTATGAAGCATAAATCTAAAGTTTTCACTAATATTAAGGAGTTTAAAGTCATAGTAGAGAACCAATCAGGACCTAAGATAAAAATATAAATATCTGATAATGGAGGGGGATATTTCTCTAAGGAATTTGATGAGTTCTATAAATATGCAGGTATCATAAGACAAAATACAACTCCATATACACCACAACAAAATGATGTTGCAAAAAGCATAAATCGAATAATAATGGAAAGATCTAGAAGTATCATAGTTGGATAAATGCTTTTGGGAAGAAGTTATGAGTACCTCTTGTTACTTGTTAAATAGATTTCCTTGTAAGGCCCTTGATTCAACATCTTATGAAGTGTGGACATGTAAGAAACCTTATGTTTCAAATATAAGGGTTTTGGGCTATGAGGTTTTTGTTCATGTGCCTAAGGAAAAATAATTTAAGTTGGACCCAAAAGCACATAAATACATCTTCATTGGATATGGTGAGAATGTAAAAGGTTATAAGCTTTGGGATCCTCTACATAGAAAAGTTATCTTCTTTAGAGATGTGATTTTCAGGGAACTTAGAGCTATTTATGATCCTGTACAACTAGAAGAAAAAGAAAGGAAGAGGATAGTGCATATTGATTTACAACAAGAAAATACACATCAGGAAGAAAAAAATGATAGATTAGGGGATGGAGAAGAAGAGGAAGATTCAAGTGAAAGTTTAGATGAGGAAGACTTTGTTGTTATAGAAGAAGTTGAGCATACAAAAGAACATGAGGAAGAATCTCTTATTCCACCCTTGAGACGATCCACAAGACAATGAGAGCTAGTTGATAGGTATAGCCTACCAAATTTATGTTATGTATTTTAATGTAGGAGCATCCCTAGTTTAAGAGCAATCTTGCATCAACCAAAAAATATTTGCATTTCAGTTTGTTTCTTTTCATTTTCCAGTTCAGTTCAGTCAGTTTAGTCACTAGTAGTTTCTGTATTTTGGTTTGCATTCTACCGTAGTTGCATTTCAGATCTTGTGGTGCTAGACTTAGCATCTAGACATATTCAGACACATCATATCCAAATCTCAGATCATTTGGATCAAGTACCGGTAAGATATTGCTATCAAAAGATCGACTATTTTCTCAAAACAAAGCATCTTGACTGTCTCAGACAATCAGCTAAAGGAGAAGACTTGTGGAGCATTTCATGACTTGCAAAATTAAAAGACACATCATTCAATGTTGTTTGTTTCATTTCCAACTTTCCCTGAGATCCACACATCATTCCATTCATTTGTGGAGGAGTGCTATTTATTTAGGTCTGACCTATCCATGTACACACGTTACAACTCTTCTTTGGAGTTTGTGATCTTCCTTGGCTGACACAGAAGAATATTATGTTCTGGAGATGATATAAATTGATGTAATAGATGCCTAGGAAAGTAGTTGATCATTAGTTCATAGTTGATAGTTTGAATTATTTGCAAAGGAGCTTCAAAGCTATATCTTGTGTAACTCTGTAATCATGCATGTGAGCCCTAATTGTAACCCAACATGTTGCAGATCAATTTGTATTTGAATTCTATGATATACTGAATGACTGAATCTATATTTTCTTTATATCTTTGAGTTGTTTCCATTGTGTTTACTCTACCTGCGCTACCTAGATAGTTCACTTTGTAGAACCTCCTACCTGTGACTGCACCAAGTGGTATTAGAGCAAATGTTAGAATCTTTGGGAGTGAATTGAGCAAAGTTGGTGAAGAAACTCTGTAAGATCTTATTGTGAATAGATTACCAAATCAAAGGTAGACTACTTGTGTTGTCAACTGATCGCCGATTGTGAGGCAGTTGATACCTTCTCGCCCTATCGTTGAATCTGAGACAATTACACTTGATCCTAGGAAGAATGCCGCTAAGGAGAATCCATGCTATTTGCACAATGGCTAGAAGAATTGATGAGATGATGGAGATGATGAAAACCATGTGAGTTTTCTTGGATGTTGTTGAAGAAGATAGGTGAAGAGGATTGACACCTAGACGTAATGTTGAAAGTGATGATAATGAAGAATTTCAATCTGCTGATCAAAATGGCAAAAACCTAGAAGATGAAGAAGAAGAAAAATTAGATCAAGTGAAGATGTTGAGAGCTATTTCAAAGATTGGGAAAAGACCTAGAGTTCATGTACCAAATTACATTGGCAATTTAAATCTTGAAGAGTTGATTGACTAGATAAATGATATGGAAGAATACTTTGAGTATGAAGAAATTGAAGATCCGGAGAAGGTGAAATTTACAAAGACAAAGTTGAAAGGACATGCTTCTATATGGTGGAAAGAAGTTTAGTTGGATAGAAACAAAAGGGGAAAAGTGAAGATTACAAAGTGGGATAGAATAGTGACAAAGTTGAAGAATTAGTTTATACCTGCTGACTATGAGTTGGAACTATTGAAGAGATTGCAAACCCTGAGACAAAAGAAGAAATCTGTGAAGGAGTATACTAAAAAATTTCATAAGATGATCATAAGGATAAGACATAGTGAAGCAAGAAAGGAGAAAGTAGCTAGATACATCAATGGACTAAGATTGAACATTCAAGAAAAATTGTGTCTAGTAAGGATGACAACATTGGAAGAAGGATATCAGTTTTCCCTGAAGGTTGAAGAAAAGTTGAACATGAAAGGAAGCAAGGTAAGTGGAACACACTTCCTACACCAATCTAATGAGGGGAATGGAGTGCAAATTCATATTAATCCTTACAATTGCAGCAACATTAAACTAATAACATAAAGATTTCAGTAGTAACATAACACAAAAAGAAGGTGGCACAAGATATACCGCAGGGAAAACCTTTCCAGGTAAAAAACCCCACACTCTAAAACTTGCATAATGTATTATCAAAACAACAATAGTTTACAATACACTTACAATGCAAGTCTTCCAAGAGTTCATGAATGTCGATTCTGGAGTTATTCCAGCAGCATAACAGTACCTGTAAAAACACTATGCAACTACAACTCCAAACTATGCATTTTATAGACATTACAAGGCATATCTTGAGAGCATCTTGGGATAGGCGTCCACCTTGATCAAATGACCATTTTCAACATTAAAGGAAACTTGTCCTTGCTATCCTTACATCCCTTACATCTATCATATATGGCAGATTTGACTTTCCCAATGTAGAGAGCTCCAGGCTAAAAATAAACTATGACAGATTCTCTTACACGACTTACAACCGTCATAAAATCTGCCCACAATAGCAATCTTGAAAGTTGTAAGACAATCTGTCATACAATGCTAAATATAGCATATTCTACTTACAACATGTCATAGCCCAACTTGGGTGCCCAAAGATGCCTTTCTCTCATGCAAAGATGCCAACTGACACTTGTCATTACTTGTCATAGGAATCTCCAAACTTGGCCCTTACGCATCATAGATTCTATCATATGCAATATTGCCTTCCACATACCAAAGATGCCAACACATGGAAAATAAATGACACCTCAATATGGGACAGCCAAATCCATGTAGGATTGACTTGACCATCCAAACCACATTCCAAGTAAGATGACATGTCACCATGCCACCTCACTATGTGACCAAACTGAATGTGCAAGTAAAATACAATATTAGGCAATAATTAATTATACAATTAAATTACCAATGCTAGGAAATTGCAAAGGTTGAGACACCTTAATTCCCAACATTCTCCCACTTGTCGAACACCTTTCAAGAGCCAAAAGAACTGACAAGATTTAACTACTATAGGCTAAGAGGCCCATAGACTCTAAACACCATATGAACTTCTCTGTGCTAACTGGTTTCATTAATGCATCTGTAACATTCTTCAAAGTATCTACCTTCTCCAAATTTACCTTCCCATCCTCTACCATGTCTCGGATGAAGTGAAACTATACATCAATATGCTTTGTTCTAGCATGGAAAGTTAGATTCTTCACAAGGCAAATCGCACTCTGACTATCACAATTGATCGTAATCTGACCTGCATCAACACCAATATTTGAACACAATCTCTTAAGCCAAATGGCTTCCTTACAAGCATGAGTTCCTACCATATACTCAGCTTCTATTGTGGACAAAACAAACACAGGTTGTCACTTACTCATCCAACTAATAGCACCACCAAACAATGTAAACACATAAGCACTGGTGGATCTCCTGCTATCAATGTCACCTTCCCAATCTGAATCCACAAATCTATGAATATCAACAGAATGTGGAGGTTCTGTAACATTACCATGATAGCATATGGAATACTCAGAAGTACCCCTCAAATATCTAAACACTTGCTTAACTGCATCCCAATGTACCCATCCAAGATTAGCCATAAATCAACTAAGGACTCCCATTGCTTGGGCAATGTCTAGTCTTGTACAGACCATAACATACATCAAACTACCAACAACACTAGCATAAGGTACTTTGCTCATGTCCTCCACCTCACTAGGAGATTTTGGAAATCCTCAATAGACAACTTTGTCCCCAAAGAAACAAGAATACACAATGGTCTACAATCTGCCATGCTAAACCTATCCAACACGGTCTTCACATATGTTGTGATGCTCACAATAGGCACCATTTTACCTCTTAGCAAAATGAGGACCCTTGCTGTGGCTGTGGTTTTTTTGCTTGTGTGGTCCTGCTTGGTGGTAAAGGGAAAAGAGGTAAAGGTTACAAACCATGTTGAAAATTGAAAAACATTTAGCATTAAGTACCAAAGTGGAGTAGAGGTGAATTATTTGTCAAAAATGAATAAGGGTTTCTTTTTGAACCATTTTAAAATTTCCAATATTCTACAAGATATACGTGTTTTTGGTAAAATGCATTATAGAAAGGTTTGTATGTTGCATGTACAAGATCATTTGTATGTAGAGTCGTATTAGTCACATTGAGTGGTTGAGTTTATTTATCATGGTACTCTGTATGCATGTGTTTAGTGTTTTATTTTTTGTATACAAGTCAGACCTGATAAGTTTCAGAAGTGGAGTGGATAAATGGCTAAGTTCACATTGTATCTTGAGTTGTATGTTTGTTTAAAAGGAAAGATACAAGGCGATATACAACATGATATACATGTCGTGGACCTAAAGAGAATATAAAATTTGGTTTTATTAAGGGGAGATAAAAGGGTATGTTTCGTTGTTGGTATATTGCATATTTCGGGTTGACATCTTGGGCATACATACATCACAGATTTCAAAAGATAATTAAATTGAGTGTAAGTGATGCATCGTACCTTAATATTTTTTGGAAATATGCATTCATTTTAAATACATGTATGGATCCGAAAAGGTTATATAATATGGTTAAGAAGATGAAAAGTCTGGAATCATTGTATAAGAGTTTGCATGTATGGAGGCTTGTATCTAAGGGTAGATACAAGTGTTGTTGTTACATCGAGATACAATTGGGTAGGTAAAGTGGGCCCCATAGGTTATATCTCACAGTTGTATATTGCACAAATAGATGGATATACAAGAGCATATACAAGCTGATATACAATCAAAGATGCAAGGAACTGCGATACAACACAGATTTCAAAAGGAAGTTAAATAAAAGTAAGGCTTTGTATGTTTGGGCAATTGTATGTTAACGATATACAATCCTGATATACAAAGAAATGAAAGGCATCGTCGGAGAGTTGAAAGGTAAAGAGGGTTTGTATGGGTCGTAATTGTATAAACGTTTGTATCCATTTTACATACATTACGATATACAAACAAAAGATACAAGGGCAGATATAAAGAAAAAGTGTAACACTGTTTATAACTCGTTGGATGTAGGCTTGTATATTGAAAAAATGTAAATTGACATACAAGAAATAATATACAAGGAGACATACAAGGAAGCACGATGTATGCAAAAAATAGAGTAACGGATACAAGGTTTAAAAATAAAACGTTGAAGTAGAAGGCCGAGGTTGTAGGTGCATTGATTGCTGCCATTAATGTTGAACTAACACTGAAAATGGTAAAATTTAACGGGTTAGGGTAAATAAAAGGTAGTTTTTCTTTTAGATTTGCATTGTTAAAATTAAAATTGTAGAAAGAGGAACTGTTGCGAAAATTAAACAAAAATTCATCACAAGACGGAATCTTAGAAGTGGGAATAGAGTAGAAAACAGTAAAGTTGGTCAACGGTTGTAAGGTTGAGCTATAAAAAAATACAAGTATTTATCTTAAAACACTATTATAGTTTAGTTAATTGAAAATGCAAAGTCATTATTAGTAATTTTATTTTAAAAATGTAAGCAAGCGTTAAAATTACTGTGTCTGATAGTTAATTAGCTAGTTTGGGTTAAATAATACGAAAGTCAAAACTAGAAAAGACAAACGGGGGGTTAGGGTAAATGTAAAAAATAGAAAATTAATGGTAAAACCCTAGGTAAGAGAGTAAAACAACAAGTTAAAAAAGGTGTTTTTTTACAGGATGGCCCCAAAGTAGAAAAAGGTGGATACAGGGGGTGAGGAAAATATTAAAAAGGAAAGAAAGCCCTGTAAAGAAACTGAGGAGGAGTTGCCAATATAGAGAGGGTACCCTTTGTTTCTTAGCACAAGTGGAGTAGGGACAGATACCAGCATAGGGAATTATGACGCGGATGATGTTTTACAGAAGATCACAGCAGCTGATGCTACACCTAACATGAGGTGTATATGGGAAAGTGGATTATACAAAGCTGCAGGTTTCCCATTAGCTATGGAAGCTAAGGACCTATGTCTGGATTGCATACACTTATATGACCTAGTTAACAGAAGAATAATACACCAGGATAGGGTCATTTTAGACTTATCTACAGAGGGGATTGCAAGAACATTTGGTCTAGAGATACATGAAAAAATGGTAGATATTGATACTGACCAATACAATGAGGATTTCAATGATAATGAGAGGGATCATAGAAGCAAGATCTTCTATAGTTGGTATAATGTAGAGAATAAACCCCAGGTCATGGCAAGAGTACATAAAATCTTGCAAAGAATAGATTTCAAAGAAGAGATACATTTGATGATTACAATTTTAAGCAGATTGGTGGGATTGAGGGATGCCACTAAGTGTGAGCCTTGGATGTTCACTGTTATATAATTCATAAGGGAGGTAAAGAAGGAATAGGGACAAATTCACTAGGCTAAAGCTATAAGCACAACCATATGGAAACAGGCAATGTTAAGAAAACAAAAGATGATGCCTTTCTATATGTCCTCGTATGTATTATACTCATGTGCAGTAATGGTTCAACCATATATATATGGGATTGACAGAATTGAAACCATAGGGAATGGCCCAGACCAAAAGCTTGTATATGACCATTATCTTGATTTATAAGAGGATAATGCATTAAGAAAGTATGATTTAGTAAACGATGTATTTTATACATACATGGTCAGAGTTTTAAAAGAAGAGCAAGATAAGAGGTTGTCTGCAGATGTAAAAGATATAATTGGTTTGCATAGTTCATGGTACATTCAATTCCAGAACTTCACTTATATCAGAACTGAGGGCTTTGAAGGAAAACCTTTCATGTTGCCTAGGTATCCTTCTAACAAGTTGATTGTTTTAGAGTTCTCAAGGCAGAACTTGAATGCCTTCAGAATGTATAAAAAGAGGTATAATAGGGTAAATCTTAAGCTCCCTTGGGCAATTGGTAGATATTCTTGTTCCAGTGAAGAAGTGGCTGGTTACTTAGAGAGAGAGTTAAGGTATTATGCATTTAAGGAATTTGAGTTAGCAAGGAGGTTTGATCCTTTTCACAGGATCCAAAATACTATTGATTCTAAATTTAAACATCAAATACACATTGAGGATTTCTGGTCAGATTGTGAGAATGACAGAGAAGTGAGAAAGGGAGCTCACAAAAGACTAATATTAGATCAAATGAGGTCTATGGGAGACATTTGTGTCTGATGTAGAGGCAAATTGGATGGGAAAGGATAGGCAAACTAGACAAGGTTCTACTTCACCTACAAGCCCAAAAACAAAGGTCTTTATGAAAAAGTGGGAACAACAGAAGGAAACTCTAGTATCATCATGAAAATATTGATTGGGGTGTCAGGGGACACATTCCATCCATTGGCCAAGGTAGATTGGACTTCAGGTTGGTACTTCCTTCACAAACCACCCAAAATGGCTTGTAGCCCTTCAAAAAGACAACAGACCTAATAACATTTGACTCAGACCTCCAAACCTAGATCTTAGACAATTAGTAGATACCCATTATGGTCTTCTATAACATATCCCAAACTTGGCGTAGGTTTTTTTGGATGGAATATCTCAACCAATAACCCCTGTCAGTGGCCTAGTGCGCCAATTAGGCCAAATTTACAAAGAGACCCCCCTAAAATTCATGTACAAAACTCAACCAAAGGTTTGAACATTTATAACACATGCCAAAAATATGGATTTTAAGGGTTTTGTGGTCATTATGCAAGACAATTTCATTCTATGCTTGTTTTCCCACTTCAAATGCAAGAATAACAAGGAAAATGCTGCTACAGTCACCTAGGGCATCATTTTAAACACACCAAAAAAACTTTTTCAGTCTTTAGCATTTGTCAACATGTTGATAACTCCCTATAATTCTAGTCCATTGAGTTTTAGAGGATTCCCATGGTGGAATGAGGTTTTATGACATTTTTCCTACCAAAACCCTAGTTAACCTAGTTAACATAGCAGTTTTAAAAAAAATGTGATATCTTCCTCTAGGAATCGAGTTAAAACCTCATACTAGATGAATTTAAAGGTAACTAAATCTTCTTTCCAACCATATATGTCTTGTCCCTGTATATGTTCGTACATAACCGTACCAAATGCTGCAACATGACTGTTATAGGAGAATTCTAGAAATTGCAGTCATTAAAACGGTCATAACTTCCTCAATATTGCACCAAATTAGATGAGACTTGAACCAAAATAAATATTATTCATCCTAATTCAATATCAAATTAATATTTTATAGGTTCCAGGCCGTACATGTCCATACAAGGCCTGGAATTGGAGTAAAAACTGTTAGAACTGCAGAATAAGGGCTTAAAATCACAAGTTTTAAATCCAATTCACATCTATTCCTTTTGGTTTGAGTTTTAAATGCTTAAATAGGTGTCCAAATACATAATATAAACCTCCACATTAGTTTAACTGACCAACTACCCTCTTTTAACACAATGACTCTTCATTTATCCTAATCTTGCCTTGATAACTTTACAACTTTTGCCATTTTTCAATGTTGACAACTTTATACAAAATCTCCATCCTAGACCATATTTAACATGAAAAAATGGACTAATTATGATCATTTACAACCTCTCAAACCTTTCCTTGGCCATTTTGAACCTTTGACCAACCTTGACCATATTAGGACCTTTTAGGTCTCTTGGCACAAAAATGGCTTTCTAATCTTTACAAATGAGTTATTTTTTATACCAATAGACTTCATGACCTTACAAATCATGCATGAACATTACAAATAAGCATACATGCACTTTGACCTCATAAGATGTCTTTATACTTGGGTGCCTCTACACCAATGTCCCCCCAGAAGTTAAAGATGACGACAAATTATTGCACCATAGTTATGAAAGTGCCAGGCTTGCTCCTATTGGAGAGCTTGATTGGTCACAACCATGGAATACATCTTTGGACACACTATCCAAACCTGTCATTTTTTTCTCCAAAACATGGTTGAAGGACAAAATTGAGGAGCTTAAGGATAAGGGAATTGAACCTACATATCCAAAGAAGCGCAAAAAGAGAGTAAGGGAGCATCAGGATGATCTCCAGTGCTTCTATGAAAAGAAAAGGAAGATTGTAGAAGCAAAGATTGTTGAGAAAGAAACAAATGCTACATTGATGGATCCTTATGTACTAGGGGTGACAATAGAGGTATTTGTTGTCATATTTTTCCTAGCCCCAAAATATTCCTGTCCCCCTCTTTCTATCAAAGAAATCTGATCAAAGAAAGCCTAAATAGAAAGATGAAAGTCTTAAATCCTTCAATTACCCATGCCCTACCTTGCCAAAATCCCCAAAACCTTTCCTAGAGAATCCTTGCAGAAAACTCAAAAAACCCAGAAATCTTTTGTCATCAAGTGCCTTCCATTGCAAATAATTCTTAGTTTTATACTTAATCATTTTTGTATGTACCTTTGTATGTATCGTTGTATGTATATCTGTTGTATCGCATATATAATCACATATACAATTATATATACAAAGAAAGATGCAATGTCAGATACAAAGGGTAGGATACAAAAGTGAATGTGCATTAGGTTATCTTTGTATATGCAATTGCATATGCAAGGCAATATACAAGGGGGAGATACAAAAGGTGTGTCTATTTTTTGTATGTATATGTGATTGTATCTTTGTACATACAACCTATATACAATGGCATATACAATCCTGAGATACAATCCCAAACCCAAAAGAATATGTAATTTGGTTTAGAAAGGTAGATGCAGTTGTATGCATCTTTGTATGCACATGCAAAGGTCAGATGTAATGTTTGTATGTACAAGTGATTGTATGCAGTTTTGTTTATATATTTACATTGTATATGCGATATACAATTTCTGGCATGCCTGGTGGGACAATTCAATGATACTTATCATCCATTGAAGAGTTTTGGTGTGCTCTTTAGTGTATCTTGTCATTCAGGGCAATCTCTTCAACACCATGGCAACTCTACTAAACAAACCTACTGGTGAAGGCAGCCCAAGCACCTAAAATTTCATCAAAGATCAAGATTTTGGTGGTTTTCCAAGTCTATTCAGCCTCCAGAAGCATCTCAATCACCTGGCGACTCCCTCTCTGGTATGTATCTAGTTTCTCTTTGGTTGCAGACCTATTTTGCTCTAATTCTGACATTTTTATGATTGTCTAGCATTTAGATGCTTTAAGATGTCAAAATTTTATGGGAATCATGGCTATTCCCCTACCCCTAATCCAAATACAGGCTATTGCCCCCATATCAACAATACTAGGCCCCAAATGCCTCTAATCTTATGCCATACAGCCCTGCCGCTGCAGAATATCAGCATCCTCATGATGCTTACCTCCCTCCCACCCCTACTCAGTCTTCTTGGTAGCCTAATAAAGCTTATTATCAACCCCAAAAAGACTACTTTGATCCTAGCCAGTGCAACTACCCTCCTAATCCAACCTAAGCATGTTGCCCTATGCTAGATGATGCAGAGGCTGATGATGCTGATATGCTTGAGGAGCTTCCATGCATTATTGAAAATAATGAGGAGACTGAACATGGGCAAGAGAAAATTGAAGATTTGTTCTTTATTATCCAGCAGGGATATCAGCTTCTTGGTGGGGAGGTCTTCTCTTTTGAGCATGTGCATGGCTCATTTTCTGAGCCTAAGTTAGAAAATCATGATTATCTTATTCATGAGATGGAGACAACCATATCTCTAATTGAGATACAAGAGCTAGAGTATTTAGACCAGCAAGAAGAGAAAGAATCAGAATAGAGACATGAGATCAACCATGATGATTTACATGTCACTTCAAGGGGATGCCCAATCAGGCATCTAGCCCAGCTGGAGACACATCAAGAGGAGTCACCACTTGTCATGCTTACCTCTAAGCATGAATTTGAGTATCAAAATGCATGGGATCAGCCTATTTATTCACCACAAGTTAGCAGCATCAATAATCAATCTAGGTGGATAGTTGAGTTTATCTCCATTTTGTGGGGGATGTTTTATCAATTTGTCATATGCTCATCCCTCCCTCACCATTTTTTAATTGCCCACATGCATGAGAAACATTGTAAATTGTTAAGGAAGGGCAATTACTTTCAAGAACCAGTTAATGGGTTTGTTTAAGGTCACCTCTGACTGGTTAGTTTAGGATTAGAGTAGGCTTTATTTCAGTTTTAGGTTTCCTTTCAATAAGTGCCCTTGCATTTTGTTGTATTCTTATTAGGAGATACATGCTTGCTTGTTATTTTTTGTTTTGGCTTGGTAGCTTGCTCAGTGTTCCAGCTCCTCTATTCTTGTGCAGTCTCTTTTGACTCCATGCCCAATGGATGTATAAGGCCACTGATCAATTTGTTTAGTAGGAAAACATCCCCGAGAGGTCACCAAAAATGTTGTCATATTTTGTCTAGCCCCAAAATATTCATGTCCCCCTCTTTCTATCAAAGAAATCTGATCAGAGAAAGCCTAAATAGAAAGAGGAAAGTTTTAAATCCTTCAATTACCCATGCTCTGCCTTGCCAAAAATCTCAAAATCTTTCCTGGAGAATCCTTACAGAGAACCTAGCAAAACCTAGAAATATTTTGTCTTCAAGTGCCTTCCATTGTAGATAATTCTTAGTTGTATACTTAATCATTTTTGTATGTACCTTTGTATGTATCGTTGTATGTATATCTGTTGTATTGCATATACAATCACATATACAATTATATATACAAAGGAAGATGCAATGTCAGATACAAAGGGCAGGATACAAAAGTGAATGTGCATCAAGTTATCTTTGTATATGCAATTGCAATTACAAATGCATCTACAAGGCAATATACAAGGGGGAGATACAAAAGGTGTGTCCTTTTTTGTATGTATATGTGATTGTATCTTTGTACATACAATCCTATATACAATGGCATTTACAATCTTGAGATACAATCTCGGACCCGAAAGAATATGTAATTTGGTTTAGAAAGGCAGATGCGGTTGTATGCATCTTTGCATGTACATGCAAAGGTCAGATGCAATGTTTGTATGTACAAGTGATTGTATGCAGTTTTGTTTGTATATTCGCATTGTATATGTGATATACAAAAGGTGATGCAAAGGGGAATACATACAATTTGGACGCGAATGAAGAATTGAATGTGGCAGATAATCTGTCAGGCTCCGCAGTTGTATATCGCATGTACAAGGTCCAAAAGGTACAACATACAAGAAGGTAAGATACAAAGATGGACCCGATGTTAATTTCAATTTGATTTATAAAAATGTTGGGGTCTACCTTTGCATGTACATGTGATTGTATCGCATATACAATTGCATATACAAAGGTTAGATACAACAGGGATATACAATGCAGGCCCGATTGGGAAATTAAATTTGGCAAACTCAGCGGTGGGGTCCACTGTTGTATGTTGAAGTGCATGTATATGCCAATATGCAAAAAAGGTAGGCATACAAAGGCCGAACCTGTTTTAAAGTTCCATTCTGGTTGATAATCCTTTGAGTTCCGCAATTGTATGTACATGTGATTGTATCTCATATACAATCACATATACAAAGTCACATACAAGGGATTTTTGGCGAGACATGCCTTATCGGCGGTTCAGTTTGAGGTCTCTCTGATGGCCGATAAAGATGCAAATGCTCAGCGATGGGTCCCAGGTTTAGCTTAGTGGCCAATCAGATAGTGCCACGTGTCAAGGCTAATCCAAAGGCTAATTCAAAGGCAGGTGCAAAAGGTGATACAAAGGTAAAGGCCCGCTTTTGTATGTTGGCCATTGTATTGTATATACAATTGCACATACAAAAGCATATACAAAGTGAGATTCAAACATATGCAAAGCAATTTGATATGTAAAATGCAAAAAGTGAAGAAATCACATAAGTGCAAAATCAAAGGGATTTGAAGGACCTGATAGCATGATGACATCATCCAGGCCTGTTCTTTGCCCAAGTTCTATATGATGCTAACGTCATCATGGTTTTTTACAGTGTATCCATTTTTGTATGTCTGTATGCATACAAATGATGGTTCTCCTTGCAGTGAAGACAAAATTGATGGATGGTCTATATTTAGTTAGGAATGGTCATCGACTCTAAGGATGAATGTGTAGTTTTGGCGACAAGACATCTCAGTGGCTAAATTAAGTTTTGTAGAGATCCCTTAAAAATAGAATCGATGAAAATACACAAAATTCAAAGGGTCAAGGATTTAAAGTGTTGTAAAAGCTTTGTCAAGGGACGATATGTCCCATCCGCCATCAATACAAATCTGATCTCTCAACTACCATGCTTTAGATATTTTATGTATTCATTGTTCAAGATAGATGATTGAGCTGCTCACATTCAAGGCCCATAATATCTTCCACCTGCCCTATTCCAGATATTTTATTCCATAACTTCTTGCAGGTGGATGTCCCTTCTGGCAATGATATTTTCTGACAAAGCCCATGGGGCAAATTGATTGTAACCAACTTAGGTCAAAAGTCAAATGCTATATATGCATAAACATGAGATGTAAAAAAGGTTGGAAGATTTAGTAATCTATGCTTCTAATTCCAAACAGAGCATTCCTCTACTGTAACCTTGCCTTCTAATTAAATACATGCTAGTTATTTTTACCTCTTCATACTATTTTACCTTTTTTCTATTTATGTTTCCTTCTACCCCTTTTCCCTTGTAGCATTAGCACTAGGTTTAGATGTATTCCTCTAAGCATTAGGCTTAGAGATAAGAAGCTGGCCTTCTCCGGAGGTCTGATCTCAGTTCGCAAGGTCCCACACTTCAAGATCATTCCCATTGTGTCATTAGAATACTTGGACTCTCTCCAAGCAAGGTGCAATTCTGTGACAATATTATTGGGCACATTTGTGGAAGCAAAGTCATTGAGCCATGATACCACTACAGATCAAGCACAAGCTGCTAAGGAGTCAACATGACATAGGGTTATGAAGGTAATACCAATAGGGATATCCAAAGGAGAAACGTCAAAATAGAGTGAAGTTATAGGGGCACAATAGGTAGGTGCTAAATTAAGTGACATACCTGGTACATCTACCTCAACAGAGAAAAGACAAACATATGCTAAGGTTAAAACAGAATTGGCTGAAGAAACACTGCATGGGTTAAAAATGCATGAAGCCAAACAAGTTACTGAGACTGTCAACATTGAAGATGACAGTAGTGGGAGTGAAGTCAAGGAAGTAGATTCAAGGACGGGAAGAGAAATTGGCATGGAGGAAGAGGAATCTAGTGAATATTCAAGTGAGGAAGAGGAACAAGATACTCAAGCTTATATGGAAGTTGAACAGGGTCCGGTGTCTGAGCAAGAAAATGTACAAGAAGGATTAGAGGCAGTGGATCTGTTTGGTACATTGGTACCTCCAGAAATAATAAGGGATGTGCAAGATGTAGCACATCAAATAGAAGAATCTAGAAAAGAGGATACACCTGAGGAAGCAGTGAAATAAAAACCTACTCAAACTAAGGAAGAAACAGGAGCTAGCACTTCTGGTGTAGATGTGTTGAATATTCTAAACATGTATGGGGAACACAACGAAGAAGAAAAGAATGTAGAAACCAAAGATGAACAAGAAAAAGAGACAAAAGAATCTGATAAGATAGTAGGTTCACCTTCACATGCAGAGCAAGCTGACATGCCTGAAAAGGTACAAAAGAAAGTTGAAACAACAGAGGAAACAATAGATAAACCTGAAAGCAAATAGAACACAGAGAATATTGATGAAGATAATTTTGAACCTAAAAAGAAAATAGAGGATAAGGGCATGGAAAATATGGAACAAGAAAATAAAGAGGAAGATCAAGAAAAGGATTCAACAGAAAAAGAAGGTCCAGAGGGAGAAGATGAGGGTGGAGGAGATATAGAAATTGAAGAAGATGATAATGAGGGTGAATCTAAACAACAAAATGATCCAATAATATAGGAACCGGCCCCTCAACAACAACCTCCTCCACAGCAACAAGAACAAGAACAACAACAACAACAACAAGAAAAACAATAGCAACAACAAGAACAAGGAGAAGTAGAGAGGCCTCAAGAAGAGGTAATCAATGAAGAGAAAGTTACTAAAAGCACAAAAGAGGCTCCAGCCTGGTTGGGTGCAGAAGTAAGGAGAGAAAAGGTGGAGGTACAATTTGTACCCATAGACATCAAAAGTTTATTGGGTGATGCAACACCAAGAAAAGAAAAGAGGAAGGCCAGAACCATGTCGGCCATACAAAGGGGTCTAGAAGGATCCAGAACACTGAATTTGGCCATACCACAGAAGGAGAAAGCCAAAGGAGAAATAACAGTAGATGACTATAAGATACTTAATTTTGAGCTAGGACACACAACAAGGGAGCAACATATAAGTGAGTGGGAGGATATGCACTAGGCTACTGCAAAAATGCTAAGGAAAGATAAAGATAAACATGAATATTTGAAAGGACACATTGTCTAGTTACAATAATTTATTAGGGGGATATTTGATCCCAATAATACAATACCAGATTTACCCAGTGAAATAGTAGTATTGTCAAAAGACGAAGTGAAGGATATGGAAAATAAGAGGCTTGAGGCCAATATTTTTGAAGAATGGTTCAAAGAATTCATGCAAGAAGGAGAAGAGGTGATCAAACAAGCAGTGACAAGATGGGAATTGACTGCAACAAAAAAGAATAACTGCAGTGCACTTATATATAATTATCAATTTAGAAAAGAAGAATGCAAGTTTGAATTGGGGCAACTGGAGGAAATTGAAGAGAGAATGGATGAATTAATACATGAAGGAGTCATTACTCCTCTGATGGAAAATCAAGTACCACAGGCCAGGTTGGAGCTAAGGTTTGAAGATGATAGTCTCAGAAGATGCATCACAGTCACTTAGGGTTTAGAGGAGAAAGTAGATAGCATGATCAGGTTGCATAAGAGGATAGTTGAAAAGTTCATAGATCATGAATGTATGGACATACTAGCATATGAACTCCAAAGGACATTAAAAGAATTCAAGGCCATCTTTGCACCATGTCTGGAGAATCTAGATACGTATTTAAGTAAACAAATGATTGATTGAATAATGGAGTCGAGTGCCAAGATAAAGAAATATAAGAAGGTTGAAGGTTCAGGTAAAGAAGAGAAGAAATTGAAAGAAGGGGTCATAATGCAAGAATATATATGGACAAGGAGTCCAGGAGGAAATCGCACCTTCATAGAAGGTGTAACAAATAATTTCAAGATATATCTAAAGGAGTAAGAAAGTATATAAAAAAGAGGCAAATAATACTAATGAAAGAGTCAATTGAAGGGTATCCATGGGCAAGGTCAACAAAATAGAAGAGGTCAAAGGGGGGGAATCCTATTTTGAAAAGATTCCAATGGCATCCTTTGAGGTAGGAAAAGATACCACAAAGATATTTTGAGAAACAGTTATGAATGAATGTACACTCTTGATCAAGAAAGTATGAATACTGATCATAGATTGGGTTTTGTATCCGTAGCAGTATGAAGCTTCAAATTCTATATAAGAAGCTTTGCTACTTGTATATTATTTACATAGGGATTTTGAGTTGTAGCTTTCGCTTGTAATTGGTTTGAACATTTGAATAGAGAAGTATTTCTTTTAGTTTAGAAGAGGAGGTTGCCTGTGTCTACACTAAGGAATGCGCAGAATGTCTGGTTTCCTTACTGTATTTGTAAAAATGTCTATAAGTTTTCTGGCAATTTGATTAATGAAACAAAAGGTCATTCATACATTGTAAATTCCATATGACTATGTGCTTTAAATACAAGTAAACTTGGAATTCTGCGTCTATTATAGAGTGTTTTCTAACTCCTACTAGTATTTGGAGTATTATCCTTTGAAAGCTTGCAATCTATGATGTGTGTTCGTGAAAATACCTAGGACTGCATTTGAAGATTTAGTGTTGATTTGATTAATTTGTTGTATCTCTTAAAGATGTGAGTAACAGAACATTTAGATCTTGTAGTGGAATGATTTTCAACCTGATTTTCTCTAACTTTTCCCCAAACATTTGAAATAATTAGCTTAAACATAGAAATCTTAAGGAAATTGCCTTACATTTGAAAGAAGCATGAAGAATTATGTTAATATCTAGCAATTTTCATATCAATTTGAAAGGCAAAGCTTGTTTCACTATAAATCATACAAGGCTTTGTGATACAGTAGTAATTTTATGCAAAGGAATGAATAATTTGTCTATATTTGTAATAATTTACATAATTTGAGTCCAGTAAGTCACAGATTATCTTAAATCAAGTAAGGCCCCTTGAATATTATAGTTTCACATCAACCTACTGAATTGTCCACAAGGTCAAGACCTAACCATACAGAAACTTGGGATTAAGAACTCTTAGGTGATTTCTTCATTTATTTCAAGACAGTTTCGGTTCATTTTGTGAATTTTAACTTTTGTTATGAATGTGTAAAAATAATCATCAATAGTTTTTTATGCTAGAAGGAGGGCCTGAGTGGAGTTAAGGTAGGATTTAAGCAAAACTGGCTCATAACAGTGGTAGGATGACTAGGTCTAGATCTAGTTCAGAAGATATCTTTTTACAATTACTTGATAGGAGGTAGAATAAAGGTCCTTTGATTTGGAATCCTAGAATATCACACATAGGAGGCTTATCTGGTACGCCTCCTGGATCACCTTTTAACATCCATAACATAGTGAGTCCTGAAAGTTCTTCATTTAGATCTTTGAATCTTGGTTTAAGTCCTCCTAGAGGTCCTAGTCCACCTAGAAATCCAGGTACTCCCAGAGGTCCAAGCCCACCACGTGGCCTTGTAATGGCATATTTCAATGTCAATTCTCCTATTACATTCAATGATTAGCATGAGATGCCTAGAAATACTAAAAATATATGTCCTAAATATCAATTGCATCAGGATCCAGAGGATCACATTAGGATATTCAAGGAGGCATGCTTTAGAGCTAGGTTAGTATATGAGGATGTTGTGTGTAGATTGTTTCCTTACACCTTTAATGAGCAGGCTTCTAACTGGTATGTTAACTTGCCTAATGGTTATATTTCTTCTTGGGCACTTATGGAAGAGGGATTTTTGTCTAGGTTTAGGGGACTAGTCAATCCTTCCACATTATATCATAAGTTGGCTACAATTAAGAGAGGTGAGGGAGAGCTGATTGATAACTTTAATGATAGGTTTCAAAAGGCTTACTCCTAGTTAGTTGCTCCTTACATAGTGAATGTAGGTGCATTATTAGCCATGTATTATGTCACTCTTGATCCACTAACTACTATGTTTGTCAAAAGAAAAGTTGATATAGATATTATATCCAAAGCTTATAAGGAAGTAGCCTTAGTAAACCAAGAAATGAGACAAACAACCTATAGTTCTTTTCTTAATGGAGGAAACCCTAGGATGCAAAATCAAGCACAACCTTGGAATGGAGTTCCTATGCATCATACTCTATTATTGAATCCAATTCCTACATACACACATGTGTATAATCCTTCCCCAATCTAGACTATAGTTCCTTATACTGGTAATAGTACCAATAACAATCAAAATAATGGTCATTCGTTCTTCCAGCCTCCTCAAGATACATTTGTGGAAAAGGCACATGAGGATAGGGAAGAGATCAAAGAAATTACTACACACTTGAGAAGATTGACCACTGAAATGACACAACTAAGAAATAAAAATTTTTATGGGAGAAATAATCAAGGATACAGTCAGAACCATAACCAAAATTATAACCAGGGTCAGGGTTCAAATCAAAACCAGAATTATAATCAGATTCAAAATCATAGTCAGGGATAGACAATGCAAAAGAGAGGACATGCTATAGATAATAAGACCTAGGGTAATAACAATAGAAATCAGATTCAACCAAAGCCACCTAGGACATGGAACACAAGGCCAAATAATGACACTCTAGCTTCTCCATTTGAGAGTTTAGATAATCAGGAAACAAAACAAACAACCAGAATTCAAATGGCCAATGTAGCATTAAAAAATTGGTGTAGGATTCATAATACAAGTGTACATGCTGAATTTTCAATGTAGATGTACAAACTCCCACATCTAAATTTCTCATTCCCAAAGGTAATGAAATAGTACCCTCAGGATTTGAGACTGCTTTAGTCTTGGAAACGTTCACCTTTGCAACTAGGGAGGAAGAGGATCAGTAGTAGAGGATGAATCCTACTTTTGTGAGAACTTATACCCTAAATCAGCCTTAGTATTGGATGCATTTCAATTTCCCTTTGAAACTGAAAATGAAGTGTTATACGAAATAGAGGAAGTACAGGCTTTTCAATAGTCCAACAAAAATCATACTTACAATTTGAGAAGTAATACTAGGCCTAGAGGTCCTTTCACTACTTTCACTCCTCCCAACAATTTCAACACTCCTCCAGATCAGCATGCTAGTAATAACCCTGCTATACTGAAGGCTAACCATCATGGGAATGGTAGGATAATACTATCAAAAGTTTAAACAAGGAAAACAGAGACAATAGAAACAATGAGGTTAATGAGTTACTTGTCTGAAGAAATAAAAAAATCAAGGTCAGTATATCTTTATATGAATTGTTGGAAAGTCTAGGGGTCATAAATGCTTTCATAAAATCCTTGGATACATCCATGGTAGGTGAAGTTTCTGCTGATATGAATGTTCCTAGTAAAGTTCCATAGTCCAAAGACAAAAGTAAGAAAATTGAATAGCCTTCCAACACTAACGTGGTCATGTATGCAGATAAGAGAAGCCCCTCCTTTCTTGTTAACCATTAGGATGTTGGTAAAGAACATACATAATTGCATGGTAGATTCTGGTACATCAGCCAATGTAATGCCTTTAGGGATATGCAAGACTTTAGGGCTGACCCCTACTAAATCTGCCAAGGTTGTTATACAATTAGACAAAACTGAGGTCAATGTGATAGGAGAATTAATGCATATTCAAATGCAGTTAGCCTCTAATCCTAGGGTGAGTTAGTTTATTGACATTCAGGTAGTGGATATACCTATGAATTATGGGATGTTGTTAAGTAGGGACTTGTCCAAAACGTTAAATGGATATATGGCCACTGATTTTTCACACATGTGGTTACCTTGGAGAGGTGTTCCAAATCAGATCAGGATAGAAGCTAAACCCAGAATGAAACACATGATTATAGAATACAATAGGACTAACAAGATATTATATGCTTCTATTGAATTGGGTGTTTATAGAGGCACTAATAAGGGAGTGCAAATTGAAGAAAGCTTGATGTTGAATTTTAAAGAAAAACATGTCAGTAAAGAAATAGTAGTGTTCATTGAGTCTGATTGCAGTTCTTCTAATGAGGAAGACAATACAATAAATAGTTTTGGTCAGATCATAAAGCAAGAAATAGAAAGGTGCATTGAACAAAAAATTCTAGTTCAGTGTAAGTTGTACACAAGCATGTGCAGAGTCCATAGTAAGCCTCATTCTGAAGAGAATTGTGGAATGTGCAGAGACATTATAGAATATCAATACATAAAGTGCACAAAAGGGGTGGAACTGCAAGAAGGAAAGGTTAATCCTGAGAAACCAGAGTTATACTTTCATGATAACATAGATGTATCAATTTTGGATTTAGAGAAATTGAGAATATAAATATGCAGGTAGGTCAGAATGAATCACCTATGAAGAAACAAGATATTATAGCGCAGATAACAGAAAGGGTGAGACATGCCAAAATAAGAGGTCAAAGAAATAAGGAAGGCATGTGGACACTAAAATGTGATGGGTCTAAGTCTAAACAAGGTGTAGGTGTTGGTGTTGAACTTATAGATGCTAATGGTAAGTCATTTTTAGCAGCATATAGGTTACAATTTCCTTGTACTAACAATGTAGCAGAATATGAAGCTTTAATTTATGGACTTGTTATGGCTATCAAGAAAAGGGTGAAAATGATCAGAGTATTCTTAGACTCTGAGTTAGTGGTCAGACAAGTGAGAAAATTATATGCATGCAATTATAAGAAGATGGTTTGTTATAGGCATAGAGTGTGGGATTTAATTGATTCATTTGATGCCTTTAACATAGAACATATCCCTAGGGAATTGAATCATAGACTAGATGTGTTAGCAGTTTCTGCTAGCACTTTATAACCTTTAACATTGTCAGGTCTAAAATGATTTGTTGTTGAATTAGTGAATGTCCCGAGCATACCAGATAATGTTACTCATTTTTAGGTATTTGAAGGGGATCAGCAAATTGTGGATTTTCTCACCTGTAATGAAGTGTTTGAAGCTCAAATCATTGATGAATAAGAAAGGCCTGATGTGTCTTGGGATGAAGAAGACATAATAAACTTGAAAAGTAATTTCTTACTTAAGGGGGTAATTAAGTTGGAAAAGATTTTTGACATTGATAGGGTAGTTAGACAGAAAGATTTGCCCAAAACTGAAGGGGGTAAATGTGATCGCTATAACCTGGGAACAGAGCAAAGTCCACAAAATGTACTGATTGGAAAGTCTTGCTCTGAAGAGTTTAAAAAATAAATTGTGGATGTTTTGAAAGAATACAAACACACAATAGCATGGACATATGAAGATTTGAAGACATATGATACGTCCATCATACCTCATGTAATACCCTTGAAACTAGAAGTTAAACCATTTAGGTAGAAACAAAAGCATGTGAATGCTATTTTGGAACCTTTAATCTTTGAGGAAGTGAAAAAGTTGTTGTCAGCTAGAATAATCTTCCCAGTAAGACATTCAACCTGGGTAGCTGGCTTAGTACCTATGAGAAAGAAAAGTGGATACATTAGATTATGTGTTGACTTTAGAAATTTGAACAAAGCCTCTGAAGAAGATAATTATCCTTTGCCTCCAATAGATGAAGAGCCGCAAGTAGTAAATAGAGCTAAGATGATGTCTTTTTTAGATGGATTTTCAGGATATAATCAGGTCTTGGTTGATAAGGAAGATAGGTTGAAGACTACTTTCACTTCTAAGTGGGGTAATTATGCATATAGGAGAATGCCGTTTGGTTTGATCAATGCAGGCGCCACTTTTCAGCGAGCCATGGACATTGCATTTCATGGATTATCAGGTAAATGCATTGTTATTTATATGGACAATTTAACTGTGTACTCCAAAGATTTGTCAACTCATGTAGAAGATTTGAGAAGGCTGCTTAAAAGATGTGAAATGTACGAGATTTCTCTTAATCCAAAGAAATGCTCATTTGGTGTAACTGAGGGAAAATTGTTAGGACATGTCATTTCTAAAAATGGCATATCCATTGATCTCGACAGAGTAGAAGGAATAAGAAAATTACAATTACCTAATAGTAAGAAGGAATTAAAATCTTTTTTTGGTAAGATTAACTTTGTCAGGAAGTTTATTATAGGGTTTGCAAAGATTGTGCAACCATTAAACATGATGCTTAATAAAGATGCAAAGATAGAATGGACACAGTAGCCAAGGCCACATTCGAAGATATCAAGGAGGCCATTTTTGATGCTCCTGTGTTGGCAAGTCCAAATTATACCAAGCTGTTGTACATATATTCTTTTGCATCTACATATTCAGTTACAACTGCCTTGACACAAAAGGGAGAAAATAATGAAGAAAAGCCCATAGCTTTTATGAGTGCACCTTTGAAAGATGCACAACTAAAGTATTTAGACACAAAAAGACAAGCATTTGCATTAGTAAGGGTAGTGAAAATTTTTAGGCATTACATCCTACGTAGTCAAGTCAAGGCCATAGTACCAGATGCAGCAGTAACAATACTACTAATGCAGAATGAGCCTAGAGAGAAAAGGGCCAAATGGATTACAATATTACAAGAGTTTGATATGGAGATCATTCCAATGAAGCTGGTTCGAGGACAAGCATTAGTATAGACCATAGCGAACATAGATCCAAATTTGGTAAAACAGCAATATGTACTAAATTCTAGTGAGGCATCAGGTTGGTATGATGATTTAAATACATTTCTGATATCAGGTAAATATCCAAGTAAGATGAAGTCATCTCAGAGAAGAGCTTTAAATATTAAAGCACAAAGGTACATGGTACAAGGAGGTCTTCTATTCAAGAAGAACCATGAAGGTATATATTTAAGACATTTAAACATAATTGAAGCAGATAAGGTATTGTTGGAGTTGCATGATAAGTATGGAACTGCTCATGGTTCTCATTTAGCTACTACGCATAACATTTTAAGAGCAGGATACTAGTGGCCAACAATGTTTAAAGATACAAAGAGTCATATTCAAAGTTGTCACACTTGTCAAACTACAGGAGACAAGGGAAGAAATCAAGCTAATCCATTACAGCCAGTCATTGAGTCTAGGCCGTTTGTACAGTGGGGCTTAGATTTCATTGGAGTTATAAATCCTCCATCATCTCTAGGACATAAGTTTATATTGACAGTGACAGACTACTGTACAAGGTGGACTGAAGCTGCATGTTGTAAGTTTTCCACTACTGAGGTAGTTATCAAATTTCTTGAAGAAAATATCATAACAAGGTTTGGAGCTCCATATTCGCTGGTATGTAATAATGGCCTGCATTTTCTTCTCTGAAATTTTCTAAATGGGCATTTGAATATGGGATAGTTTTAAAAATTTCTTCAAATTATTATCCTTAGGGGAATGGTTTAGATAAGTCCACAAACAAGATTTTATTGGATATAATCAAGAAACTAATTGTAAAAAATCCTAGAGAGTGGAATACATTGTTAAAATATGCATTGTGGGTAGATAGGACTAAGGTTAAGTCAGCCTTAGGCAATGCACCTTATCACCTAGTTTATGGGACTGATCCCATACTTCCAGTGAATTTAAGAATACCTATTTGGAAGTTTGCTAATGAGTATTTAGGATTTGATGATCACAAAGAAGCCAGGTTAGTCCAAATGTTACAATTGGATGAAAAGAGAGATCAAGCTATTAAAAATTTTGCTAAACATCAAGCAGTGGTCAAAAGATGGTTTGATAAAAGAGCAAGAGTCAAAACATTTAGAATATCAGACTTAGTGTTGTGCTGGGATAAAGAACATGAAAAGAAAAGAAATCATGGGAAATTTGATAAATTGTGGTTAGGTCCACTACAGGTTGCAGAGATAATAGGAGATAATACATTCAGGCTTAAAACCTTGATTGGAGAAGATGTGCCATTACCTATTAATGGCCAACATTTGAAACATTACTTCTAGGTTTGAGGTGACGGTGGTTGTCCTATTATGTATTATATTGTAAACAATGTACAGTTGTTTTGTTTTGTTGTTTTGTTGGTTTGTGTGTTGTGTTTCCTTGGTAGGGATGTTTGTTTTGTTTTAAAGTATACAGGAGCAGATTAACAACCACAGAAAACAATAGAAAATTTAGATACATTCAGGCTAATTATTCGAAACTTATGCATAACTTGTGACTTTCATGAATGAAGAAAATGGTTTGGCTTGTGAAGTTTTGTATTCAATAACTGTGGGTTGAGTTTTCAAGGGAAGTTTCTCACAATGACACACCTAAAATCCTTGGGTTTGTTGAACATACCAATGTAGGTGTTAAGTGAAAAATCAGAGGTCACCCTTGCTACCATTACAATTCTCAGCTTAATTTTAACAAGTGATCACACCTTGCATCATGAAGTTACAATGGTAATATCTTATAAAGTATCCATCTTACACAAAGTAAAAAAAATAAAATAAAATAAACAAATAAAATAGATTTTATTGAAAATCTAGATTAGGCCATCTAAGTAACTCTACCAGGGCTATAGATGCTTGCTGGCAGTGGGGCTCTACTTAGGAGAATTGTAACGATAACCTTGTCGGGGCTATAGACGCCTGCTGGTAGCAAGGTTCTATCCAGTTGGCTATGGGGGAATGACATCAACTATGTAGTTTAATATAAGTCACTGGTTTATTCAACTTATTTTCAAGATGAGGATTATTAATCACATGCACCCACTTAAACTCAATTGAAAAATTCATGCACCTTATTGAATACATTAAGTCTCAAGTTAAATAATGATCTGTAGAAAAGAAAGTTGGAAGTTATGAATTTATTTCATTTAGTTTTCTTTAAAGGTTTTAATTTAATTATTTTTTTTGGTTGCTAGTTGTTGTGATGCTCACAACACGCCCCATTTTACCTCTTAGTAAAATGAGGACCCTTGTTGTGGCTATGGTTTTTTTGCTTGTGTGGTCCTGCTTGGTGGTAAAGGGAAAAGAGGTAAAGGTTACAAAATGTGTTGAAAATTGAAAAAAATTTAGCATTAAGTGCCAGAGTGGAGTAGAGGTGAATTCTTTGTCAAAAATGAATAAGGGTTTCTTTTTGAACCATTTTAAAATTCTCAATATTCTACAAGATATGTGTGTTTTTGGTAAAATGCATTATAGAAAGGTTTGTATGTTGTATGTACAAGGTCATTTGTATGTGGATTCGTTGTATTAGTCACATTGAGTGGTTGAGTTTATTTATTGTGGTACTCTGTATGCATGTGTTTAGTGTTTTATTCTTTGTATACAAGTTGGACCCAATAAGTTTCAGAAGTAGAGTGGATAAATGGCTAAGTTCACATTGTATCTTGAGTTGTATGTTTGTTGAAAAAGAAAGATACAAGGCAATATACAGCACGATAAACATGCCATGGACCCAAAGAGAATATAAAATTTGGTTTTATTAAGGGGAGATAAAAGGGTATGTTTCATTGTTTGTATGTTGCATATTTCAGGTTTGCATCTTGGGCATACATGCAACGTGGATTTCAAAAGATAATTAAATCAAGTGTAAGTGATGCATTGTACCTTAATGTTTTTTGGAAATATGCATTCACTTTATATACATGTATGTATCTGAAAAGGTTATATAATATGGTTAAGAAGATGAAAAGTCTAGAATGATTGTATAAGAGTTTGCATGTATGGAGGCTTGTATCTAAGGGTAGATACAAGTGTTGTTGTTTCATCGAGATACAAGTGGGTAGGTAAAGTGGGCCCCATAGGTTGTATCTTGCAGTTGTATATTGCATAGACAAATGGATATACAAGAGCATATACAAGCTGATATACAAGCAAAGATGCAAGGAACCGCGATACAACACAGATTTCAAAAGGAAGTTAAATAAAGGTAAGGCTTTTTATGTTTGGGCGATTGTATGTTAACAATATACAATCCTAATATACAAATAAATGAAAGGCATCGTCAAAGAGATAATAGGTAAAGAGGGTTTGTATGGGTTGCAATTGTATATATGTTTGTATCCATTTTACATACATTAAGATATACAAACAAAAGATACAAGGGTATAACTCATTGGATGTAGGCTTGTATATTGAAAAGATGCAAATTGACATACAAGAAATAATATACAAGGAGACATACAAGGAAGTGCGATGTATGTAAAAAATATAGTAATGGATAGAAGGTTTAAAAATAAAACGTTGAAGTAGAGGGTCGAGGCCGTAGGTGCATTGATTGTTGTAATTAATGCTGAACTAACACTGAAAATGGTAAAATTTCATGGGTTAGGGTAAATAAAAGGTATTTTTTCTTTCAAATTTGCATTGTTAAAATTAAAATTGCAAAGAGAGGAACTGTTACGGAAGTTGAACAAAAATTTATCACAAGACAGAATCTCAAAAGCGGGAACAGAGTAGAAAATGGTAAAGTCGGTCAACGGTTGTAAGGTTGAGCTATCAAAAATATAGGTATTTATCTTAAAATGCTGTTACAGTTCAGTTAATTAAAAATGCAAAGTGATTATCAGTAATTTCATTTTAAAAATGTAAGCAAGTGTTAAAATTACTGTGTCTGATAGTTAATTAGTTGGTTTGGGTTAAATAATACAAAAGTCAAAACTGGAAAAGACAAACGGGGGTTAGGGTAAATGTAAAAAATAGAAAATTCATGGTAAAAACCTAGGTAAGAGAGTAAAACGGCAAGTTAAAAAAGGAGTTTTTTAGCAGGATGGCCCCAAAGTAGAAAAAGGTGGATACAGGGGGTGAGGAAAAGATTAAAAGGAAAGAAAGCCTCGTAAAGAAATCGAGGAGGAGTTACCAATATACAGAGAGTACCCTTCATTTCTCAACACAAGTAGAGTAGGGACAGACACTAGCATAGGGAATTATGATGCGGATGATGTTTTACAGAAGATCATAGCAGCCGATGCTACACCAGACATGAGGTGTATATGGGAAAGTGGATTATATAGAGCTACAGGTTTCTCGTTAGCTATGGAAGCTAAGAACCTATGTTTGGATTGCATACACTTATATGACCTAGTTACTAGAAGAGTAATACACCAGGATAGGTGTTGAAAGCAAGGCAGATAACTAAGAGGGGGGTGAGTTAGTTATCTCAAAATTTCTTTAATTTTGCTATCTCAATATTCAATGTTATATCAAAACATGAAAGCATATGTAATCATAAGAATAGAAATAAAATCAACACACATAACACAAGGATTTTTATGTGGAAACACTGTTAAGGGAAAAACCATGGGGTGACTAACCCAAGATTGTATTCTTTGTTAAAAGAATAAGGGAGTACAAAATGGCACTTGCCAATTAGGGATCACTACCCGAGCACATTGCTCACAAGAGGTACACTGTATACAAGAACTTATAGAAGATAATCAATTGTTTGAACTGATGAGAACCATCTACAAATGCAAGAGTCAGTTCCGGTTAGGTACAATACACTGATCTGATGTACTTCATCCTTTCTCTATTCTATGTTGTTAATCAATCACATATCAGACTTGAATTATTGTTCTCACACTTATCCTTGCTTTTCTTTGCACCTTATTGCTTCACACTATTTCTGTACACACTTACATGCTAGAACCCATCTGGTATATATATCCACATCAAGGATTCTCATCAACTTTCTAGTCAGAAACAAGAACACTCAAGATATTTGCAAGTTAGTGATCTGTCAGCTAAATCCATGCTTGATTTGTGATGCATTAGAAGTCATAAATCATTTCGGCCAACAATGTATAATCCCACAAATTGCTTGATCAACACCTTTTACTCATCCAGCTTGAAGTATGATACTCTGTCGGTCAGTTCTTCCTCTGTCTGCTCTGCCTGATTGGAACCCAACACTCAGATGCTCATATCTTTTTCTTGATTTATTACCGGAGGCTAAATCTCTAGAGCATAGTAGTCACAATACCCCTCTTGACTTGTCCAAGTCTGCAACTTACTGAGTTACACCATCTGAGAGATCCAGACCTGATTGTTGGACCTTGTTACATACTGTATTCTTGTTCACCGGACCAAAACATTCTTCAATCTAACTTCTAGTGAAGACATATTATGTACTGTGGATGTGTGGGATAGACTTTGTTGCCATCAATGACAACACTTGTGAAGCCACATAGTGTCTCTTGCCAATAATCTCCCCCTTTGACATTGATGGCAATACTTAGTGAAAAATGGCTAAGTGTCGCAGTAACTCCCCCTTGGCTGATGCTCTGTCTTTTGCATTGTTTTACTAGAGCTCCCCCTTAGCTGAATTCCACATTTTTCACTACTCCTCAGTCCCCCTTTGACATCAATGGCAAAGGGTGGAATCCACATACCAAAATGTTGCAAAAATTGTCCTATACATGGCCACATAAGTATATATAAATCATATGTTATACTTACATATACTTAAGTATATTCGCAAAATTAGTCTTCAACTGTACAAACTCTGTGGCCCAGCTCTACTTCATCCTATCCAAAATGGAGATGTGACCACTCAACAAAAATGCATATGCTTCTGCCCTTCTTAAATCTGTTGGATCACTGGTCCGGGTTGTGGTCTGAGCATCGGTCAAGGCCTCATGCATTGCCTCTAACTTAGGGATAATTATCCCTCTGAGTTCACCCATTCTATTCATTATGTTCTTCTTTTCTTTGTCATGCCTTTTTATTTCATTTATGATAACAATAGCCTAGCATTCTTGATTCATTAGAGAGGAGGAAAGAGGGTCAAAATTCTGAACTAGGTTTGACAATTTTTCTTTCTATTCTTTTACCTTCTCTTCAATATCTTTTGTCACTTTGGGCCAAGATAAACAAAATTTGTATATGTCCCCACCATCTTTAAGAGCATTTTCAAGGCTCTTTATTCCAATGTCTAGGTTCCTCCTATCATTAGCAATAAGTCCTTGAACTTCAGTGCATCTTTTTCCTAGAAACTCCTTCCGGACCTTTGCTTCTGCTGAGTTCTCTAGAGATTCAAAATGAGTGTCAACAGAGTTTACTAAGTTTTTTAAGTTACTGGATGGTGAGGCCGAAGGATCCTTTTGATAGGATGGCATGATCTTCTCTAGTATCCTAGATGCAATCTCTAATAGTTCACGGTCCTCCATGTGAGATTTCAAGAGTTTTTCTTTAGCCTTGGCTTGGGAAAAAGATGATATCTTCATCATCTATACTGGAGAGAGAGTGTCTAGATTTAGGGGCCCTTGAAATAGCTCCGGTTCATCTAACTCCACTACCTCTTTGTCTAAGAAGTTCTTCACTATCTCTGTAGTGTCTCTTGTTGGTGATTGAGTCTTCTTTGAAATACCAGAAGAGTCATCATTAGTCTTTTCTACTTGTTCTTCTTCTTTTCCCTTAACCTCTTCTTCTTGAATCTTCTTCTCCTCTCTTCTACCTTCTCCTTCAGCTTCAGAGTCTAGAATGTCTATCACGACTGTAGTGGGATCCGGAGGAGAGATGTCACCTATGTTTGTTGCTTCATGAACTTCCTCTTCTAGAACTGAGGAGTCTAAGTTCTTAGAGATTTCTTCATTTATTTTCTTTAATCCTTTGACATCCATGGTAGAAGGTTCTTCATCTATTTCTTCTACAATGGGAAGATTGAATCTCTTCAAGGAATTCTGGAGGATATCTTTTGTTTCACTTGCTACTTGGTCTATTTCTCCAAGCATGAGTTTATTCATTCTTGCCTTACTCTGGAACTCATCCTTACAATCTTTGAAAATCATGTTCATTTGTTTTGGAGTGATGGAAGGATAAAGCTGAATTGATATCTACTCCCTAATCTCTAGGTCTTTTGCCTTTGCATTCTCTTTTCTTAGCTCAAGTACTTTTTCTGGACTCTTAGGAATTAATGATATAATTTCAATGAAAGCTTTATTGTAAATGTTCAAGTACCTGACAATAGCTTCTTCCAAAATTCTCTTGTCAACATCACTATATTCATCATAGAACTCAGTCACCGGCTGCAGGTTCCCATCGATAGTGACTACCTTGATGATGTCATCAATGGAAAGAGTAGCTACAAATTCCTCTACCTTCTCTTCCTCATTTTTTCTAGTAGGAAACTTCCTGGATGTTCTCTTTTTCTTTATTTCCCTAATTTCTTCATCTGATTCTGTTGCCTCATCATCTTTATGGCTTGTATACGTCCTTGAGGCTTTGGTCTTCATCCTCTTTTCTCCTTTTCTGGATGTCTTGACTTTCGGTTTGGTGGACTTTGAGCTTTTGGAAGTGACAAGAGCAGAGCTCTTGGAGGATCTAGTCCTAGAGGAGGTTTGTGCAAGGGCACTTTCTTTCTCTGCCTTCTCCTTTTTATCTTTGTTAGCATCTAGAGCCTCCTTTGATATGCCAAATCTTTTGGCAATTTGTTCAACTTCCCTTCTTACTTTCCTCTTCATCTCCAATTGTCTTAACTCAACATGTATTTTTATACTTAGCTCTTGAAAGGCGCCAGACCTTTCTACTTTAGTGTCCTTAGGCTGTCTTAGTAGGTGTTCAATATGTAGCTCCAAGATTTTTTCATCGACCTCATATCCCATAGGCATTATCCACACAGTTCTTGGCTCAACTGCCTCCATTAGGCAGTGATCAGTGTCAACCATTAAGCAAACTGTGTCCTTGTATTTCTCAACTATGGACTATGGTATTCTCTCTCTGGCTTGCATCATGCTTTGGACTATGGTATTCTCTCTCTTAGCCTTTTTTATCTTTTGTAAGTTCTCCAACAACTGATTTAGAAGAAGCTCACATATATCATAATCTGCATCTTCCCTCAACATTTGATATGTTGCATAGATTGCTATGCCAGACACAAAATTCTCCCTGATCAAATGATAGATATTGTAGCCGATTATCATTGAGGCAAACTTGGCATCCAGATCTGTGATGTCATCTATGGTCATTGCTCTTTTGTCAAATTTAGATCTGGTGGCTTCAGTTGCTATTTAGTTCTTCATGGATTTAAGTGCAGGTAACCCACCGGATGAATACAGTCCAGTCACTACCCTGATGGCATATTTAGTTATCTTGAATGGCCTCATTAGCCACATAAAATTATCATGCATCCTGCTTAGAACATACCGGACCCAATCATCTTCTGCAAAACATGGAAAATGTATGCAATGTCCGAAGTGTTTGTCCCATAGGACCTTGAATTAAGGTTTGAGTTTAAAATTTTCATCTATTAGTTGTTTGTGATAAATGTCCATCAATTTTGAGTCTCCAAATTCTTCAATGTTGGCATGGATATAAACCCTAACATCTTCTACATGCAATACTCCATGTGGAATGCTATAAAATGTGCCCAAGGGATCAACTTCTAGAGATTTGTAAGGGTGTTTCTTGAATTTAGGTCTCGGCCTATTAGAAATATTTACAACCATTGGAGTAGCCATTTTGCAAGAAATTTGGAGAGAGATTATCAGAATGGAAATACTTTTTCACGCTTTAGGGTTTGAAGTAGGAGCTGGAACAAATTGCTGGTTGAATTCAATTTTCAGTTGATCTTGAGTGAATTACAGAATCTTCTTTGCAGAGCTCCTCTTTTCTTCTTCATGAGATAAAGTGTGTAAATAATGAGTGAAAGAACCCTTTTATCCTTGCACAAACTCTAATTTCATTTTGTAATAAATGCACAACTTAAGTTATCTGATTGCCCTATTTTGAGAGAGATCTTCTTGAATCATTGTGTGGAACTTAGAATCATTGTCTGTGAGGATTGACAACTTATCTTCTTTTCTTTAGACATCCCATAGGTTCGCAAATTAAATTATTTCAGTTTTGGATCATACCAGGTCTATTTGTGAAGTTCTTCTTTAACAGATAGCTGTTGATACAGGATCTCCTCATAACTTGCTCAAATCTGCATATAGATTTGCCAAATCTTTACTAGATGTTTTTCAAGTGATTATCCTTAAACCCTTTAAACCACAACCTCTTATTCTGACTCAATGTGCTGAATCCAAGCACTTACTAGCTAGCTGGGGGAAAAGGATCTTCTCTGTTGCTCCCCCTGAGCCAGAGCTTACTTTTTAGTTTCTAGAAGGAATATCAGCACTGGATTCCAGTGCGGATCCATCCCCAATATTCATTGTACTACTTTTTACCCAAATCTTGCTCATCTCCTCTTGAACTTCATCAGCATTCACTTTACCTTTGCCCTTATCTTGCTTCTGATTATGTTCCACCAAACCTTCTCTATCCTAATTTCTGCTTCTGCAGAATTTGGCAATATGACCGGATCTATTGCAATTGTAACATACAACATTTTTTTGCTTATTTGATTGATATCCTCTTGATCTGTATTGATTAGCCCTATGTCCCATTCTATTAAATACAAAGAATCTACCATTGAATGAATTGTTTATTTGAATATTTCTGCAATCATGAGATTTGTGACCATACCTTTTGCAATTAAAACATTGTCTGGAGAAGAATGGATTATTCTGATTCATTCTCCTCCTGCACTGAGTTGCTTTATGACCAAAATTGTTGCAATTGAAGCAGTGTCCATTGAAGGATAGATATATTTGGGCATTTGGTTGCCTTACCAGAGGTCTTCTAGGTCTGCTTCTTTGATTTCCTGATCCAAAGTTCTTCTGACCGGATCCAAAGCTTTCACCTTTCTCATATCCCAAGCCACACTTATCATCTACCCTCTTTTGGATTTCAAGAAGAACTTCAAGTTGGCCTGAGCTCATCTTGAATTTTTCTTTGTATTCATTTGCAGTTTGGAGATCTTGTTTAAGAGTGTCTATTTGATTCTCAAGTTGTTCTTCATTGTCTCTAGTTTATTCAAGATCCCTGATTATTTTGTCCATTTTGTGGTAGTCCTCTGTTTTCTCCTTGAGGGATTGTTTTAGATTATCTTCAATCTTTCTTTTTTCTTCAATTTCTTGGGTGAATCTCATAACCCCTAATTCCATTTTATGTCTTACCATAATGACTTCTTTTGATAGCTTCTAACATAGCTTATTTTTCTCATTCAGATCTTCATTAGTATCATTGACTTCACTCTGATTGGCTAATTTTTTAAGTAGTTCCTTTCTCTTTTTCACAAAAATACTAAGTTTTTCTTTTAGCTCATTTATGAATTCATCATCTTGTTTGAGTCTTTCTCTCAAATTATTAACTTTAGAGTGGGATTGTTCAAGATCATCTAGGGCAGACTGAAGTTGTTCCTTCATACCATATGCATCCATTGAGATTCTCAGATCTTCCTCATACTGTTAGGCTTTGTTCAGAGGAACTTGGCTCTGATACCAATTGTTAAAAGCAAGGCAGATAACTGAGAGGGGGGGTAAATTAGTCATCTCAAAATTTCCTTAATTTTGTTATCTCAATATTCAATGTTATATCAAAACATGAAAGCATATATAATCATAAGAATAGAAATAAAATCAACACACATAACACAAGGATTTTTACGTGGAAACCCTGTTAAGGGAAAAACCACAGGGTGACTAACCCAAGATTGTATTCTCTGTTAAAAGAATAAATGAGTACAAAATGACACTTGCTAATTAGGGCTCACTGCCCAAGCACACTGCTCACAAGAGGCACACTGCCTACAAGAACTTACAGAAGATAATCAAGTGTTTGAACTGATGAGAAGCATCTACAAATGCAAGAGTTAGTTCCAATTAGACACAATATACTGGTTTGATGCAATTCATCCTTTCTCTATTCTATGTTGTTATTCAATCACATATCAGACTTAAATTGATGTTCTCACACTTATCCCTACTTTTCTTCACACCTTATTGCTTCACACCATTGCCGCACACACTTACATACAGGAATCCATCTGGTATATATATCCGCAACAAGGATTCTCATCAACTTTCTAGTCAACAACAAGAACACTCAAGATATTTGCAAGTTACTGATCTATCAGCTGAATCCATGCTTGATTTGTGATGCGTATCAAAAACATAGACATAGAATTCATAAATCATGTTGGCCAACAATAAGATCCTTCAAAGAATAGACTTCAAAGAAGATATACATTTGATGATTACAATGTTAAGCAGACTGGTGTGATTGAGGGATGCCACAAAGTGTGAGCCTTGGATGTTCACTGTTATACAATTCATGAGGGAGATGAAGAAGGAACAGGTACAAATATGCTTTAGTAAATGATGTATTTTATATATACATGGTTAGAGTTTTAAGAGAAGAGCAAGATAAGAGGTCATCTGCAGATGCAGAAGATACAATTGGTTTACACAGTTCATGATACATTCAATTCTAGAACTTCACTTATATTAGAACTGAGGGCTTTGAAGGAAAATCTTTCATGCTGCCTAGGTATCCTTCTAACAAGTTGATTGTTTTAGAGTTCTCAAGGCAGAACTTGAATGCCTTCAGAATGTATAAAAAGAGGTATAACAAGGGAAACCTTAAGCTCCCTTGGGCAATTAGTAGATATTCCTATTCCAGTGAAGAAGTGGTTGGTTACTCAGAGAGAGAGAGTTAAGGTATTATGGATTTAAGGAATTTGACTTAGCAAGGAGGTTTGATCCTTTTCACAGGATCCAAAATACTATTGATTCTAAATTTAAACATCAAATACACATTGAGGATTTTTGGTCAGATTGTGAGAATGATAGAGAAGTGAGAAAGAGAGCTCACAAAAGACTGATAGTAGATCAAATGAGGTCCATGGGAGACATTTATGTTCCCCCAGAAGTTAAAGATGATGACAAATTACTACACCATAGTTATGAAAGTGCCAGGCTTGCTCCTATTGGAGAGCCTGATTGGTCACAACCATGGAATACATCTTTGGACACACTGTCCAAAGCTATCATTTTGTTCTCCAAAACATGGTTGAAGGATAGAATTGAGGAGCTTAAGGCTAATGGAATTGAACCTACATATCCAAAGAAGGGCAAAAAGAGAGTGAGGGAGCATCACGATGATCTCTAGTGCTTCTATGAAAAGAAAAGGAAGATTGTAGAAGCAAAGATTATTAAGAAAGACAAAAATGCTACATTGATGGATCCTTATGCACTAGGGGTGACAATAGCGGTATCATCAGGCATATTTGTAGAAGCAAATTCATTAAGCCATGATACCACTACAGAGCAAGCACAAGTTGCTAAGGAGTCAACATGACAGAGGTTTATGAAGGTAATACCAGTAGGGATATCCAAAGGAGAAACGTCAAAATAGAGTGAAGTTATAGGGGCACAGCAGGTAGGTGCTAAATTAAGTGACATACCTGGTGCATCTACCTCAATAGAGAAAATACAAACATATGCTAAGGTTAAAACATAATTGGTTGAAGAAACGCCGCATGGGTCAAAAATACATGAAGCCAAACAAGTTACTGAGACTATCAACATTGAAGATGATAGTAGTGGGAGTGAAGTCAAGGAAGTAGATTCAAGGACGGGAAGAGAAATTGGCATGGAGGAAGAGGAATCTAGTGAATATTCAAGTGAGGAAGAGGAACAAGATACTCAAGCTTATAGGGAAGTTGAACAGGGTCCAGTGTCTAAGCAAGAAAATGTACAAGAAGGATTGGAGGCAGTGGATCTGTTTGGTACATTGGTACCTCTAGAAATAATAAGGGATGTACAAGATGTAGCACATCAAATAGAAGAATCTGAAAAGGAGGATACACCTGAGGAAGCAGTGAAAGAAACACCTGCTCAAACTAAGGAAGAAACAAGAGATAACACTTCTGGTGTAGATGTGTTGAATATTTTGAACATGTATGGGGAACACAGCAAAGAAGAAAAGAATGTAGAAAGAAAAGATGAACAAGAAAAAGAGACAAAAGAATCTGATAAGATAGTAGGTTCACCTTCACATGCAAAGCAAGCTTACATGCCTGAAAAGGTACAAAAGAAAGTTGAAGCAATAGAGGAAACAATAGATAAACCTAAAAGCAAAGAGAACATAGAGAATATTGATGAAGATAATTTTTAACCTGAAATGCAAACAGAGGATAAGAGCATGGAAAATATCAAACAAGAAAATAAAGAGGAAGATCAAGAAAAGGAATCATCAAAAAAACGTGTAGAGGGAGGAGATGAGGATGGAGGAGCTACAGAAATTGAAGAAGATGATAATGAGGGTGAATCTAAATAGCAAAATGATCCAATAATACAAGAACTAGCCCCTCAACATCAACCTCCTCCACAACAACAACAACAATAGCACAAACAAGAACAACAACAACAGCAACAAGAACAATAACAGTAGCAACAAGAAGAACAACAACAACAGCAACAAGAAGAACAACAACAACAGCAACAAGAACAAGGAGAAGTAGAGAGGCCTCAAGAAGAGATAATCAATGAAGAGAAAGCTAATGAAAGCACAAAAGAGGCTTTGACAACTCTGACCTGGTTAGGTGCAGAAGTAAGGAGAGAAAAGGTGGAGGTACAATTAGTACCCATAGACATTAAAAGTTTATTGGGTGATGCAATGCCAAGAAAAGAAAAGAGGAAGGCTAGAACCATGTCAGGCAAACAAAGGGGTCTAGACGGATCCAGAACACTGAATTTGGCCATACCATAGAAGGAGAAATCCAAAGGAGAAATAACAATAGATGACTACAAGATACTTAATTTTGACCTAGGACACACAACAAGGGAGCAACATATAAGTGAGTGGGAGGATATACACTAGGCTATTGCAGAAATGCTAAGGAAAGATAAAGATAAACATGAATATTTGAAAGGACACATTGTCCAGTTACAATAATTTATTAGGGGGATATTTGATCCCAATGCAACAATACCAGAGTTACCCAACAAAATAGCACTATTGTCAAAAGACGAAGTGAAGGATATGGAAAATAAGAGGCTTGAGGCCAATATTTTTGAAGAATAGTTTAGAGCATTCATGCAAGAAGGAGAAGAGGTCATCAAACAAGCACTGACATGATGGGAATTGGCTACAACAGAAAAGAATAAATGCAGTGTGCTTATATATAATTGTTAGTTTAGAAAAGAAGAATAAAAGTTTGAATTGGAGCAATTGGAGGAAATTGAAGAGAGAGCAAATGAATTAATACACGAAGGAGTCATTACTCCTCCAATGGTAAATCAAGTACCATAGGCTAGGTTGGAGCTAAGGTTTGAAGATGATAGTCTCAAAAAATGCATCACAGTCACTCAGGGTTTAAAGGAGAAAGTAGATAGCATGATCAAGTTGCATAAGAGGATAGTTGAAAAGCTCATAGATCATGAATGTATGGACATACTAGAATACAAACTCCAAAGGACATTCAAAGAATTCAAGGCCATCTTTGCACCATGTCTAGAGAATCCAGATATGTAAAAATGTTTGTAAGTTTTCTAGCAATTTGATTAATGAAACAAAAGGTCATTCATACATTGTAAATTATATATGACTATGTGCTTTAAATACAAGTAAACTTGGAATTCTGTGTCTATTACAGAGTGTTTTCTGACTCCTACTGGTAGTTGGAGTATTATGCTTTAAAATCTTGCAATCTTTGATGTGTGTTCATGAAAATACTCAGGACTCTGCACTTGAAGATTTAGTGTTGATTTGATTAATTTGTTGTATCTCTTAAAGATGTGAGTAACAGAACATTTAGATCCTTTAGTGGAATGATTTTTAACCTGATTTTCTCTATCTTTTCCCCAAACATTTGAAATAATTAGCTTAAATGTAGAAATCTTAAGGAAATTGTCTTACATTTGAAAGAAGCATGAAGAATTATGTTAATATCTAACAATTTTCATATCAATTTGAAAGGCAAAGCTTGTTTCACTATAAATCATACAAGGTTTTGTGATATAGTAGTAAGTTTATGCAAAGGAATGAATAATTTGTCTATATTTGTAATAATTTGCATAATTTGAGTCCAGTAAGTCACAAATTATCTTAAATCAAGTAAGGCCCCTTGAATATTACAGTTTCACATCAACCTGCTGAATTGTCCACAAGGTCAAAACTTGACCATATAGAAACTTGGGATTAAGAACTCTTAGGTGATTTCTTCATATCTTTCAAGACAATTTTAGTTCATTTTGTGAATTTTAACTTTTGTTATGAATGTGTAAAAACAATCATCAACAACATACTTACTCTGTCTTAACCAAAGTATTCTATTAGCTCTATCTCTTCAGATCTCCATCCCAAGAATGTACATGGTGCCCCTAAGTTTTTCATCTCAAACTATGCTGACAACTGAGACTTCAAATCAGAAATCATATTGTTACCATTGCCAATCAGCAGCATATCATCAACATATAGTGCAATTATGAGAATATGATCATTGTCAAACTTGTAATACACACAATGATCTGATTTCAATCTTAGATATCCAATTTACAACATAAAGGCATCAAACTTCAAGTACCACATCCTAGGAGACTGTTTGAATCCATACAAAGACTTCTTTAACTTGCAAACCAAATTTTCTTTACCTTTCACCATGTAATGCTCTAGCTGTGACATGTAAATCTCTTCCTCTAAATCACCATGAAGGAAAGTTGTCTTCACATCCATCTATTCTACCTCTAAAGCATAAGTAGTTGCAAGAGATAATAGGAATTGAATGGATGTCATCTTTGCAACAAGAGAGAAGATCTCACCATAATCTATACCCTCCACTTGTGAATACCCCTTTGCAACCAATCTGGCTTTATACTTCTCAACATTGCCATCTGCACCAAATTTCTTCTTGAACACCCATTTACATCCAATAGGTTTCCATCCAGGAGGCAAAGGCACCAAGTCCCAAGTTTGATTCTTTTCCAAAGAAGCCATCTCATCCTCCATGGCCTCCTTCTAGGAACCTGCATCTTTCATATCCATAGCCTCTGATAGAGTTCTAGGTTCATCACTGTTAGTAAGCAAAGAAAAAGCACAACTAGAATCAAGCAATGCATAACCAAACCTCTCAGGTTGCTTCCTGATTCGTGTGGACCTCATCAAGGGCTGAGGTGGAGGTTCTACTTCATCTTCTAAACTTTTAGAGATGCTAGAGCTCTCCTCATTTTCAAGTCCAACATTGTCTTTCTGTTTAGTCTTCTCAGGGGTAGAAGGAAACTAAACAACATCCTCTTTCTTTTCTTTTTCTTCTAGCTGTAAAATAGTTGAAGAAGGTGTTAGCTGTTTGAACATGACACTTTTTCTATATAACACTTTTTCAGCCATTGGATCCCAAAGCTTGTATCCTTTCACACCGACACCATAGCCAATGAAGATACACTTAACAGCCTTGTTCTCCAATTTTGACTGCTTCTCCCTAGGCATATGTACATATGCCTCATAACCAAAAATATGAAGATGCCTTATTGAAGACTTTCTACTAGACCACACCTCCATGGGTGTCTTACCAACAAGAGATGATGTACGAGATCTATTTACTAGATAGAAAGAAGTGGCAACAGCTTCAACCCAAAAAATTTGTTCTAGGCCAGCTCCACTAAGCATACTCCTAGCCTTCTCCATCAGTGTCCTATTCATCCTCTCAGCAACTCCATTTTTTTGTGGGGTGTATGGAGTTATCTTCTGTCTTTCAATCCTAAGATCCTTGCAATATTTATCAAATTCTGTGGAACATAACTCACCACCGTTGTTAGTTCTCAAACATTTAATCTTTTTACCAGTCTAATTTTCAGCAAAGGTTTTAAACTCCTTAAACTTACTATAGACTTTAGATTTACTTCTGAGAAAATAAATCCATGTCCTTCTACTGTAGTCATCTATGAAAGATACAAAATATATAGGTTTTGATAATGAAGGAATATTAATAGGACCATATACATCAGAATGAACAAGGTCCAACACACCAGAAGACTTATGAGAACTTGAATAAAACTAAACACAGTTTTGTTTTCCATATATGAAATGTTCACAAAAGTCAAAGTTAAGTTTACAATCATCGAACCCCTCAATGAGGTTTTTATTTTTTGGGGTACACAGACCCTTCTCACCAATATGACCAAATCTCTTATGCCATAACATTGTCTTTTCAGCAGGAAGCTTAACTTCCAAGGCATGAATACAACCATCAAGACTAGATACAACAGATTTCTTCACTGCTAATTCAGATGGTGGGGATGAATTGACTGCTACCCTCTTCCTTGAGTTAGAAGAACTATTGCATTGTGAAATGCATGCCTCCAGCTAAAACATAGTACCTCTCCTAGTACCCTTAGCAAGCACCATAGCTCCTCTAGTCATCTTCCATCCTTCTTTCAAATAGACAACATGCACACCTGCATCAATGAACATACTTATTGAAAGTAAGTTTCGTACTAGGCCTGAGATGTGCATAACCCTAGAGATCCCCTTCACTCATCCATTAGGGAATCAGATAGAGACTCTTCCACAACCAATAATCTTTAGATGAGAGTCGTCACCCAGGTACACCTTTCCACCATCAAATTCCTCATACTTAGTAAACCAGTCTTGATGCAAGGTCATGTGGAATGATGCACCAGAATCAATTAGCCACACATCATCAGTTGCATGGGTTACTAGAGCTACGATGAAAGCATCACCATCATCTTGTGACTTGTTAGAATCTGAATCTGGGTTCTTCTTCTTCTTTTTCTTTTCCTCTTTGCATTCCTTTTGGAAATGCCCAGATTTACCATAGTTCCAACAGAGAGCCTTGGACTTTCCAGGAGATTTGGATCTCCCACGGGATTTGGATCTACCCTTCTCAGCTTTCTTGTCCTTCTTTTTCCCTTTCACCTTGGGTCTTCCATGAACTGTAAGAGCCTCTTTAGCTGCCTCAGAAGACTTTCTCTACATCTCTTCAATAACAATGAATATACCACTTCATCCATTTTGAATGTGGATGTGGTGCTTCCAATAGCCATGATAAGATGATCCCACGATTCCAACAAAGAACAAAGCAAGGTCATATAGAGATCCTCCTCCTCCATCTTCACACGAACGGACGTCAATTGTGCAACCAGCATGTTGAAACTATTCATATGTTCTACAACAGATCCTCCATCCTCCATTTGGAGAGAATACAACTTCTTTCTCATAAAAAGTTTGTTTACGAGGGATTTGGCTTGATAGAAATCTCCCAACTTCTTCAAAGCAAGTTTGCAGTAGCCTCCTCATGGACATTTAATAGGACAAAATCAGCAAGACTAAGTCTTATGAGTCCCTTAGCCTTCTGATCTTTGAGATCCCAATTAGCTTGTGTCAATGCAGCTAGTTTTGTGCCAGAAATGGTTTCCCATAAATCTCTATCAACAAGCATGTCTTTCATCTTGAGCTTCCATAGCTCAAAATTAGTGCCATTAAATTTCTCCACCTCTATTCTTTCAGATGTGCTTGCCATCTTCTCATTACAACAAGATCATAGAATACTCTGCACAGACTCCCACTCAATTGAAGATTAGCTCAAAAAACCCCTACCCAACAACTAGGATCACAGGTGATCAAGCTCTGATACCAGCTGAAAGGAAGCAAGGTAAGTGGAAAACACTTCATACAGCAATCTAATGAGGAGAATGGAGTACAAATTCATTTTAATCCTTACAATTATAGAAACATTAAACTAATAACATAAAGATTTCAATAGCAACACAACACAAAAAGAAGGTGACACAAGATATACCGTGGGGAAAACCTTTCCAGGTAAAAAACCCCACACTCTAAAACTTGCACAATGTATTATCAAAACAACAATAGTTTACAATACACTTGCAATGCAATTCTTCCAAGAGTTCACAAATGTCAATTCTAGAGTTATTCCAGTAGCATAACAGTACCTGTAAAAACACTATGCAACTACAACTCCAAACTATGCATTTTATAGAGATTACAAGGCATATCTTGAGAGCATCTTGGGATAGGTGTCCAACTTGGTCAAATGACCATTTTAAGCATCAAAGGACACTTGTCCTTGCTTTCCTTACATCCCTTACATCTATCATATATGACATATTTGACTTTCCCAATGTAGAGAGCTCTAGGCTAAAAATAGACTATGACAGATTCTCTTACGCCCGTCATAAAATCTATTGACAATAGCAATCTTGAAAGTTGTAAGAGAATCTATTACACAATGCTAAATATAGTATACTCTACTTACAACATGTCATAGCCCAGCTTGGGCACCAAAAGATACCTTTCTCTCATGCAAAGATGCCAACCGACACTTGTCATTACTTGTCATAGGAATCTCCAAACTTGGCCCTTACGCGTCATAGATTCTGTCATATGGAATATTGTCTTCCACATACCAAAGATGTCAACACATGGAAAATTAATGCCATCTCAATATGGGATGCCCAAATCCATGTAGGATTGACTTGACCATCCAAACCACATTCCAAGTAAGCTGACATGTCACCATGCCACCTCACTATGTGACCAAACTAAATGTGCAAGTAAAATACAATATTAGGCAATAATTAAATATACAATTAAATTACCAATGCTAGGAAATTGTAAAGGTTGAGACACCTTAATTCCCAATATAACAAGAGGCATGATTAGAGATAGAGAGGTAGAGGAGGTAAATTTTAGAGAGGTAGAACATTTTCTGGAGAAGAAAGATCATATGAAGAGTAGAACAGACAAGAGAACACATTTAAGAAGGACAGAGATAACAATGCATACCGAAGAGATGATAGAACTTTCTACTATAGAGGAAACCCTAGTCCATACCAGAGTGAAGGATATATAAGAGAGGGAAGAGGACCTAATAGGAGAACATTTAGAGGAACCTATTTTAAGTGTGGAGGTGAAGGACATAAAGCATTTGAATGTAATTAGGGGAGTACAAGCAAGAGAACAAAAAATAGTGGAAGAGCAGCCTATGTGGAAGAAGAACCTATTGGATCACCTAGTTTAGTTGGTAAACCTGAGAAAGGAGAATCAGTTGTCATGAGGAGAGCACTGTTCCAAGAAGAGACAAATGATGAACCACTATAGAGGAAGAGTTTCTTTAGAACTAGATGCAAATCAGGGGGTGAATGTTGTAAAGTAGTAATTGATAGTGGTAGTTCAAATAACCTAGTTTCAGAAGAGATGGTGACTAAGCTGAAGTTGGAAAGATTGAAACACCCTAAGCCCTATAAGATAGCATGGATTCAGGATGATCATAAGGTACTGGTGAGTGAACAATGTTTGGTGAAATTTCATATTGAATATTATCATGATGAAGTATTGTGTGATATTATGCCTATGGTTGTATGTCATATTTTGTTGTGTAGACCTTGACAGTTTGATAGAAGAGCTATACATGATGGGAGAAAGAATACTTACACTATAACATCAAATGGAAAGAGAATTACTTTGATTCCTTTGGAAGATGATCTTAAGAGTGAAGTATGTGGAAATGCTAGAATTTATTTGGTAGATGGAAGGAACTTTCTAGATGGTTTGAGACATGAGAATATGTGTTATGCTTTGATTCCTAAGAAGGCTAAAACATTGAAGACGGAGACTAAAGAATCACAACCGAAGGAAATAAATGAGTTACTGATAGAGTATGAAGACATCATATCAGATAATGTACCTGAAGCATTGCCACCAATCAAGAGTATCGGTCATCACATGGATCTTATACCAGGAGCTAGTTTGCCTAACAAAGCAGCACATAGAAGGACACCGACAGAGAATGAAGAATTGAATAGACAGATACATGAGTTGTTGAGGAAAGGTTTGATTAGAGAAAGCTTGAGTCCTTGAGCAATACCTACAATGTTAGCACCAAAGAAGGATGGAGAATGGAGAATGTGTATAGACTTTAGAGCAATCAACAAGATCACAGTTAAGTATAGATTTCCTTTACCAAGGATGGATGATATTATGGATTGTTTGAGTGGAGCAAAGTATTTCAAAAAGATAGACTTGAAGAGTGGATACCATTTGATCAGAATCAGAGAAGGAGATGAATGGAAGACTGCTTTTAAGACAAATGAAGGATTGTATGAATGGTTAGTGTTGCCTTTTGGATTGACGAATGTACCGAGTACTTTCATGAGATTGATGAATGAATTCTTGGGTAAGTTTGTTATTGTATATTTGGATGATATTTTGATTTTCAGTAAGACAAAAGAAGAACATTTGTGGCATATTAGACAAGTATTACAGAGATTGAGAGAAGAGAAGTTGCTGATAAACATCAAGAAGTGTAGTTTCATGAAGGAAGAATTGGTATACTTGGGATTTGTGATTTCTGTGAACGATTGAAGATAGAACCTGAGAAAGCTAGAGCAATTTTTGAATGGCCTACACCGGAAAGCATTGGAGAAGTCAAATCATTTCATGGATTAGCTAGTTTCTACCGGAAGTTCATCAAAAAATTTAGTTCAGTATGTAACCCTATGACAGAGACAATGAGAGGTGATAGAAAAGACTTTAAGTGGACATCAGAAGCAGATAAAAGTTTTGAATTATTGAAGCAGAAAGTGATAGAGAAACCTGTTTTGGCATTACAATATTTTAATAAGGTATTTCAAGTAGATTGTCATGCAAGTGGAAATGCAATATGAGCAGTGTTAAGTCAAGAAGGTAGACCTGTAGCATATTTTAGTGAGAAGTTGAATGATGCAAGGAGAAGATATTTGGTTTATGATTAGGAGTTCTATGCCATAATTTAAGCCTTGAAGAAGTGGAGACATTACTTGTTTCCTAAGGAGTTTATGTTGTATACAGATCATCACACTTTATAGTATTTGAACAGTTAAGAAAAGTTGAATCAGAGACACATGAGATGGGTAAAGTTCATGTAGAGTTATACTTTTATGTTGAAGCATAGGAGTGGAAAATAAAACAAAGTTACAGATGCATTGAGTAGAAGGAATTTGCTGATAGAGATGAAAGTTGAAGTGTTAGGATTTGAAGAATTGAAGAACACGTATGAAGAAGACCTTGATTTTGTAGAACCTTAGAAAGCATGTAAGGAACTTGTTGTGATAGATAGGAGTAAGTGGTTAGACTATTTCATTTAGGAAGGTATGTTTTTTAGAGGAAGTCAATTATGCATACCTAGGAGTTCAATGAGAAATAATTTGATCAAAGAGAAACATAGTGGTGGATTGGCAAGACATTTTGGCATTGATAAGACAATGGCTTTGGTAAGTGAAAATTTATTTTGGCCTCATATACATAAGGATGTTAGGAAATTTGTGCAAAGTTGTAGAGTTTGTCAAGTGGCAAAAGGAAGAAGTCAGAATACTAGATTGTGTAAACCTTTGACAGTATCAAGGAGACCTTGGGAAGACATAAACATGGATTTCATAATGGGGTTGTCGAAGACACAGAGAGGACATGATTCAATATTTGTAGTGGTGGACATATTTTCAAAGATGACACATTTCATACCTTGTAAGAAGACAATTGATGCAGTACATGTAGCTGACCTATTTTTCAAGGAGATTGTGAGATTGCATGGATTACCTAAGAGCATAATTTCAAATAGAGATACCAGATTTCTTGGATACTTTTGGAAGACACTTTGGAAGAAGATTAAGACAGATTTGAAGTTTAGTTCAACATTTCATCCACAGACTAATGGATAGACAGAGTAGTGAATAGAAGTTTGGGAAACTTGTTGAGATGTTTGGTTGGAGAGAAGGTAGGAAGTTGGGATTTGATTCTATCACAAGCAGAGTTTGCATATAATAATTCAGTAAATAGGAGCACTAGAAGAACACCATTTGAGATTGTTACCAAAACTAACCCTAGAGGAGTTGCAGAGTTGAGAGATATCAGCATGGAAGAGAAGAGGAGTGTAAAGGTAGAATAATTTGTAGGACAAATGGAGATAGTGCATAATCAAGTTAAGAAGCATTTGGAGGAGATGAACAACAAGTATAAGGAGAAGGAAGATGAGAAGAAAAGACAAAGAATTTGTAGTTGGCGATGAAGTGATGGCATACTTGAGAAAATAAAGATTTCCAATTGGGACATATAACAAGTTGAAGATGAAGAAGTTTGGACAATGTAGGATACTCAAAAAGTTTGATTTAGGAAATGCATATGAAGTGGAGTTACCAGAGGCATTGGGTATATCACCTATTTTCAAACTTGCAGACCTATATCATTATCATAAAGTAGAGTTTAGTGATAGAATGGACGAAGACTTGAATCAACAGTTACCACAACAAGCACCAAAGTAGATTGAGGACATCTTGGATAGCAGAATTGGATGCAGCACTAGAGGAAGATAGTACAAAGAATATCTTGTGAAGTGGAAAGGTAGATTGGAAGAAGATTCATCATGGATTTCTCAGGCTGAGGTAGACTTTTTTGGTTTTCCTCTAGCCCCAGCAAAGTGAGGGACTCAATTTTTCAATAACCCTAGATGTCTGATGTAGGAGCATCCCTAGTTCAAGAGCAATCTTGCATCAACCAAAAAACATTTGCATTTTAGTTCATTTCTTTTCATTTTCTAGTTCAGTTCAATCAGTAGCATTTTCTATATTTTGGTCTGTATTCTACCATAGTTGCATTTTAGATCATGCAAAGCTAGACTTAGCATCTAGACACATTCAAGTACATCATATCCAAATCTTAGATCATTTGGATCAGGTACTGATAAGATATCGCTATTAGAAAATTGATTATTTTCTCATAACAGAGCATCTTGACAGTCTTAGACAATTAGCTAAAGGAGAAGACTTACAGAGCATTTCATGACTTGTGGAATTAAAAGAAACATCATTCAATGTTTTTTGGTTCGTGGTTGACCTTCCCTAAGATCCGGACATCATTCCATTCATTTGCGGAGGAGTTCTATTCATTTAGGTCTGACCTATCCGTGTACACACATTACAACTCTTCTTTGGAGTTTATGATCTTCCTTGGCCAACGCGGAGGAATCTTATGTTCTAGAGATGATATAAATTGATGTAATAGATGCCTAGGAAAGTAGTTGATCATTAGTTCATTGTTGATAGTTTGAATTCTTTGCAAAGGATCTTCAAAGCTATATCTTGTGTAACTCTGTAATCAGGCCTATGAGTCCTAATTGTAAGCCCACATGTTGCTGGCCAATTTGTATTTTAATTCTATAATATACTAAATGACTGAATCTGAATTTGATTTATATATTTGAGTTGTTTCCATTGTGTTTACTCTAGCGGCATGACCTAGACAGTTCACTTTGTGGACCCTCCTACCCATGACTACACCATATTTGCTTTAATGAGTACTGACGATGAACCTAGATCCTACAGGGAAGCTATTCACATAGATGATAGTGAGTCTTGGTAGCTATCCATGCAGGAGGAGATGATGGTTTTAGACTCCCATGACACCTGGTATCTTATATGTTTTCCCAAAGAAATAAAGGCCATAGGATGTAAGTGGGTCTTCAAGAAGAAGTTTGGAGCAGATGGTTCATTAAAAAATTACAAGGCTAGACTAGTAGCCAAGGGCTACTCCCATAGAGAGGGAGTCAATTTCAATTGAATTTTCTCTCATGTTGCTAAATTATCTTCTATTAGATTTATTTTATCCATTGCTGCAACTTATAATTTTTAAATTGAGCAAATGGATGTTAAGACTACATTTTTGCATGGAGATCTGGAAGAAGAAATTTATATGCAATAACCTTCAAGTTTTGAGATAAAAGGGAAATAACACTAGGTATGCAAGTTAAAAATATATCTTTATGGTTTAAAATAGTCCCCCAGAATGTGGTACCAAAAGTTTGATTCATTTGTTTTGAAATTGGGTTTTGTTAGAAGTGAAGAGGATCGATGTGTCTACATTTGATGTATTGATGATGATATTCTGATTATTGCCTTGTATGTGGATGATATGTTATTTTTTAGTAACACCAAGAGTATGATCAGTGAGTTGAAATATCAACTTTTAGGTACATTTGACATGAAGGATCTAGGGGCAGCTAGTATATTCTAGGATTGGGGATCAAAAGGGATTAAGGTGATAGAAAGATTTGGTTATCACAAAGTAAGTATGTAAATACTATTTTTTACAGATTTAGCATGCAAGATTGTAATCTAGTTAGAATTCATTTATCTGTGTTTAGTATAAAAAGAGGGGTTTCTAATTTCAATAGATATGAGGGTTAGATCCTCCTTTCACACCTTACATCCAAGGACATAAATTGAGTTAAGCCACAACTCTTGCAAGAGGGCTCTGCTATAGGTTTAGTGTCACTTGGAATGAAGAGGAAACTTAGAATTTGCTAATCAATTGATTAATTAAAGCCTAATTATGCTTAAAACCCTAATTTCATAAAATCATAAACAAATGGACAAATCACAACAAATGCTCGCAAATAGGAATGTAATATTCAGAGGAAATACATACCAGACTTTGGAATGCCAGATGTAGAATAATTGAGAGCTAAAGACCAGGTGCCCAAGGTACACTTTTCTACTGAGAATCTTGAAAGTGATCTGTAACTTATTTCTGTTATCCTGGAGGTTTTTAGGCATGGAGATCCAGAGGGCTAAAGAGTGGGCGTCCAAGCCATAGTTGGTGCAGGAGCACCTAGAAAATCATGTTTTGTAATAAGGTCTATTTGACCAATGAATTTTCATTTCAGTTTGTCTCTAGGTTCTTCAAGACCTAGAACCCATTTTGTAAGTCCTAAGTAACTTAAAACACACTTTTGTCATATTGTATGCATGTAGTGCCAAAACAGGGTAGTAGGACAGTTTGAGGCAGTTAGATCGGTTGGTCTTCCAAGTATTTGCATCGGTTGGTTTTCCAACTACTGGTAGGTTGAGTTGATAAAAACCAAATGAGAGAAGAAGAAGAAGGGTGAATGTAATCATGCATTGTTCTGAGGAGAAATAAAATCGTTCTATTCTATCAATCTAGTTTTTGTTTTCTGTAACTGTAAATTGTGTAACTGTAGATTTCTGTTTGAAGTGTAGTTTTTTCTATGTGTTCCATTATTGCAGTATGTCAACGTGAAGCATTCCACTGGTACGATTCCTGTCGAGATTAGTGGAATGGCTTTGTTGTACAGCATTTTTTTTGTTTTCTTGTTTTGTTCTTGTATCCGATGGTGCAGAGGATCCAGACAGAGTGTTTTTGCATAGTAGGTTGACCTAGCATCTCCATGTGCTAGGGATCGGTTGAAGAGGGAGAAAGCAAACTGTGCATCAGCGTAAGTTTCGTATCGTTTCACCGAATGTATATTGTGAATGCATATCGCAAAAGCATGTTGAGAATGTATGTTGAGAAAGCATGTTGAGAATGTACCTTTCATCAGATACAAACGGTGACTGGTCATAACGGTGAATAAGGGTATAGAAACTTTAGTCCACCGATGATAGCAAGTCATGCCAAGTATATACTAAGTTGGTGTATCAGCGTATCGGTGAAGTAAAGTATAACATGGCCAATAGTAATTGTCTAGCTGATAGCAAAGAGAAGTTGTCATCGATGTAATACAGCCCCTCGGGGAAGCTTTTGGAAGTTATACCGATCATCGGTGTCTCACCGATAGGAGGTGCATCAATGCAAAACAACTTTGGTCACACCAAAGTGTCGAGAGTAGTCAAATGAAGTCAAGTGTATTGGCACATCAGCCAATGTTCATAAGAGTTCACTGATGATCTAAATCTTGCCGACAAGTGTTGGTTCAAAGGTTCAATTTTTTTTAATAAAGTGTCCTCTTCCACTGTGCACTCTGCATCAAATTGGTATCAGAGCAAGTTTTGAAGATCACTTGGGTGGTGTGGTCTTGGTGTATGTTAGACAAGGAAAGTGAAGCAGAGGTTGACATGATGCCTCCTAAAAGCATGTCACAAGATGCAGAGAAGAAATTGATCAAAGAGATGTTTGAGTCAAAGCTCAAGGAATTGAAAAGAACCAAGGGTAAGGATAGAGAAGATGAAAGTGACAGCGATGAAGGAGATACAGAAATTGAGGGAACCAATAAGAGGACAGAGGAGATACCAGTAGACTAGAGAGCATTGCTTTGAAGTCAGTCAATAGGGACACCATAGATGGGTTACCCATGTATAGTGGAAGTGTGGAAGCTGAAGAGGTGATTGATTGTATTGAGGCATTGAACAATCATTTTGAATACAAAGAAGTCCCTGATGATAAGAGGGTTAAATTGGCAAAGGCAAGATTGAAGGGGTCCGCTCTTCCATGGTGGAATTATGAGCAAGGAGAGAGAGTCAAGGAGGGGAAGAATATGATAACCTCCTGGGAAAGGATGAAGACCAAAATCAAGGCACAATTCTTACCCCTGGACTATAACATGTAGATGTATAAGAAATTGCAGAACCTCAGACAGAGAGACCTTCTTGTGAATGCATACACACAAGAGTTTCATAAACTCAGTCTCAGATCAAAGAGACAAGAAGAAGAGTCAGAGAAGGTGGCAAGGTATCTGAATGGCCTAAGGATGAACATCCAAGATGAGATCAACATCTTAGCACCAGAAATAGTGAACAAGTGTTTCCAAATGGCCTTAAGGGCTGAAGAGAAGATAAAGAGAAAGAGTGAGCAGAATAATAGAGGTAGAGGAGGAAGAAGTTTCAGAGGCAGAGGTAGTTTTGGAGGAAGAAGTCCTAACTAGAGGCCTAATGGTGAGTCTAGCCAAGAAGAGCAAGTTGGAGACTCAAGTAGCAGAGGAGGCTACCGAGGAAGAAGGCTAATGGAAGAGGTGGGACAAATGGATCAGGTAGGGGATCCAAGTTCTCCAATATGAGATGTTATAAATGCAATCAGATAGGGCACCCAACATACAAGTGTCCAGAGAAGGCCTCAACTTCTCATGGTGATGAGAAGAGAACCACTTTGATTCAAGAAGATGTAAGGAGTGTGACATCTCCTAAAGTGAATCTAGCATCAAAAATGGGAGAAAATCTAATGATCAAGAGGACGCTACTCAAGGAACCAGTGCAGCCTGAACCATCTAAAAGAAGGGCTTTGTTTAGAATCAACTACAAGATCCAAGGTAAGGTTTGTAAAGTTATTATTGACTCTGGTTCTACTGATAATATCATATCTTTGGATGTAGTGAATAAGTTGAAGTTAGAAAGGATACCCCATAGTATTCCATATAAAGTCAGTTGGTTGAATAAAGGACATCACATACTCATCAATGAACAAGCATGGGTAGAATTTAGTATTAGGGGGTATAGAGATAAAATCTTGTGTGACATTGGTGTAGGAGCACCTTGGCACATTAATATTTCCCTAGACAAATCTTTGAGTTTGATTAAATTTGTATGCTTCCACATTCTAATGAGGTCATCTTTATGTGTTTAGGAGATTAGGAGTTTCTAAATTGCAAAATAGTGCATACTATGTAAAGGTTGCCAATGTAAAATGCAAAAAAAAGAACAAATAGGGGAATACCAAAGGTCATTCACTTGGAGGAAGATAGAAATTAGTTGGAAACTAAAAAGTCTTGATTAGATTCCTTTAAAAAGGCCTTGTAACCTTTAGAAATTCATGGGTGATTGAAGGAATGAAATGGAATAGTAAAAAGGCACTATTTTTTGTATTTTCTTCAGAAATTCACTGTTTTCAGCCCTTGTATGGATCTATACAGACTCATAGGCACGTGCAAGTGTATGTAAGTGATAGTACAGATAATCACCCTCTATTTCCTTTTTGTTTCATGCATATTGGCTTTGTTTTAAGTTAGTTATTACATTTTTAGTAAAAACTGTCAAAACCCTGATTTAGGGTAACCTGTTTTGGGAAAAATACCATACCTTTTGTTTCCACAGTTAGATCTTTTTGTAACTTGGGGAAAATGTCTGTACCTATGTTACCTACAATCTAACTGAAGCAATTGACTTGATTTTCATTCATGTGGAAGTTATGAATGACTGTTCGTGGCATTTCACAGTGAAATTTCTGAGTTTGAACCCTTGTAGCAGAATTACCAGTCCATTTTTAGAGCACATTTTCCAAAGTAACCTATACCCATCTTGTAGTATGTTGTGGGGAGACATAATGGGTATCTAATTCATGTCTTAGGTTGAAATTTGAAGGTCTGTGCAAAAATATAAGAGGACTGTTCTCTTTTTCTAGGGATACAAGCCATTTAGAGGATTTGTGAAGTAAGTGCATGTTCTAGGAGTGATCTGCCTTAACCAATGGGTGGGATGAGTCATTTGGTACCCCAATACAACCTTTCCATGGGAAAACAAAGATTCGTTTCCGCTATTCCCACTTTTCCATGAAGGACTTGGTTTTGGACCTATAGGTGTGGTTGGGCCTTGTTGAATCGATTCCTCTTCCTTGCATCCCATATTCCTCTGCATCAGATTGGTATCAGAGCTAGCAAAAGCTCTAGGAGGAGATGTTATTTCTGAGATGAAGAATATGTTATGTTGGTGACCATTATTTGCTAAGTTGTTTGGTTGCAGGTGCTTATCCATCTAGCTGCAGAAGAATATTTTCTGAGGTTGTGTGTGTGGGCAGACAAGAGAAGGTCTATCATGACCATTCTCCAATGGAGATTAGGCTGGATAAGGGTGCATAGAGAAACCATTGAGAAGAGAGTGGTAGGTGCATCACCAGGATCTACTGTTGATGAATGGTTTGGTGAGTTGGTTTGTTGTGAAGCAGTGAGAGAGATGGATACCTGAAGAAGCACTTGATGTTGTAGCCTGAAGAATACTCCATTGATGGGAGTAGAAAGGAGCTTGAGGATGCTCTGTGAAGATGGTAGTTTGTTTTTTTGGTTGGTTGGTCACCTTTCTATTGATCTGAAGATTTAAAGTTTGTAGCTGAGAAGATTGAAGATTGAAGCCAGAGGAAAAAGACTTTTGTTGTAGATACATTTCCAAGGGACTTGAAAATTTTGTTGGTTGGTTGTATGGTGTAGGAGCACCTTGGCACATTAATATTGCCCTAGACAAATCTTTGAGTTTGATTCAATTTGTATGCTTCCACATTGTAATGAGGTCATCTTTATGTGTTTAGGAGATTAGGAGTTTCTAAATTGCAAAATAGTGCATACTATGTAAAGGTTGCCAATGTAAAATGCAAAAAAAAGAACAAATAGGGGAATACCAAAGGTCATTCACTTGGAGGAAGTTAGAAATCAGTTGGAAACTGAAAAGTCCTGATTAGATGCCTTTAAAAAGGCCTTATAACCTTTAGAAATTCATGGGTGATTGAAGGAATGAAATGGAATAGTAAAAAGGCACTATTTTCTGTATTTTCTTCAGAAATTTGCTATTTTCAGCCCTTGTACAGATCTATACGGACTCATAGGCACATGAAAGTGTATGTAAGTGATAGTATAGACAATCACCCTCCATTTCCTTTTCATTTCATGCATATTGGCTTTGTTTTAAGTTAGTTATTGCATTTTTAGTAAAAACTATCAAAACCTTGATTTAGGGTAACCCGTTTTGGGAAAAACGCCATAACTTTTGTTTCCACCATTAGATCTTTTTGTAACTTGGGGAAAATGTCTATACCTATGTTACCTACAATCTGACCAAAGCGATCGACTTCATTTCTTTCATGTAGAAGTTATGAATGACTGTTCATGGCATTTCATAGTGAAATTTCTGAGTTTGAACCCTTGTAGCAGAATTACCAGTCCATTTTTAGAGCACATTTTTCAAAGTAACCTATACCTATCTTGGAGTATGCTATGGGGAGGCATAATGGGTATCTAATGCATGTCTTAGGTTGACATTTGAAGGTCTGTGTAAAAAGATAAGAGGACTGTTCTCTTTTTCTAGGGATACAAGCCATTTAGAGGATTTGTGAAGTAAGTGCATGTTCTGGGAGTGATCTGCCTTAACCAATGGGTGGGATGAGTCATTTGGTACCCCAATACAACCTTTCCATGGGCAAACAAATATTCCTTTCTGTTGTTCCCACTTTTCCATGAAGGACTTGGTTTTGGACCTATAGGTGTGGTTGAGCCTTGTTGAATCGATTCCTCTTCCTTGCATCCCATATTCCTCTGCATCAGACATCCTTCCAATGGATGCTTGCCATCTTTTGTTAGGCAAACCATGGCAGTTTGATAGAAAGGCTCATCATGATGGAGAAAAGAATGCTTACTCATTCCAAAAGGATGGTGTAACTTATAGGATACAGTCATTGGTAGAAGGGGATCCATAGCTTGTAGGATCTAGTGTAATGCTGGTAGGAGAAAAAGAATTCATGGATACACTAAAGGAAGGTGGTGGAGTAGGTTTTGCTTTCATTGTGAAGCCTAAGGGGGAAAAGAAGGAAAATGTGAGAGAAGTAGAGCCTAAGGAGGTCAAAGATTTGCTTGAGAGTTACAAAGGAGTGATTGCAAAAGATATACCTGATTCCCTACCACCTGTCAGAGACATTAGCCATCAGATAGACCTCATACCTGGAGCAGTACTCCCTAATAAGGCGGCATATAAAATGACCCCTTAGTAGAATGAAGAGATAGTAAATCAGGTTCAAGAACTCCTAAACAAAGGGTTGATAAGGAAGAGCCTTAGCCCATGTGTAGTACCTACTATTTTAGCACCAAAGAAGGATGGGAAATGGAGGCTTTGTACCGATTCTAGGGCCATCAATAGGATAACCATCAGGTATAGGTTTCCTATTCCTAGAATAGAAGATCTAATGGATTATTTGGGAGGGGCCACTTATTTCACCAAGATAGACTTAAAAAGTGGGTATCACCAGATAAGGATAAGAGAGGGGAATGAATGGAAGACAGCATTCAAAACTAATGAAGTGTTGTATGAGTGGCTTGTGATGCCCTTTGGTCTTTTAAATGCCCCTAGCACCTTTATGAGACTGATGAATGAGGTGTTATAGGAATTCATAGGGAAATTTGTGGTAGTCTACCTTGATGATATCTTGGTGTTTAGTAAGAGCAAAGAAGAACACTTGAAACATTTAGAGATAGTCTTGAAGAGGATACAAGATCAGAAGTTAATGATAAACTTGGAAAAGTGTGACTTCATGAAATAAGAATTGGTGTACCTAGGTTTTGTCATCTCTAAGGGTGATTTGAAAATGGATCCTTCCAAGGTAGAAGCTATTTTGAATTGGCCTACACCTCGGACAACAGGAGAGGTTAGAAGTTTTCATGGCTTGGCCACATTTAACAAAAAATTTATTAAGAACTACAGTGATATTTGTGCACCTATGTTGGAGACTATCAAGGGTGGTGGTAAGGTGAAGTTTGTGTGGACAAAAGAGGCAAACCAGAGTTTTGAAAGTCTGAAACAAAAAGTTGCCAAGTATCCTGTCTTAGTACTTCCTGATTTCAATAAAGTCTTCACCATTGAATGTGATGCAAGTGGACTGGCCATAGGGGCAGTGTTGAGTCAAGAAGGTAGACCAGTAGCCTTTTTCAATGAAAAATTGAATGAAGCTAAGAGGAAGTACTCCTCTTATGATTTAGAGTTGTATGCCATGGTACAAGCTCTGAAAAAGTGGAGGCACTACTTGCTTCATAAAGAATTTATTGTATACACTGACAATCATGCTCTCAGTTTTTTAAATGGATAGGAAAAGCTTAGTCATAGACACATGAAGTGGGTGGAAAGTCTTTAAGCATACACCTTCATCACCAAACATAAGAAGGGGATAACCAATAAGGTTGCTGATGCCTTAAGCAGAAGGGTGTTGACAGTGTAAGAAGTGCAGTTACAAAGCATGGGTGTTGAGGTACTCAAAGGATTGTATGAAGAGGACCAAGATTTCAAGGAGATTTACAAGGTATGCAGTGAGTTTGCCAATGCTTTCCACAGTGAATTTTTAGATTATACATTCCAGGATGGACTTTTGTTTAAAGGGAGTCAACTATGTATCCCTAAATGTTTAGTGAGGGATAATATAGTGAAGGAGAAACATAGTGGTGGTTTAGGAGGACATTTTGGGCTTAATAAGACCTTAGATCTAGTGAGAAGATTTTACTTTTGGCCAAAGATGCAATCTGATATCAGAAGGTTTGTTGAGAGTTGCATGGTATGTCAGAGAGCAAAGGGGGTCTCAACTAATGCAAGACTGTACCAACCTTTGCCTATACCAGATAGACCTTGGGAAAGTTTGAGTATGGATTTTATGATGGGATTGCCCAAGACAAGGACAAGTTGTGACAGTGTGTTTGTTGTGGTAGATAGATTCAGCAAAATGGCATATTTTATTCCTTGTAAAACCACCAATGATGTGAGCTACATTGCAAGTTTGTTCTTTAAAGATATTGTCAAGATTCATGGATTGCCTTTGAGTATTATATTTGACAGAGACAACAAATTTGTGGGACATTTTTGGAGAACCTTGTGGAAAAGATTGGGTACAAATTTGTCCTTTAGTTCAGCCTATCATCCTCAGACTGATGGCCAAACTGAAATTGTGATTAGGTCATTAGGCAATCTACTGAGATGTTTGACAAGAGAACATGGTAGAAGTTGGGATGTGTTACTCCCACAAGTAGAATATGCCTATAATGATTCTACAAATAGAAGTACAGGTCTAAGTCCTTTTGAAGTTGTCTATGGTAGTCATCTTAGATGAATTTTTGAATTGAGAGATGTTCAAGGGTTGGACAAAAGGAGTGGACATGCTGATACATTTGCAGAGGCTATGAAAGAGATCCATCAACAAGTCAGAGATACTCCACACAAGAATAGTTAGAAGATCAAGGCTAGATTGGATCAAAGGAGAAGGGATGTGTAGTACCAAATAGGAGATATGGTTATGGTTCATCTCAACAAGAACAAACTACCCAAGGGAAGCCACAACAAGTTGATGATGAGAAAAATTGGACCTTGTAAGATTTTAGAGAAATATGGTCCTAATGCTTACAAAATTGAACTCCCTGATGATATTGCTATTTCACCTATATTCAATGTTGTTGATCTAACATTTTATAGGAGTCTTGATACAAGTGAAGGTACAACAGATTCTGTCCAAGACAATGCAAAGTGGGTGCAACATTTACCACCTAAGGAACCACATAGGATGGAGTGCATCTTGGATAGTAGGACAACCAAAAAGACATGAAATTAGACCTATTTTGAGCACTTAGTCAAATGGCAAGGACTTCCAGACTCAGAAGCCACATGGACGCTGGAAAAAGACATCAAAATGCAGGGTGGTGATTTGTAGTAGTTAGTCTCTATGAGGACTTGAGACAATCTTTAACCAGGGAGTATGGTGCGGGCGCACCTAGAAAATCATGTTTTGTAATAAGGTCTATTTGACCAATGTATTTTCATTTCAGTTTGTCTCTAGGTTCTTCAAGACCTAGAACCCATTTAGTAAGTCTTAAGTAACTTAAAACACACTTTTTGTCATATTGTATACACGTAGTGCCAAAACAGGGTAGTAGTACAATTTGAGGCAGTTGGATCGGTTGGTCTTCCAATTGTTTGCATTGGTTGGTTTTCCAACTACTAGTAGGTTGAGTTGATAAAAACCAAAGGAGGGAAGAAGAAGAAGGGTGAATGTAATCATGCATTGTTCTGAGGAGAAATAAAATCATTTTATTCTATCAATCTAGTTTCTAGTTTCTATTTTCTATAACTGTAAATTGTGTAACTGTAAATTTTGGTTCAAAGTGTAGTTCTTTTTGTGTGTTCCATTGTTGCAGTATGTCGACTTGAAGCATTCCACTGGTATGATTCCTGTCGAGATCAGTGGAATGGCTTCGTTGTACAATATTTGTTTTTGTTTTCTTGTTTTGTTCTTATATCCGATGGTGCAGAGGATCTAGATAGTGTTTCTGCATAGTAGATTGACCTAGCATCTCCATGTGCTAGGGATCAATTGAAGAGGGAGAAAGCAAACTGTGCATCGGTGTAAGTTTTGTATCGTTTCACCAAATGTATATTGCGAATGCATATTGCAAAAGCATGTTGAGAATGTATGTTGAGAAAGCATGTTGAGAATGTATATTGAGAATGTACCTTTCATCGGATACAAATGGTGACGGGTTGTAATGGTGAATTAGGGTATAGAAACTTTAGTCCACCAATGATAGCAAGTCATGCCTAGTATATACTAAGTTGGTGTATCGGTGTATCGATGAAGTAAAGTATAACGTGGCCGATAGCAAAGAGAAGTTGTCATTGGTGTAATACAGCCCCTTGGGGAAGCTTTTGGAAGTTATACCGATCATCGGTGTCTCACCGATAGGAGCTTCATCGGTGCAGAATGGCTTTGGTCACACTAAAGTGTTGGGAGTAGTCAAATGAAGTCAAGTGTATTGGCACATCGGCCAATGTTCATAAGAGTTCACCGATGATCTAAATCTTACCGACGAGTGTTGGTTCAAAGGTTCAAATTTTTTTTTAATAAAGTGTCTGCTTCCACTGTATGCTCCGCATCAATAGTCCCACTATTCTGCTTAGATCTGCAATCCTGACACACTGCTAGGCCTCCCTGCAACTCCACTTCTTCTGCTTCTTCACCTGTCACCCGTAATCAGAGAAAAGGGGGTTGGGGGTTGTGGTGTCTAGGAGCTTGCCTCAGTCAAGCCCCAGATGGACATTCAAGTCTTCCAAACACTATTATCAAATATCTAGAGTGCGTATCCCTGCGGGATAGAGGAAAAAACCAATTGATAAAAGATTGAAAACACAAATAGATGTCACCTCGGAGGTGTAACTCTCATGGAAGGAAGAAGCTCTTTCATGCCATGAGGAGATGGATCAATGAAGCCAAATCTATAATAAATAAAAACAACAACACAATACTACTCTGCAACACAATGAAAGCCTTGAATCACCTTAACATAAGATCACAAGTTTGCAATGTCCATCTAGTTTACAAATGCAGTCCTAAACATCCTTATATATGCATTCTTGCTTTAATTTCGTAATTCAAAATTGAGATGTCTGCAAGGGGACCTTTTAATGGTCACAAAACTAACATTTCAATTTTGGGCCCCAACCAAATAGGGAAGGACTAGGGTGCAAGCGCACAAGTCCTAGGCCCCATTTTAAAGGTAGGATCAAGTTCATCACTATCCCTTAGGTCCCATTTTCATGGTTTTTCATGGATTTTCCATCGAGAGTTAAATGAATATACATGATTACATCTAAAGGACTCAGGAGCTAAACTTAGGAGGGAAAAAGTCCTAGGGAGATATTTTCTGATGTAACATTTAGCCCCCACTTTAATGTATGTATGAACACATGACCCATACATGTATTAAAGTACAGTCAACAAACACAACACACACATTAGGCACTTAGAGCTAATGCATACACAAAGATTAAGGACTATTTCTAGCCCCCAGTCTTAGGTATACATTAGAGAAGACACATCATAGACACTCCAAACACAATGAAGATAGTAACAAGCACGCAAAACATGGAGAAGACAATAATAGTCACGCAAGACATGAAGAAGATAGTATTGAAGACACACAACATAATGAATACAATGAATGCAGTGATTATTTTCTTTTCATTTTCTCATATATGAATGAATGCAAGTACATGGAAAGTAAAAATGTAACACACAACCCCAAAATGTAGGTAGGGACTCATCACCACACAACTTTAGACTACATATGGAGCAACAAACACACAATACAAATCTCCAAGTGTAGGTAGGGACTCATCACCACACAACTTTAAACTACACTTAAGAACAAACATGCCATACAAAACCCAAGGTGTATGGAGGGACTCATCGCTATGCAACTTTAGATTATACCTAGGACAAACACGCTATACAAAATCCTAGTGTAGGGAGGGACTCATCACCATGCAACTTTAGACTATACAAGGGGAAGACACACAGAAGACACATGGAAAACACAAGCATCGTATAGCATGCCGAAGACATACTATATGTCCAAAACATGACAGACAAGGAATGGAAGGAGCCTATTGCTAGGTTCACCACCATCTCAGGCACATTATAGGCACACCTAATGGTTGGGCTTATGTCACAACAACTACCAAAGACATGCTTAAGGGAGGATACACCAACCCCACCTACTCAAGAGACTTTTAGAATAAAAAGGATGTGGACTAGCTCAAGAGATACACCATCCCTACCTCCATAGAGGGTCTTGAATAAAAGGATATGCATGATATCCCACTTTTGTAGAGGGCTTAAAATAAAATGATATGCATGATATCCCACTTCCATAGAGGGCTTTCTCATTGTAATATAAGAAAAAGATGAGGGCTTACAAACATTCTTTGTTAGAACCAAAATCATTAGACAACTTACCTTTATATGCCCCCACCTTAAGGTGGTTGATATCATGTACCAATATCAAGTATGTTAAGGTCATGAGAAAACACACAAGGGAACAAGAGCTTTTGCAAAGCCCGTGCCCCCAAAGGTGACATCTGCTTCATGATTGCTGAATGTTCCCACAAACAAACAATTTTCTACAATAAAGAGGTTAGAAACCACATAATCATGATAAAAGCAATGCATGTAAACATTCACATCAAATCCAAGGCTATACCATGGGTTTAAAATCTGAGTATAACCATGGGGCTATACCACAAAAATCTCTAAACCAAGTGTAACCAAGGCGAGATTCAAAGATAAACAAAGTGCACGGAGAAGATGTATTGTTATGATTTGTTAGAGAGATAAGACGACATCAAAATATCACATGGAGTGATTCTACTAGCCAAGCATTGGATAATATATATATGCCAACCCCGTCATCATGTATGGACTATTTTTTGATTACTCACTGAAGGGACACTTGGTCCTTATTAGTTATTTGTTTGTTTTTTGTCATCCTCCGACAATAAATCAAGAGAGGAGAACAAGTGGCTTAGAGTCATCATGTAGGAGGATGCCCCAAGGTCATCAACCACAATGCTATGCCCCTAAGGAACAACACACAACAATAGAATAGAGGAGAGGAGCAATATAGAAGAATTATGATACAAATAGAAGAATGGTCACAACAGGGGCAGTCTCCTAGTATCCCTGACCTTAAAAGAGTATCAAGGGTCATCTTAGGAGGCCTAAACAACATATAACACATCACCAGGGAAACACAACACATAGGTAAAGGGTTAGAAATACTTACCTGTTGGTAGGGCCATGCTAGAAATTGTCAACAATCAAATCATCCTCTTCCCAATCCTTAATGTTAGAGGAAAGAGGAACATAGGGTACAATTGCCAATTATTTGTCATTGTTTGCAAGGTTTTCTTTGTTAAGATCTTTTTTGGTTGTTTCGGTGTTAGATGGTGGAAAATTTTGTTGTTCAATTTCATTTCTTTGTGCAAAAGCTTGTTGATTTATTTTTGTTCTATTGCTTATATCTTTAAAAGTGTTGTCATCTTATTTTTGTATTTTAGCGGAGGAAGCTTCTTCAAATCTTATTTATCTTGATGAAGTATCTTGTTCTTGATGAGTACCTCCTAATCCTCTTAAGAATGGCAGGGGAGGAACCTTTGCATAGAGTCCTATACCTTTCTCTCTAGGAATTTCTTCTAATGTGGGTTGTTCTTGTCTTATTGTCTCTTCCATAGAAGGGTCAGCCACTCAATGTAATAGTTTTTCTTTATAGTTTCTATATCCCAAGAAGTTGAAATATATTGGTGGCTCCAAGTCCTGATCATATTGTGGCCAAAAATAATCAAGGTTCAAGTGTTGTTGTCTAACTAAGGGTTTATATCTATTGCAAGGGATAGTATGCACTTGTCCATTCAAAGGAAATTTTACACAATTATGGATTGTTGAAGGGACAACTTTCATAGCCTTTAACCATGGGTGTCCTAATTTGATGCAAAAAAGGTCAAACAGAGGGATGACATCAAATAGTTGTTCTATAGATTTTTCAAATACCATGACTAATAAAGATATCTTCCGAGAAGTTTTCATGAAAGCTCCATTATGTGTTTTTATCATCATGTTGGAAGGGTCATAGGAATCTTGCATCAAACCATGTGAATAAAGAAATTCTTCCATTGCCACATTAGTCATGCAATTAGGATCTATTAGTGTTCCATCTATAGGATTTGCCATTATCCTCATGGTGATGTAAAGAGGACCTTCAGTTTCTCCAATTGTTCTATCATGAGGTGTAAATACAATTTCAGGTTCAGGGACCTTTCTTTTCATATAAGGCCTAGGAGGAAATCTAGTGTTATTTTTGCAATTAAAAGCCATGTGTATATTCTTTCAAATAAATTTAAAATCAGATTTTAAAAGATTTCCAAAACTTATGCAAGGAACAAGTGCAAAAGTATGTAAGTTTATGACCTAGAAATGCTTAATTTTTTTGGTTTTTTCAATGCAAATGCCTAAAAGAAGAAGTGTTGTAAGGAAACTGATGAGGGGAAGCAAATAATAAGTCTTATAACAATCCAACCATTAAGCAATATCCTTCACAACATGCCTTTGATGCAAGTCTAGATGGATGACAATGCAAAATCTAGTGAAAAATGCTAGTTTTGTTGAAATTATAGATGTGTAAATGCCAAATTTTGAGATATAAATGAAAAAAAACACAATGATACAACACTAAAAATAAAATCATATTTGAATTAGTGCCTAAGATGAGTAGAAAAATCTGAAACAAGATTTTAGCTACAAACCCTAGTTATTTGAAATCACTAGGTTATGAGAAAAATGCAAAATTTCAAGCAAACCCTAGCAATTTTAACATGAAAATGCAATGAAAGAGATTGTAAGATGGTTAATTTATATAATTTATATCAGATCTAATGCAAAAATAAGAGATTAGAGTCATTTATATGAAATGCAATGCAAACTATGTGAAAATACAAGCCTAGAATGCCACTTTTTTCAAAATTTTTAAATTTTTCAAATTTATTGTAGATTTTCAAATGCAATATGAAAGTGATAGATGAAATGAATGGAAATATGAAGTACAACACTCATCAAGGTGCAAAATTTAGATAAAACATGGGTCCACCAAAATGTTAAGGATGAAAAGAGGGGTTTCTAATTTCAATGGATATGAGGGTTAGATCCTCCTTTCACACCTTACATTCAAGGACATAAACCGAGTCAAGCCACAACTCTTGCAAGAGGACTCTGCTATAGGTTTAGTGTCACTTGGAATGAAGAGGAAACTTGGAATTTTCTAATCAATTGATTAATTAAAGCCCGGTCATTCTTAAAACCCTAATTTCATAAAATCGTAAACAAACGGACAAATCATGACAAATGCTCGCAAACAAGAATGTAATATTCAGAGCAAATACATATCAGACTTTGGAATCCTAGATGTAGAATAATTGGGGGCTAAAGAGTAGGTTCCCAAGCCAAAGGTACACTTTTTTGCTGAGAATCCTAAAAGTGATCTGTAACTTATTTCTATTGTCCTAGAGGTTTTCAGGCACGAAGATCTAGAGGGCTAAAGAGTGGCCACCTAAGTCCTAGTCTTGCTATTCTACTCAGATCTACAATCATGACACTCTTCTAGGCCTCCCCGTAACTCCTCTTCTTTCTCTTCTGCATGTGGAACCTACAATCATAGAAAAGGGATTGGGGTTGTGGTGTCTAGGAGCTTGCGTCAGTCAAGCCCCGGAAGGACATTCAAGTCTTCCAAACACTATTGTCAGATAGAGAGTGCATATCCTTGTGGGATAGAGGAAAAAACCAATTAATAAATGATTGAAAACACAAATAGATGTCACCTCGAAGGTGTAGCTCTCATGGAAGGAAGAAGGTCTTTCATGCCATGAGGAGATGGATCAATGAAGCCAAATCTACAATAAACAAACACAACAACACAATACTGCTTTGCAACACAATGAAAGCCTTGAACCACCTTAGCATAAGATCACAAGTTCACAATGTCCATCTAGTTTACAAATGTAGTCCTAAACATGCTTATATATGCATTCCTACTTTAATTTCATAATTCAAACTTGAGATGTCCGCTGGTGCAGGAGCACCCAATCCACAGTGGCCTCCATAAGGCATTAACTATTTACAGTTCATTTTGATGTTTCCAATAAGGTCCTAAGATGACCATTCAATGTAATAAGGTCTGTTTGACCAATACATGTTAATTTAGGTTGTATCTAGGTTCAATTGTAAGTCCCAAGGACATTTGTCGATCTGTAATCACAAGGTTGTTAGATAGTTAGAGGTTGTTAGGCAGTTGTGATCTCCCAGCTGCTTGGATTAGTCTCCCAACTGCTTGGAGCCAATTCAGTACTACCGAGGGGAAATAGATAAATACCCCAAGATCAGATCGATTGTGATCATGATAAATAGTTGTAATCAAGTGTAGTTGAGTTCAGATCTGATCAGAGTGTTTACAGTTATAAATAGAGCATCTGTGCATGTGCATGTTCTGAAAGGCATAATAAAATCATGTGTTGTACATCTTTCTAGCATTCAAATTCATTGTACAATTAATTTTCTATTCTGAGGCTGAGATGGGTTCTTAACCCATTCCACCAGTTAGATTTCTTTGAAATTAGTGGAATGGTTGTACATATCGATTTGTGTTTCCATTTTGTTTTTCTGTTTGTTCGTGTTCATGTTTGCAGGATCGCGTACAATATGCATTGAAAGATCCTAGCATTGTCATGTGCTAGGTTGACAGGGTGAAAGGTCTGTAAGATCGTCGAAGAAACAAATCTGTGAAGTTACAGAGTTTGCAGAGGTTCAAAACAGCGAAGATTTGTGTTGATTCCCCGAAGATGCATTTCATGTGTATATCGCAAATGCATGTCATGTTGCATGTATGGGCCTAACTAGTGTTGTCATTGATGTCAACATACTCCTGTTACATTAATGATAAGGTTTGGATGAGCCGTCAGCTGAGGATATTGAGAAAATTAGTCTCAATCAAGAACAATGAAGAATAGTGATGATAGTAAGGCAAAAGTCCAAGATAGGATGAGGATCAAAGGATGTGGATTAAAGGGTTTGTAGATATGTGTCTGTAGGTGATCCAGTAGATATTTCAAAGGTTCACATGAAGATATGAAGAAGTTGTGGCCGCTCAAGTAAAACTGGTTCTGGTAGGTGTTCAGAGGTGACAGAGTGTAACAAGAAAGGTCCAATGAGATCCGGAAATGAAGTTTCCTATTCTGCGGATTTAAGGGAGTGCTGAGGAAGTCTTTGTGGTGTATTAATTTGATTGGTTCATGGTTTGAAGGTCTACAAGAATCTATTCCTTTGTGATAGTAATGATAGACTATGTTCTTGAGGTTCCAAATGAAGGAGAGAAGGATTTCAGTAAGCAGAAAAAGTGTGGATGTTCTTGGTGATTCAGCCAAGCTTGTGGAGGTCTTTGGATCATTTCAAGTTCATGTTGGTGGTCCACATTGGAGTTGAAGCTTGCAATTAGAGTATAACTTCCGGATGATGGTGTTCTTCCTGAGACAGGCCAACCAGATGAGTTATGCATCTTGTGGATGATCTTATGAATGTTTGCTGACTTATATGATCATTCCTAAGTTGATGCCTTGTATAAATAAGGGATTGTGAAGTCAGTTTGAAGAAGTCCTTGTGGTGATGAGAGTATTGTAGCAAGGAGGAGAGAGAAAGGTAGAGCAGAAGTATTGGGCTTAAATGGAACTGATTCAAGCATGGTGAAGATGCTATTCTCTAGTTCATGTATGTGACATTTATTTCTTTGTAGACAGTGTGTCTCTTGTAGGCAGTGAGCCTCTTGTGAGCAGTGTGCTTGGGCAGTGAGCCCTAATTGGCATGTGCCATTTTGTTCTTTCTATTCTTCTAATAGAGAATACAATCTTGGGTTAATCACCTCATGGTTTTTCCCTTAACCGGGTTTTCCATGTCAAAATCTTGGTGTCTTATGTGTTGATGTGTTTCTGCTCTTGATTTGAATGCATTATGGTTCATGATTAATATACTGCTAACCATTAAGAAGATTTAAGTGTTTAATTGGAGAAAGTTTTGTACAACTGATTCACCCCCCCTCTCAGTTGTGTGCCCTAAGTCTAACAATTGGTATCAGAGCCAAGTTCCTCTAAAAGCACTTAACCACTTGAGGAGATCCAGGATGTCATCCTACAAGAAGGATAGTCCAAAGTTTGATGGAACCAATTTTAATCTATGGAAAGGTCGCATGAAGTGTCACTTGCAATGCATGGGAATGACATACTAGACCATTGTTACAACATAGTATGTACCTCCACAGGGTGGTCCAAAAGCTCCAAATGAAATCACAGATGCTGAAAACAATCTGCGGACTATAGAAGCTCTTCTAAGTGCATTATCTGATTCAGAGCTCTCAAATGTTATTGACCTACCAACTACTTTTGAGATTTGGAAAAAATTGGAACTTTTGCATGAAGGAGACCAGTATGTTAAATGTGCAAGGTTAGAAAGTCTGAAAGGGAAATTTAAAAACCTGAAGATGAGAGATGATGAAAATATTACTACTTTTATGCCAAGAGTAAATGAGCTAGTTTGTGGAATTAGAAATGCTGGTGGAGTCTTGGATGAAAATAAGATTGTTGGCAAAATTCTCAAATCCCTTCCTGCTTCTTACAAAATCAAGGTTGCTGCCATTGATGAATTCAGAGCCCATACAAATGTCACAAGAGATCAATTGGCTGGTAAATTAGCTGCATTTGAAATGATTGAGTTTGGAGATGATCCCCCCAAGATTGAATCTACATTCAAAGCCAATGCCTCTGTAAAAGGTAAACAAAGGTTTGATCTGGGAGAGAACTCATCAAGGAAACTGTCATGGTATGAAAACGCAAGAAAAGACCTGGAAGAAGAAGAAGTAGAAACTGCTCAACTTGAAGCCCTCATTGCAAAGATACTGCCAAGAGGATCCGGTAAGTATGAAGGAAAATTGTCTTTTAAGTGTTTTAACTACAATAAGATTGGTCACTTTGCCTCAAGATGTTTGGAAAGATTTTCAAGGCCAAATCCTAATAGATCAAAGTTCTAAAAGAATTGTTACTATGTTCATGAAGAAGATGATAATGAAGGAGTAACAGATGATGAATCAGATTTAGGAAACAAATCTAGAAGTGAATGGGTGTTTATTGCCATCAAGGAAGAAGAACTAATATCCTCTGTATCTGTTAATCATAAATTTGTAGAAAGAGCTCTGGCTGCCCAAGTTGAAGAAAAGGATGATTGGGTCATTAACAGTGGTTGCTCTCACCATATGACAGGTGACAAAAATAAGTTCATAGATTTGGAAAGGTATGAAGGAGGAGTGGTGAAGTTTGGTGATAATTCTGCTAGTAGAATCAGAGGAAGAGGAACTATTTCTTTTGATGGAAGGAACAAAACTGGTAATGTTCTATATGTTGAAGGTTTGAAGCACAATCTTCTCAGTGTTGGATAGTTGGTGGACAAAGGCTATGATCTCCGGTTCAAGAATGGAAAATGCAAGATCTTTGAAAGCTCCGGAATAGAGATTGCATATGGTACCCAAACTAAAGGTAATATCTTCCACTTGGTTGGCACTGGTAAAAGTTGCTTATTTGTTCAAGTTGATCAGAATTGGTTATGGCATAGGAGAATGTGTCATGTGAATTTTGATAATATTATCAAGATAAGCAATACTCAGGCTATAAGAGATCTTCCAAAATTGGTGAAACCTACTCATAGTTTGTGCAAAGAATGTTAGTTGGGTAAGTTGAGTAGAATCACATTCAAGAGTAAGGAACTGTCTTCTACTGGATTATTGGACTTAGTTCATACTGATCTTTGTGGCCCAGTAAGAATCAGGAGTATGCAAGGTGATAGATACTTCATGTTACTAATTGGTGACTATTCCCGAATGGTGTGGGTAACTTTTCTGAAAGAGAAATCAGAAGCTTTTGAGAAATTCAAAATATTCAAGGCTATGGTAGAGAATGAAACAGGACTGAAATTGAAATGTCTAAGGTCTGATAGAGGTGGAGAATTCACATCCGGTGAGTTCATAGAGTTCTGTGAGAAACATGGAATAAAGAGACAGTTGTCTGCTCCTAGGACTCCATAGCAGAATGGAGTAGTGGAAAGAGAGAATCAGACCATACAGGAAGCATCTAGGACCATGATGATGGAAGCAAATATTCCTCACATCTATTGGAGAGAAGCTGTCAGCACTGTAGTCTATACTCTCAATCGAGTTCAAATTAGAAGCAATACTGGTAAGACTCCTTATGAACTTTGATTTGGCATCACTCCTTCTATGCGGTATTTTAGAGTTTTTGGTAGCAAATGTTACATTAAAAGAGATGAAGATCTAGGAAAGTTTGATGCTAGAAGTGATGAAGGAATATTCTTGGGTTACTCTACTCAAAGCAAAGCATACTGGTGTTATAACAAAAGACTGAGAAAGATGATAGAAAGTACAAATGTGAAGGTTGATGAGGGAATTGAGAAACCCTCAAGGTTTTATGAATATGATGAAGATGATCAGAATGGTGTTCTGACTCAAGGAGTCCAAGCCTCATCTATTAGTCAGATTCAAGCTAATCCAGTAAACTAGGAAGAAGAAATGAGTTTCAATGAGCCTGATCAAGAATCAGAAGTGCAAGAAATTCCTAAAGTTCCCAGGTACGTAAGACTGAACCACTCTGAAGATCATATCATAGGTGATAAAATCAAAGGAGTACTAACAAGAAGGAGAATTGCTCAAGATACAAAAGAGTATTGTTTGATTTCAAAGATTGAACCTAAGATAGTGAATGAAGCTTCCAATGATGAAAATTGGACTAAAGCAATGGAGGAAGAGCTGGTGCAAATAGAGAAAATTCACACTTGGGATCTTGTTCCCAGACCTAGAAACAAGAATGTGATTGGAACCAAATGGGTCTTCCGGAACAAACTAAATAAAGTTGGTGAAATAATAAAAAATAAAGCCAGATTGGTCTACAAAGGCTACTCTCAAATAGAAGGAATTGATTTTGAAGAAACTTTTGCTCCGGTGGCAAGAATTGAAGCAGTCAGATTATTTCTTGCCTTTGCTGCCTTCAAGGATTTCAAGGTATATCAGATGGATGTCAAGTCTTCCTTTCTAAACGGTGACTTGGAAGAAGAAGTGTATATAGAGCAACCGGATGGATTTCAATTGTCTGATCATTGTGATATGGTCTGCAAGTTGAAGAAGGCACTGTATGGATTGAAACAAGCCCCAAGAGCCTGGTATGAAAGATTGGATAAGCATCTTTTGAAGATTGGTTTCAACAAAGGTACTGCTAATAGTAACTTATATTTCAAAATTAATCATGAAAACATCTTGATTGTTGAAGTATTTGTTGATGATATCATCTTTGGAGGAAGAGATAGTATGTGTAAAACTTTTGCAAATCAAATGAAAAGTGAGTTTGAGATGTCTATGCTTGGTGAAATGAATTTCTTCTTGGGTCTGCAAATCACTCAAACAAAGAAAGGAATCTTCATTTCTCAGACCAAATATGTGAAAGAATTGTTGAAGAAATTTGGGATGGAAGATTCAAAGACAATGAATACTCCCATGGCAACCAGATGTAAGTTGAGCAAATATGATGATGCTCCTAAGGCAGACCAGACAAAGTATAGATCAATGATTGGAGGATTGTTGTATCTCACTCAAACTAGACCAGATATTATGCAAGTTGTTGGTCTTGTTGCTAGATTCCAAGCTAATCCTAGAGAATCCCATGTCATGGCAATCAAGAGGATTTTTAGATATCTAAAAGGGATAGTTGAGTATGGTCTGTGGTATCCTAGAGATCATGATTTTTCTCTTCATGCATATACAAATGCTGATTGGGCAGGAGATGTGGATGACCGAAAAAGTACCAGTGGTGGAGCATTCTTTTTGGGAAAAAGATTGGTGTCTTGGCTAAGCAAGAAACAAGAGGCAATATCTCTATCTACAAATAAAGAAAAATATATTGCAGTAGAAGGTAGTTGCACTCAAGTTTTATGGATGAAGCAGATGCTAAGAGATATCAAAGTGGAGTATGAAGAACCTATCACAATCTTCTATGATAATTCAAGTGCTATATCTAAGAATCTGGTACTGCATTCAAAGACTAAACACATATCCATCAAGTTTCACTTTTTGAGAGAGCAAGTGAACAAGAATGAAGTCAGATTGGAGTTTGTGCCTTCAAAGGATCAGATTGCAGACATCTTTACTAAACCTCTACCTAAGGACTCTTTTGCATATCTTAGGGAGAAGTTAGGGGTTATTACCCCTCTGGTGATGAACTAAGGTACATTGAGGTGCATCAATCTAGTGGATATCATGGTCATATCTTGTGATCTGGATTGATGAGGAGCTGCTACTCAGGGGGAGTAGCAGGTATGATTCTGAAGTGTTGGAATTGCAAGTATGTACCATTTGCCATTGATGTCAAAGGGGGAGAGACAACATGGTGACAAAAAAGTGGTTGCTGATCAAAGGGGGAGCAGTAAAGGGAGAAAAGACATGTGAATGGTTGTTTCTAATAGGGGGAGTTGTGACAGTAAGAAGAAGTTCTTGACTTGATGGTTAAAATAGTTTTTCACATCTTATGTTGCCATCAATGACAAAGGGGGAGATTGTTGCAAGTATGGGCCTAACTGGTGTTGTCATTGATGTCAACATACTCCTGTTGCATTAATGATAAGGTTTGGATGAGCCGTGAGCTGAGGATATTAAGAAAATTAGTCTCAATTAGGAACAGTGAAGAACAATGATGACAGTAAGGCAAAAGTCCAAGATAGGATGAGGATCAGAGGATATAGATTAAAGGGTTTGTAGATATGTTCCTATAGGTGATCTAGTAGAGATTTCAGAGGTCTACATGAAGATATGAAGAAGTTGTGGGCGCTCAAGTAAAACCGGTTCTGGTAGGTGTTCAGAGGTGACAGAGTGTAATAAGAAAGGTTTGGTGAGATCCAGAAATGAAGTTTCCTATTCTGTGGATTTAAGGTAGTGCTGAGGAAGTCTTTGTGGTGTATCAACTCAATTGGTTTGTGGTTTGAAGGTCCACAAGCATCTATTCCTTTGTGACAGTAATGACATACTATGTTCTTGAGGTTTCGGATGAAGGAGAGAAGGATTTCAGTAAGCAGAAAAAGTGTGGATGTTCTTGGTGATTCAGGCAAGCTTGTGGAGGTCTTTGGATCATTTCCAGTTCGTGTTGGTGGTTTGCATTCGAGTTGAAGCTCACAATTAGAGTATAACTTCCAGATGATGGTGTTCTTCCTAAGACAGGCTGACCAGATGAGTTATGCATCTTGCGGATGATCTTATGAATGTTTGCCAACTTAGATGATCATTCCTAACTTGATGCCTTGTATAAATAAGGGATTGCGAAGTCAGTTTGAAGAAGTCCTTGTGGTGATAAGAGTGTTGTAGCGAGGAAGAGAGTGAAAGGCAGAGCAGAAGTATTGAGCTTAAATGGAACTGATTCAAGCATGGTGAAGATGCTATTCTCCAGTTCATGTATGTGACATTTATTTCTTTGTAGATAGTGTGTCTCTTGTAGGCAGTGAGCCTCTTGTGAGTAGTGTGCTTGGGCAGTGAGCCCTAATTGGCATGTGCCATTTTGTTCTTTCTATTCTTCTAACAGAGAATACAATCTTGGGTTAATCACCCTATGGTTTTTCCCTTAACTAGGTTTTCCACATCAAAATCTTGGTGTCTTATGTGTTGATGTGTTTCTGCTCTTGATTTGAATGCATTATGGTTCATGATTAATATATTGCTAATCACTAAGAAGATTTAAGTGTTTAATTGGAGAAAGTTTTGCACAACTAATTCACCCCCCCTCTCAGTTGTGTGCCCTAAGTCTAACATGTCGGATATACATTCTGTGTGTATATCGCAAGGGTTTGTTGAGTGTGTATGTTGCAAAGCATATCGGGAATCATTGTATGTCAAGATTGTATGTAATGAACATACATTGCAAATATACATTCTATGCATATATCGCTAATGTATGTCAGGTTCATTTCCTGTGTATTCTGCAGTTGTCTATTCATGTGTATCTCGTAAATGGTTATCATGGTTGTATGTGGCAGATGTACATTGTAGATGTACAAGTGTATCAACATACAAAGGAGAGAGAAAGTTGAAGCTTCCGATCGTCATACAAGGGAGTCAACGGTTCGGTCAAACCCATCAAATGCATATCTAAATTGCATGTTGTGAATGTACATCACAAATGTACATCAGGTTTATATACAAAGGAGGTCAATGGTCAAATGTACATTTGGCGAAGCATGTTGTATGTTGAGAACATACATTGTGTTAAGGCATTAGTTGAATGCATGTTATGAATGCATCTTTCAAATGCATATTCTGCAAGGCATATTGTGAATGCATCTTGTGAATGTATATTGAGCATATACATTATGCAGATACATTGTGTCAGATGCAAGAGGCAACCGGCATTGGCAGTGAAGGAAACCGATGATCACAGGTCAACTGAAGTATATACAAGCTATTTTTATTGGTGTATAAATGTATATGCATATTCTATATGTATAATGGGTAATGTATCTTGTGGCAGATACAGGTGTTGAAGACATACAAGGGATAATGCAGGCTAGGGTGTTTGGTTCTGCATCATAGTGGTATCAGAGCTCAGCAAAAGGTCTGGACTATTGTGTGTTGATTCTGTCACTGAGAAGGCAGAAGTAGAAGGATTGAGAGGTTAGCAAGATGCCTCCAAAAGGCAATGGTACTACCAGAGAGTTGCAGGAGATGAAGGAAAAACATGCTAAAGAGATGAGGAAGATGAAAGAGCTTGCAGAAGCACTTCAAGCTAGGCTTGCATCCTTGGAGACAAACAGAAGAAGGGAAGTGGAAGATAGTGAATCAGAAAAAGAAGATGATGGTGAAGAATTTGAAGATGTAGATGAAGATCTGAATCCTGAAGATCAAAGATTTGCAAAACTGTTAAGGGCAGTTCAGAATGACAAACCTAAGGTAAAGATTGATGTTCCAAGGTACACTGGAAGTTTAAATGAGGAAGAGTTACTTGATTGGATTGCTGCATTAGATAATCACTTTGAATGTGAGGAGGTTCCTGAGGAGAAGAAAGCAAAGATTGCAAAGATGAAATTGGGAGGTCATGCTTTGGTATGGTGGGATTACATACAATCAGAGAGGAGGAAGCAAGGTAAGTCAAAGATTTCTTCATGGGACAAGATGGTAGCAAGAATCAAAGGTAAATTTTTACCCAAGGATTATGAAGTTCAAATGTTTAAGAAGCTTCAATTTTTAAGACAAAAGGAAATGGATGTGAAGGCATATACTGAGGAATTTTATAAATTGAGTATGAGGTCTGGTCATCATGAGAATGAGATTGAAAAGGTTGCTAAATACTTGGCTAGTTTGAGATTGAACATACAGGATGAATTAGTTCTGGCTAATCCTAGGAGTGTAGAAGATTGTTATCAAATGGCAATCAGGATTGAGGAGAAAATGAAAAGGAGACAAGAGAAGTCCATGAGAGGAAGAGGTAGCAATATAAGGGGGAGAGGATCAGCCCCTACAAGGCAAGCCAATGAGGATCAAGAAGAAACTGGTAAAGGACAAGAACAATCTGATTTTAGGGGTGGATGGAAAGGCACAAGAGGTAGATTTGGAGGTGGTAGATGTTCTAATGTTTTCACTAGAAGATGTTATCATTGTAATGAAATTGGTCATATAGCATTCAAATGTCCATAAAGGCAAGGTTCATCATTAAGAGATGATAGGAAGAATGACAAGAGGGTTCAATTTGTGCAAGAAGAGAAGGTAGATGAAAGTGTTAACTCTCCAATAGGAAGTGCAGCCCCAGCTCAAGATGGAGAATCATTGATGCTAAGGAGAACATTCCTGAAGACATCCAAGGACATGCTATAGACAAAATGCAAAACCAAAGGTAAACTATGCAAGGTAGTAATAGATTCTGGTTCTACATATAATATGGTATCTCAGAAAATGGTGGATAAACTAAAATTAGAAAGGATTCCTCATCAAAATCCTTACAAAGCATCTTGGGTAAGTGATAGTCAATCACTTTTGGTATATGAAAAAGCATATGTTGATTTTCATATTGGAGAATATCAGGATAGGGTTTTGTGTTACATATTGCCCATGGAATGTTGCCACCTACTTTTGGGTAGGCCATGGCAATTTGATAGGAGAGCATTGTATGATGGATATGATAACACATACACCATCAAGAAGGATGGGAGAACGTTTGTGATGACACCATTGTAGGAGGATGTTGAAGTAATGAAGACAGCCAAGCTTATTTTAGTGGGAAAGAAAGAGTTTGTGGAGATGCCTACACCAGAAGGCATAAAGGTAGTTGATGATACCTCAAGGAATGGGATTGCTAAGGATCAAAGTTTGAAGGTGATTTCAGTTCTGATTGATGGCCATCAGATGGATCAGTAGAAGGTCAAGGAGCATGTTTACAAGAAGCCACCTATTGATTGGAAAGAGAAGGATGTTATCATAGTAGGGAAAATTGTTTGTCCTCTAGAGCCAACAAGAATTGAAAGGAAAAAATGTTCTGCCATAGTAGTAGTACAAGAAGCATTACCCAAGGTTTATAATATAGGTGTTCAGGTAGAGCTGACAATAAGAAAGAATGGTGTGAGTAGAGCCTACAATGCTAGGCATGAGTTTTTGATTCCATGGCAACATGTTGTAGTCCAGAGATCATGGGGAAGACATGAGACAACAGAAGGTAAAGGTGGAGCAAGACAAAGACCTAACTCATGTGGCATGAGTTCTTTTCATGGTGGGGTGTATGGTGCAGGAGCACCCAATCCACAGTGACCTCCATAAGGCATTAACTATTTACAGTTCATTTTGATGTTTCCAATAAGGTCCTAAGCTGACCATTCAATGTAATAAAGTTTGTTTGACCAATGCATGTTAATTTAGGTTGTATCTAAGTTCAATTGTAAGTCCCAAGGACATTTGTCAATATGTAATCACAAGGTTGTTAGACAGTTAGAGGTTGTTAGGCAGTTGTGATCTCCCATCCGCTTGGAGCCAATTCAGTACTACCGAGGGTAAATAGATAAATGCCCCAAGATCAGATCAATTGTGATCATGATAGATAGTTGTAATCAGTTGTAGTTGAGTTCAGATCTGATTAGAGTGTTTGCAGTTGTAAACAGAGCATTTGTACATGTGCATGTTTAGAAAAGCATAATAAAATCCTGTGTTGTACATCTTTCTAGCATTCAAATTCATTGTGCAATCAATTTTCTATTCTGAGGCCGAGATGGGTTCTTAACCCATTCCACCGGTTAGATTTCTTCAAAATTGGTGGAATGACTGTACATATCGATTTGTGTTTCCATTTTGTTTTTCTATTTGTTCGTGTTCATGTTTGCAGGATCGTGTATAGTATGCATTGAAAGATCCTAGCATTGTCATGTGCTAGGTTGGTAGGGTGAAAGGTCTGTAAGATCATCAAAGAAATAGATCTATGAAGTTACAGAGTTTGCAGAGGTTTAAAATAGTGAAGATTTGTGTTGATTCCCGAAAGATGCATTTCATGTGTATATCACAAATGCATGTCGGATATACATTCTGTGTGTATATCACAAGGGTCTATTGAGTGTGTATGTCGCAAAGCATACCAGGAATCATTGTATGTCAAGATTGTATGTAGTGAACATACATTGCAAATATACATTCTGTGTGTATATCGCTAATGTATGTCAGGTTCATTTCTTGTGTATTCCACAGTTGTCTATTTGTATGTATCTCGCAAATGGTTATCGTGGTTGTATGTGGTGGATGTACATTGTAGATGTACAAGTGTATTGGCATACAAAGGAGAGAGAAAGTTGAAGATTCTGATCGGCATACAAGGGAGTCAACAGTTCAGTCAAACCCATCAAATGCATATCTGAATTGCATGTTGTGAATGTACATCGCAAATGTACATTGGGTTTATATACAAAGGAGGTCAACGGTCAAATGTACATTTGGTGAAACATGTTGTATGTTGAGAACATACATTGGGTTAAGGCGTTAGTCGAATGCATGTTATGAATGCATCTTTTGAATGCATATTCTGCAAGGTATATTATGAATGCATCTTGTGAATGTATATTGAGCATATACATTGTGTCGGATGCAAGAGGCGACCAACAGCGGCGATGAAGGAAACCAACGATCACAGGTCAACTAAAGTATATACAAGCTATTTTTATCAGTGTATGAATGTATGTATATTCTGAATGTACAATGGGTAATGTATCTTATGGCAGATACAGGTGTTGAAGACATACAAGGGATAATGCAGGCTAGGGTGTTTGGCTCTGCATCATCGGCAAGGGGACCTTTTAACACTCACAAAACTGACATTTGAATTTTGGTCTCCAACCAAATAGGGTAGGACTAGAACACGAGCGCCCAAGTCCTAATCCCCATTTTCAAGGCAGGGTCAAGTTCTTCACTATCCCCTAGGTCCCATTTTCATGGGGATTTTCCATCGAGAGTTAAATGAATATACATGATTAAATTTAAAGGACTTGAGAGCTAAACTTGTTGATAACTGAGAGGGGGGGGTGAATCAGTTATCCTAATTATTTCTGTTTTTGAACTTTATTGTTAATTAATGCAGCATTGAATCAAACACAAAAACATTGCCATGAAATAAGAAACACATGACACAGTATTTTTGACATGGAAACCCTGTTAAGGGAGAAAACCACAGGGTGATTAACCCAAAAGTTATTCTCTGTTAGAAGAATAGGAAATTACAAAAATGGCACTTGCCAATTAGGGCTCACTGCCCGAGCACATTGCTCACAAAGAGGCCCACTGCCTACAAGGAGACACACTGTCTACAAAGTGATAAGAAACACAGTCTTGAACTGATTGGAAGCATCTGCATATGCTGGAGTTCAGTTCTGGTTAGGCTCAGTACACTGATCTGCTGCACTTCATCTCTCCTCTGTTCTTTATTCTGCTATCCTTTCACATACCGGATCTTTCTTGCTACTTCTGCTCTGTTCTGCACTTATTCGCATATATCTTCACACAATCACACACTTCACAACTAAATTCATCCTCTATATATATCCGCACAAGTAATTTCATCACTTTTCTAGTCGGCATCCGGAACAGTCTAGTTTCTTACAAACTCTGTTCTGTCAGCTGAATCCTTGCTCACCAAGCAATGCAGATCAAGCATATACTTGTAGATATCATTAATCATGTCGGCCAAACATGATTCATGCCTTCACAACCTTTATCATCAACAGTAACACATCCGAAAAGTAGTCTGATACTCTGTCAATCAGTTCTTCCTCTGTTTTCACTGTCTCTCAGGAATCCGGTACTCAACTATTCATATCTTTTTCCTCGTCCATCACCGGAGGCTAAATCCTTGGAATATACCACTCAAGGTAGTCCTCTTGACTTCCCCAAATCCGCACTGCACCAAGACACTTCCTCTGAGAGATCCGGACCAATCTGTCGGACCTTGCCACATGCTCTGTTCTTGTTCACCAGACCACAACAATCTTTATTCTGACTTCCGGTAGAGACACACCATGACTTACGGATATGTGGGATGACCTTTGTTGCCATCAATGACAACAACCATGAATCCATATAGTGTCTCTTGCCAACAATCTCCCCCTTTGGCATTGATGGCAACACTTAGTGAAAAATGACTAAGTGTTTACACTATGCTCCCCCTTTGCTGATGCTCTTTCTTTATATACAATTTCCAGAACTCCCCCTTAGTTGGATTCCTCATTTTTCACTGCTCCTCACTCCCCCTTTGACATCAATGGCAAAGGGTAGGGTCCGCACACCAAAATTTTCAAAAATTTTCTATACATAGCCGCATATTTACATACTCACATATACTGAAGAATGTCTGCAAAGGATGTCTTCAATTGGATCAGTTCTATAGCCCAACTTTGCTTCATTCTATCCAAAATTGAGATGTGACCACTCAACAAAAATGCAAAAGCTTCTGCCCTCTTGAGATCTGTCGAATCATTTGTTTGGGTGGTGGTCTGAGCATCACTGATGGCCTCATGCATAGTTTCTAACTTAGGGATTATAATCCTTCTAAGTTCTCCCATCCGGTTAGTGATATTCTTCCTTTCCTTCTCAAGATTCTTTATTTCATTCAAGACTGCAATAGTCTGACATTCTTGATTTATTATGGAGGAAGAGAGAGGATCAAAACTTTGAGATAAACTTTGTAGCTTGTCCTGTTCCTCTTTTATTTTCTTATCAATTGCTGCTGTTGCCTTTGACCAGGATATACAAAATTTGTAAATGTTACCGCCATCCTTAAGAGCATTTTCTAAGCTCTTTATTCCAATACTCATATTTCTCCTATCGTTAGAGATTAATCCTAATACTTCTGAAAATCTTTTATCCAAAAATTCCTTCCGGACCTTTTCTTCAGCAGATTTTTCTAGAGATTCAAAATGTGTACTAACACTGCTGACTAAGGTTTTGAGATTACCAGAAGAGGAGGCTGTGGGATCTTTTTGAAAAGATGGCATGATCTTTTCTAGCACTCCAGATGCTACCTCCATAAGCTCACAGTCTTCCATGTGAGATTTCAGCAGTTTCTCTTTGACTTTCTCATTTGCAAATGAGGCTATTTTCATTGTTTGCACCGGTGACAAAGAGTCAAAATCTAATGGTCCTTTTAGCAGGTCCGGTTCATCAATTTCTATAGTGGCTTTTGTCAGGAATTCTTGAACAGTTTGTGCAGTGTCTCTTGCTGGAGACAGATGTTTCTTCTCTTCTGCAGTTTTGTCCTTTTGAATCTTTTCTCCTTCCTTACTCTTACCACTTTCAGTCGTGGTTTTCTCTGTTGGGGTGCTGTCAACCTCTTTTTCTTTAACTGCTGCTTCTTTCTCCTGTAGTTTCTCTTCTTCTTGGGATCCGGAGACTGTAGGGGAAACCGGAGGAGAGATGTTAGTCTGTTCAGGGCCCACTTCTTCCGGAGTAGATGATTCCAAATCCGCAGCTGTTTCTGCACCTAAGTCCTCTACAACAGGAAGATTGAACCTTTTGAAGGCCTTCCGGAGGATCTCTTCTGTCTCTTTGGCCACTTTGTCAGTCTCACCAAGCATGAGTTGATTCATCCTAGCTTTACTTCTGAACTCATCTTTGCAGTCTTTGAAGATTATGTTCATTGTCTTGGGATCAATTTGAGGATATAGCTGAATAGCTATCTGCTCCCGGATCTCAAGATCTTTTGCATGAGCATTATTCTTTCTTATTTCTAATTCATTTTCTAGGCTTTTAGGAATAAGAGATATGATCTCAATGAAAGCCTTATTGTATATGTTCAGATATTTGACTGTGGCTTCCTGCAGAGTCTTTTGGTCAGCCTCATTGTAGTCATCATAAAATTCAGTCATTGGTTGAAGGTTTCCATCCACCGTAACCGACTTGATTACACTCTCTAGAGACAGAGTGGGCTTTTCAACAGATACCTCTACCATTTCATCCTTGTCTTGGCCTGTGGAGGGTTTACTGGATCCTTTCTTCTTCTGCTTCTTTATTTCTTTTACTCCCTCATCTGACTCTGTTTCCTCTTCATCCTTTTGGCTTTCATAAGCCCTTGTGGCTTTTGTCTTAGATCTTTTACCGGATGCCTAGACTTCCAGTTTTGAGCTTTTGGTTGTGGGAGGTGCAGATCTTTTTGATGATCTGGTCCGGGTGGAAGTTTCAACCAGAACACTTTCTTTACTTTTCTTTTCTTCCTTAGCCTTCCTCCTCTTTTCCCGGCTGGCATCAAGTGCCTCTTTTCAGATGCCTAGGCCTTGAGCAATATGCTCTACTTCTTTTCTCACCTTTCTCTTTATCTCAGGTTCCCTGAGTTCTACATGGATCTTTACACTCAGCTCCTCAAAGGTTCCAAACCTTTCTACCTTTGGATCTTTGGGCTGACTTAGCATGTGTTGAACATGCAGCTCCACTATCTGTTCATCCACTTCATACCCCATGGGCATGATCCAGACAGTCCTTGGCTCCACCGCCTCCATTAGGCACTGATCAGTGTCCACCATAAAGCACACTGAGTCTTTGTATTTTTCAACAAGAGACTGGGGAATTCTCTCTCTTGCTTTCATCATGCTTTGGAAGTTTTTGAAGTATCCCCATAGGGCTGTATTTCTTGCTTTGGCATCCCCAAGCCCATGTAGATAGTCTCTTATCTGGACTGCAACAGGTTTGTCATTCTGCCATACCCATCCACTTGATCCGGGCAGCTCATTCATGAAGTAGAAGAATAGACATACTATAAGAGTACCATACTTAAAGGAATTCTTCTTGTCCTTCTTGATTTTCTGTATATTTTCCATTAATTGGCTTAAGAGCAGTTCGCAGAGATCATATTCTGCATTCTTCCTTAGCATTTCATAGGTAGTATATACTGTAGTTCCGGATACAGAATTCTCCCTGCTAGAGTGATAGATCTTGTATCCTATTATCATGGACACATACTTGATATCCGGATCAGAAATATCTTCAATGGTCATTGCTCTCTTATCAAATTTTGATCCGGTGGCCTCAGTTACAATGTTATTTTTGACAGATTTGAGGATAGGTATCCCTCCGGAAGAGTATAGACCAGTTACTGCTCTAATTGCCTCTTTTGTGATCTTGCAGGGTCTATCCAGCCATAGGAAGTTGTCATGCATCCTGCTTAGTACATACCAGACCCATTCATCTTCTTCAAAGCAGGGGAAATGAATAAATTACTCAAATTGTTTCTTCTGGATAACCTTATACTCTGGTTTCAGCTCAAAAGCATTGTCTATCAGTTGCTTGTGATAGAGATCTCTCAATTTGAATTCCCCAAATTCCTCAATGCTTGCATGTATGTAAACCCTAATGTCTTCTGTGTGTAAAAGTCCATGAGGAACACTGGAAAATGCTCCTAAGGGATCTACCTCCAATGACTTGTATGGATGTTTCTTAAATTTAGGTCGGGGCCTATCTGAGATTTTCACTATATTTGGAGTAGCCATTTCTTCAAAGATTTGCAGTGAGATAATGAAAACGGAGAATACCTTATACGCCTTCGGTTTGCACGGAGTGGTTGGATTGATTTCTTTATGCAATGACTTCGGCAGGAGATCTTTGGTGTGCTTGATGAATCTTGTTGCAGAGCTCCACTTTTCGCTTCTTCTTGAGTGCAGAATGAGCAAATGCTTTTTGAGAAATCCCTTATATTGCTCCACAAACCCTAATATCTGATGGCAATAAATGCTCGACCTATATTATTCCAGTTTGCCTTATTCGGATAGCTTGGAGTATCCCGGATCAGTCCTGATCTGTGAACATCATCCGGATCTTTCAATCATAAATAAATCAAGGTGACACATTACAAGAACATCCCAAACACTCTGTCCAATCCGCAGAATAAGACAATGCACTTCCGGATCTCTCCGGATCCTTTTGTAATCTTCTGTCATACCGGAGCATCTCCCGGAACAGGTCTTACTTGATCGATCACAGCTTCTTCATATCTCCATGCGGACCTCTGAAATCTTATCTGGATCATCTCAAGACTTATATCTTTAAACCCTTTACTCTGCATCTTGTGCCACATCCGGCACCACTTGATTGGCTGGGGGAACAGGATTTTCTTTGAGTCTCCCCCTGAGCCAGAGCTCACTTTTTAATTTCTGGAAGAAATATCAGCACCAGAGTCTGGTGCAGATCCAACCTCTACATTCTTTGAACTTTTCTTCACCCAAATCTTGCTCATCTGATTCCTAACTTCATCCACATTCATCTTTTGTTTACCCTTGTCTTGATTCTGATTATACACTGGACCTCTTTTGTCCTGATTCTTGCTTCTGCAGACTTTAGCATTATGACCGGACCTATTACAGATTTGGCAAATAACATTTCTTTGCATATTTGACTGATAACCTCTTGATTTGCATTGATTAGCCATATGACCTACTCTATTGCATGTAAAGCATCTACCTTTGAATGAATTGTTTACTTGCATATTTCTGCATTCATGGGATTTGTGTCCATACCTTTTGCAGTTAAAGCACTGTCCGGAGAAGGATGAATTAATCTGATTCATTCTCTTTTTGCACTGATTAGCTTTGTGACCAAAGTGGTTGCAGTTGTGGCAGTATCCATTGAAAGATGGATATCTTTGAGCATTGGGCTATCTTACCGGAGGTCTTCTAGGTCTATTCCTTGGATTTTCTGATCCAAAATTCTTTTGACCGGATCCGGAGCTTTCTCCTTTCTCATATCCCAAACCATACTTGTCATCTATCCTCTTTTGACTTCCAAGAAGAACTTCAAGTTGAGCAGAACTTATCTTGAATTTCTCTTTATATTCATTTGCTGTTTGAAGGTCTCTTTTGAGAGAGGCAATTTGATCCTCAAGTTTTTCTTCATTATCTTTGGCATCTTCAAGATCAGATTCAAGATGTCTGATAATCCTGTCCATCTGGTGGCATTCTTCTGATTTTTCTTTAAGAGATTGTCTTAGATTGTCTTCAGCTTTTCTTTTTTTTCAATCTCTTGAGTAAATTTTATAGTTCCTGATTCCATTTCATGTCTTAACATAATGACTTCTTTTGATAACTTTTCACATAACTTGGTTTGCTCAGTCAATTCTTCATTTGTATTGCTTTCTTCACTTTGTCTTGCCAATTGTTGGAGCAGCTCCTTTCTCTTTTTCATAGAGAGACTTAATTTGTCTTTTAATTCTCTCATGAATTCATCAGCCTGTTTGAGTCTTTCCTTTAATTCATTGACTTCAGAATTTGACTGTTCAAGATCCTCAAGGGCAGTCTTGAGTTGCTCCCTTAAACCATATGCATCCATTTGAACTCCCAGATCTTCCTCAAGCTGTTAGGCTCTATTAGGAGGAACTTAGCTCTGATACCAATTGTTGATAACTGAGAGGGGGGGGGTGAATCAGTTATCCTAATTATTTCTGTTTTTGAACTTTATTGTTAATTAATGTAGCATTGAATCAAACACAAAAACATTGCCATGAAATAAGAAACACATGACACAGTATTTTTGATGTGGAAACCCTGTTAAGGGAGAAAACCACGGGGTGATTAACCCAAAAGTTATTCTCTGTTAGAAGAATAGGAAATTACAAATATGGCACTTGCCAATTAGGGCTCACTGCCCGAGCACACTGCTCACAAAGAGGCCCACTGCCTACAAGGAGACACACTGTCTACAAAGTGATAAGAATCACAGTCTTGAACTGATTGGAAGCATCTGCATATGCTGGAGTTCAGTTCCGGTTAGGCTCAGTACACTGATCTGCTGCACTTCATCTCTCCTCTATTCTTTATTCTGCTATCCTTTCACATATCGGATCTTTCTTGCTACTTCTGCTCTGTTCTGCACTTATTCACATATATCTTCACACAATCACACACTTCACAACTAAATCCATCCTCTATATATATCCGCACAAGTAATTTCATCACTTTTCTAGTCGGCATCCGGAATAGTCTAGTTTCTTACAAACTCTGTTCTGTCGGCTGAATCCTTGCTCACCAAGCAATGCGGATCAAGCATATACTTGTAGATATCATTAATCATGTCGGCCAAACATGATTCATGCCTTCACAACCTTTATCATCAACAGTAACACATCCGGAAAGTAGTCTGATACTCTATCAGTCAGTTCGTCCTCTGTTTTCACTGTCTCTCAGGAATCCGGTACTCAACTATTCATATCTTTTTCCTTGTCCATCACCGGAGGCTAAATCCTTGGAATATACCACTCAAGGTAGTCCTCTTGACTTCCCCAAATCCGCACTGCACCAAGACACTTCCTCTGAGAGATCCGGACCAATCTGTCGGACCTTGCCACATGCTCTGTTCTTGTTCACCGGACCACAACAATCTTTATTCTGACTTCCGGTAGAGACACACCATGACTTGCGGATATGTGGGATGACCTTTGTTGCCATCAATGACAACAACCATGAATCCATATAGTGTCTCTTGCCAACAAAACTTAGGAGGGAAAAAGTCCTAGGGACACATTTTCTAACATAACAACCAATTAGTAGTAATGTTTCATTAGATATGTGTCCTAAGAATGAAGATGATTTAGAGGATATGTTTAGTGTTCCATATGTTAGTGTTGTAGGAAGTTTGATGTATGCAAAGGTTGGCACTAGACCAAATATTTCCCAAGTAGTGGGACTTTTGAGCAAGTTTATGTCTAACCTTGGTAGACAACATTGGAATTATGGAAAGAGAGTGTTAAGATATCTGCATGGTACTTTTGATTACTATTTGGTTAATTCTATTACTAATAGTGCGGATAAGACATTGGACATACATAGTTTTGTTGATGCAGATTGGGCATGTGACTTGGATAGTTGAAGGTCCACTAGTAGCTATGTGTTTACTTTTTTTGGAGGAGATATGAGTTGGATGAGTAAATGCAAGCCCACCATTTCTTTATCAAACATCGAAGTAGATTTTATGGTTGCTACTCATGTGTCTACAAAGGCATTTTGGTTATAGAGATTGTTTACAGGTATTGGTTTTGGTTGCAGGATTGTTTAGGTTGGTTGTGATAGCCAGAGTGCAATATGTTTGGCCAAGAATCCCATGTATCATGCATAAACTAAGTATTTGGATGTTCAATACCATTTTTTTCATGAAATAATTGATAATGGTTAGATTGAGCTGACGAAGGTTGACAATCAAGAGAATGTTGCAGATTCACTTACTAAACCTGTGAGCACATAAAAGTTTACGTGGTGTAGGAAGGCCACGAACCTTGTTCCTAGTACTTAGTTGCTTTATGTTTTCTATGAGTCTATTTACAATGCATGTTGTTAAATGGGATAATGTTAGGGTTAAGGTGCCATCAAACTTGTAAAACCTATGTAATTTATTATTCCTATTATTGTTACTAAATCACCCATAAGGGATGAAAGGTATTACCAAGTAGCGATCTTGTTTTAGCTACATGTTTGATCTAGGTACATGACATATGTTGGTTATGGAGAACATTTCATTATGGAGGGTGTAGGGGGCTACCCCCTTTGTCGGTTTGTTGTGTGGTTATACAACACACCCCATTTTGACTTGGCAAAATAGGGACCCAACTTTTCTGCTTGGCTTGTTCTTGGTTTTTCTACTTTTTGGCAGTCTGGTAAAAGTAAGTCATGCAGGTGACCCTGCATAAGGGGGCTTGGTAAGTCATCATGATGAGGTCAATTTGTCAAAGTTAATATTTCATATCAATAACCTCATGGTTGGAAAGAGTACAAAATTTCATGCAGGTTTGCCTTTTGGATCACCTTGATATTCCTTAGGGAATGAAAGTTATGACAAGTCAAAGTCCTGGTCAAACCTGATATTCCGAGGGGGGGTCATATTTCTTAACATCAGTCATCTTATGAAAGATTAGCCTGATCCAATTTTATCACCCAATAATCATTTGGTTCGAAGCTTCGGATGTCAATTTTAAGTGATAGTGGTTTTACCCATCAAACAGCGTCATATATTTTGCAGGGCTGATATTTTGAATATCACCCTATCACAAAATATCACCCCAGTCCAATATGCCAATGACGTCATCCAATCCTGATGAACAAAGAAAATCACCCTGATGGTGACATCATCATCCTTTTTACCTCGCGGAAGTATATTTCTAGAGATCACCCTTTTGCAACAACATGACGATGATGTCATCCCGATCTTTCGAAAAGGAGTGATATTCCCAACATGACCTGATATTCAAATATCACCTGATATTCTCAACATCACCTAATTCATTAACATCAGTCTTCCCACTCAAAGGCGGAGGGTCATATTACACATAGGGGGTCATATTTTGAATATCACCTGATATTCCAAATATCACCTGATCATCTTGCCCCATGACATTTAATGCACAAAAATGTAGTAGGTGGATTCTTGCCGATTGCAAACACAATTCAAACACCTAGTAACATCCGTAGATTCATGGTAGAAGATCAATGGTTCTGATCGATCTAACCCAGTTTTGCCCTAATTTACCCTACTAATGAGATATAAAGTGAATTTCCAAGGTCATTCTGCATTTACCTTTTGATAAAACAAGAATTTACAGAGCGCATACTCAAACCCTCATACAACCTACCTGCAGACACATACAACCTACAACAGAATAGAACACATGATTATCATTGGTATCTGAGCCCCTTTTTCATAATCATCAGCCTAATCCAGGAGATAAGTGTTGTTAGGTAAGTAATTAAAAAACCTCCTGTTGTCATTTTCTGCATGTCTAGGTAGGATGCTTTTCCATTGGTTTGAGACTGTAACTATGCATATCATGATGAAATGAAGATTAATAAATATAATATGCATGATGCCGTAAACGTATAATGTTGTATATACATACATGTGGATATTGTGGTAAGACCAGTTGTGTTCCTTGCTGGAATCCATGGCAAACGTCAGGAAGAACAAGTCTGAGTCAGAATTTCTTAAACCTATGTTTTCTCAACCTGAAGGAGTGAAGTTCAAATATGGTGTCATCGGAGACACTCATCAGGGAAATACAGATCTAGTGGCATGGTCGTCTAAGATGCATAATGATAAAGAAAGTACCCTACTAGACACCATATTTATATTAGGAATGTGGCATGCGGCTGGATTTCCTTATTCCATGGAAACTCTAGAATTGATATTAGAATGTGCAAGGAATTACAACCCGTAGCAAGGAAAGTGGAAAAACATGGTAGGGTATATGCAGATATGTCTATCAAAGGAATTGCAACTACTTTCAGCCTCCCACTTGGAAAGAAGGTAATCAGTATGGATCTGAAAAAGTTGGAGACTGAGTATATAAATAACAAAAAGACTGCAAGAAAGAGGATGTACCAACGGAGAGCAAAGAACAGCATTTACACTACCTCTGCCAGATTACCAGTGCACCTGTACAAATTTGACTTTGATGATGAATATCAATATATGATTGCCCTACTCAGTAGAGTGACAGGCCAGCCTACTTCCAGAAGTTTCAAGGATTAGATGTATGGGATCATCATGATGTGCATTTATATAGATAATAAGCCATTATGGGCTAAAATGATTAGTGATGCCCTAGATGAACAAATGATGAACTTAGGAGGCCTAGAATGTGCATTTTACATGACTTCGTATGTTGTATATTCATGTGCTTAAAAGGGCACATTTGATGCACTTACCATAGTTGCAAAGATTGGTGGCAGTTTGAATTATGCCCATATTTGGGATCATTACCCTCAGTTGCAGCTAACAAACTATCTCCCTGATTACAAATTAGTGAATGATGCATTTACTATGCATCTGGTCAGAACAATGGAGGAAGATAGAAACAAAAGACTGAGCATGGAAGCTCAGGAGGTGATATACAAGCATGGTGCCTGGTTCATCCAGTTTGCCTCATTTTCCTACATCAAAGTAGAAGGTTTTGAGGGATAGCCCTTAGTGTTACCCAGGCACCCTACTAATGGGGTAGTCCTGATGGAGTTTATGAGACAAGTATCAACTATACTGGATGCATACAAAGAAAACAAGAAGATACCTCCAATATTATTTCCAATGACCATAGGGTGGTATATATGCCCTGATTCAAAAAACATAAAAAAGGCCATAGCGGGTCTGACCTTGATGAATTTATAGCCATTCCCACTAGCTTGATCATATGACCCCTATGGAAGGATGCAAAAGATCATAGGGAGGTCCATACATCAAAAGAACTTAGAGGATTTTTGGGCTGACTGTGAGGATGAAGCTGAAGTTAGAAGAAGAAAATATCAAAGGCTCACCCTCAATCAGGTTAGAACATTTGATTGCATTCCAGTGCCTACACAATTGAAGAAAGATGATGGTAGGTTATTGTCAAATGAATATGAAGAGAAAAAAGTGTATAACGACACCATTTCAGCCCCTGACCTAACGCAACCTGAAGACATTTCATTAGATCAGTTTACAGGTGGGGTGCTTTAGTTGACCCAAGCATGGGTAAATGAACAAATCAATACAATGAAGAAGAAGGGTGTAGCCCTCATAGTAGATAACAAGAGGAAAAGGTAGGAGATTTCATATGAGGAATATGATGACTTTCTGGTTGAGAAGAGAAAATCCAATGGAGAAAGGCTGCCACCTCGGAAACAAAGCAAAGGACCCCCTAGAGGAAAGAAGAAAACTAATGATAGTCCTAAAGGGGTAATAGTTGAAAAAGTTGATACATCAATTGAAGGTGCATCTACATCAGGACAGGCGTCAGCCTCATCTGCACACCCTTTGGTGGATAAACCAAGTACAAAAGGAATCCTAAGGCTAGCTATGGAAACTGCAGCAGTAAAAGATAAGGGCCAAACCTCATAGCAGACTGTGGAAGAAGATATTCCTGGGGAGGGGCCAATGGATAAAGAGCGTGAAGATGATGATCTAGTGACATTCACCATGAAGAGGAAAGCACCCCTGGTGGCATCACCACCTAAAAGATAGAGAACATCTATGAGGGGTGAAATAAGACATGACCCTATGGTAATAAGGGGAGCCGGTAGTGAAGTGTTCATAAAAGAATTGCAACATGATGTGCCACTTCCTACCATAATTTAGTTTAAGACTAAGAAAGCTGAAGAGCAAATCAAAGAAGCCACTAGAGCAAGCCAAGGTGGTCCTTTCTCATTAGAGGAAACTGTGGACCTATCAGATGATGAAGTGGTACAGAACGTGACTTCTTAGTAGATGGAGACCCTTGCTTCTAACACTCACATGACACCTCATGGAATGCCATCCTCACAGAGGGTGATATTAGAAGAGTTGAAGCAAGCAGAGCAAGAAAAGGAAAATAGCCTAGAGAGGGCAGCCCAACAGATAGGGTTTGATAAGTTAGTTGATCAGGTAACTAGCCCAGCAGTGATAGATCTGACATACAGAGAGGATGTAAGTCTCGAACATCAAGCAGGTGCACCTAATAAAGTAGAAAATGTTGAAGAAGTTAAATAGAAGGAAGTGGAGAGTCACATTCTAGATATGGGTCAGCAACAACTAGAAATACTACTTGCACCCAAAATAGTAGAAGTTCAGCAAAAGGGCGAGGATGATAAAGAAACATCAAGTCATGATGACCTTAAGACCCAGGAGCTAGACACCTCAGGTGCGGATCAGAATGTGATTCAGGATTAGGTAGATGTACCTAGTTCAAATGCAATGATATCCATGGATACAAATGTGCCTCAGGTTGAGGAAATCCCCAATGTGGATGAGACACAAAAGGAGGTGGTGCAGGATCAAGTTTAAGACTAGTATGTAAATACACAGCATGATCCTCCTTCACAAGAAGTTCCACAAGAGGAAGAAATACAACAGGATCCCCCTTAGGATGAATATCATGAGGAAGAGATAAGTAAATCACCCTCTCCATCGAGAATAGAAACAGATACAGGAGATCAGGGTAGACATGATTGTGATGATGGACACCAAGGATCCAAAGATCAAATACTTTAATGGCTTGAGAAAGAAATAGGTACAGAATCAGGTTTTGAGATTCAGGAATTTGATGTTTCAACATTATTTTTAGAAACCATCATGAAGCCTAAGAGGAAAGCTAGATTAAAATCTACAATAAGAAGAGATCTTGCTATAGGCAGAAGGACCGCCCAGGTAGCACTTCCCATTGTTGAAAATGAAAAAGGCAAGATTACCCTGGAAGAATTCTAGATTAGCACAGTTGATTTGGGATTTGCCAATGAGGACCAAGAAGGTCAGGAAGAGAAGGATATAATAGATTCTTTGACCCAAAGGGTGAAGAAAGAGAAAGAGAAGAATAAGTAGCATAAGGAGCACATTGCCCAGCTACATTCATACATAAAAGGGTTGATTAACCCTGATAACACACCATTAGATCAGGCAGTCCCTTTGACTGCAATTTCTCAAGAAGAGGTTAATAAATTAGACCTTATGAGGCATGAGTCAGTGATAATGAGGAAATGGATGTCATTAGCACTAACAGGAGCTGAGGAAGTAGTGAGAAGCTCTTTGCAGAGCTGGAATTCTTTGAGTATCTCCAGGAAGAAAGTTGATAAATTACAAACTAAGGCCGGAAGAAGGTCATTCCAGTTAGAGAAAGCCTTGGGTACTTTGAGTGAAATAAAGAGGATTAATCCTCAGATCCTAGTAAATAATAAGGTACTAGATAATAACACTGCCATGCTGGTAGATATTTGGTATAAAGACATCAGGTTTGAATGTGATATACTGAAGAATGTAGTAATAAGTTAAGAGAGATCAGTGTGAAACTACACAACATGATGTCTTATGAAGCAGAGGTCTTGGAAGCCCTTGAGGGAAACATAGAGGGAAAAATTGAAAACCAAGACGCAGACTTTGCCATAAAAGCTCTGCATGATAATTTCCAGCTGATGGCTGATGACCCTCTGAACCACCTGACAGAAGAAGCAATGAACAAGATCATGAGGATCAAAGTTAGAGTGGAGAACTACAATGAAACATTGAGTAGTAGGAAGGGTAAATTGGAAACCCTCAGAGATAAGTTTCAAGCCCACAAGCACGCCATCAGTAAAGCTAAAACTCAGGATTGTGGGGAAGTTGAAAAGATAGTAGAAGCATATGAAAATAATAGGATGATAATGTAGGTCCATATACAAGGTGACATCCATCAGGATGATGAAGACACAAAAAGTGATGATCATGATGAAGAAGAAGAGCTTGAGGAATAGATGAAGATGCGCTACAAGGGAAACATCTGCATCAGGTACTTAGAAGAAAATGAGTTACCTAGATGGTTGCCAGCTGGCAACCTGTGCCACGAGAGATAGTTGACCAAGTCAAAAGGAATATGCACCATTGATTCTAATTGATAAATCTTGATCGTAGATCATTTGTAACCACTCCCTCACCTTGTTCTATAAAAGGTGCAGGGATGCCTTGTTTTAAACATTTGAAGCTTAATTGAAATTTGTTTGCTGAAATATCAGGGCCTATTTCAAAGTTATTGTAAACATACATGTTTTTGCATATTTAATGAAAGAGAAGACCATTTTGATTACAAATCATCATAAATCCTGAGTAGTCTATGTTTGAATTCTTGATATATGCTTTGATTTTCTACGTCCCTTGGAGTGCTCATCAGTTTGCATATATTGTCTTCATTCAACATCCTTTGAAGTTTGCATCATTTGTATCTAGCTGTCGAACATCCTGGTGAAAATATGGTTTGATTTCTTCTCCTAATGACATTTTCAAGTGTGTATGTGGCTCAATACCTGAAGATTCATCATAATTTGAAGTATTCTTTTACATTTATTTTAATTTCAGAACAATTCACCATCACAATTGCAAATAACAGATAATCTGAAGCAAGTAACATGAAATATGCCGTTATCTCATAGATAACTAAAAATTCATAGCATATTTGAAGTTTAAGCATGTTCAATTGATAAATATCATGCAAAGATCCAAGTATAGACACATTATTTGAAGCAATATACTGTGTAGAATGACCTTCTTGTGGAGTATCTTTACAGAGAGACAGAAGCTAATCAGTTAACATAAGGCCCCTGAATGGAAAACAACAACACACATCAACCACTGAGTAACGTTAGTAGATTATGAACTAATCCATGGAGACTTGGGATCATGAATTCTTTGAATTCATCATATCTTTCAAGATGAGTAAAGGTTGAAGTGTAACTTTTATTCTATGTTTGCTTATGACTAACATCATGATCAACATAAATTGGCGCTAGAAGGAGGGCCGAATGGGAAAAGACATCGTGCTTTAGTCATCATTCTTTTTATGCTAGCTCCTCTCTCCTACCGCAACATAAATTGGCGCTAGAAGGAGGGCCCGATCATCATTAGTAGGTTTTGTCTCATTTACAGTAAGGTAACACTCATGATCCTCTATATTTCCAGTTAGATGCAGAGATTTGTTGTTTTAAGCTTGTGCACGCTAATCTTTTGTGAAGATTTCAAAATTGATTATAAATATTGCAAGCTTTGTGGTAAATCATCATGAATTTGCAAAGATCAATCCTATTTTAGGTAAATTTGTCAAAGCTTTGAGGTAATTTGCTTTAGAAAACCTGATATTCAGTTGCAAGTGTCACTGAGTCTCAATATCACCCTATATTTGCATTATCTCTGCAAATATTTCATAAATATCTAGTCAGTCTCACTTGCTGACCATAAATTATGCCTTTGCTGGTAAATTCCAACTGATTTTCCTTAAAATTGAGAAATCCTGGCTCACATGCCAAATACCAGGTCTAGGTCCAGTGGAATCTTTGAAGAATTGCCTGTCAAAGGATTTAGACCTAGAACTATAGACATCCATCATACTCCTGTTGCAAGTATGGGTTTAACCGGTGTTGTCATTGATGTCAACATACTCATGTTGCATTAATGAGAAGGATTGGATGAGCTGTGTGTTGAGGATATTGAGAAAATTAGTCCCAATCAGGAATAGTGAAGAACAATGATGACAACAAGGTAAAAGTCCAAGATAGGTTGAAGATCAGAGGATGCAATTTAAAGGGTTTGTAGATATAAGTCTTGAGATGCTCCAGTCAAGTTTTTAGAGGTCCGCATGAAGATCTGAAGAAGTTATGGTCACTCAAGTAGAACTGGCTCTGGCAGGTGTCCAGAGGTGACAAAGTGACACAGATAGATCCGGTGAGGTCCGGTAATGCATTATCCCATTCTGTAGATTTGAGGAAGTGTTGAGGACATCCTTGTGAAGTGTCAAGTAGATTGGTTTGTGGCTTGAAGGTCCGAAAGAACCTATTTCTTTGTGACAGTGATGACAAACTGTGTTCTTGAAGTTTCAGATGAAGGAGAGAAGGATTCCAGTAAGCAGATGAAGTGCGGATGTTGTTGGTGATTCAGGTAAGCTTGTGGTGATCTGTGGATTAGTTCTAGTTCATGTTGGTGGTCCACATTGAAGTTAAAGTTTGTATTTGAAGAATAACCACCAGATGTTGATGTTCTTCCTGAGACTGGCCGACCGGATGTATTACATGTCTTGCAGATGTTCTTGTAGGTGTTTGCCGACTGAGATGATTGTTCCTAAGTCAATGTCGTGTATAAATAAGGGATTGTGAAGTCATTTCAAAGTGTGTCTTGTGGAGATGAGCGAGTGGTAGTGAAGAGGAGAGCGAAAGGTAGAGCAGAAGTATTGAGCTTAATGGAACTAATTCAAGCATGGTGAAGATGCTATTCTCCAGTTCATGTATGTGATACTTATTTCTTTGTAGACAGTGTGTCTCTTGTAGGAAGTGAGCCTCTTGTGAGCAGTGTGCTCAGGTAGTGAGCCCTAATTGGCATGTACCATTTTGTTCTTTCTTTTCTTCTAACAGAGAATACATTCTTGGGTTAATCACCCCGTGGTTTTTCCACGTCAAAATCTTGGTGTCTCATATGTTGATGAGTTTCTACTTTTGATTTGAATGCATTATGTCTCATGTTTAATATACTACTAATCACTAAGAGGATTTAAGTGTGTAAATTGGAGAAAGTTTTGCACAACTGATTCACCCCCCCTCTCAGTTGTGTGCCCTAAGTCTAACAATTGGTATCAAAGCCAAGTTCCTCTAAAAAGGAGCTTAACTGCTTGAGGAGATCTAGGATGGTGTCTTACAAGAAGGATAGCCCGAAGTTTGATGGAACCAACTTTGCTCTTTGGAAAGGTTGCATGAAATGTCACTTGTAGTGTATGGGAATGGCGTACTGGTCTAAGGTTACAAAAGCATATGTACCTCCACAGGGCGGTCCGACAACCCTAAATGAAATCATAGATGCTGAAAACAATCTACAGACCAAAGAAGCTCTTCTAAGTGCATTATCTGACTCAGAGCTCTCAAATGTTATTGACCTACCAACTACTTTTGAGATTTGGAATAAACTGGAACTTTTGCATGAAGGAGACCAGTATGTTAAATGTGCAAGGTTACAGAGTCTAAAAGAGAAATTTGAAAAACTGAAGATGAGAGATGATGAAAATATTACCACTTTTATGCCAAGAGTGAATGAGCTGGTTTATGGAATTAGAAATGTTGGTGGAGTCCTGGATGAAAATGAGATTGTTGGTAAAATTCTCAGATCCCTTCCTGCTTCTTACAAAATCAAGGCTGCTGCCATTGAAGAATTCAGAGCCCATACAACTGTCACAAGAGATCAATTGGCTGGGAAATTGGATGCATTTGAAATGACAGAGTTTGGAGATGACCCCCCCAAGATTGAATCTGCATTCAAATCTAGTGCCTTTGTTAAAGGTAAACAAAGGTTTGATCCAAGAGAGAACTCTTCAAGAAAATTGTCATGGTATGAAAAAGCAAGAAAAGATCTGGAAGAAGAAATAGAAACTGCCCAACTTGAAGCCCTTATTGCAAAGAGGCTGCCAAGAGGATATGGTAAGTATGAAGGAAAATTACCTTTTAAGTGTTTTAACTGCAATAAGATTGGTCATTTTGCCTCAAGGTGTCCGGAAAGATTTTCAAGGCAAAATCCTAACAAGACAAGGTTCCAAAAGAACTGTTACTATGTACATGAAGATGATGATAGTGAAGGAGTAACAGATGATGAATTAGAGATAGGAAACCAATCCAGAAATGAATGGGTGTTCATTGCCATCAAGGAAGAAGATCCAATGTCCTTTGTATCTGTCAATCTTAAGACTGTGGAAAGAGCTCTGGCTGCCCAAATTGAAGAGAAGGATGATTGGGTCATTAATAGTGGATGCTCTCACCATATGATAGGTGACAAAAATAAGTTTGTAGATTTGGAGAGGTATGAAGGAGGAGTGGTAAAGTTTGGTGACAATTATGCTGGTAGAATCAGAGGAAGAGGAACTATTTCTTTTGATGGAAGAAACAAAACTGTTAATGTACTGTATGTTGAAGGTTTGAAGCACAATCTTCTCAGTGTCGGACAGTTAGTGGGCAAAGGCTATGATCTCTGATTCAAGGATGGAAAATGCAAAATCTTTGAAAGTTCTGGAATAGAGATTGCATCCGGTACTCAAACTAAAGGTAACATCTTCCATTTGGTTGGTACTGGTAAAAGCTGCTTATATGTTCAAGTTGATCAGAGTTGGTTATGGCATAGAAGGATGTATCATGTGAATTTTGATAATATCATCAAGATAAGCAATACTCAGGCTATAAGAGATCTTCCAAAATTGGTGAAACCTACTAACAGCTTGTGTAAGGAATGTCAGTTGGGTAAGCTAAGCAGAGTCACATTCAAAAGCAAGGAACTATCTTCTACCATATTATTGGACTTAGTTCACACTGATCTTTGTGGTCCGGCAAGAACCAGGAGTATTCAAGGTGACAGATACTTCATGCTGCTAATTGATGACTATTCCTGGATGATGTGGGTAACCTTTCTAAAGGAGAAATCAGAAGCTCTTGAGAAATTCAAAATATTCAAGGCTATGGTAGAGAATGAAATAGGAATAAAGTTGAAATGTCTGAGGTCTGATAGAGGTGGAGAATTCACATCCTGTGAGTTCATAGAGTTCTATGAGAAACATGGAATCAAGAGACAATTGTCTGCTATGAGGACTCCACAGCAGAATGGAGTAGTGGAGAGAAAGAACCAGACCATCTAGGAAGCATCTAGGACCATGATGATGGAAGCAAATGTTCTTCAGATCTATTGGAGAGAAGCTGTCAGCACTATAGTCTATACTCTTAATCGAGTTCAAATCAGAAGCAATATCAGTAAGACCCCTTATGAAATCTGGTTTGGCATTACTCCTACTGTAAGATATTTTAGAGTCTTTGGTAGCAAATGTTACATCAAAAGAGATGAAGATCTAGGCAAGTTTGATGCTAGAAGTGATGAAGGAATATTCTTGGGTTACTCTACTCAAAGCAAAGCATACCGGTGTTATAAGAAGAGACTAAGAAAGATGATAGAAAGTACAAATGTGAAGGTTAATGAGGGAATAGAGAAACCCTCAAGGTTTTATGAATATGATGAAGATGATCAGAATGGGGTTCTAGTTCAAGGAGTTCAATCCTCTTCTGAAAGTCAGATTCAGACTGATCTGGTAAATCAAGAAGAAGAGATAGGTTTGAATGAGCCTGATCAAGAAGTAGAAGTGCAAGAAACTCCCAAAGTTCCAAGGTATGTAAAGCTGAACCACTTTGAAGATCAGATCATAGGTGACAAAGGCAAAGGTGTGCAAACTAGAAAGAAAATTGCTCAAAATTTAGATGAATATTGTCTGATTTCAAAGATTGAACCTAAGACAATAAATGAAGCCTGCAATGATGAAAACTGGACCAAAGCAATTGAGGAAGAGTTGATGCAAATTGAAAAAAATCACACTTGGGATCTTGTTCCTAGACCTAGAAACAAGAATGTGATTGGAACCAAATGGGTCTTCCGGAACAAACTAAATGAAGTTGGTCAAGTAATCAGAAATAAAGCCAGATTGGTCTGCAAGGGCTACTCTCAAATAGAAGGAATTGATTTTGAAGAAACTTTTGCTCTGGTGGCAAGAATTGAAGCAGTCAGATTATTTCTTGCATTTGCTGCCTTCAAGGATTTCAAGGTGTATCAGATGGATGTCAAATTTGCTTTCTTGAATGGTGACTTAGAAGAAGAAGTGTACATTGAACAATCAGATGGATTTCAATTATCTAAGCATAGTGATATGGTCTGCAAGCTAAAGAAGGCACTGTATGGACTAAAGCAAGCTCCAAGAGCCTAGTATGAAAGATTGGACAAACATCTTTTGAAGATTGGTTTCAACAAAAGTACTGCTGACAGTAACTTATATTTCAAAATTGATCATGAAAACATCTTTATTGTTGAAGTATTTGTTGATGATATCATCTTTAGAGGAAGATACAGTATGTGTAAAACCTTTACAAATCAAATGAAAAGTGAGTTTGAGATGTCAATGCTTGGTGAAATGAATTTCTTCTTGGGTCTGCAAATTACTCAATCAAAGAAAGGAATCTTTATTTCTCAGACCAAATATGTGAAAGAATTGTTGAGGAAATTTGGAATGGAAGATTCAAAGCCAATGAATACTCCCATGGCAACTGGATGTAAGTTGAGCAAAGATGATGACTCTCCTAAGGCATATTAGACAAAGTATAGATCAATGATTGGAGGATTATTGTATCTCACTCAAACAAGACTAGATATAATGTAGGCTGTTGGTCTTGTTGTGAGATTCCAGGCTGATCCCAGAGAATCTCATGTCATGGCAATCAAAAGGATTTTTAGGTATCTAAAAGGAAAAGTTGAGTATGGTTTGTGGTATCCTAGAGATCATGATTTCTCTCTTCATGCATATACAGATGCAGATTGGGCAGGAGAAGTGGATGACAGGAGAAGTACTAGTGGTGGAGTATTCTTTTTGGGAAAAAGATTGGTTTCTTGGCTAAGCAAGAAACAAGAGGCAATATCTCTGTCCACAACTGAAGCAGAATACATTGCAGTAATAGGTAGTTGCACTCATGTTTTGTGGATGAAGCAGATGCTAAGAGATATTAAAGTAGAATATGAGTAGCCTATCACAATTTTCTATGATAATTCAAGTGCAATAAATATTTCTAAGAATCCGGTGTTACATTCTAAGACTAAGCATTTATCTATCAAGTTTCACTTTCTGAGAGAGCAAGTGAACAAGGATGAAGTCAGACTGGAGTATGTACCCTCCAAGGATCAGATTATAGATATCTTTACTAAACCTCTTCCCAAGGACTCTTTTGAGTATCTCAGGGAGAAGTTAGGGATTATTGCCCCTCCGGTGATGAACTAGGATGCACTGATGTGCATCAGTCTGGTGGATATCATAGTCATATCTTGTGATCCAGATTGATGATGAGGAGCTACTACTTAGGGGGAGCAGCAAGTATGATACTGTAGTAATGGAGTTGCAAGTATGAGCCCTTTGCCATTGATGTCAAAGGGGGAGAGAAGACGTGAAAAAACAAATGGTTGATGATCAAAGGGGGAGCAGTAAAGGAAGAGAAGACATGTGAATAGTTGTTGTTGATAGGGGGAGTTGTGACAGTAAGGAGAAGTTCTTGTCTTGATGGTTCTTGTCTTGATGGTTTTTCACATCATATGTTGCCATCAATGACAAAGGGGGAGATTGTTGCAAGTATGGGTTTAACCGGTGTTGTCATTGATGTCAACATACTCATGTTGCATTAATGAGAAGGATTGGATGAGCTGTGTGCTGAGGATATTGAGAAACTTAGTCCCAATCAGGAACAGTGAAGAACAGTGATGACAAAAAGGTAAAAGTCTAAGATAGGTTGAGGATCAGAGGATACAGTTTAAAGGGTTTGTAGATATAAGTCTTGAGATGTTCCAATCAAGTTTTCAGAGGTCTGCATGAAGATCTGAAGAAGTTATGGTCGCTCAAGTAGAACCGGCTTCGGTAGGTGTCCAGAGGTGACAAAGTGACATAGATAGGTCCGGTGAGGTCCGGTAATGCATTATCCCATTCTGTGGATTTAAGGAAGTGTTGAGGACATCCTTGTGAAGTGTCAAGTAGATTGGTTTGTGGCTTGAAGGTCTGAAAGAACCTATTTCTTTGTGACAGTGATGACAGACTATGTTCTTGAGGTTCTGGATGAAGGAGAGAAGGATTCCAGTAAGCAGATGAAGTGCAGATGTTGTTGGTGATTCAGGTAAGCTTGTGGTGATCTTTGGATCAGTTCCAGTTCATGTTGGTGGTCCACATTGAAGTTAAAGTTCATAATTGAAGAATAACCACTGGATGTTGGTGTTCTTCCTGAGACTGGCCGACTAGATGTATTACACGTCTTGCGGATGTTCTTGTAGGTGTTTGCCAACTTAGATGATTGTTCCTAAGTTGATGTCATGTATAAATAAGGGATTGTGAAGTCATTTCAAAGTGTGTCTTGTGGAGATGAGCGAGTGGTAGCGAAAGGAGAGCGAAAGGTAGAGAAGAAGTGTTGAGCTTAATGGAACTGATTCAAGCATGGTGAAGATGCTATTCTCTAGTTCATGTATGTGATACTTATTTCTTTGTAGACAGTGTGTCTCTTGTAGGTAGTGAGCCTCTTGTGAGCAATGTGCTCGGGCAGTGAGCCCTAATTATCATATGCCATTTTGTTCTTTCTATTCTTCTAACAGAGAATACATTCTTGGGTTAATCACCTCGTGGTTTTTCCCTTAACCGAGTTTTCCATGTCAAAATCTTGGTGTCTCATATGTTGATGAGTTTTTGCTTTTGATTTGAATGCATTATGTCTCATGTTTAATATACTGCTAATCACTAAGAGGATTTAAGTATGTAAATTGGAGAAAGTTTTGCACAACTGATTCACCCCCTTCTCAGTTGTGTGCCCTAAGTCTAACAACTCCCAGTTCTAGTGCTTCAGGAGCTTCACCAGAGCGTCCTCTTGTAACTCCAATTAGCTTACAAACACCTACAGGATCACCTGTTACACCTCAGGTTCAACCTCAGCTAGTCATACCCCAGGCTCAACCTCCTCCAGTTGCAATGTCTTTCTTTGCAGCAGAATCACCATTAACTTTTAATGCATATCATCCTTTGCCAAAGAATCTTGACAAAATTTGTCCAAAGTATCATCCATATCAGGATGCGGATGATCATATCAGAACTTTCAAGGAAGCCTGCTGTAGGGCCAGAATTGAGCATCAGGACATTGTATGTAGGTTATTTCCTTTTTCCTTAGGGAAAGAAGCTTATAACTGGTATATTAGTCTTGGTCAGGGTTCTGTTGGATCATGGGCTGTCCTAGAGAAATCTTTCATTGATAGGTTCAAAATGCCAATAGATCCTTCAATGAACTATCATTTATTTTCCACAATCAAATGATTTGAAGGAGAGCCTATTGCTAACTTCAATGCTAGGTTCCAAAAAATGCTATCTAAGTTAGTTGCTCCCTATGTTGTAGTAGACGAAGCTGCTAGGAGCATATATTATTCAGCTCTGGATCCTTTAACTTCCATGTTCATCAGGAGAGCACATCCTAATGTCACAACTTTGACATAGGCTTTCTAAGAGGCTATCAAAGTTAGCCAGCAGCTAGTTCCTACTCCTACACCAAACATAGCATTTCCAACACTTCCTAGTTATCCAACATATCCTACCCAGCAACAGCCTAATGGAGCCATGATGCCTCCAGTTGTCATGCTAGCACCATTGTAAATACCTCCACTGAGTATCATGCCACCTCCAAATGGAAATGGCCAGATGATACAGTATCCAGGACAAGCTTAGGCACCTCCTGTTGTAGATCAGTCCAATAACAATCATGGATCTTCCTTTTTCAAACCTTTGACATAAAATGTAGTGGCTAAGGTTCAAGAAGAGAAAGAAGAGATTAAGTAAATATCAGCTCAGTTAAGGAAACTTACAACTGAGATTACTCACTTAAGGAGTCAAAACTTCTACTCCCAGCCTAATGAGAATAGAGGCTATAACAATGATAGACCAAATTATCCTGATAGGGGGTACAACAACAATAATTACAACAATAATGGCAACAATAATCCTCAAAGATAGCCTAGAGTGTGGAACACTAGGCCAAATAATGGTTCCTTGCCATCACCCCTAGACAATCTACCTCTTGGTGAGCCCAAATAGACTACTAGAGTCAACCTTGCAGAAGCAACCCTAACTAATTGGTGCAAAATTCACAACACCAATGCTCATGAGGAGCTTGACTGTCCTCAGTTCAGGATTGTTGCTAGTATTTTCCAGACTGAAGTGTCCAATACTTTAGGAAATCCACTTTATGTAGAAGGAAATGAACTTGTCCCTTGTGGATATGACTCAGCCTTAGTGCTAGAAAGTTACACTCATCATCCTTATCAGCAGACAGTGCCTGCTCACCAAGATTACACCCTGGCATGTGAGAAATCTACCATGGCTTTTGAGTCAAATTATGTTTTCCCTTTTGAGGATGAAAATGAGCCTTCAAATGAACATGAGGTACATGCCTACCAACAACAATATCAGGGTAAGCATAACTACAACCTGAGAAATAATGCAAATAGGTCTGCTGGTCCTTTGACCTCTTCCTTGCCTTTAAACAATTTCAATACACCTCCAGATCCCAAGGCAAGTAATAACCCTGGTTTTCCCAAGGTGAATGCTCAGTATTTAACACCTTAGAATAATGTGCCAAAAAATGCTAATCTGCGCCACGAATCTGACAAGCTGGTCACTTATCTGGCTGATGAGACAAAGAAGATTAAAATCAGCTTGTCCCTATCAGAATTGCTCAAAACTCCTACCATTAAGAAAGAATTTATGAAATCACTAGATGATCCTGCTCCTAAAGAGGATAATCACACCTCAAGTTAGTCTGGTAGTAAAGATCATACTGCTAGGGATCCTAATATCAAACACAAGGTGCCAGCTATTGTTCAAGCTACAGAGACCTCCCGCATGACCTTATATAGAGACAAAAGTGAGTCACCTGCTTAGTAGACTCAGGAGCCTCTACCAATGTGATGCCCCTATCTATATGCAATGCTTTAGGCCTGCATCCTGCCAAATCCTTAAAGAAGGTGACACAACTAGACAAAACTGAAGTGAGTGTGGTAGGAGAGCTAACTCACATTCACATGCAGCTAGCATCTGATCCTAGAATCTAATATTATATCGATATTTAGGTAGTTGATATACCTGATACCTATGGGATGTTATTTAGCAGAGACTGGTCTAAAACCCTTAATGGATATATGTCCACAGATTTTAGTCATAGGTGGTTACATTGGAAAGGGATACTAAACTAGATAAGAATTGATGTTGAGCCTCGAATGAAGCACATGATCTCTAAATATAACAAAACTAACGAGATCATGTATGTAGATGTAGAACCCAAAGTTTACTCCATCAGGCCACGGACTGTCATGATAGAAGAAATCCTGATGTATGATGTTCATCATCATCATGATGACCCTCAGGATGAAAAAATAGTTGTAGAGTCTGATGGTAATCTTGAGAATGAAAATGAGGTAGACCATTACAAGAATTTTGAAAGACACTTGTCTAGAGAGGTAAAACGATGTCAGCTGTTAGAAATACATGTGCATGATATTCTAATTGATGGATGGTGTAGGTTGCATAATGAGGCACATTCTGAGAGGACTTGTGAAGCATGCATAGACATGCTAGAGTTGGAACAAGCATGCAGCAATGCATCAGTATCATCATCCTCAGAGGTAAGTTCTTCAGACAATGACAATGATAATGATGTTGATTGTTGTTTATCTTCTGTAGAGACAGAGGAGGATACATGCCAGGATGAAGTTCATATTTAGATGATAGAAGAAATGCTGGTATGTAATTAGAATAATGTTACAAACAATAAGAAAATCACCCCAGGGAGTGATTCTTTTCTAGAGTCAGATTGCGAGTCATCTGATAAAGATGGAGGCAACAATCTATCTAAATTTGAAGAGTTTTTAGCAACATAGGTTTAGAAGATGACACAGCAGCAAAAATCTCTGCAGGAGGCTTTGATTAAAGGCTGGTGCAGGTTACATGAAGCACCTCATTTAGAGACTACTTGCTCTTTGTGTCTGCATCTTCTGAAAAGATAGACACTGCCTAGTTCAGAAGATTCTCCTTCTGATGGTAAAAAGAAAGAAGATACATCAACTTCACGAAATAAAGGAAAGATGAAGTCTGAAGAAGTTGAAAAACCAAAGATGAAGTGGATATCAAGTGGTGCAACCACTAGAGCTGCAAAGAAAAGAGAAGGCTCAAGTAAGCCTTTGGCTGAGGATAAGCCACGAATCCTTAGATTTGATGGATCCAAGTCAAAACAAGGAGCTGGAGTAGAGATAGATCTTGTTGATCCATCTGGAAAATCCTACTTGGTAGTATACAAACTACAATTCCCCTGCACCAACAATGTAATAGAGTATGAAGCTCTGATTCATGGGATACTATTTGCCCTTAAGAAGAAAGTGAAAATTCTACATGTCTATGGAGACTCAGAATTAGTCGTGAGACAGGTGAGAGGAATTTACTCCTACAATTATAAAAAACTATCCAATTATAGACATAGAGTGTGGGACCTAATTGAAGAATTTGATGCATTCAATATCACCCACATACCTAGAGAACAGAACCATAGGGCAAATGCTTTAGCCCAGGCTACCAGTACATTAGAGCCATTGTCTATTTCTGGACTAAAAAGATTTTTAGTAGAGTTGGTATCAGTACCTTTTGTGCCTGACAATGTGACCAACCTCCAAGTATTTGACGATGATCAGCATATCCTGGATTTCATTTCCAATAGAGATATATTTGATGCGCAGATCATAGATGAGAACAATATGGAAGATCATGTATGGGAAGAAAAAGAAATCTTAGAGTTGCCCAACAATAAAATTCCTAAGGGAATGATAGAGCTAGAGATAGCATTTGATCTGGACAACATACTTAAATAGAAGGATCTTCCAAAAGCTGATGGAGGACAATACTCCCAGGTTAATATTGGACAGAATGATGAAAAGAAAAATGTCCTAATTGGGAAGGTCTGCATAGAAGAAGAGTTAGAAGGAGTAACCCAAGCCCTCAAAGACTACATCCATGTCATAGCCTAGACTTATGATGAGCTAAAAACATATGACACATCAGTCATCACTCACACCATACCCCTCAAGCCAGATGCCAAGCCTTTCAGACAGAAGCAAAGGCCTGTCAATGCTTTGCTGGAACCTATTATTTTTGAAGAGGTTAAGAAACTGTTAAATGCCAGGATCATATTTCCTCTGAGGCATTCCACCTGGGTAGCAAACCTGGTCCCAATGAGGAAGAAAAATGGAGACATCAAACTATGTGTGGACTTCAGGAACTTGAACAGAGCATCTAAGAAGGATAATTATCCTTTGCCTTCCTTGGATGAGGTCCTAGAAATTGTGAATGGTGCCAAAATGATGTCATTTCTAGATGGTTTCTTAGGCTATAACCAAGTGATGGTGGATAAAATTGACAGATTGAAAACTACCTTCACCACAAAGTGGGGGATATTCACCTACAGGCGCATGCCGTTTGGGTTAATAAATGTTGGAGCCACATTCCAACGAGCAATGGACATAGCATTTAGAGTCTTAATAGGAAAATGCATAGTCATATACATGGATGACTTAACAATGTTCTCTAAAGATAGATGAAACCATGTAGAAGATCTAAGAAATGTGCTTAAAAAATGTGAACAATATGGGATATCCTTGAACCCCAAGAAATACATATTTGGGGTAACAACAGGAAAATTACTGGGCCACTTGATAACTGAAAATGGCATCATCATAGATCCTGACAGGGTGGAATCCATTATGAAAATATAGCTTCCCGGAAGTAAAAAGGAGCTCAAATCTTACTTTGGTAAGATTAATTTTGTTAGAAAGTTCATCACTGGCTTTGTAGAAATAGTTAGACCTTTAAATGCCATGCTCAAGAAGGATGCTAAAATTGAGTGGACACCAGAGGCTAGAGCATCTTTTGAAGACATTAAAAAAGCTATATTTGATGCTCTAGTTCTGATCAGTCCAGAATACACCAGGGACTTCTATATTTATTCATTTGCTTCAGAGCATACCTCTATAGCAGTGCTGACATAGAAAAATGAAGAAAAGGAAGAGAAGCCCATAGCCTTCATGAGCTACCCTTTCAAAGATGCTGAACTAAGATACATGGATGTTGAAAGGCAAGCACTTGCCCTAGTCAGAGCAGTAAATAAGTTCAGGCATTATATTCTAAGAAGTAAAGTTAATGGTGTGGCACCTGATGTAGCAGTGAAGATGCTATTAATACAGAGTGAGCTAGGTGAGAAAAGGGCTAAATGGATCATAATCCTACAAGAATATGACATGGATATTACACCCATGAAGCTAGTAAGAGGACAGAATTTAAGCCAGATGATATCAGAGATCGACCCCAATATCATGAGTCAGCAGTATGTAATTAATACAAAGGACAATGGAGAGTGGTACTCAGACATCAGGCACATCCTGATTACTGGAAGATGTCCTCCAAGACTACAGGCCTCACAAAGGAGAGCCCTAAAAATAAGGTCACAGAAGTATATGATAAAAGGGGGAATTCTTTTCAAGAAAAATTATGAAGGGATATACCTAAGATGCCTAGAAAAGCTAGAAACAGATAAGGTGTTATTAGAGCTACATGATAAGTTTGAAATAGCACATGGGTCATCCTTGGCCACTACTCATGCTATCCTCAGGGAAGGGTACTACTGGCCCACAATTTTTAAGGATACTGCTGAACATATTAAATGTTGTCACATATGTCAAGTTGCTGCTAACAAAGAGAGATACGCTGCTCAACCTTTGCAGCCAGTGATGGAGATGTGCCCATTTGCACAATGGGGCATGGACTTCATAGGGCCAATCAATCCTCCATCATCCTTAGGCCACAAGTATGTCTTAACGATTACTGACTACTGTACTAGGTGGACTGAAGCTGTCAGCACCAAGACCTGCAATGCTGAAGATGTCATTAGATTTCTGGAAAGTAATATAGTCACTAGGTATGGAGTTCCCTATGCTTTGGTAAGTGATAACGGGTCTACTTTTGCTTCAACTAAATTGTCAAGCTGGGCTTTTGATTATGGGATCATATTGAAGTTCTCCTCAAACTACTATCCCCAAGGGAACAGATTAGCAGAATCCACCAATAAAAATTTGCTAAACAACATAGAAAAGTTAATAGAAAAGAACCCTAGGGAGTGGAACACCCTTCTGAAATATGCCTTGTGGGTAGACAGAACTAGGAATAAGGCTGCATTAGGAAACTCACCTTTTCACTTAGTATATGGGGTGGATCCCATCCTCCCTGTTAACCTAAAGGTTCCTACACTATAGTTTACACAAGAGTACCTAGGCATAGACAATAAGCAGGAAGTCAGGTTGCTTCAGTTGATGCACCTGGAAGAGAAAAGAAGTCAGACAATTGATTAATTTGTCAAGCATTAGGCTGTTGTCAAATGCTGGTTTGACAAAAGAGCCAAGGTTAAGGCCTTCAGGATCTTAGATTTAGTCTTGATGTGGGACAAAGCACATGACAGGAAGGGAGACCATGGTAAGTTCGATAAACTCTGGATAGGTCCCTTCCAAATTTCTGAAATACTAGGAGACAACACTTACAGGCTTGAAAAATTGACAGGTGAGGATGTTTCATTACCAATTAATGGACAATTCCTTAAACATTATTTCCAAGCCTGAGTTAGCTTCATGACAATCATGTGTATCATAGTGTATATTTGTATAGTTGTTTGTATAGTTTTGTTTTGTGTTTCATTTTGTTTGCTTGTTGAGTTTTTGTTTTGGTTAGTCAAGATGATGCAGCTCATCACCCTAGAAAATAACTAAATTGTTAGGATTCAAGTGATGAGGACAAATTTATATATAGGTTATGACTCATTCTGAGAAGTAATTGTGATAAGGTTTGTGATACTTTTTCATCAGGGTGCCTTTTCTTAACCAAAGTGATTCTTTCACAATGACTCACCTAACAGCCTTGGGTTTGTTGAACACACAAGTATAGGTGTTAAGTGAAAAATCTAAAGGGACTCCCTTGCTACCAATACAATCTCCAACCTAAATCAGCAAGTGACCACACCTTGCACACTGAGCTTACATGATGACATCAGATTTATAGAATATAAAATATTGAAAAATCAAGAAAAGAAATAAATTAGGCCATCTAAATAACTCTACCGGGGCTATAGATGCCTGCTGGCAGTGGGGCTCTACCTAGGGGGATTGTATAGATAACCTTGTCGGGGCTATAGACGCCTACTGGCAGCAAGGCTCTATCCAGGTTAGCTATAAGGGATGCTCCCAAACTATGTAGCTTAACATTAGTTACTCATGTTTTCAACTTCCTTTCAAGATGAGGATAATTAATCATTTGCACACACTTGATCCTTTGTTAGCATTGTTGCCATGATGAAAATTTATTATATAGAAAGATTATGATGCTTATACTTGGAGAGAGTTAGAATACTATATATGAATGTGATCACCTCACTTGAATCATTGGAATTTTGATGTTTTCTTTGGTGGCAAGTTGTTGTGTGGTTACACAACATGCCCCATTTTGACTTGACAAAACAGGGACCCAACTTTTCTGCTTGGTTTGTTCTTAGTTTTTCTACTTTTCAGTGGTCTGGTAAAAGTAAGTCATGCAGGTGACCCTGCATAAGGGGGCTGGGTAAGTCACCATGATGTGGTTAGTTTTTCAAAGTTAATATTTCATATCAATAACCTCATGGTTGGAAAGAGTACAAAATTTCATGCAGGTTTGCCTTTTGGATCACCCTGATATTCCTTAGGGAATGAAAGTTATGACAAGTCAAAGTCTTGGTCAAACCTGATATTCTGAGGGGGGTCATATTTCTTAACATCAGTCATCTTATGAAAGATCACCCTAATCCAATATTATCACTTGATAATCATTTGGTCCAAAGCTCCGGATGTCAATTTTAAGTGATAGTGGTATTTACTCGTCAAACAGCGTCATATATTTTGCGGGGCTGATATTTTGAATATCACCCAATATTTCAAATATCACCCTGTCACAAAATATCACCCCAGTCCAATATGCCAATGACATCATCCAATCCTGATGAACAAAGAAAATCACCCTGATGGTGACATCATCATCCTTTTTACCTCGCAGAAGTATATTTCTAGAGATCACCCTTTTGCAACAACATGATGGTGACGTCATCCCGATCTTTCGAAAAGGGGTCATATTCCCAACATGACCCGATATTCAAATATCACCTGATATTCTCAACATCACTCGATTCATTGACATCAGTCTTCCCACTCAAAGGCGGAGGGTCATATTACACATAGGGGGTGATATTTTGAATATCACCCCCTCATCTTGCCCCATGACATTTAATGCACAAAAATGTAGTAGGTGGATACTTGCCGATTGTGAACACGATTCAAACACTTGTTAACATCCATAGATAAATGGTAGAAGATCAATGGTTCTAATCGATCTAACTCAGTTTTGCCCTAATTTACCCTACTAATGAGATATATAGTGAATTTCCAAGGTCATTCTGCATTTACCTTGTGATAAAATGAGAATTTACAGAGCACATACTCAAACCCTCATACGACCTACCTGTGGACGCATACAACCTACAACAGAATAGAACACGTGATTATCACTGGTATCTGAGCCCCTTTTTCATAATCATCAGCCTAATCCAGGAGATAAGCGTTGTCAGGTAAGTAATTAAAAACCATCCTATTGTCATTTTTTGCATGTCCAGTTAGGATGCTTTTCCATTGGTTTGAGACTGTAACTATGCATATCATGATGAAATGAAGATTAATAAGTATAATATGCATGATCCCGTAAACATATAATGTTGTATATACATGCATGTGGATATTGTGGTAAGACCAATTGTGTTCATTGCAGGAATCCATGGCAGATGTCAGGAAGAACAAGTTTGAGTCAGAATTTCTTAAGCCTATGTTTGCTCAACCTGAAGGAGTGTAGTTCAAATATGGTGTCATCAGAGACACTCATCAGGGAAATATAGATCTAGTGGCATGTTCATCTAAGATGCATAATGATAAAGAAAGTACCCTACTAGACTCCATATTTATATCAGGAATGTGGCATGCAGCTGGATTTCCTTATTCGATGGAAACTCCAAAATTGATAATAGAATGTACAAGGAATTACAATCCTCAGACAAGGAAAGTGGTAAAACATGGCAGGGTATATGCAAATCTGTCTATCAAAGGATTGCAACTACTTTTAGCCTCCCACTTGGAAAGAAGGTAATTAGTATGGATCTAAAAAAGCTGGAGACTGAGTATATAAATAACAAAAAGACTGCAAGAAAGAGGATGTACCAATGCAGAGCAAAGAACAACACTTACACTGCCTCTACCAAATTACCAGTGCACCTATACAAATTTGACTTTGATGATGAATATCAATAAATGATTGCCCTACTCAGCAGAGTGACAGGCCAGCCTACTGCCGGAAGTTTCAAGGATTGGATGTATGGGGTCATCATGATGTGCATTTATATAGATAATAAGCCATTATGGGCTAAAATCATCAATGATGCCCTAGATGAACAAATGATGAACTTAGGAGGCCTGGAATGTGCATTTTACATGACTTCATATGTTGTATATTCATGTGCTTACAAGGGTACATTTGATGCACTTACCACAGTAGGAATGATTGGTGGCAGTTTGAACGATACCCATATCTGAGATCATTACCCTCAGTTGTAGAGAACAAACTATCTCCCTGATTACAAATTAATGAATGATGCATTTACTATGCATCTGGTCAAAACAATGGAGGAAGATAGAACCAAAAGACTGCGCATGGAAGCTCAGGAGGTGATATACAAGCATGGTGCCTGGTTCATCCAGTTTCCCACATTTTCCTACATCAGAGTAGAAGGTTTTGAGGGACAGCCCTTAATGTTACCTAGGTACCCTACTGATGGGGTAGTCCTGATGGAGTTTATGAGACAAGTATCAACTATACTAGATGCATACAAAGAAAACAAGAAGATACCTCCAGTATTATTTCGAGTGACCATAGGGTGGTATATATGCCCTGATTCAGAAAACATAAAAATGGCCATAGCGGGTCTGAACATGATGAATTTACAGCCATTCCCACTGGCCAGATCATATGACCCCTATGGAAAGATGCAAAAGATCATAGGGAGGTCCATACATCAAAAGAACTTAGAGGATTTCTGGGCTGATTGTAAGGATGAAGCTAAAGTTAGAAGAAGAAAATATCAAAGGCTGACCCTCAATCAGGTTAGAACATTTGATTGCATTCCAGTGCCTACAAAATTGAAGAAAGATGATGGCAGGTTATTTTCAAATGAATATGAAAAGAAAAAAGTGTATAACAACACAATTTCAGCCCCTGACCTGACGCAACCTGAAGACATTTCATTAGATCAGTTTATAGGTGGGGTGCTGCAGTTGACCCAAGCATGGATAAATGAACAAATTAATACAATGAAGAAGAAGGGTGTATCCCTCACATTAGATAACGAGAGGAAAAGGCAAGAGATTTCAGATGAGGAATATGATGACTTTCTGGTTGAGAAGAGAAAATCCAATGGAGAAAGGCTGCCACTTTAGAAACAAAGCAAAGGACACCCTAGAGGAAAGAAGAAAACTAATGATAGTCCTAAAGAGGTAATAGTTGAAAGAGTTGATACATCAACTGAAGGTGCATCTACATCAGGACAGGCGTCAGCCTCATCTGCGTAGCCTTTGGTGGATAAACCAAGTACAAAAGGAATCCTAAGGCCAGCTGTGGAAACTACAGTAGTAAAAGATAAGGGCCAAACCTCACAGCAAACTGTGGAAGAAGATATTCTTGGGGAGGAGCCAATGGATAAAGAGCCTAAAGATGATGATCCGGTGACATTCACCAGGAAGAGGAAAGCACCCCTGGTGGCATCACCACCTAAAAGATAGAGAACATCTATGAGGGGTGAAATAAGACATGACCCTATGGTAATAAGGGGAACTGGTAGTGAAGTGTTCAGAAAAGAATTGCAACATGATGTGCCACTTCCTACCATAATTCATTTTAAGACTGAGAAAGTTGAAGACAAAATCAAAGAAGCCACTAGAGCAAGCCAAGGTGGTCCTTTCTCATTAGAGGAAACTGTGGACCTATCAGATGATGAAGTGGTACAGAACATGACTTCTCAGCAGATGGAGACCCTTGCTTCTAACATTCGCATGACACCTCATGGAACGCCATCCTCACAGAGGGTGATATTAGAAGAGTTGAAGAAAGCAGAGCAAGAAAAGGAAAATAGCCCAGAGAGGGCAACCCAATAGATAGGGCTTGATAAGTTAGTTGATCAGGTAACTAGCCCTACAGTGATAGATCTGACATACAGAGAGGATGTAAGTCCTGAACATCAAGCAGGTGCACCTGATAAAGCAGAAAATATTGAAGAAGTTAAATAGAAGGAAGTGGAGAGACACATTCCAGATATGGGTCAACAACAACTAGAAATACTAGCTGCACCCAAAATAGTAGAAGTCCAGCAAAAGGGTGAGGATGATAAAGAAACATCAGGTCATGATGACCTTAAGACCCAAGAGGTAGACACCTCAGGTGTGGATCAGAATGTGATTCAGGATCAAATAGATGTACCTAGTTCAAATGCAATGATATCCATGGATACAAATGTGCCTCAGGATGAGGAAATCCCCAATGTGGATGAGACACAAAAGGAGGTGGTGCAGGATCAGGTTCAAGACCAGTATGTAAATACACAGCATGATCCTCCTCTGCAAGAAGAAGTTCCACAAGAGGAAGAAATACAATAGGATCCCCCTTAGGATGAATATCATGAGGAAGAGATAAGTAAATCACCCTCTCCATCGAGAATAGATACAGATACAGGAGATCAGGGTAGACATGATTTTGATGATGGACACCAAGGATCCAAAGATCAAATACCTCAATGGCTTGAGAAAGAAATAGGTACAGAATCAGGTTTTGAGATTCAGGAATTTCATGTTTCAACATTATTTTCAGAAACCATCATGAAGCCTAAGAGGAAAGCCAGATTAACATATGCAATAAGAAGAGATCCTGCTACAGGCAGAAGGACCGCCCAGGTAGCACTTCCCATTGTTGAAAAGGAAAAAGGAAAGATCACCCTGGAAGAATTCCATATTAGTACAGTTGATTTGGGATTTGCCAATGAAGACCAAGAAGGTCAGGAAGGGAAGGATATAATAGATTCTTTGACCCAAAGGGTGAAGAAAGAGAAAGAGAAGAATAAGCAACATAAGGAGCACATTGCCCAGCTGTATTCATACATAAAAGGGTTGATTAACCCTGATAATACACCATGAGATCAGGCAGTACCATTGTCTGTATTTTCTCAAGAAGAGGCTAATAAATTAGACCTTATGAGGCATGAGTCAGTGATAATGAGGAAATGGATGTCATCAACACTAATAGGAGCTGAGGAAGTATTGAGAGCCTCTTTACAGAGGTGGAATTCTTTGAGTATCTCCAGGAAGAAAGTTGATAAATTACAGACTAAGGTCAAAAGGAGGTCATTCTAGTTAGAGAAAGCCTTGGGTGCTTTGAGTGAAATAAAGAGGATTGATCCTCATATCCTAATAAATAATAAGGTACTAGATAATAACACTGCCATGCTGGTAGATATTTGGTATAAAGACATCAGGTTTGAATGTGATATACTAAAGAAGTGCAGTAATAAGTTAAGAGAGATCAGTGTGAAACTGCATAGCATGATGTCTTATGAAGCAGAGGTCTTGGACACCCTTGAGGGAAAATTAGAGGGGAAAATTAAAAACCAAGATGCAGACTTTTCCATAAAAGCTCTGCATGATAATTTCCAGCCAATGGCTGATGACCCTCTGAACCACCTGACAGAAGAAGCAATGAACAAGATCATGAGGATCAAAGTTAGAGTGCAAAACTACAATGAAACATTGACCAGTAGGAAGGGTAAATTGGAGACCCTTAGAGATAATTTTCAAGCCCACAAGCACACCATCAGTAAAGCTAAACTTCAGGACGGCGGGGAAGTTGAAAAGATAGTAGAAGCATATGAAAATATCAGGATGATAATGCAGGTCCATATACAAGGTGACATCCATCAGGATGATGAAGACACAGAAAGTGATGATCATGATGATCATGATGAAGAAGAAGAGCCTGAGGAATAGATGAAGATGCGCTACAAGGGAAACATCTGCATTGGGTACTTAGAAGAGAAGGAGTTACCTAGATGGTTGCCAGTTGGCAACCTATGCCACGAGAGACAGTTGACCAAGTCAAAAGGAATATGTACCATTGATTCTAATTGATAAATATTGATCGTAGATCATTTGTAACTGCTCCCTCACCTTGTTCTATAAAAGGTGTAGGGATGCCTTGTTTTAAACATTCGAAGCTTAATTGAAATTTGTTTGCTAAAATATCAAGGCCTATTTCAAAGTTATTGTAAACATACATGTTTTTGCATACTTAATAAAAGAGAAGACCATTTTGATTACAAATCATCGTAAATCCTGAGTAGTCTGGGTTTGAATTCTTGATATATGCTTTGATTTGCTGCGTCCCTTGGAGTGCTCATCAGTCTGCATATATTGTCTTCATTCATCATCCTTTGATGTTTGCATCATCTGTATCTAGCTATGGAACATCTTGGTGAAAATATGGTTTGATTTCTTCTCCTATTGATAGTATCAAGTGTGTATGTGGCTCAATAGCTGAAGATTCATCATAATTTGAAGTATTCTTTTACATTTCTTTTAATTTCAAAACAATTCATCGTCACAATTGCAAATAACAGATAATCTGAAGCAAGTAACATGAAATATGTTGATATCTCGTAGATAACTGAAAATTCATAGCATATTTGAAGTTTAAGCATGTTCAATTGATAAATATCATGCAAAGATCCAAGTATAGACACATTATTTGAAGCAATATACTGTGTAGAATGACCTTCTTGTGTAGTATCTTTACAGAGAGACATAAGCTAATCAGTTAACATAAGGCCCCTGAATGGAAAACAGCAACACACATCAACGACTAAGTAACATTAGTGATTATGAACTAATCCACGGAGACTTGGGATCATGAATTCTTTGAATTCATTGTATCTTTCAAGATGAGTAAAGGTTGAAGTGTAACTTTTATTCTATGTTTGCTTATAACTAACATCATGATCAGTAGAGTTCTATGGGGATGACCCCCTCGATAGGGGGTATAGGGGTCACGTGCCTTGGTAGGGGCTCAAGGGCAATGCCCTAGAAAGCCACATTATGGGCAAGTGCAAAAAGTTGGGGGGCCAAAAAGTGGCCAAATTTTTTTTTCAAAAAAAAATAATACATAACGCGAGCGCATTATAACGCGCTCGCATTATGGTTTGGTAATGACAAGCCTAAGGCTCGGCAAAACCAAACCATAACACAAGTGCGTTATGACTTATTATATAAAAAAAAATCTTATCGTCTCATTTCATTTCTTTATTCTCCTCTACACCTGTGGCCTACAAACCCTAACAAGCCCGCTCGTGTTTTGGAATACTTGATTGAACACCAAAATCTTACTGATTTGTCGCCAAAATGCTGCCACGACGTCGAGCAGGCCAAAGGAGTGAGTTTTATTTATTTATTTGTTTGAATTTGTTTCTAAATAGGTAGGTTTGAGTTGATTTTTGATGTAAATTTCATTAATTATCAGGAAATTTTAATGCATCTCCTCCTCCTCCTCCTCAAAATCCATAAAATCCTGAAGAGGAAATACCTGTCAAAGAACAACCTGAACAATAAACTCCTCCATCCATTCCTTGACATGCCCCTAGAACATAAGAAAATCTAATGGGGCAAATTGAAAACAATAAAAAAGAAATTGAAGACATAACTGCAAGGTTGAAAGATCCTTCAACTTCAACCTTGCATAGGTCCATGCTTGCTGAATCTCTTGAATCTATGTTATCAAATGTAGATTCAATTAGCAAGCAAATATCTAGTTGGTCGGATAAGAGGAGAGATTTTAGAGACTATTATGCAGACAAGCTATCATATCAAGATGTGAAAAAGTTACAAATTACAAAATTAGACTTGTGTTCCATTTTCACAAACCCACAAACAAATCAACCTCCACCCATTACATGCAAGAGGTTCCCTATCCATTGGTGCAACAACCAAGTGATAAGAGACAATTTTGGGTAGAGGTGGTGGATGGTTTTTGACCATCCTCCATGCAATAATAATGAGGTCCCACAATACTTTTTGAGGAAACTCTACTGTGAGTTTGTCGTCAATAAAGTGCCAAACTATTTTGATATGCGGGACTTCCAGGGTAGAGGTGGGGGGTTAGAACAAGATAGACCAGGGGCACGTGTTGACCCATAGTGGGCAGTGAGATGAGTAATCAATAGACCAGCCCATGAGCATGTTTCTATCCCTTCCATTGTGAAGAAAAGTGTTGAGGTCGATACACTTCAATCCATTAGTGCCTTGACCCAGAGCATCATAGAGCATGCCAGTCCTGTAGCACAACGTGGGTTGGGAGATAGTGCGAGGAGTAGGGTCCCACCCCATGCTTGTCAGACTTGCAGGTTAGCCTATGGTTATGACCCCATGGACAGTCAGGACACAGGTGTATAGGCTACATTTGCAGCTAAGCAGATGGTGATGACAAATACCCTCCTGAGTGAGACTTTCGGCCTTGATACTTAGGTAAATATTAGCAAGTTTATTGAATTTAATTTATTAAATTTCATTTTTGAAATGCAAGATTAACTAATTTAGTTTGATGATTTTAATTAAATTTCAGGGTCATAGCATTGATGCAGTTTTCAATGGTTCTCCACCTGCATATTACACTACATCATCTACTATCGGGGTATGTAACTAGTAAACAATTATAAATATTACATGTGAATAGCATCATTATATGAATGGTATTCTAATATCTAATTTTATATGTTGAATATGTTAATATTGGAGATTTCATGGCAACACCTGCCAGCAGTGGTGGACTTCAATGCTTCACGGAGGTAATAAAATAAATAGTTTAATGAATGAATTGTACTTACTAGATTTGTGTGTGTGACTTGTGTGCTTTATTATGTGTACTTCCATGTTTAGATGAACGTGTGTGCATGTTAGGAGCCATGATTTGCATCACTAGTATAGTTTTTGTAATTGAATAATGTTGTTTTATTTCCAGATGATGCAAGCTGCGAAGACACCTCCTGATGTTCATAGGGCAATGGAGCATGGTGTGACCTCTGCAGTTCATAGCTCCATGGCATTGATAGGGGTATGAGGCAAATTAGTAAATTTCAATTTACATGCATTGTTATAGTTGTTTATTTTTGAAAAATGAAAAGATTATTGATTTGAAGTTTAATTTCTATCTGGATGGTTTCTATAGGACATGACATCACCACCGCCTATTCCTACTACTAAGGCAAGTGAGGAGACAGATTATATGGTAGCGGTAAGTGATTATTTTGTTAAATGTTTCATTTTTTAAAACATGTAATTTCTATATATTAATGTCTATAATTTTTATTGTAACAACTAAAGATGCAGGAAGAACTAAATAGGAGGAGCAGCCCTTGGGTTCATAGTAGACCACCCACATATCCGTCTCCATCCTCTAGAAGATCAAAGGCTACCCATGATCTATTCTCTTCACCAGCCAGAGGGGAATGACTTTTTATTGTTTTCCTTTGTTGTATGCCTATATGGCATTTGTGGACATATATTTTGTATTGCATATAGTTGACAGTGTATGCCTATATTGCATTCTTGTAAGCCTATATGGCTATTTTGTCTATATGTTATACTTATATCGATAGTTATTGATGTATGCCTATATGGATATTTGGTTAATACAAATCTTTTTTATTGATGGTGTCCATACTTGCATTATAAATCCACATTTGAATGGATATTTGTAGATGGCTACTTCAAATATTTAAAGTAAAATTGTATAAGTTGGTCAATTGAAAATATTTCTTAATTTCTTGTTATTATACCATATTGGGATGCAAAGATAGTCAAAATCATATGCTTATGAGCACCTGATGACTATTATGGTTATTAAATGTAATTCCTCTTGCATATAAGGTGAGGTTATGAGATTACATTGAGTCTTACCTAATTTTAGTAGGCAACATAACATTGGGGCTATAGGCTTCCATAAGTCATTAATAATCAAGGTTCAAGGTTGTTTGTCATTGATGTCAAGGTTGATGCCATGATGTTGATACGGTGATATAGTGATTCAAGGTAAGTGATGGTCATGAGGTGCATGATGTTGTGAATATGGTTTTCATGATAAGGTCTCTCAATTCATGTTGATGCTGCACAACACAAACATGGTTCATATGATGCAAGGTTCATGTTCATGGTGGATGTGGTTTTGTTTATGCAAGGTTTTGTTGTGAATATGGTTTTCATGATAAGGTCTATCTTGAAAGGTTGATATGATGCAAGGTTCATAGTCATGGTGGATGTGGTTTTGTTCTTGCAATAAGAAGTTAGAGAAGACACAATCTTTCATAATCATAATCTTATTGGTAGTTAGGGTTTGCATATTGGGCATTAAACCCTAAAAAGAATCTACTTTTCTTAAGACTTTAAAACCCTCAATTGCTTGTTGTGTGTAAAGCGTACTTTCATTTTAATTTAATATTGACTTATAATCAGAAGTTACTATCACTTAAATCAACCTACTAAAGGGTCTTTAAGTCATTAGTTCACCGGCCCTTCAACCTAACTCAACCAGCATCTCTAGTAAACTCTCATAAGCTCGAGTGCCATATCATAATCGAAGGTCATATTTAATTGATATGAGGGTAGGAAAAAGGATTGGATCAAACACATCAAACTGAGCATCATACCTCTAGGTGCATTTTTGCCTCTCTCTAAACTATCCATTTTGGCACCTTAATGTAAAGTGAAGTCTAAACTTAGTGAAGATTACTCCTAGAAAGATATTACCTTAGATATGTACCTAGTGTCATCCTAGATCATCCATTTGTGCCTAAGGGTCAATATAACATAATATAACTTAGGAAGACTTTGAAAATCGTCAAAAGAAGCCTAGGCGCCTTTTCTTATCTCCACCATCCATTTTGGGTGCCTAGAGGAAAATGAACTTCAAATCACTTCCAATTGTAGTGCCTAGTGTTAGAACCTTCAAAATGACTAAATCTTACCAAAGGAAGTCTAGGTGCCTATTGTCACTTGGATCATCATGAATGAGTGCCTAAGTGGAAGGAGAATAAGCATCTTGTATGGAGGCGTACTTTTGTGTCTAAATAACCTCATTTTGGCACCTTGAAGGAAGATGTTCTAAATTCTAAGATGTAGCACCTAAGTGTAAAATGGTCTCCTATAGGTTTGAACAAGTGATTGAAGCCATCAAATTGCCAAGAAATGAGCTAAGTATACTAAGGCACCTTTTCTTGTCTAAACTATCCATTTTGGTGCCTAGGAGGAAGGAGATTCAACATCATGAATCAAGGCACCCTTTGCCATCAAAACAACCTCACATTGGCACCTTGGAGGAAATCAACTTAAAACTACAAGTCTTGGAGTTTTTTCATGTTTTGATGATGTCTTCTGAGAACAATTATAATGATTGAAGGATGAGGTGGGTAAAAAGTCTTCATCTAGCTTAGATGGCCATTCAACCTTGAACAACCTTACATTTGCACCTAAGATGAAGGGGACTTTCTTAAATATTTAAGCATTGATTAACAAACATGAAAACCTTAGGCGCAATTTTCAACTCATTTTACCTTTGATGAGCGCTTAACTTGGAGAGAACACCTATTAGCATCAAGGTGCTATTTCATGCTTAGAACATCAAATATCGGCGCCTAAACATGAGGAAGCTTAAACTATGAAATCTGATGTTACTTTGATTCAAAAATGAAGAAAATAAGCTAAAGAATCTAGGCGCATATTGTCACTTGAGCAACCTTCAACTAGCACCTAGTCTTGTGAAGGAGGCAAGAATCAGGGATAAAAGACCTCACCTTGTTTAAGAAAGGCTAAGGAATGGGCTAAGTTCATCTAGGCACACTTTGACTCCATGCACACCTAAATGAGGGCCCAGGAAGAAATTAATATGCTGGTACAATGTAGCTCGGACTGTTTCGGCATGTTTAGGTGTAAAAAAAGACCATGCCTAGACTAAACATACCCATCTAGACACCTTGGAACTATCAGTTTGGCCACACGAGGAGAAGAACAAAAGTTACCCCCCTTTGCAACTTTACACTGCCTCCTTCTGACGATTTTTGGGGCAGCAGAAAACCTTTCACCATGGGCAAACGCCTCTAAAATATACAAAACCAAGAGAGGTTATTATAGAAGAACTCTACGTGATCGAGTTATCTTAGATGGAATGTTTCTAAATGACACAGTTTTTGAGTAACATCTCATCAAAGATTGCTACCTTTTTGCACTTTGGACTCTTCAGGGATATTGTCGGTACAATGTAGCTCGGACTGTTTTGACATGTTTGGGTTAAAAACAAGACCCTGTCTAGTGTAAATGTACCCATCCGGATGCATTGGAATAGTCATTTTAGTCGTATCAGGAGCAGGATGAAAGTTACACCCCTTTGCAACTTTACACTACCTCCTTTTGATGATTTTTGGGGCAGCAGAAAACCTTTCACCATGGGCAAATGCCTTAGAGATATAAAAAACTGAGAGTGGTTATTGTAGAGGCACTCTATGTGATCATGTTGCCTTAGATGGAATGTTTCTAAGTGACACGGTTTTTGAGTAACATCTCATCAAAGATTGCTGCCTTTCTTCAGGGATATCGTTGGTACAATGTAGCTCAGACTGTTTAGACATGTTTGGGCCAAAAAAAGGACAATACTTAGCATAAATGTACCCATCTAGATGCATTGGGATAGTTAGTTTGGTCACATTAGGAGCAGGACGAAAGTTACACCCCTTTGCAACTTTACACTGCCTCCTTCTGACAATTTTTGGGGTAGCAGAAAACCTTTCACCACGGGCAAATACCTTAGAGATATAAAAAATTGAGAGAGGTTATTGTAGAGGCACTCTACATGATTGCATTTCCTTAGACATAATGTTTCTAAGTGACATAGTTTTTGAGTAACATCTCATCAAAGATTGCTGCCTTTTTGCACTTTGGACTCTTCAGGGATATCGTCGGTACAATGTAGCTCGGATTGTTTCAACATGTTTGGGTGAAAAATAGGACCATGCCTAGCCTAAACATACCCATCCAGATGCATTGGAACTGTTAGTTTGGTTGTATCAAGAGCAGGACACCAAAAATGCAAAAGTTGCTTTGTACAACTTGACAACATTAACATTTTTTTGCAATAGGACTCAAAGACTCAAACTGACCCCAAATGACTCAAAGTGACTTAAAAACAAATGAAATGGTCTTAGAAGACCTTATTACATACAATTGACTCAATCAAAACAAAATTTCATTTTTTGACCCCTCTAGTTAGAAACCAAGACACCTAGAGACACCTATATTTTATACATTACCTAGATTTTATACATTATTCTCAGGATCAACTTCATCCATCACTTAGGTCTAACCCCATGAAGCATAACATGATGATGTAAAAATGTGTATATGTGTAAAAATGCAATAAGAAATAAAAAAGACAAACCTTATAAATTAATGTGCATACTTACAACTCAATGTAACATGACTTTACAAAATCAATGTGAATACTTACAAATTAATCCCATCTAGGTCTGCTCTACTCTTTATTGTGTCAAGTATTGCTTCATGGTCAGACTCACGCACCTTCCACAAGATTTTGTTCAAAGGTCTACCCTGATACTATATCAAATGAACATTGGATGCCACGACAAGGTTTGAGTAATGAATACTCTTTCGATGCATGTCAAAGTCCTGAAACAACCAAACATTAACACTCTTATGTGGGTACCTTATAAGCCATGTTCCAGTAATAACCACTGAGTCTGTAGGGTATTTGATGTTTTCTCCATCTGTAACTAGGGCCTCCAATTTCTTTTTGGCCTCAACACAACGACATAAGTAATAATCTATTCCCTCTTCATTATCTTCATCTGCAATAACTGCATATACGTGCCCTACATTGATATATGTAGAAAATTAGATGAAATTAGTCAATATTACAAAAACACGACAAAGTAAGATGACATTAGGAATTTCAAAAACTATGCAAATAGATATATTACCTAGTTGAACTAGATTTGATATGTGGTCAAAGTCAACTGATGATTCCATCTGTGTTAGTTCCGGTGCCGTCAGGGGTCGATACATGTCAAGTGGGCTAAGATAACTTAACTGCCATTCATCAACCCACTCCTTTGACTCGCACTCATCCCAGGCTTGAATTGTATAGGAAGAACAAAAGCATGAGATCTTTTGCATATGGATACTCCATGAACCTGCAATTGAGCTTCTGAAAGAGTGCATCTCATTTGATCCTGTCAGTGTACAACAGTCCTCATATGGTGCAATGTTAATATCATCTATCAACCAAAAAAATCTACGAAATGAAGACTTACATTCAGTACCTGGACCCATGGAAGCATTACACCACTCAACAATTGATTTTGCATCTATCAACTTTGCATTGTCTTTATACTTTAACTCTTCTCATGCTATGGCTCTTTTGATACATGCTCCTACACCATCATGCTCCCCCTTTCCATGCCCGGCCTCACAAAAGTTCCACATATGTTGAATACCTATAAAATTATACCTCCTACTCAGCCAATAGAAATTCTGCGAGTTCTTGAATTATGATGCACAGTTATCCAACCATATGATATGCTGACTGAATGATATGCCCCTTCTAGCCAAATCATTATAGAACACCTGAAAGCAACCTTGTACAAACTCTGTAGAATGCATACGATCAACACTAATATAGAAATTATACTCCCTTATGATCTTTCTGTCATCATCTGTACTATCATTCACATGAATGAATGCGATGTGCACAAATATAGAAACCTATGTGGAGTTGTAATATTGTAATTGCACCTCACACAGTGGTTGTAGACTATAGTTCTCTACAAAGTTGACGACTGAAATAATGCTACCAACCAGAAATGTGTCCTTGCATAACTTGAATTGCAAGTCCAACCATCGAGCTCTATGGGCATGTCTTGCATACTCATACACTAAGTTGTCACGAAATATAGGCATAAACTGATACACTAGAATCTTTTCAATAACCAATTCACACCTTTTTGCTTCTTTACCATCTTTTGTATTGTATGCCACTATTTTATACTTGCCAAACTCTACTAGTTCATTTCCAATCACATGTGTTCTTTCCATATGTTCACATATTGGCAAATGTTGCAAGCCACTACAACGATGATATGTGCCATCCAAGAATAATTTCTTGTAGAATATTTGACCTTCCTCTCTTTCACATAAAATTCTTGATATGAAGTCTCTTCAAGATGTTGGTGGGGCACGTATGGCACAACCCTGCAAAACATTATTAGTATGCATATCTAAACATATAGACCTATAAACATCAAAATGGTTAGAAAATTCAATATGTAATCTACAACAACAAGTAGTGCGTGTGTGATGTATCTTGACATAGAAAGGTTTTAGCATTTCAAAGTATCTTTGACAAATTTTAATTTGAGGATACTTCTCTAGAAATTTACCATAAAACTATGTTTGAGTCTCATCCAAAAAATGCTTTGGATGTGGCTCACGGTTCTGACTACCGATTCTCCTTCTTACCACATCCCTCTGATTCAGAGATACCCTTGTGTAATTCTTCCAAAAGTCTTCAATTAGTGATCTCAATGCTTCAACAATTGGTTTATCTTTTCATGGTAGTCTCCCTGAGAATGCCCATAATTCATTGGCATTAGTGTCCTCAATTCTTTGGCGTCTTCCAACGGCTCTTGATAAAGTTTTCCTATTAATTCTCAATTCTTGACTCATCTTTCTAATGAGATGAGCTTTCCTCATTTGACTACTTACTATAGTCGATGTAATCACACGCCGTGTTGCATTACTATCTTTTGTACGTGAGGTGTTACCCACACTCTCATACGCACTCATTAGATTCTTGACAATAGATTTTTTACTTGAAGCCTCTAATGTTCTCAACCCAAGAATCTTCATGATGGACCTATACTTTATACTTTGCATCATTTCAATGAATAGTTGACATCTTGCAGTCTCATTTAACTTTTCAAAGAACAATCTCCAAATCTTATGAGCATATCTTCTACAAGTGCATTTTGGAATCTTACCTTCCATTGGCTACAAAATATTCTCATCAATATGAATCAAATACTTTGGATTTCTATGCAAAATTCTAGGTGGTGTTAAGTTAGGTAAATTCATCTCAACATTACGAATTTCATCAATATTTAAATGAGATGGGCTAGATGGCATACCTTCAATCAAAGATGGAATAGATGACATACCTTGAGGTTGAGGTGGGAATGATGGCATACCTCCTTCATCACATGTGAGTGATGATGTACTCTCAACTTGAGATGTGGTAGATGGTGTCCCTACATGTTGACTTGCGGTAGAGGACGTGTCTCCAACTATGGTATTCAAATCTCTCGTAGCACAAAGTTTTTGCATTCGTTCTCTTTGTGCCGCCAATACCATATTTCTTTGTGATGGTTGTGGTTCCTCTTCAATTGGCATGTCTTCATTTATCATGTCCAATTTCCTCTTCTCATGAAGTTCCCTCATAGCCATTGCTTTCTTTGCATTCTTAGCTTCTATCTCTTCTTGTGTTGGTTTAATTCTTGATCGTTTCCTCGGCATGACGGAGAATTTGTCTGCAGTATGATAAAGAGACCATTATTAGTTCCTAAGAAATGAATCCATACAAATAACTAAATATATGTCATTCAACCCTTCATAGTAAATGTACATACAATCATCATGTAAAAGAGTAAATGTCACTCAACCAAAATAGGTACAAAGCATACAAAGCAAATTATTGCAGCCATGAAAAGAGTACATGGGACTTCATGCTTGAAAAGGTTGAGCCAGACCCAATTTGACATGTTTTTTGTTTCTAGGGCTACTAGGATTTGGAATTGAGAAGGTGTCTTTTTGGTACTAGGGATACTAGGATTTGGGTGGCTTGTGAAGGAATAGACAATAATTGTTGTGTCATGTGCATGTACAAATCATCATGAATAGGTGCATAAGGAATGTTCTAGCCCAAGATATGTGCATACAAATCATCATGTCATGTGCATACTTGTATGATCTTGGCACCTATTCATTTGTATTTTAACTTGTTAATATGACAAGATAATAGTGGGATTGTATTTTTTTTATGTTGTAAGGATTTATTTTTGTATAGTTTGACATCATGGTATGTTAAGGTCTGTTTATTACACATAATTATTAAAGAGCCCAAGTGTAGAAAATATACATGGCATCATGTGAGATTGTAGACTGCTTTCTTGATTGGGAATGTGTCTATTTTAAACATGTATGATAAAGCATGATAAAGTAATTCAAATAGAATTAAGGAAAATGTAAAGAACATGCATGTTAAATATTCAGCCCTAAATCCTCAACCCTCAATTGTTAAATCTTCAACCCTAAACCCTATCCCTAATCCCTCTACCCTCAACACTCTACTTTAACCCTAATCTGTTGACCATCAACCCTATCCCTCAACCCTAAACCCTCAACCCTTAACTCTCAACATTAAACCCTAATTTGTCAACCCTAAAACCTAATCTGTCAACCCTAAACCCTAATCCCTCAACCCTCAACCCTATTCCTAAACCCTCAACCCTCAACACTATACCTTAAACCCTAATCCCTCAACCCTAAACCCTAATCCCTCAACCCTCAACCCTAAACCCAACAAAACTGCTTTGCCTTATGTTAGGTTGTTAAACCCATCATTTTTGACACTCTTCTCTTAATGATATTTAAGTTACAAGAATATGTCAGGAAAATGGCTATGAACTTTTTTAATGTTAGTAATGTTATATGGCATGTTTTTCTAGCCCATCTGGAGTTCATTATGCCAATAGGTATACACACTATGAGAAAAGCTTTGTGTATGGTACATCCATAGTGAGTAATTAATAGTTGAAATCAAAATGATGATCATTATGAGAAAAGCTTTGCATTGGGGTACATCTATGTTTCTTTCTGTCGACCCCACACTTAAGGGAGGTATATTGTTATGAAATAGGCAAATAATCTCCCATTGTTAACTGGCTCTATCCACAAGAACTACTAAACTTTTTTCTCATGGTAATTGTAGAGGACATTCACCTATTTTTGGCAACTCCTACATTCCCAAACCATTACAAAAACTAAGTTATTTTAACCCAATAAATAGCTGATTGCATTGATTTAATACTCTACTATATTAAAGCTTATAATTCACACAAATGTATATGTTCATATTATAGAAGACTACATTATATTAGACTATTAGAGATCCCTCAGAAAAATGTAATAACAAAACTACTTTGCCTTATGTTAGCTTACAATTATACCCATTCTTTTTGACACTCTTCTCTTAATAAAGTAAGAGTAATAAGAATAGAAGGCAGAGAACTTGATCTTACTAGTATGTATGGTCGGTTTACATTCCGTGACTTCATTTTCATTGAATAAAAAGGTAAATATTTGATTTGAAAGGTGGGGCAGAGTTCACTGTCATGTGCTTTTCTAGATGATAGGGTCCATAATGTCCAGGGTTCTTCAAAGAAAGGCTTGTAACATAATTAAGTTTTTGTTATACCAATCCTCTAGGTAAAGCTACAATTCAAATGCCTTCTTTGAAAGTTGAAATAAATTAAATTAGACTCACAATTTTGATTTTCTTCCATTGCTTCAACAACATCATTGTTTTCTTCATCAGAAACCAATTCAAGATCAACAACTTCCTGCCCATTGGTTGACTTGAATTGCATCCTCTATTAGAAGAAGGGCATTTTTTATCTGTATCAATGTTGGTATTCATAAGCTGAAGAGCATTGATATTTTTCACACACCCTATTCTTTGAAATATTTTAACCTTAAAATATGACTTGGATATGTACTTGAACATAACAAAATATCCAATCTCTAGCCCATGATGATTCACAAAATTTTCCCAACTAACAAGGTGTCATTGTACCTCATCATTTAATCATATTTCAGATGTCAAGAATCCAGGGGCTGTGTCCTCGGCTGTCTGCAATCAGGGATTCTACAATTACCAGTTTTCCTAGCTAATCTTAATGACTTCTACTGATTTGAAGAGATTAATCTATCTACTTACTGAATGAATTTAAGGAATGCTGAAAACAGACTTAAACGTGAAGTTACTTAAAGCAATTTAAAAACAGTAACATGCATCTATCTATCAAAATTAGTAAATACTTTTCACAGCAAAATCTGAAGTAATAAAACAGTGCTACTAGCCTTCTGCCTTGGTGGTGAGAGTGGGCCCTTGCTCCACACCCTTGGGGCTAAAGGCTACAGTAGGGAATTAGCACAAAAGAAGATCACAACTAAATTCAACCTAATTCCATTCGCTTTGCATTCATGAAAAATATTGATATCACAGAATTGAGATTACTGAGAATTAGAATAAATCAATCATTGTATATTTCTTCTACTATTTCTATAAGTATATATGAAAATGAGTGATGACATATCACTTATCTTATCTACCAGTTCTTCTATGAGATGACATCCATCTCTTTATTACACTAGCTATCTAACTATGGAAAATAATCATGCAATAAAAGTAGACTAAGTGGAACAGAAGTCCACTCAGAATTCTAAGTTTGAGTCCTAATACATTTGGGCGGCGAGGCCCTAAAAATATGGATATTGAATCAGTTCTATCCATAACTCATGCAAAAACTTTAAAAAGATAAAAACTCCAACAGTTTAACTAAAGATGACCCTTCACCACTCAGTTGATGATTTGAGTGAAATGAGGGGTATTATGATTACTGCTGAGAGTGTCTGATTGTCATCTTATGCTGGAAATATGCCCTACTCTTAGGAGGCACCGGAGATATTTGTCCCTGTCTGCAACTCCAGAGATATGTCTGTAGCTCCGGAGATACCATTGTGGCCTTCTTTGTTCAGCTCCGGAGAGGCTTTCTCTTTCCTTCAAACTTCTGGTGTCATGGTATTCTAGTATTGTCTCTGGAGATTATTGAAGACTATCTCCAGAGATGCACAAAATTGTTGTTCCTGGCATCTACACCTGTCGATTCAAAAAGAGAGAAGTTTCTACATTTTTCATCAATCCCATGCACATTAGTCACTCAATCAGAAATTATGATCTTAAGTAATCTATCTCAATTAATCATTAACCAGAATGATCTTGCTAGCCTATTTGGGTGCAAACATTAGGAAAGATGGAATCAGGAAGGAGAAAAAGAGAGATAAAAAGATGTATTTCATGGGTGCAACTTGGCACTCATCATCCCCCCATACCTACGGTTTGGTAGGTCCTCTTGCTTCTCACAATTTGGATTTATTCTGGTGAAGTAGCTTGTCAGTCAAGCTATAATCCTGTGCATAGGTGGTCCAAGTTGTGCGGTTGGTATTACCATTGCCTTTGTATTCATCAACCTGCTTCAACCAGTCCTACAATTTCTCATCTTCTATTTGCTCAACCCAGACAAGAAGTGGCTTAATTATGAGTGGGGGCCTGAACCATCCACCTATCCATTCCTGCTTATGGTTATCCATCAGTTTGGATATTAACTTTGCTTTTCTCATGAATAATCTTAAGTTTGTAGGGGTGACCACCTCTCTCATTTTCTGCTCCGAGGTCAAAATATTCCATCTTTTCTTTACTATGGCAAGTACTGGGTTCACTAAATTGATCATGACAAGACCAAAATTGATGGAGCACTCTTGCAAACTTTTTAGGTATAATGGCAAAATTTTGTTCTTACCCTTAGGGTGATAGATATAGGACCTGCATTGGATCTTAAAAGCATTGGGATTGTGACATTCCTTCCTGATGAAGAGATCTATTTCCATATCTTTCTTGAGATGATCTTCTATTCATTCATTCCAGATCAGATGATTCCTCATTAGGGACATAAATGCTTTAAGCTGGCATTCCCCCACAAAATGATTAAGAATGAAAGTTATATCATTAACATAGAAACCATGCAGGTATAATTCACATAGGAAATTCTTGTCCTCATCATTACTCCTTGTATATGCTGTCATGAATCCTTCTGCTGTCTCTGTGCTGCTTCTTTCTCTTTTTCTTCCAACAGTTTGACTGCCTCAATTCTCTGGGCCTCCAATTCTGCTTCTTTCTCAATTTTCTGGGCCTCTAATTTTATTTCTTTCTCCTGGATGATCTTGTTTTTGCTTTGGAGCTCTGTCTGTAGATTTTCAATGACTTGTTTTTGCTCTATTTCTACCTCTATTCTGACCTTTTTGAGGTCAATAATAATCAGATTCTTTTCCCAGAGTAGTCTCTTTAGGTTTTCAATTTCTTCTGACAATTGTTGTTCTTTTGAAATTTCAACATCCTCTTGATCAGAGGGATTAGAGAAGGTTTATGTTTCTTCTTCTGCTTCTATTGCTATTTTCTGATCATCAGGGTTTTCCATGGCCATCTGCCCTACACTGTTAATTGTACCCATTTGCCATGTTTCATCTTCTTCTGTTGGCACCGATGAAGGCCCAGCCTTATCTTCATATGTTCTAAAACCCAGGAGTACCTTAGCTATGAGAGCAGTATCTTTCTTAGCCTGTGAGAGCTATCTTTTCCTTTTTCTTCTTCATAGCAGAGGTGGGGCAGGTGCCTCTGGAGTAGGTCTCTCATCCTCAGAATCTAAGGAAATAGTAAGAGTTTGTCTATGTTTTGTCTCCGGAGCACATGATGGTTCTGAAATTGGGCTTGACCCCAAATGAACAGATGGTGCTGGGGAAACTTCTCTTTGTTTTCTCTTCCTGACTAGAGGGATCTCATCTGAATCATGAGATGGTTCTTTAGCCTAGAATCTCTCTGCTCTTTGTCCTGACCTCTCCTCTGTTAATTCCTTAGGGAAAGATTCCTCAGTTAGATTCATCTTTCTCCTAACTGATCGAGTCATATATAGGGTTTGTTTAGCAGTAGACTCTGTAATTTCTTTGCCTTTCTTCTTTTTATCAAGAACAGGGGCTGCAAATGAAGTTGCCTCTTGTGAGGACTTCTTTCCTCTTTGAATAGCTATGGAGGAGGCTGAAGGCTCAGTTTCTTCTTCTTGGTGAGTAGGAGAACTCTCACCTCCTGGCTGTGCCATCTCTAGTTCTCTATTCTAGGGATTCTACTCAAGAAAGTTTTGCCATAATTCTTCCCCATTGGCCTGAGACAGGAAGTGGTGTTTAACTACTAGAAAAATGAGGCCATGATGTTTCATGGGACCCTTATTTTTCTGATATCTTTCTGCAGTTGCCCTGATGGCAGAATATAGAAAATTTGGAATATTTATGCTAAATTCAGGGTGTCCATTCCCATGTCTTATAAAAATCAGCATTTTCATGATTGGTCCTAAAACTAGAGAGAATTGACCATCACAAGTAAAATATTTCATCAGCCAGGTGGTAATAGATTGCCAAGGGTTTGGAAGTGTGGACCTAAGAATTCCTTTTACTTCATTTTTATTTGAATGCAGTTGTATTGCAGGTTCACCTTGAACAGAGAAATTCTTAATTGAATCAGTGTATAAGGTTTTCAGGTGATAAAACCTCTCACCTTGTTTAGGCAGCCCAGAAATGTGACTGATAGTGCTTGAGGAGAAATTGATTCAAACTCCTCTGAGAGCTGTCAAATTGTCCCTTAGATTTCTGAGGAATTCATCCATGACATCTTCCTAAAACCCTTCAATTTTTTCTAGAAAGTCCAGCCATACTGTAGTTCTTAGAATGTTTGCTACAGCTTCATCTTGCAGAAGACCCGCAACACTCTCTGGTTCAGAATTCTTCTTTACCCCCATTGCTAAATTGGTTCCACCTTCTGTGCTTAATTCCTCACTCTCCTCTCTGCAGTTTGTCCTTTCCTCTTAACTCCATAGGCTCCAGAGGATTGTTCAATTTGCTCTATTCTTCAGGGTATTTTGGAGGTTCGAATGAGGATTAGGATGTCTCAGTTTTGGCTCAGGGAAGATTTGTAAATTAGATAGAGTACCTAGGAAGTCATAAATGCAATAGACTGATAGGACACTCTGGAGGCAAGGTGGCAGTACAGCACAGATGGCAACATGCATGAATTTGGAAAAGGAAATGATGGCAAGAGGATGTGTCATAGTGGCGACACCCAAAATAGAAAGACAAGACAATTGCTATTAATGCTTAATTAAAGATAGAATTACCTGGATCATTTTTAATGATGAGGAGTGATGTACATGGTAGAGATACTACATCATTTTATGAGACTGCATGTGTTGTGGCAAATGAGTAGCCTTTGGTGGCTTAAGATGATGCCCACTACTCCATTGGTACGCGCCTGCAATTATTGCACTGAGTGGTTCGAGAATCCACGTTCTTTGGGTGACATCAGCATCATCTTTGTGAATACCCCTGCAAATGAAATATGTACTAATTTTATTTTATTCCTGTGATAAAGTAGAGGATGAGTCATGATGACCTCATCATGTGATGTGTCCACTTTATTGACTGGAGAGGTGGGTCCCCTCCCCTATTATTGAAATTGACTTCTTTATTGATAAAGCACTGGAGGTACTCCTAGTTTGGGAAGCACCGGAGGTGCTCCTAATTTGGGAAGCACCAGAGGTGCATTTGACTGACTCTTGTCACCTAATCACCTCTGTAGCTTGATTGTTTTCAACTGTCCTGAAGAAGGGAACCACCATTTGCTAGTTTTCAACTCCCTTGGTCGAGAAAGATAGCCATTTACTGGTTTTCCATCTTTCTCTATTTTTTTTTCTTTTCTTTTTTTTAGAAGGCCGCCATTTACTGGTTTTCAACCTTCCTTTTTTTTTCTCTTTTTTTTTAGAAGGCTGCCATTTACTAGTTTTCAACCTTCCCTTTTTTTTTTAGAATCAGTCCAACATTGTAATAGAGGAGGTATCCCCTGTATCAAAACACAAATCATTAAGAAACTCCTCTTTAGTAGATGGTCTTTTATAGAGTCTGATTCGGTGACCATTTACTAAGAATGTGTCTGTGCTTCCATCAATAGGTTCCAATAATACTGTTCCATTTTTAAAAACTTCCCTTATTTGATAAGGACCCATCCAATGAGTTTGTAATTTCCCCTTGAACCCAATCACCTTGTTGAAATGTCCTCCTCTTGATGTGTTGGTCATGTCATTGCTTCCTCTGATACTGAACCAGTTTTGTTTGCTGAATGGCCTCTGTCCGAATTTCATCCAACTCATTGAGCTGAAGAATTATGTTCTGTTGAGCTATAGACAATGGTAGACCAATAGCCAATACAATTTTAAGTGTCTGGAGTTCAAATTCTATATACAAAATAGACTTTTTCCCATAAACCAATTCATATGGTGAGAACTTTGTTGTCGACTTCCAAGTGGTATTGTAAGCCCAAACTACTTCAGGTAATTTGTTAGCCCAATCTTTTCTATTTATTGCTACTGTCCTTGTCAGAATATTTTCAAGTTCCCTATTAGTTACTTCTACTTGTCCATTTGCTTGAGGATGGTAAGGTGAAGATTTTATGTGCTTGACTTGATATAAATCTGTGAATGCTTTGATTACTTGTGAAGTAAACTAAGGTCCTCTGTCTGAAACTATTGATCTTGGGGTTCCAAACCTTAAGAAAATCTTATTATAAAGGAAATCAGCAACTTTTTCTTCTCTTGCAAATTGTAATGCTTGAACCTCAGCCCACTTAGTAACATAGTTTGTGCATACTAGAATGTACTCCTTGCCTGATGATGGTGGAGAAATTGGTTCCATCATGACTTGAGGATGCAGTAGCATCTCTTGGGTAAAGGTTGGTTGTCCCATCCTTTGGCACTGGTCATAGTGCTGCACATACTTCTTTGTATCTTTATGAAGAGAGGGCCAGTAGTAACCAGCTCTGAGGATCTTGTGGACTGTCCGGTGGAAGGAGTAATGGCGACCAGATAGTTCATCATGACATGCTCTCAACACATTAAAAATCTCATCATTTTTTAAACACCTACGTAGAATGAAATCAAGACCACATTTAAATAGTAAACCATTCAACCATTTGTAAGATAAACTTTCTTTAACCAAACATTTTTTTTGTTTTGAGGTAAAATGGGATGGATACAACCCTGTGGCTAAAAGATTAGCTATGTCAGCAAACCAAGGTATAGTAGAGGAGATAGCAAAAAGATGTTCATCTGGGAACTTGTCCTCCACTAATTGGTTTTCTCCTCCTGTATGCAATCTTGACAAAAGATCAGCAACCAAATTAAACTTACCTAGATTATCAACTATGGTAATATCAAATTCCTACAATAGCAATAATCACCTGATGATCCTTGCCCCAGTACTGGTTTATTCATTAGGTACTTGATGGCTGCATGATTAGTGTGTACAAATATCTTATATCCAGTGATATAATGGCTGAATTTGTTTATAGCATAGATGGCTGCCAAGAATTCTTTTTCAGTTGTGGTGTAATTTCTTTTTGTAGAGGTAAGGTTTTTGTTGATGTAATAAATGGCGTGCATACTTTCTCCTTCCTCCTTTTGTCCTAAAACTATCCCAATGGACTCATTTGAAGCATCAATCTATATGTGAAATGGCAAAGTCCAATTAGGTCCTCTCAAAATTGGTGTGACAGTAAGCTTCTCCTTCAATGTTTTAAATGCTGATTGACATTCTTCTGTCCATAGAAATTATGTGTCTTTGTTAAGCAGGGTAAACAGGGGGGCAGCTATTCTGCTGAAATTTTCTATGAATCTCCTATAGTAGCCTGCATGACCTAGAAAACTTCTAACATTTGTCTGATTTTTGGGTGAAGGCAACTGTGTGATTACTTCTATCTTGTTTTGATCCACTTTGATCCCCTTTTTTGAAATGTGGTGTCCCAAAACAATTCCTTTCTCCACCATCATAAAGCACTTTTCATGGCTAAGGGATAATTGATTTTTCTCACAGCATTTCAGTACTTTCTCAAGGTTTGTGAGAGCTTCTTCAAAATTATCCCCATACACAGTAAAGTCATCCATATAGACCTCCATGCATTCATTAGCTAGTTCAACAAAAATAGCTAAAACAAGTCTCTGAAATGTAGTTGGGGCATTGCATAGTCCAAAGGGAAGAACTTTGTAAGAAAAAGTTCCCCAAGAGCATGTGAAGGTGGTTTTGTCTTGGTCTTCAGGTGCTACTTGAATTTGATTATACCCACTGAATCCATCTAGAAAAGAAAAATACTTTCTCCAAGCAAGGTTGTCTAGTACTTGGTCAATGAATGGTAAGGGAAAGTAGTCTTTTTTTGTGGCCTTGTTTAGTTCTCTATAATCAATACACACCCTCCATTTCCCATTCTTCTTAGGCACTATGACAAGGGGTGAGACTCATTGACTATCTGAGATTGGATATATAAACCCTGATTGAAGTATTTTTTCTATTTCAGTTTTGACAATGTCCTTTAAAGCAGGATTCAATCTTCTCTGGGGCTATCTGACAGGTTTAATATCCTCAGTGTATATATGATGGGTACAGATCTTAGGAGGCATGCCTTTCATATCTTGGTATTCCCAAGCAAAAGATGTTGAATGGGAAATCAGAAGTTGGATAAGTTTTTCTTTCTGATTTGTTGTTAACTGAGTATTGATATTAAGTGTTTTCCCTAGTAAAATCATGACCTATTTTGTGATTTGATCCATAGATGTAGTTAATCCTTACATTGGAGTCATGGTATTGAGAGGACAAGAATGTGGAAGCAACATGTGGAAAGTGGCTAAGTCTCTATAAAAGGTTTCCCCACAAGGAATGATGTTGGCGAGGGTACAATGAGAAGAAGTAAGAAGTTCTCTCTTAGAATCTTGGGTGAGTTCCATCACATCCTTATTGATTAGGATGTGAGTGATGTCTTCTATTGTATCATAGTATATTTCTTCTTCTAACTCTCCCAGATGTTCGTTGATGGTTACCATAGCTACTAAGGCACTGTTGTCATTGTTTTCTAGTTCATCCACCCATACTCTTCCTATATAATGTATTAATTGTTTAGCTGGAGGATACAAAGATATTTTCTTCAAATCTATCCCATTAGAAATGACCATATCTCCAGTTCGATAATCAATAGATACTGCTGCTATAGCTAGCCATGGTCTTCCTAAAATCACCGAATAAGCATTTCTCTGGTTTCTAGGTTCTAATATCAGGAAGTCCACTAGAAATTCCCATGAATCTATCACAACTGGTACATTAGTGATTACTCCTTTTGGAATAGCTACTGACTAGTCAGCAAGTTGAAGAATTGTAGTTGTGGATTGGATACCTAATAGAGCTAATTTGTTCATTGTGTGAACTATCATCACATTAATTGCTACTCCCAGATCAACTAGAATATTTGAAATGTCTACCCCTGAGATGAAAATAGTTATGACAGGATTTCTAGGGTCTCCATATTTTGGGAGGAGAATTTCTCCCATCAATAGATCTACTACGTTTCCTTCCACCTATATTGTGGAAGGGAAGTTTTTCTTCCTACCCTACATTTTGATACAATACTATTTAATGAACTGATTTAGTTCTAGTACATCTCTGATTGCTTGGAGAAGAGGAATTTCAATGTTTAGTTGCTTGATTTCTTGTAAAAGTTTCGATTCTAGGTTGGTTTGGACTTGTTTTTGTAAGATTTTTTTTGGGGAACATATTGTTTAAGCTGTTCTAGGTATGGTGCTAGTTTGTCCATCTCCGAAGCATCTCCAGAGCTCTTGTCAGAATTGTGTTTAGGAATGTTCTCTGGAGTCAGTCTTTTAGGAGCAACTCTGGAGTTGTCCAAGGATGATTCTTCTAGCACTTTTTCATTAGTAATCTCCTCTGGGAGTTGAGTGGATGAATTTTTAGGTTCCTCATCATTGGTTACTTCAACTATAGTTGGAGGAGATGGTCTTGGGAATGCTTTCCCATAACGCAGCTGGAGATTATTTGAATATATAGAATTAATTCCAGCCAGATTTTCTTGCTCTGTCTTGTAAACAGCTGCTCCCTATTTATTCCGTGGGTTTGGTATAGGCTGAGCTGGTAAAGGTGGTTGGATAACTGGTTCTTTTTGTGATTGACCTTGTGTGTTGGAGGCCCAGTTAGTAAATCTTGTTGTTGAGGTTGGAAATGTCTAGGTTGTCCCTAGTATTACTGATTATATCCCTATTGAGAACCCCATTGAGGTTGCATGTTTTGTGATCCAAACTATGGTGGCCACTGTTGATTTCCCCAAGGCTGATTTTGCCAATTTTGGTTTTGCCAATGTTGACTTGGCCAATCCTGTTGTCCCCAAGGAGGATTATTTTGAGGCCCATGCCAAGTTGGATTCCACTGATTATTTCCCCAATTAGAAGGACCCCTGTAAGAAGGCTAGTTTGGATACTGATTATAAGGGAAATTCCCAGTTTGTTTTTGTCCCACATAGTTCAATTCCTCTTCTATTACAACATTCTTCTTACTCAATCTTTTCAAGGTTGGAAGTTGACTACATTGACTGGTAGGATGTTCCCTATCATAGATCTAACAAATCTCTAATTTATCCAAAGGGCATTCTATCAACAGATGTTTATTTCTACACCTAGGACAATAGATGGAGAGTGGTTCAGTTGTTCTATTTTGATCAGTTGTTCTAGTTTTTTGCTTGAATCCCATCCAATGTGGTATTTAATTGGACCAAAATGTTTATTTTTAGATTTGTAATCTCTTCCATTAACTGTCCTATTTCATTTTTCCCCTTAAAAGTTTTGGATGACCTCACTCCATTTTGGGTTCTAGAATAGTTCCTGCAGAGTTCTTCTATAGCAGGTATATCCATTTTGTTAATATTTCCTTTTCCCATTAGATCCAGTGCCTATTTTGATTCTTTATCCAATCCTTTTACAAATAGGGTTCTGGCCAAGGAGTGATCTACTAGGTTGCCATACCTTCTCAAGGTGAAATTAAACCTATCCACATAGTCCTCTAAGGTCTCTTCCTCCCCCTACCTAATTTTAAACAATTCTTCATTTTTATTACTAGATCTATAGTAATCTTGATACTTTCCCAAAAATTTTGTTTCCATCTGATCCCAAGAATGGATAGAATTCTGGGGTAAACCCATAAACCATCTCATCACAGAATATTTCAGGGTTGAAGGGAACGGTTTGAGTTTTTGGTTATCTGATCCATAATCATAAGTTTGGCAGACTACTTTGAATTCAAATAAAAACTGATCTGGATCCTCAGAAGAAAGTCCTCTAAAATTTGGCAAGTGTGCTAGTGAGATATTCTTCATAGGAGCATTGTCTCCAATAGCCAAAACAATAGGATATGAGAAGGTTCTTGGAGCCTGATTTTCCTCTTCTTCATGATTTTCATTATCCATGTTTAGTACTGGTTCATCTCCCTGAGGTTCTAGGAAATTAGGTCCTATCAAAGGATCTGCCTAAAAATTTTGTTGTAATTCCTGGATATAATTGGAAAGTGGAAGATTTGGAGGATCTAAGGGATTATTATTTTGAGGTGCAACTTCCAAAGTAGGTTCTAGGTTTCTCTCTTCAACAAGATCTAATGCCACCCCACTACTTTCCCCTATGGCTTGTTGTTGGGGTGTCTGCTTGATATATCTTCCTTTTAAATCTCTAGCTCTAACCATACAGATCTATCCTACAAATTGTTTTAACTAAGTTTCCCTAATTAACACAATACATCCCTGGAAATGGTGCCAAAAATGACAAGGTGTCATTGTACCTCATCATTTAATCATATTTCAGATGTCAAGAATCTAGGGGCTGTGTCCTCGACTGTCTGCAATCAGGGATTCTATAGTTACCAGTTTTCCTAGCTAATCTTAATGACTTCTACCGATTTGAAGAGATTAATCTATCTACTTACTGAATGAATTTAAGGAATGCTGAAAACATAATTAAATAGGAAGTTATTTAAAGCAATTTAAAAATAGTAACATGCATCTATCTATCAAAATCAGTAAATACTTTTCATAGCAAAATCTAAAGTAATAAAACAGTGCTACTAGCCTTCTGCCTTGGTGGTGAGAGTGGACCCTTGCTCCACACCCTTGGGGCTAAAGGCTACAGTAGGGAATCAACACAAAAGATCACAACTAAATTCAACCCGATTCCATTCACTTTGCAATCATGAAAAATATTGACATCACAGAACTGAGATTACTAAGAATCAGAATAAATTAATCATTATATATTTCTTCTGTTGTTTCTATAAGTATATATGAAAATGAGTGATGACATATCACTTATCTTATCTACCAGTTCTTCTATGAGATGACATCCATCTCTTTATTACACTAGTTGTCTAACTATGGAAAATAATCATGTAATAAAAGTAGACTGAGTGGAATAGAAGTCCACTTAGAATTCTAAGTTTGAGTCTTATACATTTGGGCAGCGAGGCCCTGAAAATATGGATATTAAATCAGATCTATCCATAACTCATGCAAAAACTTTAAAAAGATAAAAACTCCAGCAGTTTAACTAAAGATGACCCTTCACCACTTAGGTGATGATTTGAGTGAAATGAGGGGTATTATGATTACTACTGAGAGTGCCTGATCGATAGCTTATGCTAGAAATATGCCCTGCTCTCAGGAGGCACCAGAGATATATGTCCTTGTCTGCAGCTCCAGAGATATGTCTGTAGCTCTGAAGATACCATTGTGGCCTTCTTTGTTCAGCTCTGGAGAGGCTTTCTCTTTCCTTCAAACTTCTGGTGTCATGGTATTCTGGTATTGTCTCTGAAGATCATTGAAGACTATCTCTGGAGATGCACAAAATTGTTGTTCCTAGCATCTACACCTATTGATTCAAAAAGAGAGAAGTTTCTACATTTTTCCATCAATCCCATGCACATTAGTCACTCAATTAGAAATTATGATCTTAAGTAATCTATCTCAATTAATCATTAACTAGAACGATCTTGCTAGCCTATTCAGGTGCAGACATTAGGAAAGATGGAATCAGGAAGGAGAAAAAGAGAGGTAAAAGGATGTATTTCATGGGTGCAACTTGGCACTCATCACGAACCCTGCCTAAATTTCAATTTATTTATGGTACCCCTTAATTGTACATCCCACTCCTGCCCACCTGGTCCTTGAAGGAGGCACACCCATTAAACCAACTCATTCAAGAAATTTTTGCCCATCAGTTGACTTGAACTACATACTCTGTTAGAAGAAGGGCATCTTTTATATGTATCAATGTTGGTATTCATAAGCTGAAGAGCATTGATATTTTTCACACACCCTATTCTTTGAAATATCTTAACCTTAAACTATGACTTGGATATGTACTTGAACACAACGAAATCTCCAATCTCCAGCCCATGATGATTAACAAAATTTTCCCAACCCTGCCTAAATTCCAGTTTATTTATGGTACCCCTTAATTGTACATCCCACTCCTGCCCACCTGGGCCTTGAAGAATGAGGCACGCCCATTAAACCAACTCATTCGACAACTTGTTGCCCATCGGTTGACTTGAACTGCATACTCTGTTAGAAGAAGGGCATCTTTTATCTATATCAATGTTGGTATTCATAAGCTGAAGAGCATTGATATTTTTCACACACCCTGTTCTTTGAAATATCTTAACCTTAAAATATGACTTGGATATGTACTTGATCACAACGAAATCTCCAATCTCTAGCCCATGATGATTCACAAAATTTTTCCAACCCTGCCTAAATTCCAGTTTATTTATATGGTACCCCTTAATTGTACATCCCACTCCTGCCCACCTGGGCCTTGAAGAAGGAGGCACACCCATTAAACCAACTCATTCGACAACTTGATGCCCATTGGTTGACTTGAACTGCATACTCTATTAGAAGAAGGGCATCTTTTATCTGTATCAATGTTGGTATTCATAAGTTGAAGAGCATTGACGTTTTTCACACACCCTGTTCTTTGAAATACCTTAACCTTAAAATATGACTTGGATATGTACTTGAACACAACGAAATCTCTAATCTCTAGCGCATGATGATTCACAAAATTTTCCCAACCGTACCTAAATTCTAGTTTATTTATATGGTACCCCTTAATTGTACATCCCACTCCTACCCACCTAGGCCTTGAAGGAGGCACACCCATTAAACCAACTCATTTGACAACTTGCTGCCCATTGGTTGACTTGAACTGCATACTCTGTTAGAAGAAGGGCATCTTTTATTTGTATCAATGTTGGTATTCATAAGCTAAAGATTATTGATATTTTTCACACACCATGTTCTTTGAAATATCTTAACCTTAAAATATGACTTGGATATGTACTTGAACACAATGAAATCTCCAATCTCCAGCCCATGATGATTCACAAAATTTTCCCAACCCTGACTAAATTCTAGTTTATTTATGGTACCCCTTAATTGTACATCGCACTCCTACCCACCTGGGCCTTGAAGAAGGAGGCACACCCATTAAACCAACTCATTCGACAACTTGATGCCCATCAGTTGACTTGAACTGTATACTCTGTTAGAAGAAGGGCATCTTTTATCTGTATCAATGCTGGTATTCATAAGCCGAAGAGCATTGATTTTTTTCACACACCCTATTCTTTGAAATATCTTAACCTTAAATTATGACTTGGATATGTACTTGAACACAACAAAATCTCTAATCTCCAGCCCATGATGATTCACAAAATTTTCCCAACCCTTCCTAAATTTTAGTTTATTTATGGCACCCCTTAATTGTACATCCCCAAACCCTAAACCCTAATCCCTTAACCCTAAACCCTAATCCCTAGTCCCTAAACCATAAACCCTAATCCCTAAACCCTAAACCCTAATCCCTTATCCCTAAACCATAAACCCTATCCCTAAATCCTCAACCCTCAACACTTAAACCTTAAATCCTAAACCCTATCCCTAAACCCTCAACCCTCAAAACTATACATTAAACCCTAATCCCTCAACCCTAAACCCTAAACCCTATCCCTAATCCCTCTACCCTCAACACTCTACCTTAACCCTAATCCCTTGAACCTCAACCCTAAATGCTATCCCTAAAGCCTCAACCCTAAACCCTAATCCCTCAAGGTCCTAAACTCTAATCCCTTATCCCTAAACTCTAAATCCTATTCCTAAACCCTCAACCCTCAACCTTAAACCTTAATCACTTAATCCTTATACACCCCTCTCCTCCCCTATCTGGCTCACCCCCATCTCTACCCTCCTCTACCCTCGACACTATACATACATACATATAGGCATACATACATACATACATACATACATGATTAATAACCTTGAACATAAAAAAATTCAAGGGGGACATAACGCGAACACATTATAACGTGCTCGTGTTATTGCAAACATGACAAACAGTGCACAAACTTTTGCGGAAAAGGAAAAATGCAAAGTAAAACATAACGCAAGCACATTATGTTTTGCTTTGGGAATCCCAAGCCTTGGGCTTGGGATTTTCTTTGGATTTCCAACCCAAAGGCTTGGAGTGCCTTCCCAATGTCCAAAGACGTGTTTCTCCATATTCTACAAGATTTCACATAATTTTGTTCGTGCTAACCCTCAAATTTGCACGTGTTTCAAGGTCAAACAAATCAAACACCTAGGTAATGTTAGGCTTTCTCTTAGCTATTTGACAATGTGATTTTTTTCACATTTTGACAATGTTAAGCCTTTCATCTTTAATTTATTTTATTTGTGTGTCCGTTTTTGGGCAAAAGCCACTATTTGGTCTTTTTTTCATTGTAAATTATCTATTCATTGAAATTTCAAAAAAATTACATATTTAGAAACTAGTCTCCATTCTACACATATTAAAAAAAGAAAAAAATGATTTTCAATTAGTTTTCAAATTTTATATGGGTAGCACGGCCAAAATTTTATTTTTTAGGATGTGTCCACTTTGAAAATTAGTAAAAAATCAAATATTCATCAAAAAATTATCAGAAAAATTGGGCATAAACTACATGCTGTTAGCTAATTTCCCACTAAAGAGATTTTTAAAATACCAAAAAAAAGACGACCTTTTGAGGGAGCCAAAAAACATGCTATGTTATGTTTTTTTTACAGAAACAACACCAATTTCCTTGGCTCCCTCTTTTGAACCCCTTAATCTATACCATTTTCAAAAAAAATTAGTAGTTTAGAAAGTAGACTCGGAGTACTAAGAACATTGTTTTGGTTGCATCTCCAAATTTTGAGTGTAACTATGCTCAATTTCTTATCCAAGGCCAGCATTTCCTGATTTCAAAAAAAAAGTGGCCACTTAAGACCCCTTTTTGGCCCCCCATCTTCTTGCACTTACCCTTATATATATTCATTGTAAATCTAGATCATTCATCATTAGATCATAGATTTGATAGTGTAGGTTATATGTTGGTTTTTCTTTCCCTAGAAGGCAACCCCTTTATGAGGATATTGCATTATGACTATGAATGAGTAGAGTAGAAAGTTGAGACTGGAAAAATAGGTGCTACTAGATTGAAGATTGAAGAGGAGATTGATAGTGTTGTATTATAAACTCTATTTAAGTCAATACAGATCAGTGGATCTCTTCTTGTGTGGAGGTTTTTCCCAAAAGAGTTTCTCCATGTAAACACTATGTTATGTTTTTGATCTTCTGTTCCAATATTTCTTTGTGTTGATTTCATACTATCTCCATTTTGGTTCTACACAGTTAAATATCTATATTACAGTTGTAATAAAATTTTCATTAATAGTTGTTTACCTTCATTTCTAACAATTATGAGATCAAAACCTCCAATTGAATTAATCATTTCATCAATTCTTTCTTTTGTCAAATTTTTCACATCTTTGACCTTTATCAATTTATCCTTTTTATTTGTTTTCTTCCCAACTTTTGAGGATAAGCTTATTTTATTTACAAATTTTTTCAGATATAACATAATTGAGTGGCATACCCAAATGATGCAAAGCAAATTATGCACCCCCATTTCTACAGAACAATGAAAGAATATTGATCCCCTTTAGATAGATAGGCTTCAAAATAGAAAGATGGTATACTATAATGAACAAATCAAAGCGATACATTTTTCCTCTTCCATTTTTACATCCTTGGAAGCCAATTGAATCACTACTAGATGAAAATAATTTAAATGTTTGTTTACAAAGTCTCCTTCATGTATCTGTAAAGAATAAAAATTTATTTTCAAAAATAACGTATTTATAAGACACTTAGTTTGATACAATGCAATAATTTTATCTCATAAAATATTAGCAATATTTTGAACTAAAACTATGGGTAGGAAAATTGGTGTAGTCACAACTAGGAGGGTCCACAGAATGAACAGTCCAGCCTGTGCAGTAAGAGTAAACACAATAGAAGCAACTCAAATATAAAATGTAAATACAAATTTAGATTCTCAATATATCATAGATTCAAATCACATACATTCCGGCAACATGCGGGCTACAAAACAAGGGCTCACATGTCTGATTCTCCAGTTACAATACATGCACAGGGTATGGCTTTGAAGCACCGTACAAAAGAAATCAACTATCTACCTCTCTAATCATCAACTACTTTCCTAAGCATCTATTGCATGTGTATATATCATATTTGGATCATAAGGTTCCTCTGTGCCGGCCAAATAGATTACAAGATCCAATGAAAGAGATGTAACATGTGTACACGAATAGGTTGGCCTTAAGCAACTTGTATTCCTCCGCAAGTGAATGAATTAAGGTGTGGATCTCAAGGAAGGTTGGCCATGTCCCAAACTATCTTGAATGATGTGTCATTTAGCTCTACAAGTCATGGAAGTCCTCCGCAAGTCTTCTCCTTTAGCTGGTTGTTTGAGACTGTCTGAATGCTTCGTTATGAGAAAACAATTGATCTTTTGATAGCAATATCTTTCTAGAAATTAATCCAAATGATCTAAATTTTGGATATGTTGTGCATGATGATGTCTAGATGCTAAGTCCTACTCCACAAGGTCTAAAATGAAACTATAGTAGAATGCAGACCAAAATACTAAGACTACTACTAACTGAACTAGCTATACTAAATTGGAAAATGAAAGAAAACAAAATGACTGCAAATATTTTTGGTTGATGCAAGATTACTCTTGAACCAGGGATACTCCTATATCAAACACCTAGGGTTGTTGAAAAAGTGAGTCCCTCACTTTGCTGGGGCTAAAGGAAAACCAAAACAGTCCACCTAAGCCTGAGTTATCCATGATGAATCTTCTTTCGGCCTACCTTTCCACTTTACCAAATATTCCTTGTATTGCATCCATATCTGATGTCCAAGATGCTCTCTATCTGCCCTAGTGCTTGTTGTGGTAACTGATTCTTCAAACTATCTTCAAAGTTGTCATTGATCTCTCCTTCATGATACTGATATAGGTCTGTAATGTTGAAAATAGGTGATATACCCAATGTTTCTGGTAGCTCCACTTCATATGCATTTCCTAAATCAAACTTTCTTAAATCCTACATGTTCCAAACTTCTTCATCTTCAACTTGTTATATGTCCCAATTGGAAATCTCTCTTTTCTCAGAAATACCATTACCTCATCTCCAACTAAAAATTCTTTGTGTCTTCTCTTCTCATCTGCTTGCTCCTCCTACTTACTATTCATCCCCTCCAAATGCTTCTTCACTTGATTATGTATTTGTAGACACCTAAAATTGGACTGCTCTGCAAACCAATTTTTCATTCCTCGCACTCATCTACTCCCCTAATCTGCATATCCCTTATGATCAATTAATTCACCCTAATTGAGTCATTTAACCTTACAACCCTATCCTATTAATTGAATGAATATTCCTAATATTCATTTAATTGATTTATTCATTTTCCCTAATCCATGTTAATTAGACTAATCATGCTTAAGTTAATTAAGATGACACTTAATTAACCTTGTCCCCCACTCATCCACTCACCTGAATATAATATTCAGATGTCTCCCACTCACTCCCACTCACTGAATATAATATTTAGATGTCTCCCACTCACTCCCAATCACTGAATATAATATTTAGATGTCTCCCACTCACCTCCACTCACATGAATTTAAAATTAATATGTCCCCCACTCATCTCCACTCTTCCCAAAATGGGAATTTTTAATTCACCCACTAGGAATAAAAGATTCACTTTTATTCCTAGCCCTTGATCTGATCAGATGAATCCTGACCCTCAATCCTCAGCTCCAAAATCCTATAAATAGGACCCCTCTCTAAGCCATTTAAGAGGCCACTTCATGCATCAAACCTCTGTCAAAATCAGTCCCCAAATCTCCTCATCCTACCAAATCTCTGTCAAAATCACCCTAGCCATTCTCAATCTCCATCTGAATCACCTTATCTCTCATCCACATTGTGTTGTGAACATTTGAGCAACCCACATTCTACACATTCCAACTCTAATAAAATGAAACATCTAAGGAGCTACATGGCACATCTCCTTCCTGCATGGATTCGTGAGGTCTCAATGAAGGTATAATCATGTTATTTATTCATTAGATTAGTCATCATCTTCATTTTTATCTCACCTATCACATTGGCATGCTCGGGCGTGCCAAATGTGATAAGTGAAATAAAAATGAAGATAAAAGCTAATCTAATGCAAAATAACATCATTATACCTTCATGAAGACCTCACAAATCCATGTGGGAAGGAGATGCACCCAAGAGTCTCCTCAGATTTTTCCCTTGATCAGAATGACTGATGTGGATTGTTCAATGCCTACAACACAATGTATATGAGTGATTTGGACTGAGATGGAGATGGAGATGAGGATAAGAGATAATTTTGGTAGAGGTTTGGTAGGATTAGGAGATTGGGGAGTGATTTTGACAGAGGTTTGATGCCTAAAATGGTCTTATGAAAATGGCTTGGGAGAGGCTCAATTTATAGAATTTTTGAGATGAGGATGGAGAGTCAGGATTCATTTTACAAGATCAAGGGCTAGGAATAAAAGTGAATCTTTTATTCCTTGTGGAGGAATTAAAAATTCCCATTTTGGGAAGAGTGGGGGATAGTGGGAGACATCCGATAAACCACTTTAGGTTTTGACCAGCTCTACTAGGAGTTTAATATGCCAATAATCCTGCTATGATTTGTACCCATAAGATCTGCATAAAATGACCTGCTGGACCTACCTTAACACCACCTGCACTTACACCTACACTTGCCCCTCTCTACTGAGGTCATTTGATCAGTTACAATCAAAAGATTTTATTCAGATTTGCCCCCACCAAGCGGGATTCCATGGGATCAATCCGGTAGGCCAGTTACAATCAAAAGATTTTATTCAAATTTGCCCCTCTCTAGTGATTCAGATTTGATAAGATTTTGATAGTACATAGGCAGCAGGGAAAAATGCCCTCCCACAAAATGCCTTCCCACAAAATGCCCTCCAACAATCTAAAATGCCCTCCAACAATCTAAAATGCCCTCCAACCAACCCTCCAACCTTTAAGGTCTGCCATAGAAGCCGTAGGGGCGAATCAAGAATCAACAGATTTTTTCTGCTTGCTCCCCTTCTTACTATTGTTGGGTCGGTGGGAGGATAGCCGTAGGCATGTTACGCCACTATATCCTCCCACCCGGGTTGGGTGGGAATTGTGGCTTAAATAGAAAGAGTTGTGTAGGTGCAAATGTAGGTGTTAAGGTAGGTCCACCAGGTCATTTTATGTAGATCTTATGGGTACAAATTGGAAATGTAAGTTTAATTAATGTCATTTTCTGTAAGTTGGGCTATTTTATGGTTGATTTTTTGCATTGGCTTTATTCTGCGATTAACTGGTTTTTTGCAGGTTTTAGGGTTGATTTTCTTTGAAAGTGGATTGGTCTCTGCATTAGCTGTATTCTGCGATTAACTGGTTTTTTGTAGGTTTTATGGTTGATTTTTTTTGTAGGTTTTAGGGTCAATTTTCTTTGAAAGTTTAAGGTCTTCCGCCGCCCATCCACCGCTTCAACCACCATAGCCACTGGCACACACCTCCCACCAGGTCGACACCGACCCAACAGCCGTTGCCACCACCTCCTGACCCCCAATCTCCCACTCTTTCGTAGCTAGCATCCAACCCCCACCGCCTGACCACCAATCGACACTCCTGTGGCCTCCACCCACACCCCCGTCCCTTGCAGTCGCCACCACTCCCGTCGACCATCGCTTCCCATAGCCACCGCAACCCTTATACCTCCTGGTTGACCCAACTCTCGCCTCCCCTGTCGCCACCATTGGGACCCCCTTTCCCCTGCCGCTGCACATCCCTTGCCTCCTCCCTGCCGACCACCAGTCCCCCATCTCCTACACAAAACCCTGCCACCGCCTATCAGCCCTCCTCCCGACTCCCACAGCATCTCCACCCTCACTGCGGACCACACCCCTCTCATGCCACACCATCTCCCTTCCCTTAGTCATCGCCTGAATGCTAATCCATCACAGCCCCCTTCACCTGCTGGCATCCCTAACCGCCGCCCCTTTGGGACATTCGACTCCTTAAGCCCCTGCGAACGGTGGTACTCAAGAACTAGGCTTTGAGCCCCTTCGGAATCCTTTTCAAATTTTTTTTGACTTGGATAGACCCTTGGTCACATGGGTGACCAGGGACTCTAACTCCCCTAAACTGCCAAACTCAAAACCCTAACTGCTAGCACTACAGACAAGCACATGTGACCACGTTTTTACCAAACAGTTAACTTCTATTGCAAACAGTCAGTTAGCCCTTTGTGCCTTCTACATGCCATAAGAGGGCTATTTTTTTCCTTTTCTCATAACTTGGCCATACGGAGGTGGATTTTTGCAAACTTGGACTCGTTGGAAAGATGATGAGGTGAACTTCACATTTGTGAGGTTTTGATCAGGTGATGGTACCTTTTTCTAATCTTTTTTCACAGTCAAAGTCCAACTTGCAATCAAACTTCAAATCGTCATATCTTTTCCATTTTTGATCAAATTTTCACAAATTTTTTTTTGAAATCACATAGAATCTCTTGAAGAATCCGTTTATGTAGTCTATTTTCCTATATCAATTAAAGGTAGCATCATAATTTTAATTAATGCCATTTTTCTGTAAGTCAAGTTGTTCTGCCCGCAGTGGCATTTTCACATACCTTCTTTAATCATCCGTTTGGAAGACACTAACATCTTTTTTGTAGGGATTTCTTAGCTTAAAGAACATTTATCTTTGGTGCACCTAAAATGAACCTTTCGTCTAAACAATCTACAATCAAATATTTCATTTTGTTGCATCTAAAAAGAATCCTTGTGTGCCTTACTACAATCAAACATTTGATTTTGGTGCAACTAAAATTAATCATTGCTTGCAACGAACAACTTTAGGCACATTTTCAATTTGGGCTTAAAACGAACATTAGATTGTGTTTGCCGTATCTTGTGCACTTGCACGTTTGTGTTATCCCATAGGGTAGAATCAAAGTATCCTCTCCCCTTGCCTTCACAAGGATCTTGGGTGAAGAGAACTAGTTCTATTCTATTTTTTAGGATGTGGGCCTGCCCTTGAGACACATCCATTCAGAGAACTCATTGGCAACCCCAAGCAGTACTTTCATCCGGTCTGCTATATGTAAATTGAGGATAAGGCAAAAGCCAAGTCTAATCGGTATGAGCGCTTACCATTTGGTGCTAGCTTGAAAGGAAGTAGTACCCTTGAGGTATATTAAACTCCTAGTAGAGCTAGTCAAAACCTTAAGTGGTTTATCAGATGCTCGTAAGGTGCCGATCCCCCAGATGTTCCCCCACTATGAACCTTTGTTTTAGTGGCCCAAATCCTTAAGGTTGTACATGCTTGATTGTCACATCTTTCATAAATCAAACCTTTAACCATTATATCTTCGTGCTTGATTGTTTGTCTACTTACCAAGAACAAATCAACTTCATCCAAACAATCCACATCATCATCAAATCCTAACCACACACTTGCCAAAAAGGACAAAAGATTTAACCACATGTGTGACATCATGTCAACCTTAGAGGACTTCCAAAAGCTCCTTCATATACTACACCAAATGCATGCAAGCCAATCCCCTCTAGAGCATCGAACCTTTCAAAGCATCCAAGAATTGATTCAAAAAGGTTGAACAAGTCAATCCTCACACATACAATACCTCTTGGCAGAAATCCAACACCTCATGGCCACTTGCAAAGTCCAACCACCCTCATATCCAACACCTATGCCATCATATCCCTCTACACATCAAACCAATTCTGCATCAACTTACCTCACTTCACATCAACCAAATTCATCCACAGGTCCTATCAACCCTTTCTCAAATTATCACAACCCCTATCTATATCAATCCATCTCACAAAAATCACTATCCTATGCAACCCCTCCATCATCATCGCATCAACACATTTACCAACATCAACAACCAACCATATCACAACAAGACGTCCCAACACCATCCCAACCTCAACCAATTCCACAACAACCTCACATATCATCATCTTCAACATCATATCAATGTCCATCATCCTCCTATCAACCCTCAACATCATATCAACTTCCATCATATCAACCTCCATCAACCTCATATCAACTTCCATCATATCAACCTCCATCATCCTCATATCAACCCTTAACTTCATACCAACCCCAAAACCTTTCGTCTACATATCCTACCATTCCACCTATCACATCAATCCAAGCACTAGTGAGCCCACATCCACATTTGCAACAAGAAGCACATGAAAGTCCAAGTGGTCCCTTGTCCATATATCAAATGAGTCCAAGTTATCCAAGGCAAGATCTAATACCCTTTGACAAGGGAGATACCAATCTAGAGTGCCCTCCAACACCATCATCCAGTCCAACACCTATCCTTGAACCCATCCACGAACCATCACAACCTAATCATATCACCCACTTATCCACTCCCAATCTTATTCCTACATCATCCGCCATCATCATCCATCCATTATACTGCTCTTCAACCCATCAACTCATGAAGGATACCATCCATTGGTTAGTCGCAAGGAATCAAACCCCCTCATGCAATCCAACACCCACCAAATCTCTTGAACAACCCTCTATCATAAGTCAACAACCATCATGCAGCCCTATTCAAGAATCCATATGCCAAATACCTATTGCATCCATCCAAGCACCTATCACATCCATCCAAGCAACCACCACACCTATCCAAATCAATCCCACTTCTATCCAAGCACATGAGCTATGTCAAGAAACAAATCCAAAGCATGTTGAAACACCAACCCCTTCTCCTAATCAAGGTCTACCCATCCCATCTAATCCCATCCCCGATCCCCTCCCATCTATGGATCACCTTATTCATCCCACACCTTCTTCTACCACCCCTTTACCATCCCCCATGAATCCTTTACCTCCATCTACCAATCCCATCCCAAATCCATGCCCTTATCCACTTGGAAAAAGCACCTTCATTCATGGTAAACCCCTTCTAGGAGGCGAACAACTTCCTTCTATCACCTATTCTTCTCCATCAAATAATGGACTCGCGTCTTGTTTCTGAAGCACCAAACATCCCATTGCATGTCACATGCTCAAACTTATGAACTATCAAGGAAAAGGCTTAGGCCTTCATGAACAAGGCATCTTGGAGCCCATCCACACCACATTCCATCAATCCTCGCATGGCCTTGGCTATACATCTCAAGGAAAACAATCTAAACATGTCGATACCATCCACCCACCTTCCAAAATCCATTCATCCAATCCCACACATGGTGCATCTCATCGCATTTCCAAAACATATGTCGCCATCCCTCCTCCATCATCCTACCATTTGCAAAAGCATGTGACCATCCATCTCCCCCCATCAAATTTACCTCCACTCCTTCCAACTCCAAATATCCCCATCAAATCCAATCTACCTCCTCTCCTACCAACTCCCAACATCCCTATCCACAAATCCTCTTTTCCTCCCATCCTCAAATCCCCTTATCTATTTATCCATAAATCCACTTTTTACCCCTCCACCCATAAATCCCCTAACATTCCCAATCAAGACCAACAAAAGCACACATCTTTCAAACATGAAGCTTCCCCCAAATCCATGGGATTCAAAAATTTGAATGCCTCAACTCATAAAGCACAAACGCTTAAGGATATTATCCCTTCCAATCAAAATGAAAAATCAAAAAGGCTATCAAAGCCCACACCATCAAAAGACAAAGCAAAAACAAAAATGGTCTGGGTCCCTAAACAAAGCTCACTCAAATCTAATGAGGCATCCACATCCCAATCTACCACAAAATCCCAAACATCCCACTCCCCATCTAAAAATCCCCCAAAGTCTAAATCTATTTGGGTCCCTAAAACCCCAAATCGACCATTCAAAAATCCCCCATCCTAATTCCCATTACTCCCAACTCCACATCCCAAGTACAAGCTTCCAAATAAATCATGATGTGTGCAACCATTGGTCTTGGTTCACCTCCACCACTTGCAATTCCCACATACCTCCATCTCTCCATCTTTCGTTCATTATCCTACATATCTTCGCCGTCACATTCCTCTAGTCCATGCTTTTGCATAATCCACATATTCCACATCATCCACCATCCATTCCATCTTCTCCTATCTACCAACATCCATGCAATCATCATCCAAACTGCTATCCAACATGGGACCATCTTCTCCTTGCTATGGAAATAGACGCTAGAGTCCCCCTTCCATCAAAAAAGTCAAAAAAAGTCAAAAAAAGCTAAAAAAGAAAAAAAATCAAAAAATCAAGAAAATAGTAAAGAGAAAAAATCTGTCCAATGGTGAAAACCACTCCTTGTGGCGCCTTGGGCAAGTACCTTGACGAAAACCCCTTGTGGGCATCATGTGTAATCCCTTCTCCATCCATTTTGCATCCCTACACTTGGGGGCAAAACCGTATCCTTCATCCACATCCATCATCTCCTTGCACATCTTATCCACTGTCTTATCCTTATCCTATCGTATTCTTATCCACTACCCCCTATTTATCCTATCATTCCCCATCCATTCTCTCCACTATATCTCCCACCTTAGATCTTGATAAAGACAAGGGGCAAAATATCAACAACATGCTTTGGAAACCTCTTGACATACTCCCTTTTAAAATATATCCTCCATCCATCTAATGCAAAATCCATCCATTCAAACATGAACCCATCATGTCAAATCCTAAGCATTGGGGCATATGATTCCTTGCAACCTAGCCTTTGGGAGAAAATCATCATCCCTACCTTCCATCTATCTCACATACATCCCTAGCACTTGTCCATTCATCTATCATGAATCAACTATCCAATCCTCCTATCCAACCCCATCACTTCCACCTCTAGACTTGGTGTTCCCTTGTCATTGGTATTTAGCACACAGGCTATCCACATGAAATCCAAGGCAACCATCATAATAACCATTCCTTTTCCAAAAATCACAAAATCCAAAAACATCACAACATATCAAAAAATCCCAAAACAATAGAAAACACACAAAATTCCAAAAATAATCTATCCATCACACAAATAAAATCAACCTTCATCATCATCTCTCATCATCATCACATCTATCATCAATAAGCTTACAAGCATTGCATCACCTATCAAAGCATTGTCCTTAATCAAAATCATCAACTATCAAATCAGCATCAATCACAACTTGTCACCATCACATCTTGAGCCACTGTTCCAACATCATCAAATCATCTATCAATCCCTGCCTTAGGATATATCTTTCCTATGATAGGCAAAATCTCTCACATCATCATCCATTTTGGCAAAAGATACAATGGTTACTTGTTTGGTTTGTTGGTCTTTTGGTTTTTGATTTTTATCTTTTGTCCTATTCAAAGATCACATCAAAGCTACCTTGATCTTATTATATCATGGTATGTGGTGAAAACATCTAGAATGGGGCATAGTCTTGCTTTTGTATGCTGTGCTTGTGGGTTGGTGTCATTACTCCAAGCTAGTATTCATATCTTGATTGATCATAGGGTCAGTTCTAGCATATTGATCTCCTTATGCATCTAAGGTTCATCATACCTTTTTTGTACTAAGGGCTTATGTATGAGTCCCCTTCCCTCATCTAGACAAGGTTGTACTATCTTGGGCATGCATGAGATCATCCCTTTGTCTGCGTGTCTAGTCCATGCAAATGTCGGATACACATCATCACCCTGGTCTTCTATACCTTGGTGAACATATCCACTTTGCTATATCAAACCTAGGATTGCTCAAATTTAGTTTCAGCACAATGATCATCCACCAATCATCTCCCAACATCATCATCCTTTCATCCCACCACTTATCCTCTGACCCATTCAACCAATTAGTCCCATCCATTTCGAGAGCACAATCGTGTTCTTGCAACCTGCCTATCCTCTCAAGGGGGCATCACCCTTACCAATTATCCCCAAACCTTACCCTATTCTTCCAAACCAAAATCTTTTTTCTATCCTATCCATCTCTATGTTTTAACTTGTTTGAAATGATGTTGCTTAGCCACAACACCATCTCAAAGAGGGGCAAATGTAGACACCTAAAATTGGACTGCTCTACAAACCAATTTTCCATTCCTCGCACTCATCTACTCTCCCAATCTGCATATCCCTTATGATCAATTAATTCACCCTAATTGAGTCATTTAACCTTACAACCCTATCCTATTAATTGAATGAATATTCCTAATATTCATTTAATTGATTTATTCATTTTCCCTAATCCATGTTAATTAGGCTAATCATGCTTAAGTTAATTAAGATGACACTTAATTAACCTTGTCCCCCACTCATCCACTCACCTGAATATAATATTCAGATGTCTCCCACTCACTCCCACTCACTGAATATAATATTCAGATGTCTCCCACTCACTCCCAATCACTGAATATAATATTCAGATGTCTCCCACTCACCTCCACTCACATGAATTTAAAATTCATATGTCCCCCACTCATCTCCACTCTTCCCAAAATGGGAATTTTTAATTCACCCACTAGGAATAAAAGATTCACTTTTATTCCTAGCCCTTGATCTGATCAGATGAATCCTGACCCTCCATCCTCAGCTCCAAAATCTTATAAATAGGACCCCTCTCTAAGCCATTTAAGAGGCCACTTCATGCATCAAACCTCTATTGAAATCAGTCCCCAAATCTCCTCATCCTACCAAATCTTTGTCAAAATCACCCTAGCCATTCTCAATCTCCATCTGAATCACCTTATCTCTCATCCACATTGTGTTGTGAACATTTGAGCAACCCACATTCTACACATTCCAACTCTAATCAAAGGAAACATCTGAGGAGATACATGGCGCATCTCCTTCCCGCATGGATTCGTGAGGTGTTAATGAAGGTATAATCGTGTTATTTATTCATTAGATTAGTCATCATCTTCATTTTTATCTCACCTATCACAGTATTGTCTCCATGTGATCTACAAATTCTTCTTCTTTTGTACTTCTCTTATCCTCCATGTTGATGTCCCTTAACTCGGCAACTCCTCTAGGGTTTACTCTAATTACAATCTCAAATGGTGTTCTTTTGGTACTCATATTCACTGAATGATTATATGAAAAATCTACTTGTGCTAGAATCAAATCCTAATTTCCTGCATTCTCTAGTCCAACCAAACATCTTAACAAGTTTCTCAAGCTCCTATTCACCACCTTTGTCTGTCCATTAGTTTGTGGATGAAATGTTGAACTAAACTTCAAATCTGTCTTCATCTTCTTCCAAAGTGTTCTCCAAAAGTAACCAATGACTTTTGTATCTTTGTTTGAAACTATAGTCTTAGGTAATCCATGCAATCTCACAATCTCCTTAAAAAATAGGTTAGCTACATGCACTGCATCATTTGTCTTCTTACAAGGTATGAAATGTGCCATCTTTGAAAATTTGTCCCCCACTACAAATATAGAATCATGTCCCCTCTATGTTCTAGGCAATTCCAATATGAAATTCATGCTTATATCTTCCCAAGGTCTATCCGGTACTATCAAAGGTTTATACAATCTAGCATTCTAACTACTTCATTTTGCAACTTGACATACTCTATAGCTCTGCACAAAATTTCTTACATCCTTATATATTTGAGGCCAAAAGTAATGTTCACTTATCAAATCTACTGTCTTATCAATTCCAAAATGTCCTGCTGATCTGCCACCGTGCTTCTCCTTTATCAAATTATCCCTCATTGAACTTCTAGGTATACACAACTAATTTCCTTTGAACAACATATCTTCCTAAATGAAATAATCCAACCACTTACTTCTATCTATCACAACAGGTTCCTTAAATGCTTTCCAAGGTTATGCAAAATCAATATCTTCTTTGTATATATGCTTCAATTCTTCAAAACCCAGTACTTCAACTCTCATCTCTGTCAGAAAATTCCTTCTTGTACTCAATGCATCTGCAACTTTATTTGACTTCCCACTTCTATGCTTCATTACAAATGTGTAACTCTACATGAACTCTACCCATCTCATGTCTCTGATTCAACTTTCCTTGACTATTCAAAAATTGTAAAGCTTGATGATCTATATACAACACAAACTTGTTAGGCAACAAATAATGTCTCCACTTCTCCAAAGCTTGAATTATGGTATAGAACTCCTAATCATACACTGAATATATTTTCCTTCCATCATTCAACTTCTCACTAAAATATGCTACAGGTCTACCTTCTTGACTTAACGCTAATCCAATTGCATTTCCACTTGCATCACAATCTACTTGAAATACCTTATTGAAATCCGATAATGCTAACACTGGTTGCTCTGTCACTTTCTACTTCAATAATTCAAAACTTTTATCTGCTCCTGATGTCACTTAAAGTCCTTTCGATCCCCTCTCATTGTCTTTGTCATAGGGTTACATACTGAACTAAAATTTCTAATGAACTTCCAGTATAAACTAGCTAATCCATGAAATGATCTAACTTCTCCAATGTTCTTAGGTGTTGGCCACTCAACAATTTCTCTATCTTTCTCAGGGTCCATCTTCAATCCTTCCACGGAAATCACAAATCCAAAATATACTAATTCTTCTTTCATGAAACTACACTTCTTAATGTTTATCAACAATTTCTCTTCTCTCAATCTTTGCAATACTTGCCTAATGTGCCACAAATGTTCTTTTGTCTTACTAAAAAATTAGAATATCATCCAAGTATACAATAACAAACTTACCCAAGAATATCTTCAAAAATTCATTCATCAATCTCATGAAAGTACTCGATGCATTAGTCAATCCAAAAGGCATCACCAACCACTCATACAATCCTTCATTTGTCTTAAATGCAGTCTTCCATTCATCTCATTTTTTGATTTTGATCTGATGGCATCCACTCTTCAAGTCTATCTTTGTAAAATACTTTGCTCCACTCAAATAGTCCATAATGTCATCCATCCTTGGCAATGGGAATCTATACTTCACTATGATCTTATTGATTTCTCTAGAGTCTGTACACATTCTCCATTCTCCATCCTTATTAGGTGCTAACACTGCAAATACTGCACAAGGGATTAAACTTTCTCTGATCAAATATTTCCTCAATAACTCTTGGATTTGTCTATTCAACTCTACATTCTCAACTTGTGTCATTTGGTGTGCTTCCTTGTTAGGCAAACTAGCTCTAGGTATAAGATACATATGATGAATGATACTCTGGATTGGTGGCAATCCATCAGGTACATTATCTTAAATGATGTCTTCATACTCTATCAACAATTTAGTCATATCCTCTAGTTGTGATTCTTCAGCCTCTGTACTTAGGGTTCCATGCTTCTTAGGAATCAAAGCAAAACACATCTTCTCATGTCTCAATCCATCCAGAAATTTCCCTCCATCTACCAAACAAATTCTAGCATTCCCGCATATTTCACTCTTCTTTTCTTCTTCCAAAGGAATCAAAGTTATCTTCTTTCCATTTCACACTATAGTATAAGTATTCTTTCTCCCATCATGTATAGATTTTCTATCATACTTCCATGGTCTACCCAACAATATATGGCATACATCCATCAGCATGATATCACACAATACTTCATCATGATAAGATCCTATATAAAGTTTCACCAAACATTTCTCACTCACTAGTACCTTGTGTTAATCTTGTATCCATGCTATCTTGTTGGGCTTAGGGTGTTTCAATCTCTCCAGATTCAGCTTAGTCACCATCTCCTCTAAAACCAAATTATCAGCACTACCACTATCAATTACAACCTTACAACATTTACCTCCTGATTTGCATCTAGTCCAAAATAAACTTTTCTTCTACAGTGGTTCCTCAACTGTCTCTGCTTGAAATAGTGCTCTCCTCATGACTAATGATTCTCCTTTCTTAGGTTTCTAATGTAGGAGCATCCGTGGCAAATTAGCAATCTTGCATCACCAAAAATATTTTAATTTCTGTTTGTTTGTTTTCAATAAGGTTTATGGGCTTGGGAAATAATATTTTAATTTGCAACAAATATAATTTCCTTGGACATATTGGTAAATATTATTTTTGTGAAAAAAATGCCTCGGTAATTTGTAAATGCCTCAAATAGTGGAGAATATCTTTCCTAGGCAAAGGCATTAAATTCTATTTTAGTGGGGGCTGATTTTTTTTGGTCATAAGTGGGGCTGCCAAGAATCATGGAATTACTGACACTTATTATTGTAATTGTCATAGTGTAAGGAATCTTGTAATTGGTCTTTATGGCCTAGGTTGGTGGACCTAACTCCCAGAATTTTATTTTATTAATTCCAAAATTTGTAACTCCAAAATGGGGGTCGTAATTATGAGGCCTAGTCTTGGTAAAATGAGTATAAATTTCTCATATCTTATTTAAATTAAGAAATTAAACATGTTCTTGAAATATGGGAAGGAGATGCACGAAACCCAGAAACCATTTTAGAAAATTCTAAAAAATGAGGGCGTGGTGAAAGGAATAAGTGACAGGTTTTTATTGGAGCTGGGAGAAGAAAAAATTGAGAGACCCAGATATTGGGAAATGAGTCAAGGATGCTGAAAATTTATTTGTTGCAGGTGTTGCATGTATGATTCTAGGAAGCTCAGAAGCTTCATGTTGATGCAATGAAATTTCTTATTGAAATAAAATACATGCTGCAGATTTCTCTTCCATTTTCTATTGTTTCACTTCATTTGTAGCCTTCTTGCATAGGCTTTTGTGTTGGTATTTGTTGTAGATTTGAAAGGGATTAGTAGGTCCCTCTGCATCAGTTTCCCAACTAAATTAGGTGATTCAACAGGTTCTTCTTCCACATAAGTTGTCCTTGCATTGTTCTTTGTTCTCTTGCTTGTACTTCCTTGATTACATTCAAATTCTCTATGTGCTTCACCTCCACACTTAAAACAGGTTCCTCTTAATGCTCTCTTATCAAACCCTCTTTCATCTCTTCTATATCCTTCATTCTGGTATGAATTATAGTTTCCCCTCAGGTAAAAATTTATGTCATCTCTCTGGTATGCATTGTTATCCTTGTCTTCTTTCTTGAATGGACTACTTTTCTTGTTCTGCTCCACAAATGATTTTTCTCCTCCAAAAAATGTTCTTCCTCTCTAAAATTTACCTCCTCTTCCTCTCTGTCTTTGCTCATGCTTTTTGTTGAACTTGTCTTCAACCTTCAAGGCAAATTGATATGCTTCTTCAATTGTTGTCATCTTCATTAAACTGAGTTCTTCTTGAATGTTCATCCTTAATCTATTTATGTATCTAGCCACTTTCTCCTTGCTTGCTTCACTATGTCATGTCCTTATGATCATCTTATGAAATTCTTTAGTATACTCCTTCATAGATTTCTCCTTTTGTCTCAAGTTCTGCAATCTTTTCAACAATTCCAACTCACAGTCAGTAGGTATAAAATGATTCTTCAATTTTGTCACCATCCTATCCAATTTTATGATCTTTTATTTTCCTCTTCTATTTCTATCCAACTAAACTTCCTTCCACCAGATAGTAGCATGTACTTTCAACTTAGTCTTTGCAATTCTCACTTTCTCTAGATCTTCAATTTCCTCATATTCAAAGTATTCCTCCAAATCATTTATCCAATCAATCAATTCCTCTAGATTCAAATTCCTAGTATAATTTGGTACATCCACTCTTGGTATCTTTCCAATCTTTGAAATAGCTCTTAACATATTCACCTAATCTGATTCTTCTTCTTCTAGGGTTTCTTCAATTTGATTTACAAATTGAAATTCTTCATCATCATCACTCTCAATATCTAGTCTAGGGCTTAGTCCTTTTCTTCTATCTTCTTCAACAACATCCAACATCCAACCTAATCCTCATAGTTCTCATCATTTCTATCATCTCATCTATTCTTCCAACCATAGTACCAACAATAGGTATTCTCCTTGGTGGCATCTCTTCCTAGGATCCAGGTGCAACTGCCTCAAATTTAGTGATCTGACTACAAGGTGACAACTGCCTCACAATCGGTGACCAGTTGACAACATAGGTGGATTGCCTCGGATATGGTGATCTATTCACAACAAGATCTTATGGAATTCCTTCACCAACTTCACTCTCTTTGCTCCCAAAGGATTCAAACTTCACTCTGATACCACTTGGTGCAGTCACGGCTAGGAGGGTCCACAGAGTGAATAGTCTAGACCGTGTAGCAAGACTAAACACAATAGAAGTAACTCAAATATAGAATGTAAATACAAATTTAGATTCTTAATATATCATAGATTCAAATCACATACACGTCGGCAACATGCGAGCTATAAAACAAGGGCTCACATGCTTGATTCTCTAGTTACAATACATGCGGAGGGTATGGATTTGAAGTGCCATACAAAAGAATTCAACTATCTACCTCCCTAATCATCAACTACTTTCCTAAGCATCTATTACATGTATATATATCATATCTGGATCATAAAGTTTCTCCGCGTTGGCCAAATAGATTACAGGCTCCAATGAAAGATATGTAACATGTGTAGACAGATAAGTCAGCCTTAAGCAACTTATATTCCTTTGCAAGTGAATGAATCAAGGTGCAGATCTCAGGAAAGGTCGGCCATGTCCCAAACTATCTTGAATGATGTGTCATTTAGCTCCACAAGTTGTGGAAGTGCTCTGTAAGTCTTTTCCTTTAGCTAGTTGTCTGAGACTATCTGAATGCTTTATTCTGAGAAAACAATTAATCTTCTGATAGAGATATCTTTTTGGAAACTGATCTAAATGATTTGAATTTTGGATATGTTGTGCATGATGATGTTTAGATGCTAAGTCTTGCTCTACAAGGTCTGAAATGAAACTACAGCATAATGTAAACCAAAATACTGAGACTGCTACTAACTAAACTAACTGTACTGAACTGGAAAATGAAAGAAAACAAAATGAGTTCAAATATTTTTGGTTGATGCAAGATTTCTATTGAACCAGGGATGCTCCTACATAAAAAATTGATCAAATGAACAATGGAAGATAAATGCATATAACCGAATACCTTAACCTTCAAACCAAGTCCTCCACACTTATAAAATGAAGTAGAATGCATGCTAGTTGTACTAGCTATGTTCTTTATGATATGCAAGATTGATAGAATGTTTTGATAAAAGTAACTGGGAAAGGCTCGAATCCATATACAAAAGCCAAAAAGATGAGAAAGACGAGTTTCAAATGAGGTAAAAATACCAAACTACAACAACATAGCAAAAAGAAAGGAATGGGCCAGATTGATAGAATGTTATGATGTGTTGATTGCTCATAATTCTGTAGCATAAAACTAGTATGAGGATGATGGATGTGAGGATCTAGAGTGATTTCAATAGCATGATGATACTTGAAGTGTGGATCCCCAAATGGCTTGGTGGAGGCTTGATTTATAGGAGGTGAGGGATAAGAATGGATGGGTAGGATTGAAAGATGTATAGTGAAATGTGGATGGCTAGGATTGAAAGGTTATTTAATTTGGGAGACACTCATTAAATGAAAGTTTCAAGTGGTTGAGGATGAGGTAGTGTGACAAATGATTTAATGAAAGTGTCAAGTAGTTGATAGTGTGACAAATAATTCAAATACAAAATTATTTAAATTATGAGAGACATGTGTGAGGATAATTTAAATAATAAAATTATTTAAATTATGTGGTGAGGGCTAATTTAAATAAATATTTTATTTATATAAATTGGATGATGGAAAAATATGGGAATTAATTAAAATATAATTTATTTAATTAATTGGGTAGAGAGGATAAATGGGATTAGAAGGGATTAGTTAAATAAATATAATTTATATTACTAATTGGATGATGGAAGGGTTATGTAAGAGTCCCAGGACAAAATGCATTATAAGGTGTCTCAAGTGATGTCAAAAGGTGATGTCACAAGACATGGGCAATTTTAGGGGTCTACATTTTGCCCCTCTTTGAGATGATGTTGTGACAAGGAGAAGTAACATCATTTCAAACAAGATAAGGTGTGGATGATGGGAAAAATGATGCTCCAGCACTTGAAAGAGTGACAAGGAGGAATGGATGTAAGGATGGGATGCCGATGTAAGGATAGGATGATGATGTAAGTATATATGATGATGTAAGGATAGGATGATACCCCCTTGAGAGGATAGACGGGTTAGAAGAACACATGTAGGCTCTTGAAATGGATGAAAGGGATTGGTCAAGGGATGGAGGATGTAAAAGAAAGGATGGATGAAAGAGATGAATGATATGTTATGCTGCATGAGGTGGGCAACCATATAGTTTAATATAGAGCGATACATTATGCACCAAGGTATAAAGACCAAGGTGATGATGTGTTATGTGCACCCAGTGTAATTCAACCTTGTCTAAATGTATGAGGAATGAAACTTAGAGAATTAAATTCCAAGTGCACAAAAGGTATGATATGACCTTAGATGCAAAGGATAATTGATATGCAAAAAGTTATTCCACCATACACAAGATATGAATATTAGATGGAATGATAAGGACTTGATACAAATGCAAGATAAAATGATAACACACACAAGAAAGCAAGCAAGTATGCACAAATGATTCAAAAACAAACAATGTATTGCCCCTGTCAAGTTGTAAACTGATGATCAATTGATTAATTCATTTATGATAGTGTTTTCATTGTGGGGAATGATATATACCTAGATCAACACAAGGACATGGGAATGATATATCCCATTGATGATTGATTATTGATCGATTTGATTGATTGATTGATTTGGTTTCCAACAAGGTTAGGATCAAGACAATGGATGTGATTGGATAATTTAGATATATTGATTGATTAGATTGGTATGGATTAAGAATGACTTGAATTTGGGTTATTGCTTGGATTTGTGTTGGATATTTGATTTTTTTGTGTTTTTGCAATGTTTTTGATAAAGTAAGAGGCAAAAAAGGGTGTCGATCCCATTACACATCATCCTAAAAGGCATACCAAAGTACCATCAAAGATTCATGAGAGAGAAACAGACCCACCCAACAAGAAACAACATTGTGTTTTTGCAATGTTATTGTAACATGTCATCACATATTACTCGGAATAACATTCCCAATTTACTATCAAGTAAAGAATCATGATCATCATAAAAAGTTGTTTTAATAAACATTAATCATTTGCATAATCATAAAAAAACATATCTTTTCTGAATATTTTCAAACTAAAAATTTATAACATATTCAAAGATAGCATGTTAGTGAAATCCTTCACTTTACAATCACAATGTTTTTCTCATGGCAATACAGATAAATTTACATAAAATTTGACTATCAAGTCATATAAAATGAATATATTGCATCTGGAGTTTTGATATCTATCTTCATAAGTCTTGGCTTGTCATCTGGTTGGGAAGAAGAGCATCACCCGATTGCTTTTCCTCCAATCATAGACCAGTGGTCTCCGCACACCTTCCTTCCTAGAAGTGGCCCTACCCTTTAGAAGGGAATATATATAAAGAACGAATAAGTTTTCCATCTAAGTTTCTAGTGTTGTGTCTTACATAACCCATCACAGTCATACAACTATAGATTCCCTCTAACTATGTATGACACTACTGGATTGTTATGACATCTGGAACACTATGAACCAAATAATGCATACAGAGATGGATACATTCCTTTGGCCAAATATTTAATATAAAAAGACATTTTGCAATGAACATAGTCAATTGCTCACACACTTCTAACTCAACTTAGAAGCTATCTCATCCTACAGTATGTTTAGTTCACCAATTTTGGTCATGGGATGACTTAAATAAATTTCCCATTTAGTCCATCTATCTTGGACTTATAACTCCAATTTTTGGAGTACATTCCAAAGGTTTCTATGTTTAACTTAGTTCATGGAATTTCCTCTAATCTATATCGACATGAAATATATGTTTTAACTTGTTTGCAAGCTTGTGAGAGAGTCTATATGTTTGCTATGTATGTCTAGGATATTCTTAGAAAACTGTCTTTTTCTAATCCCTTCATATAAGAATATTTATGAGCCATATAATATAATCAAAAAGAAATATCTTAACATACATCTCAATATGAACTATAATGCACCACCTATCATTTAAACTACTCACTGAATCACGGTCAAGTAGATATTTTTGTGTGACATAATACATTGGCCACAAGTCTCTCCTAGACTATCATTAAGATGGTCATTTTGGTGCTATAACATTATACAAAAGACTCTTATAATCTCAATAATGTATATATAAACTACAACCATTAAATATCTCCTAACTAACAACAATCTTTAACATTCATGGGTTCAAAAGTATTTCTTCTTGGATTTTGGGGCTCGAGAATTCTAAATCTCAACCCCAATATTATATTTGAGAACATTCTTGTTCTCTGCTAGTTTACTTCAAAAGACTAGTAATTGCTTCAGAACCAAGGCTTGAGATATCAACATGAGCAGCCGATAAGAAATTATCTAGAAAGAGTTAAATGATAAATCATTGTTATAGAGTTGTCATGGCCAAGAGGTCATTTGTATAGTGATATATATATAACTATGTTGCTGGCCTGTTATGGCCATGGTGAATATCTACGTCAAAACATGTTTCACTTGAGTGTCAGCCTATTGTGGCCATGTGGTATCCTCCATGTATAATTCATACAATATACTCATACTAGCCTACTGTGGTTGTATGGTATCATTCACACAAAATGCATACAATCAATAACAATAAGGTAAAATATCTTGTTTTAATCATAGCCTCTACCATGATAAAGGTTACCTATTCTATTTTGTACATAGTCTTTTCTACCTTACTACACTCCCTCCTTAGGTTTTCTTCCCTGTTCTCTTGTATCTTTTTCCTTCCTCTGGGCTTCTCTTCCCCCTTCCTTCTGATAGTGATTGTGATTTCTTTTTCTTTTACAAGATAAACCCCCCCTACCCACTATCCTATTAAAGCTCCCCCAAGAAGCATGCAGCCATGATCAAGCCTTTTACTTTGCAAGGCTTACACTTGCACTACAAAGGAATTCTATCCACTTTCTCAACACCATGTGGAGTATGAGGTCGTGCTCACTACTCAAATATAGTGGTTTTTACCACAACTTAATCTTGTCACAACAAGAAAGGTGTTTAAGACTAAAGCATACAATTTAGTTATATATTAAATAATATCAATATACAAAATAATAGTAACTACAATCCTATAAGGATATAATTGTTGCAATACCAAAATTATGGTGTTACATTGATCGTGCAACAAGGTACTAGTAAGGGATTGAGGTTTTCTTCTCCCTTGACACCTTAAACTGACGTCAATAGAATTAAATCAATACTAAAAGGAATAAAATATATGTGTATCTAGTAGTTTGACAAAGGGAATAGGATAAACTCTATCCTTATAATATTTTCTAAATATCTCTCGACCAATTCGACGAAGTTGTCATTACAAGCCTTTTCAAAATGACAAATCAACAATGGTCGATCTGAGATTAAATCAACAAGGAAAGTTAACTGACACATACCTCATCTCATGAAGGTTCACATAATTCTCAATTTGGAACTCAAATAGAAAACATAAATTTTTTAAAATATCTATCCCCTTCTCTCTAGTGATGCTCTCCTTCCATTCTTGAAGGTGGAAATCTTTTTCCTGGTTACACTTACAGTCATACAAACTATGATCAGTGTATCATCAATAAATCATTATACATCATGTTTAAATAATTTCAACAACCTATAATATCATTTTAAATTCTAAGCATTAATCATAATTCATAAAATCAATTATTTATTCTGACATTTTCCTAAATGTGAAATCATTATTCTATGATTAATTAACCACTTAATCAAATGAAAGTAAAAGTAAAGTATAGTCAGAGTTTTGGGGATGTAACATATCTCCCCCCATAAGAATCATCATCCCTGATGATTTTATGTATCAAATGTTTATAACATAAAAAGAGTTTTGTTCATCATAGTAAAAAGCTCAAAATAGATGAGGAAAAATTTGATAGATATCATCATAATTCTCCCAAGTGGCATTCTCTTCTGCATATTGGTCCCACTGGACCTTGCATTGAGTAATTTCCTAATTATGCAAGTGTAGCTTATGTATTTCAAGCACATTGATGGGCTTGATCATTACCACCCCTGGGTCCTTCACCTATATGGCATTCCAATCAAGAATGGGAACATGATTATCTCCTGCAATATACTTTTTCAAATAAGAAACATGGAAAATATTATGTATCATGGCAAGGCCTGGTGGTAGAGCAATCCTGTATGCAACTGGGTTGACCTCTTGGAGAACTTCAAAGGGACCCACATACCTACGAGCTAGTTTGGATGACTTTCCAAACTTAATAGAACTCTTTTTTGGTTTGAATCTTAAGATGACTTTCTCTCCTACTGAGAAATGTCTTGTGATGCATTTAGCATCTACATGTTTTTCTTCCTATCATTCACTTCTGCTAGTCTTTTCTTAATCAGATAGACTTACTCTTCCATTTCTGATAGCATTTCTGGACCAAGGCTAATCCTATCTTCTAGCTTATCCCATCTTATAGGAGTTTGAAACTTTCTTCCATATAATGCTTCAAATGGAGCCATCTTGATAGAGGAATGATAAGAATTATTGTAAGTAAATTCCACAAGAGGAAGGTAATCTTCCCACTTGTATTGTTGGTCCATACAATACATTCTCAATAGGTCTTCCAACACTTGGTTTACTCTTTCTGTCTGGCCATCTGTTTCTGGATGACAAGTTGATATTATGTTTAGTTGAGTTCAAAGTGAGGAAAACAAGATTTTCCAAAACCTTGATGTCATACGGGCATTCCTATCTAAGATAATCCTCTCAAGAATGCCATGAAATATGAATACTTCTTGTACAAATTTATGGGCTATGACTAGTACTTCATCCATTAAATTCCTGAGTATGAATTGTGCTACCTTAGTGAGTCTATCCACTACTACTATAATAGCATTGTCTCTATTTCTAGACATAGGAATTCCTTGTACAAAGTCCATAATAATAATTTGCCATTTCCATTCTAGAATCTCATGAGGGTATAGAAGTCCTATTGGGTGATGGTGTTCTGCCTTCACCCTCTGGCATTCTAGACATCCAGCTACAAACCTTGTAGCATCCCTCTTCATTCCTTTCTAGAAACATAATGGTTTTACATCAACTAGCAATTTCTTCACTCTAGGATGTCCCGAATAGGGTGTGGAATGAACCTCCTTCCACACAATATTCCTTAACTCCTTGAAGTTCAAAATGTACATTCTTCCTTTAAACCTTAATAGTCCATCTGGTTCAAAGTGGAATCCATCATACCTAGAATCATAAGGATTATCCATAAGGGATTGTTTTACCTACTCATAGAATTCATCTCTCTTGGACTTTTGTAACACCTGATTCCTAAAATTAGAATGTATGGAGATCATCAAGGAGATATGTCTTCTTCTACTTAAGGCATTTGCCACTTAGTTTTCCTTGCCATGTATGTATTTAATCTCAAAATCATAACCAGATATTAACTCTAACCATCTTCTCTAGCAAGCATTCAAATGTGGTTGAGTAAACAAATATTTGAGCCCTTGATGGTCTGTTTTTAATTCAAAAGGTTTCCCAAGTAAATAGTGTCTCCACATTTATAGTGCATGAACCACTGCTGCCAACTCAAGATCATGAGGAGCATAATTCTGCTCATATGATTTCAATTTTCTAGATTCATAAGCAATAACTTGCCCATCTTGGACAAGTACACCTTCTAATCCCTCTCTTGAGGCATCGATGATGACTACAAAATGACATTCTAGGTTAGGTACCTTTAAAATAGGTGTCGTAGTCAACTTTTCTTTTAGTTGGTTGAATGCCTCCTGACATTTCTTTGACCAATCAAATATTTTTCCTTTCCTTTGTAGAGAAGTAATAGGACAGGCAATTTTTGAAAAATTAGCCACAAATTTTCTATAATATCCTGCTAGGCCCATGAAACTATGGACTTCATGCACATTTTTCGATGCTGGCCATTCTAAAATGGCCTTGATCTTTGTTGGGTCCATAGAAACTCCCTTAGCTGAAATTATATGACCTAGATATTGTACTTCCTTTTGAAAGAAAGTACACTTTGAGAGATTACCATATAGTTTATGCTCTCTTAATCTCTACAGAACAATCCTTAGATGTTGAAGGTGTTCCTCCTCATTTTTAGAGTAAATCAAAATATCATCAAGAAAAAATAAGGACAAACTTGTCCAAACAATCTCTGAACAAACTATTCATTAAGTTCATGAATGTTGCAGGTGCATTCATTAATCCAAAGGGTCATAGTGCCCATACCTCATTCTAAAGGCTGTCTTATGAATATCTTCATCTATTATCCTCAATTGATGGTATCCTAATCGAAGATTGATCTTTGAAGACATAGTTTCTCCTCACATTTGATCGAAGAGATCATTAATACGAGGCAATGGATACTTATTCTTTATCATTGCCTTGTCTACCATATGATAATCTATCCATAGACACAATGTGCCATATTTCTTTTTAACAAAATTACTTGTGCTCCCTAGGGTGAAAAATTAGGTCTTATCAATCCCTTTTCTAGCAATTCCTGCAGCTAAGCCTTTAGCTCCATTAACTCTATTGTGGTCATTCTATAAGGAGCTTTAGATATAGGTTCCAATCCTAGAATTATATCTATTGAAAAATTAAAATCTCTCTTAGGAGGTAATCTCAACAATTCATTTGGAAATACATCCTCAAAATCTGAAAGAAAGGGATACTTATCTATATCTGATCTCTCTTGATCTATGGATTCTCTTTCTTCAACTCCTTAGAGTTTCTAAGATTCATAGTATATCAAATCATCTTGGAAAATAGATTCCATTTTGATAGCAAAGAGTTGACATCCTTTTCTCTAGGCTCTTTTCATCTATAGAGAATATATTTGCCTCAGTTTAACCTCTCTAGCAGTGCCTTGTAGAAAAAAATTATTCCCAAGGTCATCTAGGCATTCTATTATTTTAGAAAAACTTCAGTAGAAAAACTCAGAAGTTCAACCTTGGCCTCAAACAAACATTGCTCTACTTGAGCCCTTGTCTGGTTAGCATATTCAACTAATCATGTATTTGCCATGTAACTAACTTTTCTAGAAATCTTATTTAAAATTTTTAGAGAAATAAAACATTTTGTAGCACCAGTATCTATCAAAACTAAAATTTAAATACCATAAAATATACATGTGGTTTCAATTGGAGTAATTTGATACTCTGCTTGCCGGTTATCCAAGGCTGCATGTATTTGTTGTTGGAAAGCTACTTATTTCCAGGGTAAAGGATTTCCTCACAGCTAAGTTCCTTGTGTCTTATTGGGACATTGATTGGCATAATGGTCACCACCACATGAATAACACCTCCCGTGGGTCCTTGCCTTTCATAAGGCTTTCCTAAATTATCTCCATTTTTCTTGGAGTTATTATTGTTTTTCTTTTCACCCTTGGATTCATTCTGATTATCCTTGAATCCTTTATCACCTTTCCTTTTGAAATTATGTTTATTTCTCTTTTTTTTAAATGACTGGGAGGATTGTGACCAACTAAACTTTTTATGGTTCTTATCCTGGTATGCAGATATGGATTTCAACTTTTGTTGTTGTTTGATAGATTTCACATAAACATGGTCCATTGTAGTGGGACAATGTACATCAACTTCACCTCCAATTTGGGCATTCAAACCCATGATGAACTTTTGGATGTGAAATCTCTCGTCTTGTTGATATTGGGGAACATATTTAAGGTGAGGAGTGAATTTCTCCCAGTACTCATTCATAGATGAGTCACCTTGTCTAAGGTTTTGAAAATCTATGAGCTTTTTATCAAAATACAACTGTGGCAACCATCTTTGCCTAAAAAGTTCCACAAACCTTTCCCAAGTTAGACTCAAGGAGCTCAGTCTTAGCTCCATCTTCTTATTCATCCACCAGGTGGATGCTTCACCTACCAATTGGTATGCTCCCATACTACTTTGGTTATTTCAAAATAGTTTTATATTTCAAAGTATTTCTCCATTTCTATAAGCCATGCCTTCACGGCATCTCCGCTTACAGTCCCATCAAATTTGGGAGGTGTAATCTTTTTCATATCTCTGGATAACTCTAGATCCAAGTGGCTCCTTTTATCATTATCTTGTCTCATTTCAGAGTTATTCTCTCCATGTCCACTTTGGGTGGTGTTTTCATGATGTTCCTCATTGTGAGGCCTGTTTATTTCACTCCTATATTTTGCTTACATCGCATTTACATTCTGATGACATATGGACTTTGGGACTGTTGATCCCATTTTGCAGCCCTTCAAGATTTATTTCTTATGCTATGATTAGATTAGATAGACTATGATATGATGTTGATTATGGTTTACATGTTAGATTTCATTTGAAAGTATAATGTTATGCGTTATTTGATTTTGATGAAATTTAAATGTTAGTGGTTGTATTAAAGAATGAATTATTATGCAATCTTGATATTGAGTTGATGATTAGAAATGTAGTAGATAGTAAATCTTATCGATGATGTTACGTTTTGATTATTGAGGATTTGATGATTCTGTGACATTGTGTGTGTATGCTTTTGTTGGCTTCGGCTATGATATACAAGTGTTACTAATCTATTTTCATAAGTGTGTAGATGATTTCCCATGCCACGGAAAATCAGAGATCATCCCACACCCTTATGTGAATTCCGTGTAAACTAATCTAATCTCAAGAGGGACTAAGTTCATATGTTACAACTGCATGATGATTTCTCCTAATATCTATTTTTGATGTCCTTTCAATTAGGTCTACCCCTTTTAATTGATTTAATTATGGTGTTGTGAAATATATGTTTGATTTGGCACATTTTAGTGTTTTTTTTTTTAAATTTGATGGGCTTTTTATGTGATTTTATGCTACCTAATTGTCTATTTTGGGGTAATTTTGATCCTAGGTTGTACCCCTAAGGTCTAGGGCCCATTTGAGTATGTTAAACCCTAGGGTAACCTCCATCTAGTGACTTTAACTTCACCTTGAAGTAAAGTGACGAAATTAAAATTTTGGAAGGAGTGGTGGATGGGTCAAACAATCAACCATGACTCATTCTTCCTTCCAAGGCTTTGGTTCCCTTGCCTTGAAGACTTGGGGAGTCTTCAAGACTCCCAAGTGTGTGAAATCCATCTCCAATGCTCTCACACATGTGTGAGAGCATCCTGGAGTGAATGGTATTTCTTTGGAGAATAGGACTATGAAAAGAATCATATCTTATCCTCTTGGATTCCACCTTGTGAGATTCCTTCTCTCCACCTTTGCTCTCACACATGTGTGAGAGAACATGTGGAGAGGGTGAGGCTTGGTGGTATGGGAGAGTGACATGTGTCACCTCCACATCCCATGGAGCTTGAAAGTGGGTTGTGAGGAGGAAGGAGAAGGTGGCATGTGCCATGTTCTCATTCCTCAAGGCTTTTGAGAGGAGCCTATAATACTCCCTCTTTGAGATAGGGAGGGGGTTCTCCTTTTTCACTTATTTTCTTTCATGATGGCTTTTTGGGGGAGTTCGCTAATTTTAGAGACACTTTGAAGGCAAGGGCTTGGAGAGGGTTGGAAACCTCTTCATCAAATTTCTTCCATTATTGGGCTTTCATAGGTAAGCTTCAAGGCATGAAGCCTTTCTCATGTATTTACTTTTCATTGTGTGGTTGTAGGTTTTATGTGTTGTGGAGTTTATTGTGGGTGTATAGATGAGGCTCCCATTTTTGGAGAGCACATCTTGTATGGGGTGGGAGAGGAGTGAACCTCATCGAGGTCACCCTCTTGATTTATGTGACATTTTGATGGCTTTGAGAGCATTCAGAGAAGTATGGAGTTTGTTTTGATAAGGCATGAGTGCCTATGAGTTTACTTGAGAAGGCATGCATGCCTTGGAGTGGTTATATCATTATTTGTGGTGTTTAAGGCTTGAGGCCTTGTATTTGAGCATTATGAGATTTTGGGTTTTAGGAGTGCACCTCTTGAGTAGAGAGCTATCCACTCTCTTACCCCCTAAATCCATTCTTCATGGATTTCGTTCTGTGTAAAACTATGGTTGGGTGTTCTTTTTGATTGTGTGTATTTTTTGTGTATTTTTAATGTGGTGTGAAATTGGGTGAGGATGATCTCCTAGCTCGGGGGTAACCCTTTTTCGGGTCTATGGTAGGGTGGAAAGCATTTGTGGGCATGGGAAAGTTCCCTTGTTTTTATTGCAGGTTTGTGAAAATGGAGCTTGGAAGGAGATATCATTAATTATGTGTTGTGTTGTATGGCTATTTGGAGCCTTGCCCCAGAGGCCTATTTTTAAATTGTTGCTTATGAAAGTGAGCTCGCTTGTTTTTATTGTAAGCTGAAATTCTCTTTATGTATCCATGTTATACTTTAATGTGAAGTTGTTGTAGTAATGTAATGGGTTTTCTATGAAAAGGAAAATATTATCCCACTACCTTTATTGTTGTTGCAAATAATATGTTGTTTTACAATTTTGGTTCTTCAAAGAAAATTGTATGTTTCTGTTTTGTTTTTCTATGTTCTTTCGAAAAATATAGAATGCATTTGAAATTTGTTTTAGTTTTCAAAAAGAAATATAGTGTTGGATTATTTGGGAAAATAAACTCACTGGTTTTATTTAAAAAAAATATAGTTCAACAGAAAAGGGTATTTGCAAATATATTTATATTACTATCTTATAGTTTTTTTAAGTTATTGGTTAATTTATAGACTTCTATTTTATAATTTAATAATGAACAAAAAAAAATATCTATCCTCCATTCTCTGTATTTTTTTTATATATCAGATCAGTAATTTCTTTTTGTGCATAACACAGAAATAGAATAATGGGTGTATACCCATATGTATGTGTGTGTGTATATATATACGCATCTTATGTTATTTGTGTATTCTGTAAATTATATATATATATAATTCATATTGTAGATATATTTCAAATTGCAAACTGAGTTTAGAATGAAAAAACAAAAAAAGAGAGATTTTATTAAATTTTGTTAGGGTTGTCAAAACCCTACGGGTTACATTGTAGCTCTATTGCAAGGAATGGAGGGGTGACGACCTTGTTGCCACCACAGTTTGTAGTCACAAGGGTTCGATGGGATAAACCCCCCACCTGCATCTTAAGCCATACGGTGGCCAGGGGATAGAACCCCCGACCACCACTCCTCCGTTGCGGTGCTTTGCGCCTAGCAACCACACACCTCTGTTGATGGCATCAACGCCATGCGCCTTTCAACATGCAACTTCCTTCTTCGGCCACCACCTGTGTTAGACACACCCTGCAACATATCATTAGATTATATATATATATATTCAGTGCCTTTTATTTCAGGCCTTTACTCTGTGGTTTTCAAAAAAAAAAAAAGGTAAACAAAATGGGAAACCTGTCTCACTGTTTTTACCTTCTGGTTGATGGACTCTATGGCTGCAAACATTTTGAGCCTATAAACAAAATGAGAGAAATAGGAAAAATAATGAGAAGAGAGAAAATGAGACGAAAACAAAGAGACTAGGGTTTGTGAAATGAGAGGAGAAAGGAAAATAGGTGAGAAAAGAAAGCAATGTGATAGGAAAAGAATAGGTTTAGGGTTTCTTGTGAGGATAGGATATGATAAAATATTAGGAAGAGTTTTAGGGCTAAGATTTGAGTGGAGGGGAAATAAAGATAAATTAGTTTTTATTTTATTCCATGTGAACGTAATTTCCTTTCCCTTTTCCTTCCATTTGAAATGGACTTGTGTTATTTGTTATTTTATCCTCTATCATAATTAGGTTGAGTGGGATAATTTTAGTCCTACGCTAATAATTTATTTGAGTGATTTTAATTGTTTTAACCTAGATGAATTTATTTTAACTAGTGAAGTTATATTGTTTTGAGAGGAATTTTAATGGGGAATTAAACTATTGCCTTTGGAATTAATTTTGGTGTTAGGTTTTATTATTTTAATTTAATGTCAATTATGATGTAGTTACTCTAATTAAGTTTATTTAATCTAATGGGCTAGGACAAATGTGTTTTGTGGCATTAATTAATTTAATTGGGTGGATTTAATATTTAACTAGTTTTTAATTTGAAAGGCTTAGTAGGAGTTTTTTTTTAATTAATTATTTTCCATGAATGCCCTAGAGGCGTTATGCTGCTAAAATTTGCCTTGAATAATATGGGTAACTTAGTAATTATTTTTCCTATCCATTTAAACACTTTTTAATTATCTATAGTTAATCATGATCTAGATGTGTTTAATTTAATTATTTATTCTAGTTCCTAGGGTTTGATTTTGACACATGTCAAAATCTCTTCACCTCACTTAGGCAACTAGGGGTTAAACTCAGATTTGAATCTAACCCTAATGGCAATACTCCTTGCATCACATAACCCCCTTAGTAGACTATCATATCGCAAGGGATGCGAAAGGACTTCGCAATACCCTGATTTTGACTAAGGTCCTCGCCTTCGTGCGTTTGTCTCCGAGCGCACATGTTGCGCGTGAGGAGGTTTTTTAGAGTTAGGTGGGAAAAGTTTTTGATGTTGCATGTCATGACCACATGGTAAATGTGGACATGACACCTGTGTTGTGTCTTGTGACCACATGGGAAATGTGGGCATGACATTTGGTATCAGGGCCCAAGTTTAAACACTGGGCTTGTTTGGGCACTTTATTAATTCTACAATTTGAATTAATTTGTAATTACCTTTCTTGTGTAGGATGTCTCCTAGATCGAGGCAAGGGTACTCATGCGCTAGTGAGTTTAGAGGAGTTGAGATACATAGCGATTCATCAGCCGAGAGATAGGCATTATAGGCACCGCAGGCACTGTAGACACTTGATTTAGGACCACAGATTCTTTAGGTGCTATAGGTTGTTCTAGAGAGGTTACCACTGGCCGTAGCTGAGCCACATGTTGAGTCGCGTGTTGAGCCACGTGTTGAACCACATGTTGAGCCATGTGTTGAGCCCCATGTTGAGCCACGTGTAGTACCACGTGTCATGTCACATGTAGAGATACCATCCACTATAGAAGAGGAGGTCGCTTTAGCGCATAGAGCTCACAATGGGAGTCCTCCACGTTATGTGATGTGTAAGGAGGGAGTGGGGATAGAGCAGATCTACCATGGGCCATTTGATTATGGATGGTGAGATGAGGTGGATGTACCATTCAGAGGACACATACACCATGGGGACCCTATCATGGATTTACTTAGACTCAATCCACCCACTTTTATTAGGATAGCAGAGGGAGCTGAGGCTGAGGCCTGGCTCATTAGTCTTGATAAGTGCTTCACATTGCATCCCTATGGGAGAAATAGGCACAAGTCACAATACACTTACTGTGTGATGCAGCAGCAACATGGTGGCACACTAAGTGCAATCATTACCTCTCCTTAGACATGCTCACTTGGGATACATTCTTAGAGCACTACAAGACTCGGTATCTATCGGAGCATTTCAGACAACGCAGGATTGATGAGTTTCCTAATCTGCAGCAGAGGGGTTCTACAGTTGCATAGTATGAGTGCAAGTTCGTAGAGCTATCACATTATGTTGAGTACTTATAGGATGAGAAGCTCTTGGTTAGTCATTTTATCAGAGGGCTTAATAGTATCATAGGACCTATTCACATGTCAGACCCATAGACCATGAGTGAGGCTACCGAGAAGGTGCTCATTACAGAGGAGGTTTATGGACAGAGTCACGGGTCATGACCTCAGTTTCAAGATCCCAGCCATCATCAGGATCAGGGATTCGGTAGGCCCCATCCACCTCATAGGGATGGATTTAGTTCAGTACCGCTACCTCCTAGACCTCCACAGTAGCAACAACATCAGCAAAGGTCCAAGACACAACATAGGGCACAGGGGGGGTCATAGTCATGGATGGCAGTAGCAAGGTCCACGTAGAGATCAGTGACAATAGGCACCATCTGTGGGGCCAGCTAGGACACATCAATCCTTCAGAGGCTCACAGAGTTCCATGGGTTGACCTGGACAACAATAGTCTAGCAGGACACAGATAGGATAGGTTGAGGCTCAGGGACCATGTTATGTGTGTGGTGGTGCAGGTCACTTAGCCAGAGAGTGCCCACAGGGATATAGAATAGGGGGAAAACCTCATTCCAGAGGATCTGAGCAGATAGTTGGGGATGTGGGTAGGTCCCACCGCATGTTCGCAATGGTTGATAACTGTCAGCATGACTTTTAGGCCTTTGTGATTGAGACCACAGGTACGATTGGGGATGCCCCCATTGCTATTTTGTTTGACTCTAGTGCTATAGATTCTTTTATCTCTCCATCATTAGTGGAGCATTGCAGGCTAGTGGCCTCTAGGTAGGACGATAGGTGGGAGGTCAAGTTGGCCATAGGGGCCAAGATGGTAGTAAATTCAATGGTGCATGACTATGAGCTATTATTGGGAGCCTTGACTATAGTAGCAGACCTTAGGGTTATGCCCTTAGGATCTTATGGTGTGGTGTTAGGCATGGATTGGCTTGTGGCTCATAGAGTCGAGCTAGATTTTCGTTGGAAGGCGATAGGTTTCTATTGTGTGGTTACACAACATGCCCCATTTTGACTTGACAAAATAGGGACCCAACTTTTTTACTGCTTTGGCTTGTTGTTTTTCTGCTTTGGGTGGTCTAGTAAAATTAGGCATGCAGGTAACCCTATAGGGGGTATATAGGTCACCATGATGAGGTTAGTTTCCAAAGTTAGTATTTCACATCATTAACCTCATGGTTGGAAAGTCCACAAAATTCCATGCAGGTTTGCCTTTTAGATCACCTCAAAATTCTCTGAGGGGAGAAAGTTATGGTAAGTCAAAGTTTCGATCAAACCTGATACTCCGAGGAGGGGGGTCATATTTCAAACATCAGTCACATTATATAAGATCACCTTGATATGAGTTTATCACCAGATAATCAGTTGGTCTGCAAAGCCGGATGTCAATTTTATGTAGTGGCTGTTATCTGCCCATCAAACAACTTTATATATTTTGCGGGGGGTCATATTTTCAATATCCATCATCTTACGAATATCACCCTTTTTGCAAAATATCACCCTATGCCACTATGACGATGATGTCATCTAAACCCAATGAACAAAGGATATCATCCTGGTGATGAAGTCATCATTCTATTTTACCCCGCGGGGGTATATATCCGATGCCCACCATAGTCAATAACATGATGGTGATGTCATTACAATACAATGCTTAAACAAAGTCATCGACATGATGACGTCAGCCCAATCTTTTTCAAGGGGGTCATTTTATTTACAGGGTCATATTTTAAACATCCCTTGATCTCAAGTTCATGACCTGATATACATGTGGTCAACGTTGACCACATCACCTGATTCTTTTGCACTAATTTTGCCACTCAAAGGTGGAAGGTCATTTTATCCAGGAGGGGGTCATATTCTAAATATCACCCGATCTTTCAAAGATCACCCCTCCCCTTGTTTCCTAACATTAAATGCAGTAGATGGATTCCCGCTGATTGCAAATGCAGTTCAAACACTTGGTATCATCCATGGATTCTCTGTAGAAGATCAATGGATTCAATCGATTTAACACAGTTTTACCCTAATTTGCCCTACGGATGAGTTTAAATGTATTTTTCCAAGGTTATTTTTATTTACCTTGTGAAAAATGAGAAATTAGAGAGTAGAGAAGTCAAACCCTCATATGAGCTACCTATGAATGGACCAGATCTTTCAACATAACGGAATGGGTGATCCTCAGCATCTGCAGCCCTTTTCCGTAATCATCCACCTAACCCAGGAGAAAAGTGATATTAGGTAAGTAATTGAAAACCCTCCTATTATCATTATCTTCATGTTCAGGTAGTATGTTCTTTCTTGTGGTTTGAATCTGTAAATGTGCATATCATGATGAAGTAAAGAGTAATGAATAGAGTATGCATGATCTTGTAGAGATATATAATGTTGTATGAATGCATATGGATATCGTATGGTAAGATAAGGCATGTTTATTGCAGGATTCCATGGTGGATCTTAGGTGGAATAGGTCTGATGCAGAATTTCTCAAGCCCATGTTTGTTCAGCCTGAGGGGATACAATTCAAGTATGGCATCATTGGTGACACTCACCAAGGAGATAGAGACTTGGCGGTATGGTCCACCAGAATAGATCATGATAAGGACAATACCCTTCTGGATGCAATATATGTCTCAGGAATGTAGCATGCAGCTAGATTCCCATATGCCATGGACACCCCAGAGCTGGTAGTAGAATGTGCTAGGAACTATAACCCTTAGACAAGGTGGGTGGAGAAGCATGGAAGTGTATATGCTGACTTTTCAATTAAGGGCATCACATCTACTTTCAATCTACTAGTTAGGAAGAGGGTGGTCAGTGTGGATCTACATAAACTAGAGATAGAGTATAATAACAATAAGAAGAATGCAAGGAAGAGGATGTATCAGTGGAGGTCAAAGAGAAGCACCTACACTGCCTCAGTTAAAATGCCCGTACACTTGTATAAGTTTGATTTTGATGATGAGTACCAGTACATGATTGCCCTACTCAGCAGGATGACAGGTATGCCTCATACTAGAAATTTTAAGAATTGGATGTTTGGAATCATCTAGATGGTCCTTTATACAGATAACAAGCCATTATGGGCCAAGGTCATCAGTGACGCATTGGATGAAGAGATGAGGAACCTGGGAGGTCAGGAGTGCTCATTCCACATGACCTCATATGTTGTGTACTCATGTGCCTACAAGGGAACCTTTGATGCATTGACTACACTGGGTAAGGTTAGCAATGGTGTAGATGATGCCCACATATGGGATCACTATCCTCAGATACAAAGAAAGAACTACCTCCTAGATTACAAATTGGTGAATGATGCATTCTCTATGCAACTAGTCAGAACAATGGAGGAAGATAGAACCAAGAGACTGAGCATGGAGGCTCAGAAGGTTGTTTACAGACATGGGGCCTGGTTCATCCAGTATGCCACATTCTCATATATAAGAATAGAAGGATTTGAAGAACAGCCCCTTATGCTACCAAGATACCCCACTGATGGGGTGGTCCTGATGGAGTTTCTTAGACAAGTGTCTACCATAGTGGAGGCATATAAAGCACAAAAGGAGATACCTCCAATACTATTTCTAGTGTCTATGGGCTAGTATATGTGCTTAGATTCATAGAGCATAGAGCATGTCATGGGAGGTCTGAAACTGATGTATCTGCAGCCATTTCCATTGGCTAGATCTTATGACCCCTATGGAAGGATGCATAAAATAATGGGGAAACCTATACATCATAAGCATTTGGAGGATTTCTAGATAGATTGTGAGGATGAAGTTGAGGTGAGAAGAAGGAAATACTAGAGGCTCACCTTGAATCAGATAAGGACATATGACTGCATCCCAGTGCCAGCACAACTGAAGAAAGATGATGGAAAAATGATGTCAAATGAATATGAAGACAAGAAGGTATACAATGACACCATCTCAACCCCTGATCTAACACAGCCAAAGGATATTTCCTTGGATCAGTTTACAGGTGGGGTGCTACAGTTAACCCAAGCTTGGGTAGATGAACAGATAAACAAATTGAAGAAAAGGGGTGTAGCCCTTACTATTGATGCCAAGAAAAAAAGGCAAGAACTAACTAATGAGGAGTATTATGACTTCCTCAATGAGAAAAGGAAATCAAATGGAGAAAGGATAGCTACCCAAAAATAGAGGAAAGGTCCCCCTAGAGGAAAGAAAATTGATGATGAGACTAAGGGCGTGATAATCGAAAGAATTGCCATACCAGCTATAGGTGCATCAACATCAAGACAAGCATCTACCTCATCTGCACCATCTCTAATATACAAACCAAAGACAAAGAGGATTTTGAGGCCAGCTGTAGAAATCACAGAAGTACGAGAGGAAGGCCAAACCTCACAGTATGAGGTAGAAGAGGATATCCCATTTGAAGAGGAGCCAGTAGACAAAAGAGCCTGCAGGTGATGACCTAATGATGGTCAGCAAGAAGAGGAGGGTGGTGCCCCTGATGTCAGCACCCAAGAAGCAAAGGACATCCATGCGGGGTGATATCAGGGCCAATCCTATAGTATTGAGAGGAGCTGGTGGTGAAGTGTTTATGAAGGAGATGCAACATGATGTTCCACTTCCCACCATAATCAAATTTAAGACAGAGAGAGCAGAGGAACAAACAAAAAATACTTTCAAAGAAGGTCAGGGTGGTCCTTTCTCCTTGGAAGACACCATGGACCTATCAAATGATGTAGTGAAGAATGTAGCCTCTCAGAGGATGGAAACTCTCACCTCCAGTACCCGTATGACTCCACATGGGACCCCATTGGCACAGATGGCGGTACTGGAGGAAGTGAAGTGAACAGCTCAAGAAGAAAAAGAGAGTATCCTAGAAAGGGCAACCCAGCAAATTGAGCTTGACAAGTTGGTAGATCAAGTGACCAGCCCTACAGTTATAGATTTGACATACAAGGAGGATGTGAGCCCCAAAGACAAAGCAAGTGCACCTAATGTAACAGAGAATGTTGAAGTAGCCAAGTAGGCAAAAGAAGAGGGCAATGCTCCAGATATGGGCCAGAAACAACATGAGATACCTATTGAGCCAAAGATAGTTGAAGTCAAACAAAAGGGCGAGGGTGATAAAGATACATCAGGTGATGATGCCACCCAGACTCAAGAAGATATAGGAGAAAAAGATAAATCAGGTCATGAAGACCTTAAGACACAAGATGTTGGTGCATTAGGTGCAGAACAAGAGTTGATCAAAGATCAAGGTGATGCACCAAGGCCAAGCACACATATAGCCATAGATGTTAATATGCCTCAAGATGAGGAAAACACTAAGGTGGATGAGATTCTAAAAGAGGAAGTGTAAGATCAAGTGCAGGATCATCATATGGACATTCTGCAGGATCATCCCCCACAAAAAGAGGCCCCTCAGCAAGAAGAGATGCAACAAGATCCCCCTCATGAGGAATTACATGAGGAAGAAACTAGGAAGTCACCTTCTCCACCCAGAATAGAGACAGATATTGGAGAACAAGGTGTACATGATGATGACAAAGGACAATAAGGATCTAGAAATGAAGTGCCTCAGTAGTTGGAGAAAGAAATAGGTACGGAACAAGGCTTTGAAATTCAAGAATTTGATGTTTACACCTTGTTTGTAGAAACAATCATGAAGCCCAAGAGGAAGGCCAGATTGACATCGGCTATTAGAAGAGATCCTGCTACAGGCAGAAGGATAGCCCAAGTAGCACTTCCCACTATAGAGAAAGAGAAGGGCAAGATCACCCTTGAGGAGTTCCAAATCACAACTGTTGATTTGGGTTTTGCTAATGAAGACGAAGAAGGTCAAGAAGGGAAGGACATCATTGATTCTTTGACCCAAAGGGTAAAGAAGGAGAAGGAGAAAAATAAACAGCATAAGGAGCACATTGCCCAGCTACATTCATATATATAGGGGTTGATTAACCCTGATAGTACACTAGTGGATCTGGCAGGCCCATTGACTGTCATATCCCAGGAGAAGGTCAACAAGTTAGACCTCATGAAACATGAAGCCATGATCATGGAGAAGTGGATGCTGTCAGCCCTCACAGGAGCTGAGGAAGTTTTGAGAACCTCCTTACAGAGGTGGAATTCTTTAAGTAGTTTGAAGAGAAAAGTAGATAAAATGCAAAATAAAATAGGAAGACGATCCTTCCAATTGGAAAAGGACCTAACTGCTTTGAGTGAGATGAAGAGGATTGATCCTCAAATCCTAATAAACAATTAGGTGCTAAATAATAACACTGCCCTGTTGGTAGACATATGGTATGAGGATATCAGGTTCGAATGTGATATCCTAAAGAAATGCAATGACAAGATCAGGGATATCAGTATAAAGCTGCACAGCATGATGGCATATGAAGCAAAGATCCTAGAAGCATTAGAAGGGAAAGTAGAGGGAAAGATAGAAAATCAAGACGCAGACTTTGCTATAAAGGCTCTGCATGATAATTTATAGCCAGTAGCTGATGATCCCCTCACCCACCTAACAGAAGAAGTGATGAATAAGATCATGAGGATCAAGGGTAAGGTGGAGATTTATAATGAGACTTTAAACAACAGAAAGGGTAAACTAGATGCAATCAAAGATAAATTCCAGTCTCACAAGCATTCCATAACAAAAGCCAAAACCCAAGATGGCAGGGAAGTAGATAAGATAGTACAGGCCTATGAGAATATCAGGATGTCAATGAAGGTCCATATACATGATGATGTTCATCAGGGTGATAGCGATATAGAAATCAATGAGGATGATGATCATGATGAAGAAGAAGAAGAACATGAAGAAGAGGAACCTGAGGAATAAATGAAGATGCATCACAAAGAAGACATATGCATCATGTACTCATAAGGTAATGAGTCATCCAGATGGTTGCCAGCTGGCAACCTATGCTATGAGGAAATGTTGACTAAGTCAAGAGTGATTACATACCATTGATCTTAATTGATAAATCCTGACCGTAGGTCATTTGTAATTACCTCCTCACCTTATTCTATAAAGAAACTTAATTGGAATTTGATTGCTAAAACATTAGGACTCATTTCAAAGTTGTTGTAAATGTACATGTTATGCATATTGAATGAAAGAGAAGACAATTTGATTACAAATCATCATAAATTTTGAGTAATCTGTGTTTGAAATCTTGATCCATGCATTGATCAGTTGCATCCCTTGGAGTGCTTGTCAGTCTGCATATGTTGTTTTCATTCCTTATCCTTTGAAATTAGCATCATCCATATCTAGTTGTGGAACATCCTGGTGACAATATGGTTTGATTTCTTCTCCTCATGAATGTATCTTGTATGTATGTGCTTCAATGGCTAAAGATTCACCAAAATTAGAAGCATCCTTTTAAATTTATTTCAATTTCATAACAATTCATCACCATAATTGCAAATAACAAAGCATTAGAAGCAAATAACATGAAATATGCTGATAACCCATAGATAATTGCAAATACATAGCATATTTAGAGTAAAAGCATGTTAAATTGACAAATATCATGCAAATTCATACAAATATCCAAGAGATACATGCAAATATCCACTTACAAACACATCATTTGAATAAATATACGGTGTAGAAGAAAGAATAGGATCATGATGATCAATAATCAGAAGAATTGATCAAACTTGCAAATACATCATTATATTTGGAAATAGAGTAGAAATAACCTCTCTATGGAGTAAATTTACAGGAAATAGAACAATACTGATCATCAAGACAAATGTGAGACCCCTTGAAATGGAAAACAACATGTCACATCATCCTCTGAGTAACGTCAGGCAATCATGACCTGATCAACGGAGACTTGGAGTCATCAACTTATCTTAAGCTGATCATACTTTACAAGATAATAAAGGTTTGATGTATAAATTTTTATGCATGTTGTTATAACTCATCATCATCATCAACATAAATTGGTGCTAGAAGGAGGGCCTCTTCATCATTAGATTTGTCTGATTTGATGACGTAGACAGAAAGGTAATACTCATGTAGCTCTGTATTTCAAGTCATATGAAAAGATTTGTTGTTTTAAGTCTGTGCATGCTTGTACTTTGTAAAGTTTTCAAAATTGAGCATAAATACTTCAAGCTTTGTGGTTGATCATCATGATATTTCAAAGATATGCTCTATCTCAAGTCTTTTGTTAAAGCTTTGAGGTAATCTGCTTAAGAAACCTGATATCCAATTGCTAGTGTCCCTAAGTCTCATATCACCTCATATTTGCACCATTTCTGCAAATATTGCATAAATATCCAGTCAGTTTCAGATTCTAATCATAAATATAGCCTTTACTGGAGTGTTTCAACCGATCTTTACAATAAACAAAACAATTTTTCTTTAAATTCAAGAAATCCTGGCTCTCAGGCTAAATACCAAGTCTAGATCCAGCGAACTCTTTGAAGAATTGCCTATTCGGGGATTTAGACCTAGAATAGTAGATATTCATCATTCTCCTAGTTCTAGTGCATCAGGAACTTCACCAGAACGTGCTCCTGTAACTCCTATTGAGTTGCAAACACCTACAAGACCACCTGTCACACCTCAGGTCCAACCTCCACTAGTCACAATGTCATTCTTTACTGCACAGTCACATCTGACTTTTACTACATATCATCCTTTACCTAAAAATCCTGCCAGGATTTGTCTTAAATATCATCCATATCAGGATGCTGATGATCACATTAGAACATTCAAGGAAGCTTGTTGTAAGGCTAGAATTAAACATTAGGATGTGGTGTGTAGGTTATTTCCATTTTCCTTAGGGGAAGAGGCATATAACTAGTATATCAGTCTTGGTCAAGGTTCAATCGGTTCATGGGCTACCTTGGAGAAAGCCTTTAAGAATAGATTCAAAATACCAATAGATCCTTCAATGAATTATTACCTATTTGCCACAATCAAGAGATTTGTAGGAGAGCCTATTGCTAATTTCAATGCAAGATCCAAAAGATGCTCTCTAAGCTAGTTGCTCCATATACCGTACTAGATGAAGCTATTAGGAGCATATACTACTCAGCTTTAGATCCCTTGACTTCTATGTTTATTAGGAGAGAACATCCTAGTGTCACAACCTTGACAGGAGCTTTTGAAGAAGCTGTCATAGTCAGTCAACAGATGATCCCTGCTCCACCACCTCATATTGCATTTCCTACACTCCCTGCTTATCCTACATATCTTACTCAACAACAAACTAATGGAGCCATGATACCTCTAGCTGTAATGCCAAGTCCTTTGTAGATACCTCCACTTAGTATCATGCCACCTCCAAATGCAAATGGTCAAATGTTACAATATCTAGGACATACACAGGTACCTTAGGTTGTGGAACAGTCCAATAATAACAATAATAGTGGATCTTCCTTGTTCAAACCTCAAACAGAGAATGTAGTAGCCAAAGTTTAGGAAGAGAAGGAAGAAATTAAAGAGATATCAACACAATTGAGGAAACTCACCATTGAGATCACTCATTTGAGGAGTCCTAATTTCTATTCTCAACCAAATCAGAATAGAGGATATGCCAATGACAGACCTAATTATTCTAATAGGGGATACAATAACAACTACAATAACAACAATGGTAACAATAATCCCCCTAACATCCTAGAGTGTGGAACACTAGGCCAAATAATGGTTCTCTACCATCACCCCTAGATAATCAGCCCCTAGTGAACCTAAGCAGACCACTAGAGTGAATTTGATAGAGGCAACCCTTACAAACTAGTGCAGGATACATAACACCAATGCTTATGCAGAGCTAGATTTTCCTCAGTTCAAGATAGCTGCCAGTATATTCCAAACTAAAGTATCTAATACTTCAGGTAATCCACCTTGTGTTGAAGGGAATGAAATTTTCCCCTATGGATATGATTCTACCTTAGTGCTAGAAAGTTTCATCAACCATCCTCACCAGGATTACACCCTAACATGTGAAGAATCAGCCATGGCTTTTGAAACCAATTATGTTTTTCCATTTGAAGATGAAAATGAGCCATCAATTGAACATCAAGAAGTACATGCTTATCAACAGCAATATCAGGGTAGTCATAATTATAATCTAAGGAATAACCCAAATAGACCTGCTGGTCCTTTGACTACATCCTTGCCTTCAAATAATTTCAACACTACTCCTGATCCTAAGGGAAGCAATAACCCTGGATTTCCCAAAGTTAATGCTCAGTACTTAGCACCACAAAATATAGCACCAAAATCTGATAATCTACCTCCTGAGTCTAATAAGTTAGTCACATACCTGGCAGATGAAATGAAAAAGATCAAAATCAGCCTATCATTGTCAGAACTACTTAAAACCCCAGCTATCAAAGAAACCTTCATGAAATCCTTAGATGATCTTGCTCCAAGAGAAGATAATCATACTTTAGGTCAAATAAGGAAAAAGATCATGCTTCTAGGGATGTTAATGTTAAACACAAAGCCCCGACCACTGTTCAAGCTGCAGAGACTTCACACATGACTCTTTATAGAGATAAATCTTAGTCACCTCCTTTTCTCCTTACTGTAAGGATGTTTAGTAAAAATTTGCATAATTGCTTAGTAGATTCAGGAGCATCTACCAATATAATGCCCCTATCCATATGCAATGCCTTAGGGCTACATCCTGCTAAGTCACTGAAGAAAGTAACACAGTTAGATAAAACAGAGGTGAGTGTAGTAGGAGAACTAACTCACATTCATATGCAGCTAACATTAGATCCAAGAATCCAGTACTACATTGATATTTAGGTAGTTGATATACTTGATACCTATGGGATGCTACTCGGTAGGGATTGGTCTAAAATCCTCAATGGATACATGTCCACTGATTTTAGTCACATGTGGTTGCCTTGGAAAGGGATACCTAATCAAATAAGGATAGATGATGAACCTCATATGAAACATATGATCACTAAATACAATAAAACCAACAAGATCATGTATGTGGATGTAGAACCTGGAGTTTACTCCATCAGGCCTTAGACCGTCAGGATAGAGGAGATTCACATGTATGATGTTCATGTTCATGATGATGATCTTCAAGAGGGTAAAATAACTTTAGAGTCTGATTGTAACCCTGAAAATGAGATAGAGGTAGATCACTTCAAGAATTTTGAGATGCACTTGTCCAATGAAGTGCAACAATGTCAATTGTTAAAAGTGCCTATTCATGATATTCTAATTGAAGGATGGTGCAGGTTACATGATGAGGCACATTCTAAAAAGACCTGTGATGCTTTCTTAGACATGATGGAATTGGAACAAGTATGCAGTGTGGCATCATCATCATCACCTGGGGTAAGTTCTGTAGATACTGATAGTGATGCTGATTTTTTTTGTCATCTGTAGGAATAGAGGAATGCACATATCATGATGAAAGTCTTATTTAGATGATAGAAGAAATTTTGGTATGTAGCAAGAGTAATACTAAGAGTAACAAGAAGATCACCCCAGGAAGTGATTATTTGGTAGAATCAGATTATGAACTATCTGATGAAGATAGGGGCAGTAATCTATCCAATTTTGAAGATTTTTTGTCAAAACAGATTCAAAAGATGACACAGCAGAAAAAATATCCACATGATGTCCTGATGGAGGGATGGTACAGGTTACATGAGGCTCCACATTTAGAAACTGCTTGCTCATTATGTTTGCATATCCTAAAAAGGCAGATGATGCCTAGTCCAGAAGATTTTCCTTCTGATGGTAAAGAGAAAGAAGAGATATCAGCTTCACATCAGCCAGATAAGGTGAAGTTTGAGAAGATTGAAAAACCAAAATTGAAATGGATATCAAATGGTGCAACTGCTAGAGCTAAAAATAAAAGAGAAGGCCCAGATAAGCCTTTAACTGAAGATAAGCCATGGATCCTCAAGTTTGATGGATCCAAATCAAAACAAGGGGTTGGAATAGGAATAGATCTTATTGATCCATCTGGTAAATCCTAATATAGATTACAATTCCCATGCACAAATAATGTGATAGAGTATGAAGCCTTGTTTCATGGGATATTGTTTGCACTTAGAAAGAAAGTGAAGATTCTACATGTCTATGGAAACTCAGAGTTGGTAGTAAGACAAGTAAGAGGCATATATTCTTGTAATTACAGGAAACTGTCTAATTACAGACATAGGGTATGGGACCTAATGGAAGATTTTGATGCATTCAACATCACCCATGTGCCTAGAGAACAAAATCATAGGGCAGATGCCTTGGCCCAGGCCACAAGTACTTTGGAACCATTGTCCATATCTGGTTTGAAAAGGTTTTCAGTAGAATTAGTATCAGTACCATTTGTACTAGATAATGTAGTCAACCTTCAAGTGTTTGATGATGATCAGCATATTTTAGACTTCGTCTCCAATAGAGATGTCTTTGATGCACAGATCATAGATGAAAGAAATGTAGAAGATCATGTTTGGGAAGAAGAAGAAATCCTAGAGTTGCCTAGTAACAAGATTCCTAAAGGAATGATAGAGTTAGAAAGAGCATTTGATTTAGACAATATGCTGAAACAGAAAGATCTCCCTAAAGCAGATGGAGGAGAGTATTCACAAGTCAACATTGGACATAATGATGAAAAAAGGAATGTACTGATTGGAAAAGTGTGCACAGAAGAAGAGCTAGAAGGGATAACCCAAGCTCTCAAATATTATATTCATGTCATTGCCTAGACATATGATGAGTTGAAAACTTATGATTGTTGACAAGAGACACTATATGGATTCATGATTGTTGTCATTGATGGCAACAAAGTTCATCCCACACATCCGCAAGACATGATATGTCTCTACCGGAAGTTAGAGTGAAGAATGTTGTGGTCCGGTAAACAAGAACAGAGCATGTGGCGAGGTCTGACAGACAGGTCCGGATCTCTCAGAGGAAGTATCTTGATGAAGTACGGATTTGAGGAAGTCAAGAGGAGTATCTTGACTGATAAATTCCAAGGTTTGAGCCTCCAGTGTGAAAAGGATAAAGAGATATGAATGCTTGAGTGTCGGGTTCTCAAGTGACAGTGTGAATAGAGGAAGAACTGACTGGCAGAACATCAGACATTATTCCGGATGTGTTACTGATGTTGGTAAAGGTTATGAAGGCATGAATTATGTTTGGCCGACATGATTAATGATTTCCACAAGTATATCCTTGATCCGCACTACTTGGTGTGCAAGGATTCAGCTGACAGATCAGAGTTTGTGAAAAGATTGACTATTCTGGGTGCCGACTAGAAAGGTGATGAAATCACTTTTGCTGATATATATACAAGATGGATTTAATTATGAGATGCATTGTTGTTGTGAATGGTGTGCAAAGAAAAGCAGTAGAGTCGAATAAAAGCAAAAAGGAAGATTCGGTATGTGAAAGAAGAGCAGCATAAAAGAAGAAGAAAGATGAAGTGTAGCAGATTAGTGTACAGAGCCTAACCGGAACTAAACTCCAGCATATGTTGATGCTTCTTATTAGTTCAAGTATTGTATTACATTCTTCATAATTTGTAGACAGTGTGTCTCTTGTAGGTAGTGTGCTTCTTGTGAGTAGTGTGCTTGGGTAGTGAGCCCTAATTGGCAAGTGCCATTTTGTAATCTTATTCTTCTAACAGAGAATACAATCTTGGGTTAATCACCCCGTAGTTTTTCCCTTAACAAGGTTTCCACGTCAAAAATATTGTGTCATGTGTATTTCCATTTCATGATTAAGTTTGCTTGTTTGAATTGATGCTGCACTAATTATTAAGAAAGTTTAGAAAGATGAGATAATTAAGATAACTGATTCACCCCCTCTTAGTTATCAACAATTGGTATCAGAGCCAAGTTCCTCCTAACAGAGTCTAACAGCTTGAGGAAGATCTGGGAATTCAAATGGATGCATATGGTTTAAGGGAGCAACTCAAGACTGCCCTTGATAATCTTGAACAGTCAAACTCTGAAGTCAATGAATTAAAGGAAAGACTCAAATAGGCTGATGATTTCATGAGAGAACTAAAAGACAAATTAATTCTCTCTATGAAAAAGAGAAAGGAGCTGCTTCAACAATTGGCAAGACAAGGTGAAGCAAATGATACAAATGAAGAGCTGAAGGATAAAACTAAGCTGTGTGAAAAGTTATCAAAAGAAATCATTATGGTAAGACATGAAATGGAATCAGGAGTTATGAAGTTTACCCAAGAAGTTGAAGAGAAAAGAAAAACTGAAGATAATCTAAGACAATCTTTCAAAGAGAAATCAGAAGATTGCCACAAGATGGATAGAATTATCAGACATCTTGAATCTGATCTTGAAGATGCTAAAGATAATGAAGAAAAACTTGAGGATCAAATTGTCTCTCTCAAAAGGGACCTTCAAACAACAAATGAATATAAAGAGAAATTCAAGATAAGTTCTGCTCAACTTGATGTTCTTCTTGGAAGTCAAAAGAGGGCAGATGACAAGTATGGTTTGGGATATGAGAAAGGAGAAAGCTTCGAATCTAGTCAGAATAATTTTGGATCAGAAAATCCAAGGAACAGGCCTAGAAGACCTCTAGTAAGACAGCCTAATGCTCAAAGATATCCATCCTTCAATGGATACTGCCACAACTGCAATAACTTTGGTCATAAAGCTAATCAGTACAGAAAGAGAATGAATCAGACTAATTCATCCTTCTCCGGATAGTGTTTTAACTGCAAAAGGTATGGTCACAAATCTCATGAATGCAGAAATATGCAAATGGACAAATCATTCAATGGTAGATGCTTTGCATGCAATAGAATAGGTCATATCTAATCAATGCAGATCAAGAGGATATCAGTCAAATATGCAAAGAAATGTTGTTTGCCAAATCTGCAATAGATCTAGTCATAGTGTAGAATTCTGTAGAAGCAAGAATCAGGACAAAAAAGGTCTGGTATATCATAATCAGATTCAAGATAAGGGTAAACAAAAAGTGAATGCGGATGAAGTTAAAAGTGAGATGAACAAGATTTGGGTGAAGAAAAGTACAGAGAATGTAGAGGATGGATCCGCACCAGACTCTGGTGCTGATATTCCTTCTAAAAATTAAAAGGTGAGCTCTAGCTCAGGGGAAGACACAAAGAAAACCTTGTTCCCCCAGCCAGTCAATTGGTGCCAGAACTGGCACAAGAAGAGTTGCGGATTGAAGGGTTCATAAGGGAAACATCCAAACAAACTATGGTTGAGATTTGGAAGATCCACAAGATGTTTACATATCAGAATTGGCCTGGTTCTTCAAGTCATCCGAATAAGGCAAATCGGAATAACTTAAGTCGAGCATTTATTGCAACTTGACATTAGGGTTTGCGGAGCAATATAAGGGTTTTCTCATTAATCACTTGTTCATTTTACATTCAAGAAGAAATGAAAAGTGAAGCTCTGCAACAAAATTCCTCAAGTTCATCAAAGATCATTTGCAGAAGTCAATTCATCCAGAAATTAATCTGTCCAACTCTGTGAAACCGAAAGGCACAAAAGGTATTTTCCGCTCTCAATATCTCTCTGCAAATCTTTTGAAAGATGGATACTCTGAATATAGTAAAGATCTCTGATAGGCCCCACCCTGAATTTAAGAAACATCCATACAAATCATTGGAGGTAGATCCCCTAGGAGCATTCTCTAGTGTTCCGCATGGCATTTTACATATAGAAGACATTAGGGTTTACATACATGCAAATATTGAAGAGTTTGGGGAATTTAGACTAAGAGACATCTATCACAAACAATTGATAGATGATGCTTTTGAGCTTAAACCAGAATATAAGGGCATCTAGGAGAAGCATTTTGATCAGTTCATTCATTTCTCCTACTTTGAAGAAGATGAATGGGTCCGGTATGTATTGAGTAGGGTGCATGATAACTTCCTATGGCTGAATAGACCTTGCAAGATCACTAAGGAGGCAATTAGGGTAGTAACTGGTTTATACTCCTCTGAAGGAATACCTGTCCTCAAATCTATCAAAAACAATATTGTAACTGAGGCCACCGGATCAAAATTTGATAAAAGGGCAATGACCATTGAAGATATTACTGACTCGGATGTCAAGTTTGCATCTATGATAATAGGATACAAGATATATCACTCCAATAGGGAGAATTTAGTATTCAGAACTGCAGTATATACTACCTATGAGATGCTAAGAAAGAATGCAGAATATGATCTCTGTGAACTTCTTTTGAGCCAACTAATGGAAAACATCCAGAAGATAAAAAAGGACAAGAAGAACTTTAAATATGGTGGACTAATACTATGTCTATTTTTCTACTTCATGAATGAGCTGCCTGGATCAAATGGATGGGTATGGCAAAATGACAAACTGGTAGCAATTCAGATCAGAGATTACTTGCATGAACTTGGGGATGCTAAGGCAAGGAATACAACTCTGTGGGGTTACTTCAAGCAATTTCAAAATACAATGCAAATCAGAGAAAGAATCCCCAAATCAGTAGTTGAGAAATACAAGGATATAGTGTGCTTCATGGTAGACACTGATCAATGCCTAATGGAGGTAGTAGAGCCAAGGACAGTCTGGATCATGCCTATGGGTTATGAAGTTGATGAACAAATTATAGTGCTGCATGTTCAACACATGCTCAGTCAGCCAAAGGACCTAAAAGCAGAAAGATTTGGAACCTTTGAAGAACTAAGTGTGAAAATTCATACAGAGCTAAGGCAGCCAGAGATCAAGAGGAAAGTGAGAAAAGAAGTAGAAGATGTTGCCAAAGGCTTTGGGATCTCAAAGGAGGCACTTGATGCCAACAGGAAAAAGATGGAAAAGGCTGAGGAAGAGAAGAAAAAGGCAGAAAAGAAAAGTAAGGAAAGTGCTCTGGTAGAATCTTCCACCCGGACAAGATCATCAAAGAGATCAGCACCTGTCCCTGCTAAAAGCTCAAAACCAGAAGTCCAGGCATCCGGAAAAGGAGAAAAGAGAACAAAGAAAAAGGCAACAAGGTCCTATGTTAGCCTAAAGGACGATGAGGAAACTGAATCAGATGAGGAGATAAGGAAACTGAAGAAGAAGAAGAAATCATCTGGTGAACACTCTACCGGTCAAGGAGAAGAAGAGAAGGAAGAGGAATTTGTTGAAAAACCCACTCTATCCTTAGATGTTGTAGTAAAAGCAGTCACTGTGGATGGGAACCTGCAACGCTTAACAGAATTCTATGATGAATACAATGAAGTAGATAAAAAGATTCTGGAGGAAACCACAGTTCAGTTTTTGAACACTTACAACAAAGCTTTTATTGAAATTATCTCTCTAATTCCCAAAAGCTTAGAGAAAAGGCTTAAAATGAGGAAGACTAATGCTCAAACAAAAGATCTTGAGATTTGGGAACAGGTCGCCATTCAGCTTTTCCCTTCAATCACTCCGCAACAAATGAACATGATCTTTAAAGATTGCAAGGATGAGTTCTAGAGCAAAGCCAGGATGAATCAGCTAATGCTTGGTGAAACTGATAAAGTAGCAAGAGAAACTGAAGAGATCCTCCGAAATGCTTTTAAGAAATTCAACATTCCAATCATAGAGGACTTCGGTACTGACCCCTAGACCACAAGTGTTGACAAAGAGTCAACTGAGCAAGTCATGGACACCAGTGTAGAAAAGGATAAGGATTTGGAATCTTCCACTCATGAACAAACAAATATCTCTCCTCCAGTTTCCCCTACCGTCTCTGGATCTAAAGGAGAAGAAAGAGTAAAGGAGAAAGAAGCAAAGGTGAAGGGAAAAGAAGATATCAGTACAAAGGTTGTGGAAGGCGAGAAAGCTTCAAAGGATAGTTCTGTGACAATAGAAGAAAAGAAAAATCTGTCTCCAGTAAGAGACACTGCAGAATCAGTCAAGGACTTTTTGACAAAAGCAGCTATGGAGATTGATGAACCGGAACTGCTAAAAGGGCCGTTAGACTTTGACTCTCTATCACCGGTGCAAACAATGAAACTAGCTTCATTTGCAAATGCGAAGGCCAAAGAGAAACTACTGAAATCTCACATGGAAGACTGTGAGCTTATAGAGGTAGCATCTGAAGTTTTGGAAAAGATCATGCCATCTTTTCAGAGGGATCCCACAGCCTCCTCTTCCGATAATCTCAAAACTCTAGTCAGCAGTGTTAGTACACATTTTGATTCTCTAGAGAAGTCAGCTGAAGAAATGGTCCGGAAGGAGTTTTTGGATAAAAGATTCTCTGAAGTACAAGGTCTAATAACAAATGATAGGAGAGTTATGGATATTGGGATAAAGAGCTTGGAAAATGCTCTTAAAGATGGTGGAAATGTATACAAATTTTGCTTATCTTGGCCCACAGTGACCAAAGACATTGTGAGGAAAGTAAAAGAACAAGAGGATAAACTCCTAAGTCTATCTCAAAGTTTTGATCCTCTCTCATCCTCCATAGTAAATCAAGAGTGTTAGTCTATTGTAATCACAAATGCAATAAAGAATTTTGAGAAGGAAAGGAAGAACATAATTATTTGGATGGGTGAACTTAGAAGGATCATTATCCCAAAGTTAGAGGCCATGCATGAGGCCATAAGTGAGGCTCAGACTACCGCCCGAACCAATGATCCGACAGATCTTAAGAGGGTAGAAGCTTTTACGTTCCTGTTGAGTGGTCACATCTCAATTTTAGATAGAATGAAGCAAAGTTGGGCTATAGAACTCATTCAATTGAAAACAACTTTTGCAGACATTCTTCAATTTATGTGAGTATGGTATATGCGGCTAAGTATAGTTAAATGTTTTTTGAAAATTTTGGAATGTGGACCCTACCCTTTGCCATTGATGTCAAAGGGGGAGTGAGGAGCAGTGAAAAATGAGGAATCCAACTAAGGGGGAGTTCTGGAAAATGTATATAAAAATAGAGCATCAGCCAAGGGGGAGCATAGTGTAAACACTTAGTCATTCTTCACTAAGTGTTGCCATCAATGCCAAAGGGGGAGATTGTTGGCAAGAGACACTATATGGATTCATGATTGTTGTCATTGATGGTAACAAAGTTCATCCCACACATCCGCAGGACATGATATGTCTCTACCGGAAGTCAGAGTGAAGAATGTTGTGGTCTGGTAAACAAGAATAGAGCATGTGGTGAGGTCCGACAGACAGGTCCGGATCTCTCAGAAGAAGTATCTTGATGAAGTACAGATTTGAGGAAGTCAAGAGGAGTATCTTGACTAATAAATTGCAAGGTTTGAGCCTCTGGTGTGAAAAAGATAAAGAGATATGAATGCTTGAGTGTCGGGTTCTCAAGTGACAGTGTGAACAGAGGAAGAACTGACTGGCAAAACATCAGACATTATTCTGGATGTGTTACTGATGTTGGTAAAGGTTATGAAGGCATGAATTATGTTTGGCCGACATGATTAATGATTTCCACAAGTATATCCTTGATCCACACTACTTGGTGTGCAAGGATTCAGCCGATAGATCAGAGTTTGTGAAAAGATTGACTATTCCGGGTGCCGACTAGAAAGGTGATGAAATCACTTTTGTGGATATATATACAAGATGGATTTAGTTATGAGATGTGTTGTTGTTGTGAATGGTGTGCGAAGAAAAGCAGTAGAGCTAAATAAAAGCAGTAGAGCCAAATAAATGCAGAAAGGAAGATTCGGTATGTGAAAGAAGAGCAACATAAAAGAAGAAAAAAGATGAAGTGTAGCAGATTAGTATACAGAGCCTAACCGGAACTGAACTCTAGCATATGTTGATGCTTCTTATCAGTTCAAGTATTGTATTACATTCTTTATAATTTGTAGGCAGTGTGCCTCTTGTGAGCAGTGTGCTTGGGCAGTGAGCCCTAATTGGCAAGTGCCATTTTGTAATCTTATTCTTCTAACAGAGAATACAATCTTGGGTTAATCACCCCGTGGTTTTTCCCTTAACAGGGTTTCCACGTCAAAAATATTGTGTCATGTGTATTTCCATTTCATGATTAAGTTTGCTTGTTTGAATTGATGCTGCACTAATTATTAAGAAAGTTCAGAAAGCTGAGATAATTAAGATAACGGATTCACCCCCACTCTCAATTATCAACAATGATACATCAATCATCACTCATACTATACCTTTGAAGCCAGATGTCAAACTTTTTAGACAGAACAAAGACATGTCAATGCATTGCTGGAGCCCATCATTTTTTAAGAAGTTAAGAAATTGCTTAATGCCAGGATCATATTTCTTATGAGACATTCCACATGGGTGGCTAACCTGGTCCCAGTAAGAAAGAAGAATGGTGACATCAGATTGTGTGTAGACTTCAGGAATTTAAATCGAGCTTCTGAAAAGGATAACTATCCTTTGCCTTCTCTAGATGACGTCTTGCAGATTGTAAATGGTGCAAAGATGTCATTTCTGGATGGTTTTTCAGGTTACAACTAGGTGATGGTAGACAAGATAGATAGGTTGAAGACTGCATTCACCACAAAGTGGGAAATATTCGCCTACAGGCTCATGCCTTGTGGATTGATAAATGCTGGACCCACATTATAGAGAGCGATGGATATAACCTTCAGAGGCCTAATTGGTAAATGCATAGTCATATACATGGATGACTTGACAGTTTTCTCTAAAGAGAGAAGAAATCATGTAGAAGACCTCAGGAAGGTGCTAAAGAAATGTGAACATTATGGAATATCCTTGAACCCTAAGAAATGCATATTTGGGGTAACCATAGGGAAGTTATTAGGTCACATGATAACAAAGAATGGGATCATCATAGACCCTAAGAGAGTAGAATCAATCATGAAGATACAACTTCCTGGAAGTAAGAAGGACCTCAAATCTTATTTTGGTAAGATTAATTTTGTTAGAAAGTTTATTACTGGCTTTGCAGAAATTGTTAGACCATTGAATACCATGCTCAAGAAGGATACCAAAATTGAGTGGACACCTGAAGCTGGAGCAACTTTTGTAGATATCAAAAAAGCCATATCTAATGCTCCCATTCTAATCAGTCTAGATTATACTAAGGATTTCTATATTTACTCATTTGCTTTAGAGCATACATCTGTAGCAGTATTAACACAGAGAAATGAGGCTAAAGAAGAAAAGCCTATAGCCTTCATGAGTTGTCCTTTCAGAGATGCAGAACTCAGATACATGGATGTTGAAAGACAAGCAATTGCTCTAGTTCGAGCAGTCAAGAAGTTTAGACATTACACCATAAGAAGTAAAGTAATTCATGTAGTACCAGATGCAGCAGTGAAGATGCTTTTAATGCAAAGTGAACTAGGTGAGAAGAGAGCCAAATGGATTACTATCCTTCAAGAGTATGATATGGACATAGCATCCATGAAATTAGTGAGAGGCCAAGCATTGAGTCAGATGATATTAGAAATTCATCCTAACATCATGAGCCAACAATATGTTATAAATATAAAGGAAGATGGAGAATGGTATTTAGACATCAGGTACATCTTGATTACTAGAAGATGTCCTTCAAGATTGCAGGCTTCACAGAGGAGAGCCTTAAAAATAAGATCACAGAAATACATGATAAAAGGAGGAGTTCTTTTCAAGAACTATGAGGGAATATACCTAAGATGCCTAGAGAGGCAAGAAGCAGATAACATGCTAGCATAATTACATGACAAGTTTGGAACTACACATGGATCATACTTAGCTACCACTCATGCTATCCTTAGAGTAGGGTATTACTGGCCCACTATTTTTAAAGGTACTGCTGAGCACATCAAATGTTGTCATATGTGTCAAGTTGCTGTAAATAGGGAAAGATATGTTGCTCAACCTTTGCAGCCAGTGATGGAGATGTGACCATTTGCTCAATGGGGAATGGATTTCATAGGACTTATTAATCCTTCATCATCTTTAGGCCATAGGTATGTGTTAACTATCACTGATTATTGTACCAGGTGGACTGAAGCTGTCAGCAGTAAGACATGTAGTGCTAACGATTTAATCAAGTTTTTAGAAAATAATATAGTAACCAGGTATGAATTTCCATATGCTTTAGTATGTGATAACGGGTCTGCCTTTGCTTCAATAAGATTATCATGTTGGGATTTTGACCAAGGAATCATCTTGAAATTTTCCTCAAATTACTATCCTCAAGGGAATGGATTAGCAGAATCCACAAACAAGAATTTGTTGAACATCATAAAGAAATTGATAGAAAAGAACCCAAGGGAGTGGAACACCCTACTGAAGTATGCCTTGTGGGTAGATAGAACTAGGACGACGGCTGCTTTAGGAAACTCTCCTTTTCACCTAGTATATGGGGTGGATCCTATCCTCCCTATTAACCTAAAGATTCCCACACTACAGTTTGCACAAGAATATCTAGGCATAGATAACAAACAAGAAGTCAGGTTGCTTCAGTTGATGCACCTAGAAGAAAAAAAGAATAAAGCAATTGATCAATTTGCTAAACATCAGGTTGTTGTCAAGCGTTGGTTTGACAAAAGAGCCAAAGTTAAGGCTTTTAGAATCTCAGATTTAGTCCTGATGTGGGACAAAGCACATGAAAGGAAAGGAGATTATGGCAAATTTGATAAACTTTGGATAGGCCCCTTTCAAGTTTCAAAAATTTTAGGAGACAACACTTATAGGCTAAAGACCCTAACCGGTGATAATGTCCCATTACTAGTTAATGGACAATTTCTCAAGCATTATTTTCAAGCCTAAAATAGTGTCATGAAAGTCATGTGTATCATAGTGTGCATATTTGTATAGTTGTTTGTACAGTTCTGTTTTGTTTTGTTTGTTTACTTGTTGAGTTCTATTTTGGTTAGTCAAGATGATGTAGCTCATCACCCTGAGAAAATAAATAAATTGTTAAGATTCAAGCCATGAGAAAAAAATCATATATATGTTATGACTATTTTGAGAAGTGTTGGTGATCAGGTTTGTGATATCTTTTCATCAGGGTGCCTTTTCTTGACCAAAGTGATTCTTTCACAATGATTCACCTAATAGCCTTGGGTTTGTGGAACATATAAGTATAGGTGTTAAGTGAAAAATTTATAGGGACTCCCTTGCTACCAATGCAATCTCCAACCTAAATCAGCAAGTGACCATGCCATGCACATTAAGCTTACATGATGATATCATATGAATATAGAGATAAATATTGAAAATCCAAAAAGAAATAAAAATTAGGCCATCTAAGTAACTGTACCGGGGCTATAGACGCATGCTAGCAGTGGGGCTCTACTTAGGGGGATTGTATAGATAACTTTGTCAGGGCTATGGACTCCTACTAGTAGCAAGGCTCTATCTAGGTCGACTATAAGGGATGCTCCCAAACTACGTAGCTTAACACCAGTTACTCATGTTTTCAACTTAATTTCAAGATGAGGATAATTAATCATCTGCACACACCTAATCCTTTGTTAGCATTGTTGCCATGATGAAATCTTATCATTCAGAAAGATTATATACTTATACTTAGAAGGAGTTAAAATATTATATTAGAATGTGATCACATCACTTGAATCATTGGAATTTAGTTATGTTCTTTGGTGGCAAGTTGTTGTGTGGTTACACAACACGCCCCATTTTGACTTGAAAAAATAGGGACCCAACTTTTTTGCTGCTTTGGCTTGTTGTTTTTCTGCTTTGGATGGTCTGGTAAAATTAGGCATGCAGGTAACCCTGTAGGGGGTATATAGGTCACCATGATGAGGTCAGTTTCCAAAGTCAATATTTCACATCATTAACCTCATGGTTGGAAAGGGCACAAAATTCCATGCAGGTTTGCCTTTTGGATCACCCCAAAATTCTCTTAGGGGAGAAAGTTATGGTAAGTCAAAGTTTCGGTCAAACCTGATACTCTGAGGAGGGGGTCATATTTCAAACATCAGTCACATTATATAAAATCACCCTGTTATGAGTTTATCACCCAATAATCAGTTGGTCTGCGAAGTCTGGACGTCAATTTTACGTAGTAGCTATTATCTGCTCGTCAAACAACTTTATATATTTTGCGGGGGGTCATATTTTCAATATCCATCATCTTACGAATATCACCCTATGCCAATATGACGATGATGTCATCTAAACCTAATGAACAAAGGATATCATCCTGGTGATGAAGTCATCATTCTATTTTACCCCGCGGGGGTATATATCCGATGCCCACCATATTCAATAACATGATGGTGATGTCATTATAATACAACTCTTAAACAAACTCATCGACATGATGATGTCACCCTGATCTTTTTCAAGGGAGTCATTTTATTTGCAGGGTCATATTTTAAACATCCCCTGATCTCAAGTTCATGACCTGATATATAAGTGGTCAACGTTGACAACATCACCTGATTCTTTTGTACTAATTTTGTTGCTGAAAGGCGAAAGGTCATTTTATCTAGGAGGGCGTCATATTCTGAATATCACTCGATCTTTCAAAGATCACCCCTCCCCTTGTTTCCTAACATTAAATGCACATAAATGTGGTAGGTGGATTCTCGCCGATTGTGAATGCAGTTCAAATACTTGGCATCATTCATGGATTCTTTGCAGAAGATCAACGGATTCAATTGATTTAACGCAGTTTTACCCTAATTTTCCCTACAAATGAGTTTAAATGTATCTTTCCAAGGTTATTTTCATTTACCTTACGAAAAATGACAAATTACAGAGCAAAGAAGTCAAACCCTCATATGATCTACCTGTGAATAGACCAGATCTTTCAACGTAATGGAATGGGTGATCCTCAGCATCTGCAACCCTTTTCAGTAATCATCCACCTAACCCTAGGGAAAAGTGCTATCAGGTAAGTAATTGAAAACCCTCCTGTTGTCATTATTTGCATGTTCAGGGAGTATGTTCTTTCCTGTTGTCTGAATATGTAAATGTGCATATCATGATGAAGCAAAGAGTAATGAATAGAGTATGCATGATGCTGTAGAGATATATGATGTATGAATGCATATGGATATCGTATGGTAAGACAAGGCATGTTTATTGTAGGATTCCATGGCAGATCTTAGGCAGAACAAGTCTGATGCAGAATTTCTCAAGCCCATGTTTGTTCAACCCGAGGGGGTACAATTCAAGTATGGCATCATTGGTGACACTCACCAAGGAGATAGAGACCTGGCGGTATGGTCCACCAGAATAGATCATGATAAGAACAATACCCTTCTAGATGTAATATATGTCTCAGGAATGTGGCATACGGCTGGATTCCCATATGCCATGGACACCCCAGAGCTGGTGGTAGAATGTACCAAGAACTATAACCCTCAAACAAGGTAGGTGGAGAAGTATGGAAGAGTATATGCTGACTTTTCAATTAAGAGCATCACATCTACTTTCAATCTGCCAGTTGGGAAGAGGTTGGTCAGTGTGGATCTACATAAACTAGAGACAGAGTCTAATAAGAATAAGAAGAATGCAAGGAAGAGGATGTATCAGTGGAGGTCAAAGAGCAACACCTACACTGCCTTAGCTAAACTGCACGTACACTTGTATAAGTTTGATTTTGATGATGAGTACCCGTACATGATTGCCCTACTCAGCAGGATGACAGGTATGCTTCATGCTAGAAATTTTAAGAATTAGATGTTTGGAATCATCCAGATGGTCCTTTATACAGATAACAAGCCATTATGGGCCAAGGTCATCAGTGACACATTGGATGAAGAGATGAGGAACTTGGGAGGTTAGGAGTGCTCATTCCACATGACCTCATATGTTGTGTACTCATGTGCCTACAAGGGAACCTTTGATGCATTGACTACAGTGGGTAAGGTTAGCGATGGTGTAGATGATGCCCACACATGGGATCACTATCCTCAGATATAGAGAAAGAACTACCTCCTAGATTACAAATTGGTGAATGATGCATTCTCTATGCATCTAGTCAGAACAATGGAGGAAGACAGAACTAAGAGGCTGAGCATGGAGGCTAAAGAGGTTGTTTATAGACATGGGGCCTGGTTCATCTAGTATGCCACATTCTCATATATAAGAATAGAAGGATTTGAAGAACAGCCCCTTATGCTAGCAAGATACCCCACTGATGGGGTGGTCCTGATGGAGTTTCTTAGACAAGTGTCTACCATAGTGGAGGCATATAACGCACAAAATAAGATACCTCCAATACTATTTCTAGTGTCTATGGGCTGGTATATGTGCTTAGATTCACAGAGCATAGAGCATGTCATGGGAGGTCTGAAACTAATGTATCTGCAGCCATTTCCATTGGCTAGATCGTATGACCCCTATGGAAGGATGAATAAAATAATGGGGAAACCTATACATCAGAAGAATCTGGAGCATTTCTGGACTCATTGTGAGGATGAAGCTGAGGTGAGAAGAAGAAAATACCAGAGGCTCACCTTGAATCAGATAAGGACATATGACTGCATCCCAGTGCCAACACAACTGAAGAAAGATGATGGAAAAATGATGTCAAATGAATATGAAGACAAGAAGGTCTACAATGACACCATCTCAGCCCCTGATCTAACACAGCTAGAGGATATTTCCTTGGACCAATTTATAGGTGGAATGCTACAGTTAACCCAAGCTTGGGTAGATGAACAGATAAACAGATTGAAGAAAAGGGGTGTAGCCCTTACTATTGATGCCAAGAAAAAAAGGCAAGAACTAACTGATGAGAAGTATGATGACTTCCTCAATGAGAAAAGGAAATCAAATGGAGAAAGGCTACCTACCCAGAAATAGAGGAAAGGTCCCCCTAGAGGAAAGAAAACTGATGATGAGACTAAGGGGGTGATAATCGAAAGAATTGCCATACTAGCTATAGGTACATCAACATCAGGACAGGCATCCGCCTTTGATGGACAAACCTAAGACAAAGAGGATCCTGAGGCCAACTGTAGAAATCACAGAAGTATGGGAGGAAGGTCAAACCTCACAGCATGAGGTAGAAGAGGATATCCCATTTGAAGAGGAGCTAGTAGATAAAGAGCCTGCAGGCGATGACCTGATTATGGTTAGCAAGAAGAGGAGGGCGGTGCCCCTAATGTCAGCACCCAAGAAGCAAAGGACATCCATGCGGGGTGATATTAAGGCCGATCCTATAGTATTGAGAGGAGCTGGTGGTGAAGTGTTTAGGAAGGAGATGCAACATGATGTGCCACCTCCCACCATAATCAAATTTAAGACAGAGAGAGCAGAGGATCAAGCAAAAGAGACTTTCAAAGCAGGTCAGGGTGGTCCTTTCTCCTTGGAAGACACCGTGGACCTATTAGATGATGAAGTAGTGCAGAATGTAGCCTCTCAGAGGATGGAAACTCTCACCTCTAATACCCGCATGACTCCACATGGGACCCCATTGGCACAAATGGCGGTACTAGAGTAAGTGAAGTGAATAGTTCAAGAAGAAAAAGAGAGTAGCCCAGAAAGGGTAGACCAACAAATCAAGCTTGACAAGTTAGTAGATCAGGTGACCAAGCCTGTAGTTATAGATTGTGAGCCCTAAAGACAAAGCAAGTGCACCTGATGTAACAGAGAATGTTGAAGTAGCCAAGCAGGCAGAAGAAGAGAGCAATGCTCTAGATATAGGCTAGCAATAGCATGAGATACCCGCTGAGCCAAAGATAGTTAAATTCCAACAAAAGGGTGAGGGTGATAAAGATACATCAGGTGATGATGCCACCTAGACTCAAGGAGATATAGGAGAAAAAGATAAATTTGGTCATGAAGACCTTAAGACACAAGATGTTGGTGCATTAGGTGTAGAACAAGAGTTGATCCAAGATCAAGGTGATGCACCAAGGCCAAGCACACATATAGCCACATATGTTAATATGCCTCAAGATGAGGAAAACACTAAGGTGGATGAGATTCCAAAAGAGGGAGTGCAAGATCAAGCACATGATCATCATGTGGACATTCCACAAGATCCTCCCCCATAGAAAGAGGCCCCTCACCAAGAAGACATGCAACAAGATCCCCCTCATGAGGAATTCCGTGAGGAAGAAACTAGGAAGTCGCCTTCTCCACCCATAATAGAGACAGATATTAGAGAACAAGGTGGACATGATGATGACAAAGGACAACAAAGATCTGGAAATGAAGTGCCACAGTGGTTGGAGAAAGAAATAGGTACGGAACAAGGCTTTGAAATTCAAGAATTTGATGTTTGCACCTTGTTTGCAGAAACAATCATGAAGCCCAAGAGGAAGGCCAGATTGACATCAGCTATTAGAAGAGATCCTGCTACAGGCAGAAGGATAGACCAAGTAGCACTTCCCACTATAGAGAAAGAGAAGGGTAAGATCACCCTTGAGGAGTTCCAAATCACAACTGTTGATTTGGGTTTTGCTAATGAAGACCTAGAAGGTCAAGAAGGGAAGGACATCATTGATTCTTTGACCCAAAGGGTAAAGAAGGAGAAGGAGAAGGAGAAAAATAAATAGCATAAGGAGCACATTGCCAAGCTGCATTCATATATAATGGGGTTGATTAACCCTTATAGTACACTAGTGGATCCGGCAGTCCCATTGACTATCATATCCCAGGAGGAGGTCAACAAGTTAGACCTCATGAAACATGAAGCACTGATCATGGAGAAGTGGATGTTGTCAGCCCTCACAAGAGCTAAGGAAGTTTTGAGAACCTCCTTATAGAGGTGGAATTCTTTAAGCAGTCTGAAGAGAAAAGTAGATAAAATGCAAAATGAAACAGGAAGACGATCCTTCCAATTGGAAAAGGACCTAACTTCTTTGAGTGAGATGAAGAGGATTGATCCTCAAATCCTAATAAATAATCAGGTGCTGAATAATAACACTACCCTGTTGATAGACATATGGTATGAGGATATCAGGTTTGAATGTGATATCCTAAAGAAATGCAGTGGCAAGCTCAAGGATATCAGTAGAAAGTTGCACAGCATGATGGCATATGAAGTAGAGATCCTAGAAGCATTAGAAGGGAAAGTAGAGGGAAAGATAGAAAATCAAGACGCAAACTTTGCTATCAAGGCTCTGCATGATAATTTCCAGCCAGTAGCTAATGACCCCCTCACCCACTTGATAGAAGAGGTGATGAATAAGATCATGAGGACCAAGGTTAAGGTGGAGATTTATAATGAGAGTTTAAACAACAAAAAGGGTAAGCTGGACGTAATTAAAGCTAAATTCCAGTCTCACAAGCATGCCACAACAAGAGCCAAAATCCAAGATGGCGGGGAAGTAGATAAGATAGTACAGGCCTATGAGAATATTAGGATGACAATGAAGGTCCATATACAGGATGATGTTTATCAGGGTGATAGTGACACAGAAGGCAATGAGGATGATGATCATGATGAAGAAGAAGAAGAACATGAAGAAGAGGAACCTGAGGAATAACTGAAGATGCATCACAAAGAAGACATATGCATCATGTAGTCATAAGGTAATGAGTCATCCAAATGGTTGCCAGTTGGCAACCTGTGCCACGAGGAAAGGTTGACTGAGTCAAGAGTGATTACATATGATTGATCTTAATTGATAAATCTTGACAGTAGGTCATTTGTAACTACCTCCTCACCTTATTCTATAAAAGGTGTAGGGGTGCCATATTTTGGATATTCAGAAACTTAATTGAAATATGATTGCTAAAACATTAGGAATCATTTCAAAGTTGTAAATGTACATGTTATGCATACTGAATAAAAGAGAAGATAATTTGATTACAAATCATCATAAATTTTGAGTAATCTATGTTTGAAATCTGGATACATGCATTGATCAGCTACGTCCCTTGGAGTGCTTGTTAGTCTGCATGTGTTGTTTTCATTCCTTATCCTTTGAAGTTAGCATCATCCATATCTAGCTGTGGAACATCCTGGTGACAATATGGTTTGATTTCTTCTCCTCATGAATGTATCTTGTATGTATGTGGTTCAATGGCTAAAGATTCACCAAAATTAGAAACATCATTTTAAATTTCTTTCAATTTCATAACAATTCATCACCATAATTGCTAATAACATATAATTAGAAGCAAATAACATGAAATATGCCGATATCTCATAGATAATTGGAAATACATAGCATATTTAGAGTAAAAGCATGTTAAATTGACAAATATCATGCAAATTCATACAAATATCCAAGAGATACATGCAAATATCCACTTACAGACACATCATTTGAATAAGTATATATTATGTAGAAGAAAGAATAGGATCATGATGATCAATAATTAGAAGAATTGATCAAACTTGCAAATACATCATTATATTTGGAAATAGAGTAGAAATAACCTCTCTGTGGAGTAAATTTATAGGAAATAGAACAATACTGATCATCAAGACAAATGTGAGACCCCTTGAAATGGAAAAAAGCATGTCACATCAACCTCTAAGTAACGTCAGACGATCATGACCTGATCAACGAAGACTTGGAGTCATCAACTTATCTTAAGCTGATAGTACTTTACAAGAAAATAAAGGTTTGATGTACAAATTTTTATGCATGTTTTTATGACTCATCATCATCATCAACAATTTCTTAGATGACCATGGCATGACAATAGAGATTTTGGGCATTCACAAGCCCACAATAGTTCGCATGATCTCCGCTCAATAGCTTAAGTGTTATATGTGGAAGGGTTGTTTGATGTTTGCCATTACAGTCAGTGATAAGTTAGAGGATGAGCTAGAGGCATCATTAGATGATCATCCCATTTTGAGAGAGTTTGCTAATGTATTTCCACCTGAATTGCCAGGGATGCCACCTCGTAGAGAGGTTGACTTTCACATTGACCTCGTACTAGGTGCCGAGCTAGTGTCTCGTGCACCTTACAGGATGACTACCCATGAGCTCATGGACCTCAAGCTATAGTTGGAGGAGTTGCTCGAGAAGGGGTACATCTGACCTAGCATCTCACCTTGGGGTGCACCAATTATCTTCGTGAAGAAGAAGGATGGGTATCTTCATATTTTCATGGACTATAGGCAGCATAATAAGGTGATAGTGAAGAACCATTATCCTCTACCTCAGATAGATGATTTATTTGATCAGATGTAGGGAGCCAGGGTGTTCTCTAAGATTGACCTAAAGTCCATATATCATCATTTGCACATTACAGAGGTGGATATCCATAAGACTGCCTTTCAGACTCGCTACGGTCACTATGAGTTCATCATGGTGCCCTTCAGATTGACGAATGCCCCTGCAATATTCATGAGTCTCATGAATGGGGTGTTCCACACATATTTGGATTGGTTTGTGATTATATTCTTAGATGATATATTGATTTATTCATAGACTGAGGAGGAGCATGAGGAGCACTTACACCAAGTTTTGTGATGTTTGAGAGAGTAGCATCTATATGGCAACTTGGTGAAGTGTGCCTTTTTCAGATCAGAGGTATAGTACTTGGGACACATCCTATCTGGCAATGGTATCTCCATAGATCCATTGAAGATTAGGGCGATCAGGGATTGGTCAGCACCCACCAGCATTACAGAGGTCAGGAGTTTCATGGGGCTAGCTGGGTATTATCGTAGATTTGTTGAGGGCCTTTCCAGGATAGCACACCCCATCAGTCCCCTTCAACAGAAAGGGAAGAGTTTCACATGGACTGAACAGTGTGAGAGGGCCTTTGGGGTCCTCAAGGAGCATCTCACTAGTGCTCCTATCTTATTAGTACTTGATCCTATAGTTGATTTCATGGTTTGCACATATGCTTCATTAGAGGGATTAGGATCTATACTTATGCAGGACGGTCGAGTGATTGTGTATGAGTCACAAAAGCTCAAGACCCATGAGCTAAACTACCCCACACATGACTTGGAGCTCGTAGTGGTATTTCACGCTCTTGTTCAATAGAGGCACTTTCTATTGGGGCATCATTTCGAGCTACACTCGGACCATCATAGTCTACAGTATATCTTCACACAACTGAAACTAAATGCCCGCCAACAGTGTTGGATGGAGTTCCTTTACGAGTATGACTTTGATGTACACTACATCAAAGTGAAGGAGAATGTGGTTGTTGATGCATTGATTCAGAGGCACCATGAGATCATGACCTTGACATTGGGTGTAGATTTGAGAGGATGCATATTACAACATCTGCCAGAGGATGAGTGGTTTCTTGAGCTCCAACAAGAGATTCAGTCACAGAGGGCCCTTGTGGGAAAGTTTGTAGGTTATTCACTAGAGGTAGATGGGCTCCTTAGACATCAACAACACATCTATGTTCCTTGTACAGGTGATCTATGTACATTAGTTTTATCAGAGGCTCATAGAGCACCTTATGCAGCACACCCAGGGGTGAAAAAGATGCATGTTGATTTGCGACAACTGTATCACTTGGCAGGTATGAGATGGGATATTGTAGAGTTCATTGCTCGATGCCTTGAGTGCCAGAGGGTCAAGGTGAGCATCAGCATCTAGTAGGGATTTTGTACCCTCATGAGATACTAGAGTGGAAATAGGACACCATTTCCATGTATTTTATTGTTGGTCTACCTATGTCATCTCATCGCCATGACGCCATCATAGTGATGGTTGACAAGTTGACCGAGGTGGTGCACATCTCACTGATACGTATGACTTACAATGCACCTGCAGTGGGGAGGGTCTTCTTGGATGACATTGTTAGACTACATGGGGTTCCTCACCGCATTATATCCAACAAGGATTCAATGTTCACATCAGCCTTTTGGAGGGCATTGCAATAGGCATTGGGCACTCGGCTCAACTTCAGTTCAACATACCACCCCAAGATAGATGGCCAGATAGAGAGGATGAACTAGATATTAGAGAATATGCTCTGCATGTACGTGATGGACCACCAGTCTAGATGGGAGGAGTATCTATATCTAATTGAGTTTTCCTACAATAATGGGCATCACACCTCATTAGGTATGCCTCCCTATCAGGCCTTGTATGACAGACCTTGCAGGACACCGCTGAGTTGGGACCGCATAGAGGACAGGGTTGCTATTGGGCCAAAACTAGTTGAGGATATGGAGCAGAAGGTGACCTTGATTAGACAGAGACTACAGGAGGCACATGATTGACAGAAGAAGTATGCCAATGCCAAGAGATTAGATCGGAGCTTCTCAGTCGGTGACAGAGTTTTCTTGATAGTGTGGCCGCATAAGAGTCCAATCCATTATGGAAAGGGCTCTAAGATTGCATCAAGATTTGTTGGGCCTTTTGAGATTCTAGAGTAGATAGGACTCGTAGCCTACCATCTAGCCTTCCCACCTAGCCTATCGCGCATCCACGATGTGTTCCATGTGTCTGTTTTGCGACGATATATATCTGATTTATCTCATGTCTTAGACTAGAGTGTTCTACAAGTAGAGGCATATGGACAGTTGGCTTTGGAGCCAATTCACATATTGGCTCGTCAAATGCTAGGCCTTCGAGGTCAAGAGCTGGACTAGGTTAGGGTTCAGTGGGACAGGTATGACAAGACCACGGCTACATGGGAGGATGTAGCTAGATTGAGGACACCTTATCCTCACCTCTTTGATGACTTCCAGGAGGAAGTTTAGTCTTAGGGGGGAGGATGTGAGGCCTATTTATTTCACTCCTATATTTTGCTTACATCGCATTTACATGCTGTTGACATATGGACTTTGGGACTATTGGTCCCATTTTGCAGACCTTCAGGATTTATTTCTTATGCTATGATTGGATTAGATAGACTATACTATGATGTTGATTGTGGTTTACATGTTAGATTTCATTTGAAAATATAATGTTATGTGTTATTTGATTTTGATGAAATTTAAATGTTAGTGGTTGTATTAAAGAATGAATTATTATGTAATCCTGATATTGAGTTGATGATTAGAAATGTAGTAGATAGTAAATCTTATTGATGATGTTATGTGTTGATTATTGAGGGTTTGATGATTCTGTGACATTATGTGTGTATGCTTCCTTTCACTTCGGCTATGATATATAAGTGTTACTAATATGTTTTCATAAGTGTGCAGATGATTTTCCATGCCATGGAAAATCAGAGATCATTCCACACCCTTATGTGAATTCTGTGTAAACTGATCTAATCCCAGGAGGGACTAAGATCGTATGTGTACTGCATGATGATTTCTCGTGATATCTTCTTTTGATGTCATTTCAATTAGGTCTACCCCTTTTAATTGATTTAATTATGGTGTTGTGAAATATATGTTTGATTTGGTACATTTTTGTTGATAACTGAGAGGGGGGGGTGAATCAGTTATCCTAATTATTTCCCTTATTGAACTTTCCTTTAATTGATGCAGCATAAAATCAAACATAAAACATTAACCATAAAACAAGAAACACATGACACAGTATTTTTGACGTGGAAACCCTGTTAAGGGAGAAAACCACGGGGTGATTAACCCAAAATTATTCTCTGTTAGAAGAATAGGAAATTACAAAAATGGCACTTGCCAATTAGGGCTCACTGCCCGAGCACACTGCTCACAAGAGGCCCACTGCCTACAAGAAGACACACTGTCTACAAAGTGATGAGAATCACAGTCTTGAACTGATTGGAAGCATCTGCATATGCTGGAGTTCAGTTCCGGTTAGGCTCAGTACACTGATCTGCTGCACTTCATCTTTCCTCTGTTCTTTATTCTGCTATCTTTCACATACCGGATCCTTTTTGCTACCTCTGCTCTTTATCTGGACTTATTCACATATATCTCCACATCTACACCACCTTCACAACTAAATCCATCCTCTATATATATCCGCACAAGTAATTTCATCACCTTTCTAGTCGGCATCCGGAACAGTCTAGTTTCTTACAAGCTCTCATTCTGTCGGCTGAATCCTTCCTCACCAAGCAATGCGGATCAAACATGTACTTGTAGATATCATTAATCATGTCGGCCAAACATGATTCATGCCTTCACAACCTCTGTCATCAACAGTAACCCATCCGGAAAGCAGTCTGATACTCTGCCAGTCAGTTCTTCCTCTGTTTTCACTGTCTCTCAGGAATCCGGTACTCAACCATTCATATCTTTTTCCTTGTCCATCACCGGAGGCTAAATCCTTGGAATATACCACTCAAGGTAGTCCTCTTGACTTCCCCAAATCCGCACTGCACCAAGACACTTCCTCTGAGAGATCCGGACCAATCTGTCGGACCTTGCCACATGCTCTGTTCTTCTTCACCGGACCACAACATTCTTTATTCTGACTTCCGGTAGAGACACATCATGACTTGCGGATATGTGGGATGACCTTTGTTGCCATCAATGACAACAACCATGAATCCATATAGTGTCTCTTGCCAACAATCTCCCCCTTTGGCATTGATGGCAACACTTAGTGAAAAATGACTAAGTGTTTTCACTATGCTCCCCCTTTGCTGATGCTCTGTCCTTATATACAATTTCCGGAACTCCCCCTTAGTTGGATTCCTCATTTTTCACTGCTCCTCACTCCCCCTTTGACATCAATGGCAAAGGGTGGGGTCCGCACACCAAAATTTTCAAAAATTTTCTATACAAAGCCGCATATTTACATACTCACATATACTGAAGAATGTCTGCAAAGGATGTCTGCAATTGAATCATTTCTGTAGCCCAACTTTGCTTCATTCTGTCCAAAATTGAAATGTGACCACTTAACAAAAATGCAAACGCTTCTGCCCACTTGAGATCTGTCGGATCTTTTGTTTGGGCGGTGGTCTGAGCATCACTGATGGCCTCATGCATAGTTTCCAACTTAGGGATTATAATCCTTCTAAGTTCTCCCATCCGGTTAGTGATGTTCTTCCTTTCCTTCTCAAGATTTTTTATTTCATTCAAGACTACAATGGTCTGACATTCTTGATTTATTATAGAGGAAGAGAGAGGATCAAAACTTTGAGATAAGCTTTGTAGCTTATCCTGTTCCTCTTTTATTTTCTTGTCAAATGTTGTTGTTGCCTTTGACCAGGATATACAAAATTTATAGATGTCACCGCCATCCTTAAGAGCATTCTCTAAGCTCTTTATTCCAATGCTTACAATCTTCCTATCTTTAGAGATTAATTCTAATATTTCTGAAAATCTCTTATCCAAAAATTCCTTCCGGACCTTTTCTTCAGCTGATTTTTCTAGAGAATCAAAATGTGTATCAATACTGCTGACTAAGGTTTTTAGATTACCGGAAGTGGAGGCTGTCGGATCTATCTGGATTGATGGCATGATTTTTACAAGTACTCTGGAAGCAGCCTCTATCAACTCACAGTCTTCCATATGAGACTTCAGGAGCTTTTCATTTGCCTTGGCATTTGCAAATGAAGCTATCTTCATTGTTTGTACCAGAGAGAGAGAGTCAAAATCAAATGGACCTTTTAGAAGCTCCGGTTCATCAATCTCTAGAGTTTCTTTGCTCAAAAATTGTTGAACAGTTTGTGCAGTGTCTCTTGCCGGAGACAGATGTTTCTTTTCTTCTGCAGTCTTAGAACTGTCAACCTCTTTGTCTTTCACCACTGCTTCCTTCTCCTGTAATTGCTCTTCTTCTTTGGATCCGGAGACTGTAGGGGAAACCGGAGGAGAGATGCTAGTTTGTTCATGGGCCACTTCTTCTGGAGCAGGGGGTCCCAAGTCCTCAACTGTTTCTGTACCTAAATCCTCTACAACCGGAAGATTGAACCTTTTGAAGGCCTTCCGGAGGATCTCTTCTGTTTCTTGGGCCACTTTGTCAGTCTCGCCAAGCATGAGTTGATTCATCCTGGCTTTGCTTCTGAACTCATCTTTGCAGTCTTTGAAGATAATGTTCATTGTCTTGGGATCAATTTGAGGATATAGCTGAATAGCTATCTGCTCCCGGATCTCAAGATCTTTAGCATGAGCATTATTCTTTCTTACTTCCATTTCCTTTTCTAGGCTTTTAGGAATAAGAGATATTATTTCAATGAAAGCCTTATTATATATGTTAAGATATTTTACTGTGGCCTCCTGCAGAGTCTTTTGGTCGGCCTCACTGAAGTCATCATATGATTCAGTCATTGGTTGAAGGTTTCCATCCACCGTGACCGACTTGATTATGCTCTCTAGTGACAGGGTGGGCTTTTCAACAGTTACCTCTGCCATTTCATCCTTGTCTTGGCCTGTGGAGGGCTTACCGGATCCTTTCTTCTTCTGTTTCTTTACTTCTCTTACTCCCTCATCTGATTCTGTTTCCTCTTCATCCTTTTGGCTTCCATAAGCCCTTGTGGCTTTTGTCTTGGATCTCTTACCGGATGCCTGAACTTCCGGTTTTGAACTTTTGGTTGTGGGAGGTGCAGGTCTCTTTGATGATCTGGTCCGGGTGGGAGCTTCAACCGGAGCACTTTCTTTATTTTTCTCTTCTTCCTCGGCCTTCCTCCTCTTTTCCCGGCTGGCATCAAGTGCCTCCTTTGAGATACCTAGGCCTTGAGCAATGTGCTCTACTTCTTTTCTCACCTTTCTTTTAATCTCAGGTTCCCTGAGTTCTACATGTATTTTTACACTCAGCTCCTCAAAGGTTCCAAACCTTTCTGCCTTAGGATCTTTGGGCTGACTTAGCATGTGTTGAACATGCAGCTCCACTATCTGTTCATCTACTTCATACCCCATGGGCATGATCCAGACAGTCCTTGGCTCTACTGCCTCCATTAGGCACTGATCAGTGTCAACCATAAAGCACACTGAGTCTTTGTATTTTTCAACAAGAGACTGGGGAATTCTCTCTCTTGCTTGCATCATGCTCTGAAAGTTTTTGAAGTATCCCCATAGAGCTGTATTTCTCGCTTTTGCATCCCCAAGTCCATGCAGATAGTCTCTTATCTGAACTGCAACAGGTTTGTCATTCTGCCATACCCATCCACTTGTTCCGGGTAGCTCATTCATGAAGTAGAAGAATAGACATACAATAAGAGTACCATACTTAAAGGAATTCTTCTTATCCTTCTTGATTTTCTGTATATTTTCCATTAATTGGCTTAGCAGTAGTTCGCAGAGATCATACTCTGCATTCTTTCTTAGCATCTCATAGGCAGTGTATACTGCAGTTCCGGATACAGAATTCTCCCTGCTGGAGTGATAGATCTTGTATCCTATTATCATTGATGCATATTTGATATCCGGATCCGAGATGTCTTCAATGGTCATTGCCCTCTTATCAAATTTTGATCCGGTGGCCTCAGTTACAATGTTGTTCTTGACAGATTTGAGGATAGGTACCCCTCCGGAAGAGTATAGACCAGTTACTGCTCTAATTGCCTCTTTTGTGATCTTGCAGGGTCTATCTAGCCATAAAAAGTTGTCATGCATCCTGCTCAGTACATACCGGACCCATTCATCTTCTTCAAAGCAGGGGAAATGAATAAATTGCTCAAATTGTTTCTTCTGGATATCCTTATACTCTGGTTTAAGCTCAAAAGCATTGTCTATCAGCTGCTTGTGATAGAGGTCTCTTAATTTGAATTCCCCAAATTCCTCAATGTTTGCATGTATGTAAACCCTAATGTCTTCGGTATGTAAAACTCCGTGAGGAACACTAGAGAAGGCTCCTAGTGGATCTACCTCCAATGATTTGTAAGGATGTTTCTTGAATGAGGGGCGAGGTCTATCAGAGATCTTAACTATGTTTGGAGTAGCCATTCTTCAAAGATTTGCAGTGAGGTAATGAAAAACGGAGAATACCTTATGCGCCTTCGGTTTGCACGGAGTGGTTGGATTGATTTCTTTATGCAATAGCTTCGGCAGGAGATCCTAGGTGTGCTTGATGAACCTTGTTGCAGAGCTCCACTTTTCGCTTCTTCTCGAGTGCAGAATGAGCAAATGACCTTTGAGAAATCCCTTAAATTGCTCCGTGAACCCTAATATCTGTCTGCAATAAATGCTTCACCTACATCATTCCGGTTTGCCTTGTCTGGATAGTTTGGAGTATCCCGGATTAGTCCTGATCTGTGGATATCATCCGGATCTTTCAATCATGAATGAATCGAGGTAACATATTGCAAGAGCATCCCAAACACTCTGTCCAATCCGCAAAACAAGATAGTGCATTTCCAGATCTTTCTGGACCTTTTTGTAATCCTTTATCATACCGGAGCATCTCCCTGAACAGGTCTTATTTGATCGATCACAGCTTCTTCATAACTCCATGCGGACCTCTGAAAACTTGACTGAAGTATCTCAAGACTCATATCTACAAACCCTTTGATCCGCATCTTGTGCCACATCCGGCACCACTTGTTTGGCTGGGGGAACAAGATTTTCTTTGAGTCTCCCCCTGAGCCTGAGCTCACCTTTTAATTTCTGGAAGAAATATCAGCACCAGAGTCTGGTACGGATCCAACCTCTACATTCTCTGAACTTTTCTTCACCCAAATCTTGCTCATCTGATTCCTAACCTCATCCGCATTCATCTTTTGTTTACCCTTGTCTTGATTCTGATTATACACCGGACCTCTTTTGTCCTGATTCTTGTTTCTGCAGACTTTAGCATTATGACCGGACCTATTGCAGATTTGGCAAATAACATTTCTTTGCATATTTGACTGATATCCTCTTGATCTGCATTGATTAGCAATATGACCTACTCTATTGCATGTGAAGCATCTACCTTTGAATGATTTGTTTACTTGCATAATTCTGCATTCATGGGATTTGTGTCCATACCTTTTGCAGTTGAAGCACTGTCCGGAGAAGGATGAATTATTCTGATTCATTCTCATTCTGCACTGATTAGCTTTGTGACCAAAGTGGTTGTAGCTGTGGCAGTATCCATTGAAGGATGGATATCTTTGAGCATTTGGCTGTCTTACCGGAGGTCTTCTAGGCCTGCTCCTTGGATTTACTGATCCAAGATTCTTCTGACCGGATCCGGAGCTTTCTCCTTTCTCATATCCCAAACCATACTTGTCATCTGTCCTCTTTTGACTTCCAAGAAGAACTTCAAGTTGAGCAGAACTTATCTTGAATTTCTCTTTATATTCATTTGCTGTTTGAAGGTCTCTTTTGAGAGAGGCAATTTGATCCTCAAGTTTTCCTTCATTATCTTTGGCATCTTCAAGATCAGATTCAAGATGTCTGATAATCCTGTCCATCTGGTGGCATTCTTCTGATTTTTCTTTAAGAGATTGTCTTAGATTGTCTTCAGCCTTTCTTTTTTCTTCAATCTCTTGAGTAAACTTTATAGTTCCTGATTCCATTTCATGTCTTAACATAATGACTTCTTTTGATAACTTTTCACATAACTTGGTTTGCTCGGTCAATTCTTCATTTGTATTGCTTTCTTCACTTTGCCTTGCCAACTGTTGAAGCAGCTCCTTTCTCTTTTTCATAGAGAGACTTAATTTGTCTTTTAATTCTCTCATGAATTCATCAGCCTGTTTGAGTCTTTCCTTTAATTCACTGACTTCAGAATTTGACTGTTCAAGATCCTCAAGAGCAGTCTTGAGTTGCTCCCTTAAACCATATGCATCCATTTGAAATCCCAGATCTTCCTCAAGCTGTTAGGCTCTATTAGGAGGAACTTAGCTCTGATACCAATTGTTGATAACTGAGAGGGGGGGGTGAATCAGTTATCCTAATTATTTCCCTTATTGAACTTTCCTTTAATTGATGCAGCATAAAATCAAACATAAAACATTAACCATAAAACAAGAAACACATGACACAGTATTTTTGACGTGGAAACCCTGTTAAGGGAGAAAACCACGGGGTGATTAACCCAAAATTATTCTCTGTTAGAAGAATAGGAAATTACAAAAATGGCACTTGCCAATTAGGGCTCACTGCCCGAGCACACTGCTCACAAGAGGCCCACTGCCTACAAGAAGACACACTGTCTACAAAGTGATGAGAATCACAGTCTTGAACTGATTGGAAGCATCTGCATATGCTGGAGTTCAGTTCCGGTTAGGCTCAGTACACTGATCTGCTGCACTTCATCTTTCCTCTGTTCTTTATTCTGCTATCTTTCACATACCGGATCCTTTTTGCTACCTCTGCTCTTTATCTGGACTTATTCGCATATATCTCCACATCTACACCACCTTCACAACTAAATCCATCCTCTATATATATCCGCACAAGTAATTTCATCACCTTTCTAGTCGGCATCCGGAACAGTCTAGTTTCTTACAAGCTCTCATTCTGTCGGTTGAATCCTTCCTCACCAAGCAATGCGGATCAAGCATGTACTTGTAGATATCATTAATCATGTCGGCCAAACATGATTCATGCCTTCACAACCTCTGTCATCAACAGTAACCCATCCGGAAAGCAGTCTGATACTCTGCCAGTCAGTTCTTCCTCTGTTTTCACTGTCTCTCAGGAATCTGGTACTCAACCATTCATATCTTTTTCCTTGTCCATCACCGGAGGCTAAATCCTTGGAATATACCACTCAAGGTAGTCCTCTTGACTTCCCCAAATCCGCACTGCACCAAGACACTTCCTCTGAGAGATCCGGACCAATCTGTCGGACCTTGCCACATGCTCTGTTCTTCTTCACCGGACCACAACATTCTTTATTCTGACTTCCGGTAGAGACACATCATGACTTGCGGATATGTGGGATGACCTTTGTTGCCATCAATGACAACAACCATGAATCCATATAGTGTCTCTTGCCAACAATTTTAGTGATTTTTATTTTGATGGTCTTTTTATGCAATTTTATGCTACCTAAGGTGTTTATTTTGGGCTAATTTTGATCCTAGATTGTACCCCTAGGGTCTAGTGCCCATTTGAACATGCCAAACCCTAGGGTAACCTCCATCTAGTCACTTTAACTTCACCTTGAAGTAAAGTGACGAAATTCAAATTTTGGAAGGAGTGGTGGATGGGTCAAGCATTCAACCATGACTTACTCCTCCTTCTAAGGATTTGGTTCCCTTGCCTTGAAGACTTGGGGAGTCTTCAAGACTCCCAAGTGTGTGAACCCATCTCCAATGCTCTCACACATGTGTAAGAGCATCTTGGAGTGAATGGGATTTCTTTGGAGAATAGGACTATGACAAGTGTCATATCTTATCTTCTTGGAGTCCACCTTGTGAGATTCCTTCTCTCCACCTTTTCTCTCACACATGTGTGAGAGCACATGTGGAGAGGGTGAGGTTTGGTGGGATTGGAGAGTGATATGTGTCACCTCCACATCCCATGGAGCTTACAAGTGGGTTGTGAGGAGGAAGGAGAAGGTGACATGTGTCACCTTCTCATTCCTCAAGGCTCTTGAGAAGAGCCTATAATACTCCTTTGAGAGAGGGAGGGGGTTCTCCTTTTTCACTTATTTTCTTTCATGATGGCTTTTTGGGGGAGTTAGCTAGTTTTGGAGACACTTTGGAGGCAAGGGCTTGGAGAAGGTTGGAAAGCTCTTCATCAAATTTCTTCCATTATTGGGCTTTCATAGGTAAGCTTCAAGGCATAAAGCCTTTCTCATGTATTTACTTTTCATTGTGTGGTTGTAAGTTTTATGTGTTTGAATCTTTTTGGGTTGTGGGGTTTATTGTGGGTGTATGGATGAGGATCCCATTTTTGGAGAGCACATTTGTATGGGGTGGGAGAGGAGTGAACCTCCTCGAGGTCACCCTCTTGATCTATGTGACATTTTGATGGCTTTGAGAGCATTTGGAGAAGTATGGAGTTTGTTTTCATAAGGCATGAGTGCCTATGAGTTTACTTGAGAAGGCATGAGTGCCTTAGAGTGGTTATATCATTATTTGTGGTGTTTAAGGATTGAGGCCTTGTATTTGAGCATTATGAGATTTTGGGTTTTAGGAGTGTACCTCTTGAGTAGAGAGTTGCCCACTCTCCTACCCCCTAAATCCATTCTTCATGGATTTTGTTGTGTCTAAAACTATGGTTGGGTGTTCTTTTTTATTGTGTGTGTTTTTTGTGTATTGTTAATGTGATGTGAAACTAGGTGAGGATGATCTCCTAGCTTGGGGGTGACCCTTTTTTGGTTCTATGGTAGGGTGGAGAGCATTTGTGGGCATGGGAAAGTTCCCTTGTTTTTATTGCAGGTTTGTAAAAATGGAGCTTGGAAGGAGATATCATTAATTATGAGTTGTGTTGTATGGTTGTTTGGAGCCTTGGCCAAGAGGCCTATTTGTAAAATTGTTACTTATGAGAGTGAGCTCTCTTGTTTTTATTCTAAACTAAAATTTTCTTTATGAATCCATGTTATACTCTAATGTGAAGTTGTTGTTGTAATGTAATGGGTTTTCTATGAAAAGGAAAATATTATACCACTACCTTTATTGTTGTTGCAAATAATATATGTTGCTATTTTACAATTTTGGTAGTTCAAAGAAAAATGTATGTTGCTATTTTTTTTTTCTATCTTCTTTCAAAAAATATAGAATGCATTTGAAATTTGTTTTAGTTTTCAAAAAGAAATACAGTGTTGCATTATTTGGGAAAATAAACTCATTGGTTTTATTTTTTTAAAAATATAGTTCAATAGAAAAGGGTATTTGCAAATGTATTTGTTTTATTGTCTTATAGTTATTTTTAAGTTACTGGTTAATTTAAAGACTTCTATTTTATAATTTAATAATGAATAGAAAAAAATATCTATCCTCCATTCTCTGTATTTTTTTTATATATCAGATTAGTAATTTCTTTTTGTGCATAACACAAAAATAGAATAATGGGTGTATACCCATATGTATGTGTGTGTGTATAGACATGCACACACGCATGCACGCACACACACACATATATAAATCATATTTTAGATATATTTCAAATTTCAAACTAAGTTGAGAATCGAATAACAAAAAAAAGAAAGAGATTTTATTAAATTTTGTTAGGGCTGTCAAAACCCTACAGGTTATATTGTACCGCCGTTAGGGGCGGTGGCCTTGCTGCCACCATAGTCTGCAGTCACAAGGGTTCAGAGGGGGATAAACCCCCCCACCTGCATCTTAAGCCATAAAGTGGCTAGGGGATAGAACCCCTGACCACTGCTCCTTCTCCGTTGTGGCACTTTGCTCCCAACAACTGCACACCTCTGTTGATGGCATCAGCACCATGCGCCTTTCAACGTGCAACCTCCTTCTTCGGCTGCCACCTATGTCAGATGAACCCTACAACATATCATTAGATTATGGATGAATATATATATATATATATATATATTTAGTGCCTTTTATTTCAGGCCTTTACTCGCTAGTTTTAAAAAAAAAAAGGTAAACAAAATGGGATACTTGTATCACTGTTTTTACCTTCTGGTTGATGGACTCCATGGCTGCAAACATTTTGAGCCTGCAAACAAAATGAGAGAAATAGGAAGAATAATGAGAAGAGAGACAATGAGAGGAAAAGAAAGAGACTAGGGTTTGTGAAACGAGAGAAGGAGAAAGGAAAATAGGTGAGAAAGGAAAGCAATGTGATAGGAAAAGAATAGGTTTAGGGTTTCTTGTGATGATAGGATATGATAAAATATTAGGAAGACTTTTAGGGCTGAGATTTGAGTGGAGGGGAAATAAAGATAAATTAGTTTTTATTTTATTCCATGTGAACGTAATTTCCTTTCCCTCTTCCTTCCATTTGAAATGGACTTGTGTTATTTGTTATTTTATCCTCTAACATAATTAGGTTGAGTGGGATATTTTTAGTCCTAGGCTAATATTTTATTTGAGTGAGTTTAATTGTTTTAACCTAGGTGAATTTATTTTAACTAGTGAATTTATATTGTTTTGAGAGGAATTTTAATGGGGAATTAAACTATTGCCTTTGGAATTAATTTTGGTGTTAGGTTTTATTATTTTAATTTAATGTGAATTATGATGTAGTTACTCTAATTAAGTTTATTTAATCTAATAGGCTACAACAAATGTGTTTTGTGGCATTAATTAATTTAATTGGGCGGATTTAATATTTAACTAGTTTTTAATTTGCAAGGCTTAGTAACGGTTTTTATTTTTTAATTAATTATTTTCCATGAATGCCCTAGAGGTGTTATGCTACCCGAATTCGCCTAGAATAATATGGGTAACTTAGTAATTATTTTTCGTATTCATTTTAACACTTTTTAATTATCTATAGTTAATCATGATCTAGATGTGTTTAATTTAATTATTTATTCTAGTTCCTAGGGTTTGATTTTGACACATGTCAAAATCACTTCACCTCACTTAGGCAACTAGGGGTTAAACTAAGATTTGAATCTTGAAAGGAAGCTAGGTGTGCGGAAATTGCTTCCTACACTAATCTAATGAGGAGAGGGCTATGTAAATTCAATTTAATCCTTACAACTACAGCAACATAGAACATCTATCAGAGATATTGTAGAAATACACATGAACTAGAAAGAAGACAGAAGAAGAGAGACAAAGATATAATGTAGGGAAAACCCTTATCAGGTGAAAAACCCCACACTCAGAAACTTGCACAATGTATTATAAAAAATGAATGTTGTTTACAATACACTTGCAATGCAAGCTTTAATGGTCTTCGACACTCATAGCTAGGGTCAATCCAACAGTGTAATAGTACCTACAAATCACATACATCTCCTCCTCCAAGCACCTATTTATATAGAATGTACAAGGAAAAATTGGTCGTATCTTGGAATGGGTGTCCAACTTGGCCTCATGGCCCAAAACTGACACCTAAGGACACTTGTTCAACATTGTAGAATGTGCCTGACACTTGTCCATAGCTCCCATCCCAAAGAGGTTGCCTATTTCCAAAATGGGCTATGACAGATGCTCTTACGACTCTTACGACCATCATAGAATCTGTCATAGCGGTTAAAACTTACAGCTGTAAGAGAATCTATCATACATAGGATATAAATAGCATATTCTCTTACAAAATGTCATAGTCCAGCTTGGGGCACCCAAATATGCCTTTTTCAAAGATGCTTCATGACACATGTCTTCACCTGTCTTACAAGCTTTTATTTCTGACTCTTACATGTCATAACTTCATCACAGGAATCCGTCATAAACGTTTCGGTCAAACATTCCCTTACACAACATCCAAGATGCTGACACATGGAAAAATACTCCTACCACAAAGTGGGACACCTATATCCTCATGTGAGGACAAAATTACAAGTTGTCATCTTCCATGTAGGATGACACATCACCATGCCACATCCCACAAAATGACAATATGGAATTTACAATTAATTTACAACATAGGTAATGAATTAATAAATACAATCATAAATAATGTAAGGAATTACCAAGGTTGGGACATCTTAATTCCCAACATTCTCCCTCTTGTCGAACACCTTGTAAGAGCCAATAGAATAAAAGGATTTAACTGCTATAGGCCAAGAGGCCCATAGACTCTGAACACCATCTAAAAATCTCTGTGCCCACTAGCTTTGTCAAGGCATCTGTAACATTCTTCAAAGTATCTACCTTCTCCAAATTTACCTTCTCATCCTCTACCATGTCTCACACGAAGTGAAACTGAACATCAATATGCTTTGTTCTGGCATGGACAGTTAGATTCTTCACAAGGCAAATTGCACACTGACTGTCACAACTGATCGTGATCTGACTTGCATCAACACCAATATCTGAACACAATATCTTAAGCCAAATGGCTTCCTTACAAGCATGAGTTTCTACCATATACTCATCTTCTGTCATGGACAAAGCAACCATAGGTTGTTGCATACTCATCCAACTAATAGCACCACCAAATAGTGTAAACACATAAGCACTAGTAGATCTCCTGCTGTCAATGTCACCTTCCCAATCTGAATCCACAAATCCATGAATATCAATAGAATGTGGAGGTCCTGTAACATTACCATGATAGCATATGGAATACTTGGAAGTGCCCCTCAAATATCTAAACACTTGCTTAACTGCATCCCAATGTACCCATCCAAGATTAACCATAAATTGACTAAGGACTCCCACTGCTTGGGCAATGTCTGGTCTTGTGCAAACCATAGCATACATCAAACTACCAACAACACTAGCATAAGGTACTTTTCTCATGTCCTCCACCTCACTAGGAGATTTCAGACAATCTTCAACAGACAACTTTGTCCCCAAAGAAATAGGAACACACAATGGTCTACAATCTACCATGCTGAACCAATCCAACATGGTCTTCACATACTTACTCTGGCTTAACGAAAGTTTTCTATTAGTTATGTCTCTTCTGATTTATATTCCTAGAATGTACCTGGCTGCCCCTAAATCTTTCATTTCAAACTATGCTGACAACTGAGATTTGAAATCAGAAATCATATTCTTACCCTTCCCAATGAGCAACATATCATCAACATATAATGCAACAATGAGAATACAATCACCATCAAACTTATAACACACAGTGATCCGATTTCGATCTCACAAATCCAATAGACAAAACAAAGGCATCAAACTTCAAGTACCACCTCCTAGGAGACTGCTTCAAACCATACAAAGACTTCTTTAACTTGCAAACCAAATTTTCTTTACTTTTCACCATGTAATGCTCTGGCTGTGGCATGTAGATTTCTTCCTCCAAATCACCATGAAGGAAAGTTGTCTTCACATCCATCTATTCTACCTCTAAGTCATAAGCTACTACAAGAGACAATAGGAATCGAATGGATGCCATCTTTACAATGGGAGAGAAGATCTCACCATAATCTATACCCTCCACTTGTGAATACCCCTTCGCAACCAATCTGGCTTTATACTTCTCAACACTGCCATCTACACCAAATTTCATTTTGAACACCCATTTGCATCCAACGGGTTTCCATTCAGGAGGCAAAGGCACCAAGTCCCAAGTTTGATTCTTTTCCAAAGAAGACATTTCATCCTCCATGGCCTCCTTCTAGGAACCTGTATATTTCATGTCCATAGCCTTTGATATAGTTCTAGGTTCATCACTATTAGTAAGCAAAGCAAAAGCACAACTAGAATCAAGCAATGTAAAACCAAACCTCTCAGGTTGCTTTTTGATTCGTGTGGACCTCCTCAAGAGATGAGGTTGAGGTTCAACTTCTTCATTTGAGCTTTTAGAGTTGCAAGAGCTCTCCTCATCATTAGGTCCAACATTGTCTTTCTGTTCAGTCTTCTCAGGGGTAGGAGGAAACTGAACAATATCCTCTTTCTTTTCTTTTTCTTCTAGCTGTAAAATAGTGGAAGAAGGTGTAATCTCTCTGAAGATGACACTTCTGCTATACAACACTTTTTCAGGCACAAGGTCCCAAAGCTTGTATCCTTTCACACAAACACCATAGCCAATGAAGATACACTTAACAGCCTTGTTCTCCAATTTTGACCGCTTCTCCCTAGGCACATGTGCATATGCCTCACAACCAAAAACATGAAGATGCCTTATTAAAGGCTTTCTACCAGACCACACCTCCATGGGTGTATTTCCAACAAGAGCTGATGTAGGAGATCTATTTACAAGATAGCAAGCAGTGGTAACATCTTCAACCCAAAACTTTTGTTCTAGGCCAGCTCCACTAAGCATACTCCTAGCCTTCTCCATTAGTGTCGTGTTCATCCTCTCTACAACTCCATTTCTCTACAAGGTGTATGCAGTTGTCTTATGTATTTAAATCCCAAGTTCCTTGCAATATTTATTGAATTTTGTAGAACAGAACTCACCACCATTGTCAGTTCTCAAACACTTAATCTTTTTACCAATCTAATTTTCAGCAACAACCTTAAACTCCTAAAACTTGCTATAGACTTTAGATTTGCTTCTGAGAAAATAAATCCATGTCCTTCTACTGTAGTCATCTATGAAAGATACAAATTATATAGATTTTGATAACGAAGTGTTGATCATGATGTTAGTCATAAACAAACATAGAATAAAAGTACACATTAACCTTTATTCATCTTGAAAGATACAACAAATTCAGAGAATTCATGATCTCAAGTCTCCAGTGATTAGGTCTTAATCTTCTGACGTTACTTAGAGGTTGATGTGTGTCGCTGTTTCTATTTTGGGGCCTTACGTAGATCTCATCAGTAAGATAATCATTCCTGTAATGATGTTGTACAGAAAGTTATTCTACACAAGATATGCTTCAAAAAATGCTTCTATCTTTAAATCTTTGCATGATATTTGTCATGTTGACATGCTTTAACCACAAATATGTTGAATATGTTCAGTTATCTACGGGATGTCTACATATTTATATTATTTGCTTAAGAATGTCAATTATTTGCAATTGTGATGATGAAATGCTCTGAAATTGAAAGAAATTGAAAGAAATACTTCAAATTAACGTTGAACCTTCAGCTATTGAGCCACATATACATCAGATACAGTCATGAAGAGAAGAAATCAAACCATATGTTCACCAAGATATTCCACAGCTAGATACAATCGATGCTAACTTCAAAGGAAAGGTATGAAAACAACACATGTAAGTAGATATGCACTCCAAGGGACGCAACAAATCACAGCATGTATCAAGAATTCATACACTGATTAATCAAGATTTCTTATGGATTGTAATCAAAAGAGTCTTCTCATTTATTAAGTATGCAAGAACATATATGTATACAATAGCTTTGAAATGAGCCCTGAATATTTCAGCAAACACATTTCAATTAAGTTTTGAATGTTTTACAATGAGGCATCCCTGCACCTTTTATAGAGCAAGGTGAGGGAGTGGTTACAATTGATCTACGATTAGGATATACCCATTAAGATCTATGGTTCACATTTCGTTGACCAAGTCAACTCTTTCCACGTGGCACAGGTTACCGACTGGCAACCATCCAGACAATTTATTTTCTTAAGTATCAAATGCTTATGTCTTTTCGTGGTAATGCATCTTCATCTACTCTTTATCCTTCCAGTTCTTCATCTTCATCATTAGGAGCATCAGGATCACCACTTCCCGAATCCTCATCATCCTGATGACTTTCTTCTTGTACATGGACCTGCATGGATGTCTGGATACTTTCATATGCTTGTACTATCCTTTCTACTTCCCCACCATCTTGAATTCTTGCTTTGGTGATGGCGTGTTTATGCACCTGATATTTGCTCCGGAGAGATTTCAATTTATTCCTCCTGCTGTTGGATGTTTCATTATAATCTTCCACCTTGACCTTTATTCTCATTACTTTATCCAACACTTCTTTTGTCAGGTGGTTGAGAGGATCATTAGCTACCTGCTGAAAATTGCTATGTAGAGCTTTAATGGCAAACTCCTCATCTTGATTTTCTATTTTTCCTTCTGCCTTTCCTTCTAACGCTTCCAAAATTTCAGCCTCAAATGACATCATATCATGCAGCTTCATGCTGATATTTCTTAGTTTACTGTTGCATCTTTTAAGCACATCACATTCAAACTTGATGCCTTTATACCATATTTAAATTAATAGGGTTGTGTTATTATTCAATACTTGATTCTTTATTAGAATTTGTGAATCAATCCTCCTCATTTCATCCAAAATGCTCAGGACTTTCTCCAATTGAAATGACCTCCTCCCGATCTCCATCTGTAGTTTATCCACCTTTCTCTTGGAGGTATATAAAGAGTTCCACCTCTTCAAAGAGGCCTTTACCACTTCCTCTGCTTCGTCAAATGTGGATAACATCCACTTTCTCATTATGGATGACTCATGTTTCATGAGATCCAGTTTATTTACCTCCTCTTGAAAAATTGCAGTCAATGGGACTGCTTTATCACTTGATGTATCATCAGGGTTAATTAACCCCTTTATATATGCATTCAGCTGAGCAATGTGCTCTTTATGCTGCTTATTCTTCTCTTTCTCCTTTTTCACCCTTTGAGTTAATGAATCAATAATGTCCTTACCTTCTTGACCTTCCTGATCCTCATTGGCAAATCCCAAATCTACTGTAGTAATCTGGAATTCATCCAGAGTGATCTTGCCTTTTTCTTTATCAACTGTAGGAATAGCTACCTAGGCTGTTCTCCTGCCTATATCAGGATCACTTCTAATAGTAGAAGTTAATCTTGCCTTCCTCCTTGGCTTCATTAGAGTCTCTGAAAACAATGTTGAAACATCAAACTCTTGTATCTCTAGTCCAGACTCAGTACTTATCTCTTTCTCTAGCCATGAGGGAATTTGGTCTCCGGATCTTGGGTGCCCACCATCATGATGATGATCATCTTGATCTCCAGTAACTGTATCTATTCTTGACGGAGATGGTGACTTTCTTATTTCTTCCTCATGATGTTTTTCATGAGGGTGATCTTCGGGTATATCCTCCTGTTGAGGACCTTCTTTTTCTGGAGGGTGATCTTGCTTATCATCTGCATGTTTATCATGATCTTGATCATTTACTTCCTCCCTGGGTATCTCATCCACTTTAGCATTTTCCTCATTTAGAGGTATATTGGTATCTGTGGATATTATTTCATCTGACTTAGGCTTCTCCACTTGATCTGCAGCTATAATCTTCTCTGTAGTTGTGATAATTACCTTTTGAGCTTTGTGATCACCAGAACCTGATATTTCTTTATCTTCTTTGTCCTTTAGTGGAATTCCTACTGCTTTGCGCTCAGCCAATGCATCTTGCTGTTGCTGACCCATATTTGGAGTTTTATCTTCCACTTCCATCTGTTTAACCTCTTCAACATTTTCTGTCCTTTCAGGTGTACCTGTTGTATCTTTAGGATCTACATCCTCTACATATGTCAAATCTATTGTTGCAGGACTTGTCACTTGATCAACTAATGCATCGAGTCCTATTTGTTGTGCAATCTTCTCTGGACTCTTTTCTTTTTCCTACTCCATTTGCTTTAGCTCCTCTAACACTGCTTGTACTGCTGGGGTTCCATGAGGAGTTATCCGGGTATTAGCAGCAAGGGTTTCCATCTTTTGTGAAGCTACATCTTTCACTACCTCATCATCAGATAGGTCAATTGTCTCGTCTAATGAGACTAGATCACTTTGCACTGCCTTAGAGGCCTCTTTCAATTATTCTTCTGCTTGTTCGGTCTTAAACTTTACAATGGTGGGAAGTGGAACGTTATGCTGCAATTCCTTAGTAAATAATTCTCCACCTGCCCCTTTTAGCACTATTGGGGTTTGTTTTATTTCACCTCTCATTGAAGTTCTTGGTTTCTTAGGTGTAGTTGGTATCACCTGAGGTGCTTTTCTCTTTCTTGTGAAGGATATGGGACCCTCCTCTTCTTCAGGCTCTTCTTCTAGAGGGATATCCTTCTCTACTTCCTTATGTGATGTCTGACCCTCTTCATATATATCAGCAGGATGTGCAGCTGACCTCTGGATTCCTTTAGCCTTTTGTTTATCCAAGGGAGGCAGTGCGGATGATGCTAATAATTGTCTTGATCCTGATGCATCTTCAGTTGACATCTCTATTATTTCAATTATAACCCCTTTGGGTTCAGGATCTCTTTCTTTTTTCAGGAGGTGGTGCTTTTTCTCCTTTTGATTTCCTCTTCTCAACCAAGATATCATCATATTCATCTTCAGGAACCTCCTATCTCTTCCTCTTATTATTGACGGTAAGGGCTACTCCCTTCTTCTTCAGTGTATTTGTTTGTTCATTGACCCATGCCTGGGTCAGCTGCAATATCCTTCCTATGAATGGATCTAAAGAAATATCTTCAATCATAGTAAGATCTGGCATGGATATTGTATCATTATATATCTTTTTCTCTTCATACTCATCTAGCATTATATTACCATCATCCCTCTTCAATTGTGCAAGGACTGAAATGTAGTCGAAGGTCCTGATTTGGTTAAGGGTCAATCTTTCATACGTTCTCCTTCTGGCCTCAGCCTCATCTTCACAATCTACCCAAAAATCTTCAAGATTCTTCTGATGGATGGGCTTCCCCATGATTTTCTACATCCTCCCATATGGATCATATGACCTAACCAAACGGAATGACTGGAAATTCATCATTGTTAAACTAGTTATGGCTTTCTTAATGTTCTCAGAATCTGGGCACATATACTAGCCCATTGTTACTGGAAACAATACTAGTGGGAGTTTGTTACTTGCTTTGTAAGCATCCAGTATTGTAGCCACTTGCCTCATGAACTCCATTAAAACTACTGCATCAGTGGGGTGTCTTGGGAGCATGAGGGGTTCCTCTTCAAAACCTTCAATTATTATGTAAGAGAATGTTGCAAATTGAATAAACCAAGCTCCATCCCTGTATATGACTTCATGAGCTTCCATGCTCAGTCTTTTATTTCTGTCCTCCTCCATTGTTCTTACCAGATGCATAGAGAATGCATCATTCACTAATTTGTAATCCTGGAGGTAATTTGCTCTTTGCAGTTGGGGATGGTGATCCCATATATGTGCATCATTAGTTGTGCCACCAATTTGCCCATCTGTAGTCAATGGATCAAGTGTACCCTTGTAGACACATGAATAAACAATGTATGAAGTCATGTAAAAGGAACAATCTGGACCTCCTAAATTCATCAGCTGCTCATTTAGAGCATCACTTATTAGCCCACATTGGCTTGTTATCTGTGTAAAGGCACATCAGGATGACTGCATACATCCAATCTTTAAAACTTCTAGCATCAAGCTGGCCTATCACTCTGCTAAGAAGGGTTATCATGTATTGGTACTCATCATCAAAATCAAATTTATATAAATGAACCAGAAGTTTAGCTGCTGCAGGATAGGGACTATTCTTCGCCCTCCATTGGTACATTTTCTTCCTAGCAGCCTTCTTATTATTTTCATATTCTACTTCTAATTTCTTCAAATCTATGTTGGAAACCTTCTTGCCCAATGGCAAACTGAATGTAGCAGCAAGACCCTTGATTGACAGATCAGCATATACTATGCCATGCTTCTCTACTTTCCTTGTCTGCGGGTTATAGTTTCTTGCACATTCAATGACTAGCTCAGGAGTTTCAATAGAATATGGGAAACTAGCTACACTCCACATTCCAGACACAAAGACTGCATCCAGCAAGGTGCTGTTATTCTTCTCATCACTCATTTTAACTAACCAGGCAACCAGATCTGTATTCCCTTGGTGTGTGTCTGTGATGGCACCATATTTGAATTGGACGCCCTCAGGTTTAGCAAACATGGGCTTTAGAAATTCTACCTCTGACTTAGCCTACCTCTTATCCACCATGGATGCCTTCAATTAATAAAACTATTCTTACAATTGATACTTTCCAACATGCATATACATTATATCTTCATTATTCATCATGCATACTATTACTCTTTCAATATTCGTTTATCTTGATATGCATAATCTAGAACTTCAAACCAAAAGACACCATGATACTTGGATATGCAGAACATGACAACTAGAGGGTTTCAATTACTTACCTAGTGTGTTTATCTTCCTAATTAGGTTGATATATGTGAAAGGGACTCAATTACCAGTAGTGCTCACGTATCGTGATTTGGTACAAGTTGTATGCATCTGCAGGTAGTCTTCTAAGGGTTTGAAAGCATGGAGCTCTGTAGAAACTTGTTTTATCGCAAGATAAGTGTGAAATGAGTCTGTAAATCACTTTTAACCTCTTCACTAAGGCAAATTAGGGCAAATTAAATGTGACAGCTGATTTTCTTGTACGAAACTACCAGATCCCACCAAGTGTATGTATTGGGTTCGTAATCGGCGGGAACCACCTACCACCTCTGCGTGCATTCAATGTTATGGCGACAAGGCGCGGGGTGATCTCTAAAGATCGGGTGATATTCTGAATATTGGGTGATATTGAGAATATGACCCCCTTGGTATAATATGATTATCCATTTTAAGTGGAAAGACCCATGTCGAAACATCAGGTCGGGTTGAGAATATCGGGTGATGTTCAAAATCTTAGGGGATGTTCAGAATGTCTAGTGATGTTTATAATATCCCCCTTGGACTAAAATGACTTCTCTCTCAGAATAGCATGGTGACATCATTAGGATAATGACTTGGTTCATCATTGTTGCACTATGACGTCACCATCATGTTATGTAAGAAGGGTCATGTTTGGAAATATACCTCCTCGAGGTGAAAAGAATGGTGACATCATCATCAGGTTTATTCCTTCGATTATTGAGTTTGGATGACATCAGCAGGACATTGGTTCAGGGTGATATTTTGTGACAGGCTGATATTCAAATATCAGGGTGATATTTAAATGTCGGGTGACATTAAGGAATATAACCTTCGCAAAATACATGATGTTGTGTGTCGGGTGGATATCGCTATCACATAAAGTTGACGTCTAGATGTTTGGAGCAAATGATTTTATCAGGTGATAATTTTGAATCGGGGTGATCTTTTATAAGATGACTGATGTTAAGAAATATGATCCTCCCCTCAGAATATCAGGTTTGACTAGGACTTTGACTCACCATAACTCTTGTTCTCTAAGGAATATCAGGGTGATCCAAAAGGTAAACCTGCATGAAATTTCATGCTCTATCCAATCATGAGGTCATTGTCGTGAAATGTTAACCTTAAAAAAAGTGACCTCATCATGATGACTTACCCAGTCCCCTTTATGCAGGATCATCTACATTGTCTTATTTTTACCAGACTGCCAGCAAGCAGAAAACACAAGCAAAACCAAGCAAAAAGTTGGGTCCCTATTTTGTCAAGTCAAAATGGGGCGTGTTGTGTAACCACACAACAACTTGCCACCAAAGAAAACACTAAAATTCCAATGATTCAAGTGATGTGAACACATTCTAACATAGCATTCTAACTCTTTCTAAGCATAAGCATCATAATCTTTCTGAATGATAAAATGTCCTCATGGTAACAATGCTAACAAAGGATCAGTAGTGTGCAAATGATTAATTATCCTCATCTTGAAAGCAAGTTGAAAACATGGGTAATTGATGTTAAGCTACATAGTTGGAGATCATCCCTCATAGCCAACCTAGATAGAGCCTTGCTGCCAGCAGGCGTCTATAGCCCCAGCAAGGTTATCTATACAATCCCCCTAAGTAGAGCCCCACTACCAACAGGCATCTATAGCCCTGGTAGAGTTACTTAGATGGCCTAATTTTCAACAAACCCAAGGCTATTAGGTGAGTCATTGTGAAGAAATCACTTTGGTTAAGCAAAAGGTACCCTGATGACTTTCTCAAAATGAGTCACAACCTCTATATAAATGTGTTCTCATCACTTGAATCTTAACAATTTTGTTATTTTCTAGGGTGATGCTCTGCATCATCCTGACTAACCAAAACCAAAACTCAACCAGCAAGCAAGGCAAAAACAAAACAAAACACTGTACAAATAGCTATACAAATATACATTATGATACACATGACTGACATGAAGCTACTTAGGCTTGGAAATAATGTTTGAGGAACTATCCATTGACTGGCAATGGAACATCCTCTCCTATCAAGTTCTTAAGCCTGAAAGTACTATCTCCTAGTATCTCAAAAATTTGGAAGGGACCTATCCATAATTTATCAAACTTACCATGGTCACCTTTCCTCTGATGGGCTTTATCCCACATCAGGACTAAATTAGATATCCTGAAGGCTTTAACTTTGGCTCTTTTGTCAAACCAGTGTTTGACAACAACCTGATGTTTGGTAAATTGATCAATTACCTGACTTCTTTTCTCTTCTAGGTGCATCAGCTGAAGCAACCTAACTTCTTGGTTATTTTCTATGCCTAGGTACTCTTGGGCAAACTGCAAGGTAGGAATCTTCAGGTTAACAGGGAGGATGGGATCCACCCCATAGACTAAATGATAAGGTGAGTTTCCTAATGCAGCCTTGTTTCTGGTTCTGTCCACCCATAAGGCATACTTTAGAAGTGTATTCCATTCCCTAGGGTTCTTGTCTACTAACTTCTTTATGATATTTAGCAAATTTTTGTTTAATGGATTATGCCAATCCATTCCCTTGGGGATAATAATTAGATGAGAACTTCAGTATGATCCCATAATCAAAGGCCCAACTTGACAATTTGGTTGAGGTAAAAGCAGAGCCATTATCGCGTACCAGAGCATAGGGAACCCCATACCTGGTGATTATGTTACTTTCTAGAAATCTAATGACATCTTCTGCGCTACAAGTCTTGCTACTAGTGGCTTCAGTCCACCTAGTACAGTAGTCAGTAATTGTTAAAACATACCTTTGGCCTGATGATGATGGAGGATTAATTGGTCCTATGAAATCCATGCCCCACTGTGCAAATGGGTGCACCTCCATCACTGGTTGCAAAGGTTGTGCAACATATCTTTCTCTGTTGGTAGCAACCTGACATACATGACAGCATTTAATGTGCTCAATAGTATCCTTAAAAATTGTAGGCCAATAATATTCTGCTCTAAGGATAGCATGTGTTGTAGCCAAGGATGAGCCGTGTGCTGTACCAAACTTGTCATGTAACTCTAATAAAACTTTATCTTCTTCAGGCCTCTCTAGGCATCTTAAGTATATTCCTTCATAATTTTTCTTGAAAAGTACTCCTGCTTTCATAATGTACTTCTGAGACTTTATCTTCAGGGATCTTCTTTGTGGAGCTTGCAGTCTTGGAGGACATCTTCCAGTAATCAGGATATGCCTGATATCTGAATGCCACTCTTCATTATCCTTAGCATTTATAACATATTGCTGACTCACAATGTTTGGATCAATTTCTGATATCATTTGGCTTAAAGCCTACCCTCTCACCAATTTCATGGGTGTGATATCCATGTCATATTCTTATAGTACAGTGATCCACTTAGCTCTTTTTTCACCGGGCTCACTTTGCATTAACAACATCTTCACTTCTGCATCAGGTACCATAGTAATCACTTTGTTTCTCAAGATATAATGTCTGAATTTCTTTACTACTCTGACCAAAGCAAGTGCCTGTCTTTCAATATCTACATATCTTAGTTTAGCATCTTTGAAAGGACAGCTCATGAAGGCAATTGGTTTTTCTTCTTTTTCTTCATTTCTCTGAGTTAGCACTGCTGCAGAGGTATGTTCTGAAGCAAATGAATAAATATAAAATTCTCTGGTGTAGTCTGGACTGATGAGGACAGGAGCATCAGATATAGCTTTCTTTATGTCTTCAAAAGCTACTTTAGCCTCTGATGTCCACTCTATCTTTGCATCCTTCTTTAGCATAGCATTCAAAGGTCTCACTATCTCAGCAAAGCTAGTGATGAATTTCCTGACAAAATTTATCTTACCAAAGTAAGATTTGAGCTCTTTCTTGCTTCCTAGAAGCTGTAATTTCATAATGGAGTCCACCCTGTCAGGATCAATGATAATCCCATTCTCAGTTATTAGGTGGCCTAGCAAATTTCCTGTTGTCACCCCGAATATGCATTTCTTGGGGTTCAAGGATATCCCATATTCTTCATATATTTTTAGTACATTTCTGAGATCTATTACATAGTTTCCTCTTTCTTTGGAGAATACTGTTAAGTCATCCATGTATATGACTATACACTTTCCTATTAAACCTCTGAAGGCTATGTCCATTGCTTGATAGAAGGTTGCTCCAGCATTTATCAGCCCAAATGGCATACGTTTATAAGCAAAAATCTCCCACTTTGTTGTGAAGGTAGTTTTCAGCCTGTCAATTTTATCAACCATTACCTGGTTGTAGCCTGAGAAACCATCCAGAAAGGACATCATTTTAGCACCATTTACAATCTGCAGAACTTCATCTAATGAGGGTAAAGGATAATTATCCTTCTCTAATGCTCTATTCAGGTTCCTGAAGTCTACACACAGTCTGATGTCTCCATTCTTCTTTCTTACTAGCACTATATTAGCAACCTAGGTGGAATGCCTCACAGGAAATATGATCCTGGCATTCAGCAGTTTCTTGACTTCTTAAAAAATTATTGGTTCAAGCAAAGGATTGACTAACCTTTGCTTATGTCTGAAAGGTTTAGCATCTGGCTTAAGGGAAATAGTGTGAGTTATGACTGATGTGTCATATGTCTTCAACTCATCATAAGTCCATGCAATGACATGGATGTAATCTTTAAGGGCCTGAGTTATTCCTTCTAACTCTTCTGGTGTGCAAACCTTACCAATCAAGACATTTCTCTTGTCTTCATTTTGTCCAATATTCACTTGTGAATACTGTCCTCCATCAGCCTTTGGAAGATCCTTCTGTTTTAACATGTTATCCAGGTCAAATGCTCTCTCTAGCTCTATCATCCCTTTGGGAATCCTGTTGCTAGGCAACTCTAATATTTCCTCTTCTTCCCACACATGATCTTCCACATTGTTCTCATCTATGGTCTGAGCATCAAATATATCCCTGTTGGATATGAAATCAAGGATATGCTGATCATCATCGAAAACCTGGAGGTTAGTAACATTGTCAGGTACTGAAGGCACTGATACCAGCTCTACTGAAAATCTCTTTAGGCCTGATATGGACAAGGGCTCTAAGGTACTAGCAGCCTGGGCTAGAGCATCCACCCTATGATTCTATTCTCTAGGTACGTGGGTGATATTAAATGCGTCAAAGTCTTCAATCAAATCCCACACTCTGTGTCTATAATTTGATAATTTCTTATAATTGCAAGAGTAAATTCCTCTTACCTGTCTGACAACTAATTCTAAGTCCCCAAAGACATGCAGAATTTTTACCTTCTTCTTAAGGGTGAACAATATCCCATGAATCAGAGCTTCATACTCTGTCACATTATTGGTGCAGGGGAACTGTAATCTGTAAGCAGCTAAGTAGGGCTTTCCTAATGGATTAATGAGATCAATCCATACTCCAGCTCCTTGTTTGGACTTGGATCCATCAAATCTAAGGATCCAGGCCCCATCTTCAGCAGGAGGCTTAGCTGAACTTTCTTTCCTTTTTGCAGCTCTGGCAGCTGCACCACCTGATATCCATTTTAACTTAGGAATCTCAACCTTCTCAGTTTTCATTTTTCCTTTCTTCTATGAAGTTGAGGTCTCTTTTTTTTTTCATCATCAGGAGGATGATCTTTTGGACTTGGCATAATATTTCTCTTTAAAATATGTAAGCATAGTGAACAGGCAATCTCTAAATGAGGTGCCTCATGCAATCTGCACCATCCTTCAGCTAGTGCATCTTGTGGAAGTTTCCCTTGTTCTATCATTTTTTTAATTTCTCCTAACAAGAACTCCTCAAATCTGGTCAGGTTACTACCTCTGTCTTCATCAGACAGTTCATAATCTAACTCCATCAAACAATCACTCCCTAGGGTGATTTTCTCTTTCTTCTTAACATTTATCTAGTCATACACTAGAATTTCTTCTATTCTCAGAATATGATCCTCATCATGATGTATTACCTCACTTATGTTTCCTGCATAAGACAAACAAAAATTAGTATCATCATCATCACTATATGTGGAACTTACCTCAGATGATGATGTTGCCTCTCCACATGTTTGCTCAAGTTCCATCATGTCAATTCAAGCCTCACAAGTTTTCTCAGAATGTGCCTCATCATGTAATCTGCACCAACCATCAATCAAAATATCATGAACAGGTATATCCAATAATTGACAGTGTTTTACCTGCTTGGACAAGTATATTTTAAAGCTCTTGAAATGATCTACTTCTGTTTCATCTCCATGGTCATGACCAAATCCTAAAGCTACAACATCATTGTCATGAGGAGGATTATTAGGATCATGATCATCATGAAAATCATACATCAGGACCTCCTCTATTCTGACAGTCTGAGGTCTAATAGAATATACTCCAGGTTCAACATTCACGTACATGATCTCATTCATTTTGTTGTACTCGGTGATCATGTGTTTCATTCTTGGCTCAGCGTCTACCCTTATCTAGTTTGGTATCCCCTTCTAGGGTAGCCACATATGACTGAAATCAGTAGACATATATCCGTTGAGGGTTTTGGACTAGTCTCTGCTGAGTAACATTCCATATGTATCAGGTATCTCTACTACCTGGATGTCGATGTAATATTGGATCCTGGGATCAGATGCCAATTGCATGTGAATGTGAGTTAACTCTCCTATTACATTGACCTCTATTTTATCTAGTTGTGTCACCTTCTTCAGGGATTTAGCAGGATGCAGGCCTAAAGCGTTGCATATGGATAAGGGCATGACATTGGTGGAAGCTCCTGAGTCCACTAGACAATTATGCAAATTCTTGCCAAACATTCGTATGGTAAGGAGGAATGGGGGTAATTCACTTTTATCTCTGTACAAGGTCATGTGGGAGGTCTCTGCAGCTTGGACAGTAGCTGGCACTTTATGTTTGACAGTGTTATCTTTAACAGCATGATCCTTATTGCTAGGCTGACCTTGGGGGTGACTATCCTCTCTAGGAGCAGGATCATCTAGTGATTTCATGAATGCTTTCTTAATTGTAGGAGTTTTCAACAACTCTGATAGAGACATGCTAATTTTTACTTTCTTCATCTCATCTGCCAGATATGTGACTAGTTTGTCAGATTCATGAGGTAGACCAAAAGCTTTTGATGCTGTGTTCTGTGGTGACAGATACTGTGCATTTACCTTTGGAAATCCTAGATTATTACTTGCCTTGGGATCTGGAGGTGTGTTAAAATTATTTGGAGGCAATGAACTGGTTAATGGACCAGTAGGTCTGTTGGAGTTACCTCTCAGATTATAATTGTGTTTACCTTAATATTGCTGCTGGTAAGCATGCACCTCTTCAGGCTCATTGGATGGTTTGTTCTCATCCTCAAAGGGAAAAACATAATTTGAATCGAAAGCCATGGTAGATTCTTCACATGTCTAGGTATAATGCTAATCAGTATAGCTTTCTAATACAAATGCTGAGTCATATCCACAAGGGACAATTTCATTTCCTTCCACCTGAGGTGGATTTCCAGAAGTATTAGACACTTCTCTCTGGAAAATGCTGGCAACAATTCTAAATTGTGGACAGTCCAATTCTACATGAGCATTTGTATTGTGTATCCTACACCAATTGGTGAGGGTTGCCTCAGTAAGATTAACTCTAGTAGTTTGTTTAGATTCAGTAGGTGGCTGATTATCTAAAGGAGATGGTAATGAACCATTATTTAGCCTGGAGTTCCATATTCTAGGCTGTCTAGGAAGATTGTTGTTACCATCATTATTGTTGTTATACCTATTGCAAGTATGAGGTTAACCAGTGTTGTCATTGATGTCAACATACGTATATTGCATTGATAAGAAGGATTGGATGAGCTGTGTGCTGAGGATATTGAGAAAATTAGTCTCAATCAGGAACAGTGAAGAACAGTGATGAGAAGAAGGCAAAAGTACTCAATAGATTGAGGATCAGAGGATGCGGATTAATGGGTTTATAGATATGAGTCTTTAGATGTTCTAGTTAAGATTTCAGAGGTCTGCATGAAGATCTGAAGAAGTTATGGCTGCTTGTGTAGAACCAGTTCTGACAGGTGTTCCGACAGAGACAGAGTATCACAGATTGGTCCGGTGAGTTCCAGAATTACATTCTCTCATTCTGCAGATTGGAGGGAGTGTTGAAGAAGTCAGTGTGAAGTGACAACTTGATTTGTACATTGTTTGGAGGTCTAGAAGAACCTTTTGCATTATGACAGTGGTGACAGACTGTGTTCTTGAAGTTCTGGATGAAGAAGAGAAGAATTCCAGTAAGCTGATAAAGTGCGGATGTTCTTGATGACTCAGGAAATGTTTTGGTGATCCTTGGATCATGTACAATTCTTATTGGTGGTCCACATTGAAGTTAGAGTTTGGATTTGATGTAAATACCACCGGTTGTTGGTGTTCTTCTTGAGACAGGCCGACCGGATGTAATACACGTCTTGCGAATGATCTTATAGATGTTTTCTGACTTAGATGATTGTTCCTAAGTCAATGCCTTGTATAAATAAGGGTTTGTGAATTCATTTTGTAGTGTGTCTTGTGGTGATGAGAGTGATATAGTGAAGAGAAGTGTGAAAGGCAGAGCAAGAGTTTTTGGGCTTAAATGGAACTGATCCAGACATGGTAAAGATGTCAATCTCCTGTTCAAGTTTGTAATAATTGTTATCTTTGTAGATAGTGTGTCTCTTGTAGGCAGTGTGCCTCCTTGTGAGAAGTGTGCTCACGCAGTGAGCCCTAATTGGCATGTGCCATTCATTTTTCTTATTCTTCTAACAGAGAATAATCCTTGGGTTAATCACCCTGTGGTTTTTCTCTTAACCGGGTTTTCCACATCAAAATATTGGTGTTTCATATGTTGATGTGTATCTGCTCTGGTGTTTATGTCTTATGCTTCCATGAATGATTAATTGCTATACTATTGATTAACAAAGTGGATTTAAGTGTTTGAATTGAAAGTGAATTAAGGATAACTGATTCACCCCCCATCTCAGTTATCAACAATTGGTATCAGAGCCAAGTTCCTCTAAAAGGAGCTTAACCATTTGAGGAGATCCAGGATGTCGTCATACAAGAAGGACAGCCTAAAGTTTGATGGAACCAACTTCACTCTTTGGAAAGGCCGCATGAAATGTCACTTGGAGTGTATGGGAAAAGCATACCTGTCCATGGTCACAAAACCATATGTACCTCCATAGGGTGGTCCGACAACTCTAAATGAAATTACAGATGCTAAAAATAATCTGCGGACCAAAAAAGCTCTTCTAAGCACTTTAACTGACTTAGAGCTCTCAAATGTTATTGACCTACCTACTGCCTATGACATCTAGATTAAACTGGAACTTATGCATGAAGGAGATGAGTTTGTTAAGAGTGCAAGGTTGCAAAGTCTCAAAGGAAAATTTGAAAGATTGAAGATGAGAGATGATGAAAATATCACTACCTTTATGCCAAGAGTAAATGAGCTGGTATGTGGAATTAGGAATGCTAGTGGAGTTTTGGATTAAAATGAGATTGTTTGCAAAATTCTCAGATCCCTTCTTGCTACCTACAAAATCAAGGTTACTACCATTGATGAGTTCAGAGCCCATACAACTTTCACAAGAGAGCAATTGGCTGGCAAACTAGCTACATTTGAAATGACCGAGTTTGGAGATGATCCCCCCAAGACTAAATCTGCATTCAAAGCCAGTGCCTATGTGAAAGGCAAACAAAGATTTGATCCGAGAGAAAACTCTTCAAGGAAGCTATCTTGGTATGATCAAGCAAGAAAAGACATAGAAGAGGAAGAAGCAGAAACAACTCAACTTGAAGCCCTCATTGCAAAAAGACTACCAAGAGGATCCGGTAAGTATGAAGGAAAATTACCCTTTAAGTGCTTCAACTGCAATAAGATTGGTCACTTTACCTCAAGATGTTTGGAAAGATCCACAAGATCAAATTCTAATAGACAAAGGTTCCAAAAGAATTGTTATTATATTCATGAAGAAGCTGATAATGAAGGAGTAACAGATGATGAATTAGAGATAGGAGACAAATTTGGAAATGAATGGGTGTTTATTGCCATCAAGGAAGAAGATCTAATATATACCAATCATAAGGTTGTAGAGAGAGCTTTGGCTGCCCAAGTTGAAAAAAAGGATGATTGGGTTATTGACAGTGGATGCTCTCACCATATGACAGGTGACAAGAACAAGTTCTTACATTTGGAAAGGTATGAAGGAGGAATGGTAAAGTTTGGTGACAATTCTACTGGTAGAATCAGAGGTAGGGGAACTATCTCTTTTGATGGGAAGAACAAAACCAATAATGTACTGTATGTTGAAGGATTCAAGCACAATCTTCTCAGTGTTGGTCAGCTAGTAGACAAAGGTTATGATCTCCGGTTCAAAAATTGAAGATGCAGGATCTTTGAAAGCTCTGGAACTAAGATTGCATCCGGTACTCAAACAAAAGGTAATATCTTCCATCTGGTTGGTTCTAATAAAAGTTGTTTGTTTGTTCAAGTTGATCAGAGTTGGTTATGGCATAGAAGGATGTGTCATGTAAATTTTGATAACATCATCAAGATAAGCAATACTCAGGCTGTAAGAGATCTTCCAAAATTGGTGAAACCTACAAATAGTTTGTGCAAAGAATGTCAGCTAGGTAAATAGAATAGAGTCTCTTTCAAAAGCAAGGATCAGTCCTCTACCAAATTATTAGAATTACTTCATACTGATCTATGTGGTCCAGCAAGAATCAAGAGTATGCAAGGTGATAGATATTTCATGTTATTGATTGATGACCATTCTCGGATGATGTGGGTTACCTTTTTGAAAGAGAAATCATAAGCTTTTGAGAAGTTTAAAATCTTCAAGGCTATGGTAGAGAATCAAACTGGATTGAAACTGAAATGTCTAAGGTCTGATAGAGGTGGTGAATTCACATCCTGTGAATTTATAGACTTTTGTGAGAAGCATGGTATAAAGAGACAGTTGTCTACTCCTAGGACACCATAGCAGAATGGAGTGGTTGAAAGAAAGAACCGGACCATCCAGGAAGCATCCAAGACAATGATGATGGAAGTAAATGTTCCCCAGATGTTTTGGAAAGAAGTTGTCAGTACTGCAGTCTACACTCTCAATCAAGTTCAAATCAGAAACAATACCGGTAAAACTCCTTATGAACTTTGGTTTGGCATCACTCCTACTATGAGATATTTCAAAGTATTTGGTAGCAAGTGTTACATTAAAAGAGATGAAGATCTAGGAAAGTTTGATGCTAGAAGTGATGAAGGAATTTTCTTGGGTTACTCCACTCAAAGTAAAGCATACCGGTGTATCAATAAGAGACTGAGAAAAATGATAGAAAGTACAAATGTGAAGGTTGATGAAGGCATTAAGAAGCCCTCAAGATTTTATGAGTATAATGAAGATGATCAGAATGATGTTCTGATTCAAGGTACTCCATCCTCTCCTGAAAGTCAGATTCAGACTAATCCGGTAAATCAGGAAGAAGAGATAGGTTTGATTGAGCATGATCATGAAGCAGAAGTACAAGAAACTCCCAAAGTTCCAAGGTATGTAAGACTGAACCACTCTGAAGATCATATCATAGGTGACAAAAGCAAAGGTGTACAAACTAGAAGGAATGTTGCTTAAAATTTAGATGAATATTGTATGATTTCAAAGATTGAACCTAAAACAATAAATGAAGCATGCAATGATGAAAATTGGACAAAAGCAATGGAAGAAGAATTAATACAAATTAAGAAAAATCACACTTGGGATCTTGTTTCTAGACCTAGAAACAAGAATGTAATTGGAACCAAATGGGTCTTCCAAAACAAACTAAATGAAGTTGGTGAAGTAATCAGAAATAAGGCCAGATTAGTCTGCAAAGGCTACTCTCAAATAGAAGTGATTGATTTTGAGGAAACCTTTGCTCTGATGGAAAGAATTGAAGTAGTCAGACTATTTCTTGCATTTGCTGCCTTTAAAGAATTCAAAGTATATCAGATGGATGTCAAATCTGCTTTCTTGAATGGTGATCTAGAAGAAGAGGTGTACATTGAACAATCGAATGGATTTCAGTTCTTAGAGCATGGTGATATGGTCTGCAAATTAAAGAAGGCATTGTATGGTCTAAAGTAAGCCCCAAGAGCATGGTATGAGAGGTTGGACAAACATCTTTTGAAGATTGGTTTCAACAAAGGTACTACTGATAGTAACCTATATTTCCAAATTGATCATGAAAACATCTTGATTGTTGAAGTATTTTTTGATGAAATCATCTTTGGAGGAAGAGATAGTTTGTGTAAAACCTTTGCAAACCAAATGAAAAGTGAGTTTGAAATGTCAATGCTCGGTGAAATGAATTTCTTCTTGGGTCTGCAAATTACTCAGACAGAGAAAGGAATCTTTATCTCTCAGACCAAATATGTGAAAGAACTATTGAAGAAATTTGGAATGGAAGATTCAAATCCAATGAACACTCCCATGGCTACCAGATGTAAGTTGAGCAAAGATGATGACTCTCCTAAGATAGATCAGACAAAGTATAGATCAATGATTGGTGGATTATTGTATCTCACTCAGACTAGACTAGATATAATGCAGGTTGTTGGTCTTGTGGCGAGATTCCAGGCTGATCCCAAAGAATCTCATGTCATGGCAATCAAAAGAATTTTTAGGTACTTGAAAGGAATAGTTGAGTATGGCCTATGGTATCCCAGAGATCATGACTTTTCTCTTCATGCATATACAAATGCAGATTGGGCAGGAGATGTGGATGATAGGAAGAGTACAAGTGGAGGAGCATTCTTGTTGGGAAAAAGGTTGGTTTCTTGGCTAAGCAAGAAACAAGAAGCAATATCACTATCAACAACAGAAGCAGAATACATTGCAGTAGCAAATAGTTGCACTCAACTTTTGTGGATGAAGCAAATGCTAAGAGATATTCAAGTAGAATATGAGAAGCCTATCACAATTTACTGTGATAATTCAAGTGCAATAAATATTTCTAAAAATCTAGTATTGCATTCTAAGACCAAGCATATATCTATCAAATTTCCTTTTTGAGAGAACAAGTGAACAAAGGTGAAGTTAGATTGGAGTATGTGCCCTCCAAGGATCAGCTTGCAGATATTTTTACTAAACCTCTTCCCAAGGACTCTTTTGAGTATCTCAGGGAGAAGTTAGGGGTCATGGCCCCTCCGGTGATGAACTAGGATGCACTGATGTGCATTAGTCTGATGGACATCACAGTCATATCTTGTGATCCAGATTGATGATGGGGAGTTGCTACTAAGGAGGAGCAGCTGGTATGATTCTGATGTGTTAGAATTGCAAGTATGAGCCCTTTGCCATTGATGTCAAAGGAGGAGAGAATACATGTGTAAAACAAGTGGTTGATGATCAAAGGGGGAGCAGTAAAGGAAGAGAAGACATGTGAAGAGTTGTTGCTGATAGGGGGAGCTGTGACAGAAAGGAGAAGTTCTTGTCTTGATGTTTTTTTACATCATATGTTGCCATCAATGACAAAGGGGGAGATTGTTGCAAGTATGAGGTTAACTAGTGTTGTCATTGATGTCAATATACTCATATTGCATTGATAAGAAGGATTGGATGAGCTGTGTGCTGAGGATATTGAGAAAATTATTCTCAATCAGGAACAGTGAAGAATAGTGATGAGAAGAAGGCAAAAGTACTCAATAGGTTGAGGATCAGAGGATGCAGATTAAAGGGTTTGTAGATATGAGTCTTTAGATGTTCCAATTAATATTTTAGAGGTCTACATGAAGATCTGAAGAAGTTATGGCTGCTTGTGTAGAACCGGTTCCGGTAGGTGTTTCGGCAGAGACAGAGTATCACAGATTGGTCCGGTGAGTTCCAGAATTACATTCTCTCATTCTGCGGATTGGAGGGAGTGTTGAAGAAGTCAGTGTGAAGTGACAACTTGATTTGTGCATTGTTTGGAGGTCTGGAAGAACCTTTTGCATTATGACAGTGGCGACAGACTGTGTTCTTAAAGTTCCAGATGAAGAAGAGAAGAATTCTAGTAAGCTGATAAAGTGCAGATGTTCTTGATGACTCAAGAAAGGTTTTGGTGATCCTTGGATCGTGTACAATTCTTATTGGCGGTCCACATTGAAGTTAGAGTTTGGATTTGATGTAAAGACCACCGGTTGTTGGTGTTCTTCCTGAGACAGGCTGATCAGATGTAATACACGTCTTGCGAATGATCTTATAGATGTTTGCCAACTCAGATGATTGTTCCTAAGTTGATGCCTTTTAATAAGGGTTTGTGAATTCATTTTGTAGTGTGTCTTGCGGTGATGAGAGTGATATAGTGAAGAGAAGTGCGAAAGGCAGAGTAGGAGTTTTTGGGCTTAAATGGAACTGATCCGGACATGGTAAAGATGTCAATCTCTAGTTCAAGTTTGTAATACTTGTTATCTTTGTAGACAGTGTGTCTCTTGTAGGCAGTGTGCCTCCTTGTGAGTAGTGAGCCCTAATTGGCATGTGCCATTCATTTTTCTTATTCTTCTAACAGAGAATAATCCTTGGGTTAATCACCCCGTGGTTTTTCCCTTAGCTGGGTTTTCCACGTCAAAATCTTAGTGTTTCATGTGTTGATGTGTATCTGCTCTGGTGTTTATGTCTTATGCTTCCATGAAAGATTAATTGCTATACTATTGATTAACAAAGTGGATTTAAGTGTTTGAATTGAAAGCAAATTAAGGATAACTGATTCACCCGCCCCCCTCTTAGTTATCAACAATACCCCATATCAGGATAACTAGGTCTGTCATTGTTATAGCCTCTGTTCTGGTTAGGCTGAGAGTAGAAATTTTGGTTTCTTAGATGAGTGACTTATGTGGTTAGTTTTCTTAGCTGAACAAAGATTTCTTTGATTTCCTCTTTCTCCTCCTGAGCTTTAGCCACCACATTTTCTATTAAAGGCTTGAAAAATAAGGATCCATTATTGTTCTGATTATTCTAGTCTATAACTTGAGGTACTTGTGTCTGACTTGGATACTGTGATACTTGACCATTCCCATTAGGGGGAGGAGGCATGATACTCAATGGAGATATCTATAGTGGTGTTGGCATCACTGCTGGAGGCATCATGGCTCCATTATACTGTGGCTGGGAAGGATATCCTGGATAACCAGGAAATGTAGGAAAGGCTATGTTCAGTGTAGGAGCGGGAACTAACTGCTAATTGACTTTGATAGCTTCTTGAAAAGCTCCTGTCAAAGTTGTGATTTCAGGATGTGCTCTCTTGATGAACATGGACGTCAACGGATCCAAAGCTGAATAATAGATACTCCTAGAAGTAGCATCTGTTACTACATATGGGGCAACTAACTTGGATAACATTTTCTGGAACCTAGTGTTGAAATTGGCAATAGGTTCACCTTCAAACCTTTTGATTGTGGAAAATAGGTGATAGTTCATTGAAGGATCAATTGGTAGCTTGAACCTATCAGTGAAAGCTTTCTCTAGGACATCCTATGAACCAACAGAACCCTGACCAAGACTAATATACCAATTATAGGCCTCCTCTCCTAAGGAAAAAGGAAATAATCTACAGACAACGTCTTGATGCTCTATTCTAGCCCTACAACAGGCTTCCTTGAAAGTCCTGATATGATCATCTGCATCCTGATAAGGATGATATTTTGGACAGAGTTTGTCCAGATTCTTTGGCAAAGCGTGATATGCAGTAAAGGTCAAAGGTGACTCTGCTGTAAAGAATGACATCGTAACCGGAGGAGGTTGGCCCTGTGGTATGGTCGGCTGAGGTTGAACTTGAGGTTGAGGCTAAACAGGGGGTGTCACAGATAGTCCAGAAGGTATTTGTAAACCAATAGGAGTTACAGGAGGAGGCTCTGGTGATGTTCCTGATGCACTAGACCCTAGAGTGTGATGGATGTCTACAGTTCTAGGTTTGAACCCCCTAACAGGTAGTTCGTCAAAAATTTGAGTTGATCTAGATCTGGTGTTAGGCCTGAGAGCCAGGATGTCTCAAATTTAAGTAAATCGGATGAAAAAACTGTAAAGATTGGCTAGAATTTACCAGCAAAGGCTATATTTAAGGTCAGGATTGGAAATGGACCAAATAATTTTTTGGAATATTTGCAACTATACTGCAAATATGAGGTGATCTTTAGGTTTGGTACACTTGCAGGTTGATATCGGGTTTCTAAGCAAGATACATCAAAGTTTGGACAAATTCACTTGAAATATGACTGATCTTTGCAAACACATGATGATCTACTGTAAAGATTGCAATATTTTCGATCAACTATGAAAACTTTGCAAAAGATTAGCATGTGCAAGCCTAGGACAATACATATTTAAGTCTAATTTGAAATTCAGCAGTGTCTGAGCATTACCTTACGATCTTTATCATCACCTGAACTATCTCATGATGATCATTTAGCTCGGCCCTCCTTCTAGTGCCAATTTATGTTGATCATGATGTTATAGAATAAAAGTACACATTAACCTTTATTCATCTTTAAAGATACAACGAATTCAGAGAATTCATGATCTCAAGTCTCCGGTGATTACGTCTTAATCTTTTGACATTATTCAGAGATTGATGTGTGTTGCTATTTCCATTTTGGGGCCTTACGTAGATCTCATCAGTAAGATAATGATTCCTATAATGATGTTGTACAGAAAGTTATTCTATGCAGGATATGCTTCAAATAATGCTTCTATCTTTAAATCTTTGCATGATATTTGTCATGTTGACATGCTTTAACCTCAAATATGTTGAATATGTTTAGTTATCTACAGGATGTCTATATATTTATATTATTTGCTTAAGATTGTCAATTATTTGCAATTTTGATGATGAAATGCTCTGAAATTGAAAGAAATTGAAAGAAATACTTCAAATTAACGTTGAACCTTCAGCGATTGAGCCACATATACATCAGATACAGTCATGAAGAGGAGAAATCAAACCATATGTTCACCAAGACATTCCACAGCTAGATACAGTCAATGCTAACTTCAAAGGAAAGGTATCAAAACAACACATGTAAGTAGATATGCACTCCAAGGGACGTAGCAAATCACAACATGTATCAAGAATTCATACACTAATTACTTAAGATTTCTTATGGATTGTAATCAAAAGAGTCTTCTCATTCATTAAGTATGCAAGAACATATATGTAAACAACAACTTTGAAATGAGCCCTGAATATTTCAGCAAACAGATTTTAATTAAGTTTCGAATGTTTTACAATGAGGCATCCCTGCACCTTTTATAGAGCAAGGTGAGGGAGTGGTTACAATTGATCTATGATCAGGATATATCCATTAAGATCTACGGTTCACATTTCATTGACCAAGTCAACTCTTTCCACGTGGCACAGGTTGCTGGCTGGCAACCATCTAGACAACTTATTTTCGTAAGTATCAGATGCTTATGTCTTTTCTTGGTAATGCATCTTCATCTACTCTTTATCCTTCCACATCTTCATCTTCATCATTAGGAGCATCAGGATCATCACTTCCTGAATCCTCATCATCCTGATGACTTTCTTCTTATACATGGCCCTGCATGGATGTCTAGGTACTTTCATATGCTTGTACTATCCTTTCTACTTCCCCACCATCCTGAATTCTTTCTTTGGTGATGGCGTGTTTATGCACCTGATATTTGCTCCAGAGAGATTCCAATTTATTCCTCTTGCTGCTAGATGTTTCATTATAATCTTCCACCTTGACCTTTATTCTCATTACTTTATCCAGCACTTCTTCTGTCAGGTGGTTGAGAGGATCATCAACTACCTGCTGAAAATTTCTATGTAGAGCTTTAATGGCAAACTCCTCATCTTGATTTTCTATTTTGCCTTCCGCCTTTCCTTCTAACGCTTCCAAAATTTTAGCCTCAAACGACATCATATCATGTAGCTTCATGCTGATATTTCTTAGTTTACTATTGCATCTTTTAAGCACATCACATTCAAAATTGATGTCTTTATACCATATTTCAATCAATAGGGTTGTGTTATTATTCAGTACTTGATTCTTTATTAGAATCTGTGGATCAATCCTCCTCATTTCATCCAAAATGCTCAAGACTTTCTCCAATTGAAATGACCTCCTCCTGATCTCCACCTGCAGTTTATCCACCTTTCTCCTGGAGGTATATAAAGAGTTCCACCTCTTCAAAGAGGCCTTTACCACTTCCTCTACTTCGTCAAATGTGGATAGCATCCACTTTCTCATTATGGATGACTCATGTTTCATGAGATCCAGTTTATTTACCTCCTCTTGAGAAATTGCAGTCAATGGGATTACTTTATCACTTGATGTATCATCAGGGTTAATTAACCCCTTTATATATGCATGCAGCTGAGCAATGTGCTCTTTATGCTGCTTATTCTTCTCTTTCTCTCTTTTCACCCTTTGAGTTAATGAATCAATAATGTCCTTACCTTCTTGACCTTCCTGATCGTCATTGGCAAATCCCAAATCTACTATAGTAATCTAGAATTCATCCAGAGTGATCTTGCCTTTTTCTTTATCAACTGTAGGAACAACTACCTGGGTTGTTCTCCTGCCTATATAAGGATCCCTTCTAATAGCAGAAGTTAATCTTGCCTTCCTCCTTGGCTTCATTAGAGTCTCTAAAAACCATGTCGAAACATCAAACTCTTGTATCTCTAGTCCAGACTCAGTACTTATCTCTTTCTCCAGCCATGAGGGAATTTGGTCTCCCGATCTTGGGTGCCCACCATCATGATGATGATCATCCTGATCTCCAGTAACTATATCTATTCTTGACAGAGATGGTGACTTTCTTATTTCTTCCTTATTTCTTCCTCATGATGTTTTTCATGAGGGTGATCTTCGGGTATATCCTCTTGTTGAGGACTTTCCTTTTCTGGAGGGTGGTCTTGCTTATCATCTGCATGTTTATCATGATCTTGATCTTTTACTTCCTCCCTGGGTATCTCATCCACTTTAGCATTTTCCTCATCTAGAGGTATATTGGTATCCGTGGATATTATTTCATCTGACTTAGGCTTCTCCACCTGATCTGCAGCTATAATCTGCTCTGTAGTTGTGATAATTACCTTTTGAGCTTTGTGATCACCAGGACCTGATATTTCTTTATCTTCTTTTTCCTTTAGTGGAATTTCTACTTCTTTGGGCTCAGCCGATGCATCTTGCTATTGCTAACCCATATTTGGAGTTTTATCTTCCACTTCCATCTGTTTAACCTCTTCAACATTTTCTGTCCTTTCAGGTGTACCTACTGTATCTTTAGGATTTACATCCTCTACATATGTCAAATCTATTGTTGCAGGACTTGTCACCTGATCAACTAATGCATAGAGTCCTATTTGTTGTGCAATCTTTTCTGGACTCTTTTCTTTTTCTTGCTCCATTTGCTTTAGCTCCTCTAACACCGTTTGTACTGCTGGGGTTCCATGAGGAGTTATCCGAGTATTAGCAGCAAGGGTTTCCATCTTTTGTGAAGCTACATCTTTCACTACCTCATCATCAGATAGGTCAATTGTCTCGTCCAATGAGACTAGATCACTTTGCACTGCCTTAGAGGCCTCTTTCAATTGTTCTTATACTTGTTCGGTCTTGAACTTTACAATGGTGGGAAGTGGAACATTATGCTGCAATTCCTTAGTAAATACTTCTCCACTGCCCCTTTTAGCACTAGTGGGGTTTGTTTTATTTCACCTCTCATTGAAGTTATTGGTTTCTTAAGTGTAGTTAATATCACCTGACGTGCTTTTTTCTTTCTTGTGAAGGATATGGGAGCCTCCTCTTCTTCAGGGTCTTCTTCTAGAGGGATATCCTTCTCTACTTCCTTATGTGATGTCTGACCCTCTTCATATATATCAGCAGGATGTGTAGCTGACCTCTGGATTCCTTTAGGCTTTTGTTTATCCAAGGGAGGTGGTGCGGATGATGTTGATATTTGTCTTGATCCTAATGCATCTTCAGCTGACATCTCTATTCTTTCAATTATAACCCCTTTGGGTTCAGGATCAGTCTTCTTACCTCTTGAAGATCTCTTGCTTTTTTTAGGAGGTGGTGCTTTTTCTCCTTTGGATTTCCTCTTGTCAACCAGGAAATCATCATATTCATCTTCACGAACCTCCTATCTCTTCCTCTTATTATCGATGGTTAGGGCTACTCCCTTCTTCTTCAGTGTATATGTTTGTTCATTGACCCATGCCTGGGTCAGCTGCAATATCCTTCTTGTGAATGGATCTAAAGAAATATCTTCAGGCATAGTAAGATTTGGCATGGATATTGTATCATTATATATCTTTTTCTCTTCATACTCATCTGCCATTATATTACCATCATCCCTCTTCAATTGTGCAGGGACTGCAATGCAGTCGAAGGTCCTGATCTGGTTAAGGGTCAATCTTTGATACCTTCTCCTTCTAGCCTCAGCCTCATCCTCGCAATCTGCCCAAAAATCTTCAAGATTCTTCTGATGGATGGGCTTCCCCATGATTTTTTGCATCCTCCCATATGGATCATATGACCTAACCAAAGGGAATGACTAGAAATTCATCATTGTTAAACCAGTTATGGCTTTCTTAATGTTCTCAGAATCTGGGCACATATACCAGCCCATTGTTACTGGAAACAATACTGGTGGGAGTTTGTTACTTGCTTTTTAAGCGTCCAGTATTGTAGCCACCTACCTCATGAACTCCATTAAAACTACTGCATCAGTGGGGTATCTTTGGAGCATGAGGGGTTCCTCTTCAAAACCTTCAATTCTTATATAAGAAAATGTTGCAAATTGAATAAACCAGGCTCCATGCCTGTATATGACTTCATGAGCTTCCATGCTCAGCCTTTTATTTCTGTCCTCCTCTATTGTTCTTACCAGATGCATAGAGAATGCATCATTCACTAATTTGTAATCCTGGAGGTAATTTGCTCTTTGCAGTTGGGGATGGTGATCCCATTTATGTGCATTATTAGTTGTGCCACCAATTCGCCCATCTGTAGTCAATGCATCAAATGTACCCTTGTAGGAACATGAATAAACAATGTATGAAGTCATGTAAAAGGAACAATCTGGACCTCCTAAATTCATCAACTGCTCATTTAGAGCATCACTTATCATCCTAGCCCACATTGGCTTGTTATCTGTGTAAAGGCACATCAGGATGACTGCATACATCCAATCTTTAAAACTTCCAGCATCAGGTTAGCCTGTCACTCTACTGAGCAGGGCTATCATGTATTGGTACTCATCATCAAAATCAAATTTATATAAATGAATCAGAAGTTTAGCTGCTGCAGGATAGGGACTATTCTTCGCCCTCCATTGGTACATTTTCTTCCTAGCAGCCTTCTTATTATTTTCATATTTTACTTCCAAATTCTTCAAATCTATGTTGGAAACCTTCTTGCCCAATGGCAAACCGAATGTAGCAACAAGATGTTGATAACTGAGAGGGGGGGGTGAATCAATTATCCTAATTATTTCCCTTATTGAACTTTCTTTTTAATTGATGCAGCATTGAATCAAACACAAAAACATTAATCATGAAATAAGAAACACATGACACAGTATTTTTGACGTGGAAACCCTGTTAAGGGAGAAAACCACGAGGTGATTAACCCAAAATTATTCTCTGTTAGAAGAATAGGAAATTACAAAATGGCACTTGCCAATTAGGGCTCACTGCCCGAGCACACTGCTCACAAGAGGCCCACTGCCTACAAGAAGACACACTGTCTACAAAGTGATAAGAATCACAGTCTTGAACTGATTGGAAGCATCTGCATATGCTGGAGTTCAGTTCCGGTTAGGCTCAGTACACTGATCTGCTGCACTTCATCTTTCCTCTGTTCTTTATTCTGCTATCTTTCACATACCGGATCCTTTTTGCTACTTCTACTCTGTTCTGGACTTATTCGCATATATCTTCACACCATCACATTCTTCACAACTAAATCCATCCTCTATATATATCCGCACAAGTAATTTCATCACCTTTCTGGTTGGCATCCGGAACAGTCTAGTTTCTTACAAACTCTTGTTCTGTCGGCTGAATCCTTCCTCACCAAGCAATGTGGATCAAGCATATACTTGTAGATATCATTAATCATGTCGGCCAAACATGATTCATGCCTTCACAACCTCTATCATCAACAGTAACACATCCGGAAAGTAGTCTGATACTTTGTCAGTCAGTTCTTCCTCTGTTTTCACTGTCTCTCAGGAATCCGGTACTCAACTATTCATATCTTTTTCTTTGTCCATCACCGGAGGCTAAATCCTTGGAATATACCACTCAAGGTAGTCCTCTTGACTTCCCCAAATCCGCACTACACCAAGATACTTCCTCTGAGAGATCCGGACCAATCTGTCGGACCTTGCCACATGCTCTGTTCTTGTTCACCGGACCACAACATTCTTTATTCTGACTTCCGGTAGAGACACATCATGACTTGCGGATATGTGTGATGACCTTTGTTGCCATCAATGACAACAACCATGAATCCATATAGTGTCTCTTGCCAACAATCTCCCCCTTTGGCATTGATGGCAACACTTAGTGAAAAATGACTAAGTGTTTACACTATGCTCCCCCTTTGCTGATGCTCTGTCTTTATATACAATTTCTGGAACTCCCCCTTAATTGGATTCCTCATTTTTCACTGCTCCTCACTCCCCCTTTGACATCAATGGCAAAGGGTAGGGTCCGCATATCAAAATTTTCAAAAATTTTCTATACATAGCCGCATATTTACATACTCACATATACTGAAGAATGTCTGCAAAGGATGTCTGCAATTGGATCATTTCTGTAGCCCAACTTTGCTTCATTCTATCCAAAATTGAAATGTGACCACTCAACAAAAATGCAAAAGCTTCTGCCCGCTTGAGATCTGTCGGATCTTTTGTTTGGGCGGTGGTCTGAGCATCACTGATGGCCTCATGCATAGTTTCCAGCTTAGGGATTATAATCCTTCTAAGTTCTCCCATCCGGTTAGTGATATTCTTCCTTTCCTTCTCAAGATTCTTTATTTCATTCAAGACTGCAATAGTCTGACATTCTTGATTTATTATGGAGGAAGAGAGAGGATCAAAACTTTGAGATAAGCTTTGTAGCTTGTCCTGTTCCTCTTTTATTTTCTTATCAATTGCTGCTGTTGCCTTTGACCAGGATATACAAAATTTGTAGATGTCACCGCCATCCTTAAGAGCATTCTCTAAGCTCTTTATTCCAATGCTCACAATCTTCCTATCTTTAGAGATTAATTCTAATATTTCTAAAAATCTCTTATCCAAAAATTCCTTCCGGACCTTTTCTTCAGCTGATTTTTCTAGAGAATCAAAATGTGTATCAACACTGCTGACTAAGGTTTTTAGATTACCGGAAGAGGAGGCTGTCGGATCTATCTGGATTGATGGCATAATCTTTACAAGTACTCCGGAAGCAGCCTCTATCAACTCACAGTCTTCCATATGAGACTTCAGGAGTTTTTCATTTGCCTTGGCATTTGCAAATGAAGCTATCTTCATTGTTTGTACCGGAGAGAGAGAGTCAAAGTCGAATGGGCCTTTTAGAAGCTCCGGTTCATCAATCTCTAAAGTTTCTTTGCTCAAAAATTGTTGAACAGTTTGTGCAGTGTCTCTTGCCGGAGACAGATGTTTCTTTTCTTCTGCAGTCTTGGAACTGTCAACCTCTTTATCTTTCACCACTGCTTCCTTCTCCTGTAATTTCTCTTCTTCTTTGGATCCGGAGACTGTAGGGGAAACCGGAGGAGAGATGCTAGCTTGTTCATAGGCCACTTCTTCTGGAGCAGAGGGTTCCAAGTCCTCAGCTGTTTCTGTACCTAAGTCCTCTACAACAGGAAGATTGAACCTTTTGAAGGCCTTCCGGAGGATCTCTTCTGTCTCTTGGGCCACTTTGTCAGTCTCACCAAGCATGAGTTGATTCATCCTGGCTTTACTTCTGAACTCATCTTTGTAGTCCTTGAAGATTATGTTCATTGTCTTGGGATCAATTTGAGGATATAGCTGAATAGCTATCTGCTCCCGGATCTCAAGATCTTTTGCATGAGCATTGTTCTTTCTTACTTCCAATTCTTTTTCTAGGCTTTTAGGAATAAGAGATATGATCTCAATGAAAGCCTTATTATATATGTTCAGATATTTGACTGTGGCTTCCTGCAGAGTCTTTTGGTCAGCCTCACTGAAGTCATCATAAGATTCAGTCATTGGTTGAAGGTTTCCATCCACCGTGACCGACTTGATTACACTCTCTAGAGACAGAGTGGGCTTTTCAACAGATACCTCTGCCATTTCATCCTTGTCTTGTCCTGAGGAGGGTTTACCAGATCCTTTCTTCTTCTGCTTCTTTATTTCTTTTACTCCCTCATCTGACTCTGTTTCCTCTTCATCCTTTTGGCTTTTATAAGCCCTTGTGGCTTTTGTCTTGGATCTTTTACCGGATGCCTGGACTTCCGGTTTTGAACTTTTGGTTGAGGGAGGTGCAGATCTTTTTGATGATCTGGTCTGGGTGGGAGTTTCAACCGGAACACTTTCTTTACTTTTCTCTTCTTCCTCAGCCTTCCTCCTCTTTTCTCGGTTGGCATCAAGTGCCTCTTTTGAGATGCCTAGGCCTTGAGCAATATGCTCAACTTCTTTTCTTACCTTCCTCTTTATCTCCGGTTCCCTGAGTTCTACATGTAACTTTACACTCAGTTCCTCAAAGGTTCCAAACCTTTCTGCCTTAGGATCTTTGGGCTGGCTTAGCATGTGTTGAACATGCAGCTCTACTATCTGTTCATCCACTTCATACCCCATAGGCATGATCCAGACAGTCCTTGGCTCCACTGCCTCCATCAGACACTGATCTGTTTCTACCATGAAGCATACTGTGTCTTTGTATTTTTCAACAAGGGATTGGGGTATTCTTTCTCTTGCATGCATCATGCTTTGGAAGTTCTTGAAGTAACCCCATAGAGCTGTATTTCTTGCTTTTGCATCCCCAAGTCCATGCAAATAGTCTCTGATTTGAATGGCAACCGGTCTGTCATTCTGCCATATCCATCCACTGGATCCGGGAAGCTCATTCATGTAGTAAAAGAAGAGACAAAGGATCAGATTGCCATATTTGAAGGAGTTTTTCTTGTCCTTCTTAATCTTCTACAGATTTTCAAAGAGTTGGTTTACTAGAAGTTCGCACAAGTCATAGTCTGCATTCTCCTTTAACATCTGATAGGCTGTGTAGATTGCAGTTCCCGGTACTGAATTTTCCCTACTGGAGTGATAGATTTTGTAACCAATTATCATAGCTGCAAATTTGACATCCGGTTCAGTGATGTCATCAACTGTCATAGCTCTCTTGTCAAACTTGGATCCGGTTGCATCACTGACTGTCTGATTTTTGACAGATTTGAGAACAGGTAATCCACCGGATGAGTGCAGACCGGTTACAACCCTAATTGCGTCCTTGGTGATCTTGAAGGGCTTGTTCAACCATAGGAAGTTGTCATGTACTCTACTTAGTACATACCGGACCCATTCATCTTCTTCAAAACAGGGGAAATGAATGCACTGTGCAAAGTGTTTGTCCTGGATGGCTTTATACTGAGGTTTGATCTCAAAGGAGTCATCTATCAATTGTTTGTGATAGATATCCATCAGTTTTGATTCTCCAAAGTCTTCAAGATTCGCATGGATGTAAACCCTAATATCTTCCGTATGCAATACACCATGAGGAACACTAGAGAAGGCTCCTAGTGGATCTACCTCCAATGATTTGTAAGGATGTTTCTTGAATGAGGGGCGAGGTCTATCAGAGATCTTAACTATATTTGGAGTAGCCATTCTTCAAAGATTTGCAGTGAGGTAATGAAAAACGGAGAATACCTTATGCGCCTTCGATTTGCACGGAGTGATTGGATTGATTTCTTTATGCAATGACTTCGGCAGGAGATCCTTGGTGTGCTTGATGAATCTTGTTGCAGAGCTCCACTATTCGCTTCTTCTTGAGTGCAGAATGAGCAAATGACTTTTGAGAAATCCCTTATATTGTTCCGCGAACCCTAATATCTATCTGCAATAAATGCTTCACCTACATTAATCCGGTTTGCCTTGTCTGGATAGCTTGGAGTATCCTGGATTACTCCTGATCTGTGAATATCATCCGGATCTTTCAATCATGAATAAATCGAGGTAACATATTACAAGAACATCCCAAGCATTCTGTCCAAACCGCAGAACAAGATAGTGCACTTCCGGATCTCTCCGGACCTTTTTGTAATCCTTTGTCATACCGGAGCATCTCCCTGAACAGGTCTTATTTGATCGATCACAGCTTCTTCATAACTCCATGCAGACCTCTGAAATCTTGACTGAAGCATCTCAAGACTCATATCTGCAAACCCTTTAATCCGCATCTTGTGCCACATCCGGCACCACTTGTTTGGCTGGGGGAACAGGATTTTCTTTGAGTCTCCCCCTGAGCCTGAGCTCACTTTTTAATTTCTGGAAGAAATATCAGCACCAGAGTCTGGTGCGGATCCAACCTCTACATTCTCTGAACTTTTCTTCACCCAAATCTTGCTCATCTGATTCCTAACTTCATCCGCATTCATCTTTTGTTTACCCTTGTCTTGATTCTGATTATACACTAGACCTCTTTTGTCCTGATTCTTGTTTCTGCAGACTTTAGCATTATGACCGGACCTATTGCAGATTTGGCAAATAACATTTCTTTGCATATTTGACTGATATCCTCTTGATCTGCATTGATTAGCCATATGAGCTACTCTATTGCATGTAAAGCATCTACCTTTGAATGATTTGTTTACTTGCATAATTCTGCATTCGTGGGATTTGTGTCCATACCTTTTGCAGTTGAAGCACTGTCTGGAGAAGGATGAATTAATCTGATTCATTCTCATTCTGCACTGATTAGCTTTGTGACCAAAGTGGTTGCAGCTGTGGCAGTATCCATTGAAGGATGGATATCTTTGAGCATTTGGCTATCTTACCGGAGGTCTTCTAGGCCTGCTTCTTGGATTTTCTGATCCAGGATTCTTCTGACCGGATCCGGAGCTTTCTCCTTTCTCATATCCCAAACCATACTTGTCATCTGTCCTCTTTTGACTTCCAAGAAGAACTTCAAGTTGAGCAGAACTTATCTTGAATTTCTCTTTATATTCATTTGCTGTTTGAAGGTCTCTTTTAAGAGAGGCAATTTGATCCTCAAGTTTTTCTTCATTATCTTTGGCATTTTCAAGATCAGATTCAAGATGTCTGATAATCCTGTCCATCTGGTGGCATTCTTCTGATTTTTCTTTAAGAGATTGTCTTAGATTGTCTTCAGCCTTTCTTTTTTCTTCAATCTCTTGAGTAAACTTTATAGTTCCTGATTCCATTTCATGTCTTAACATAATGACTTCTTTTGATAACTTTTCACATAACTTGGTTTGCTCAGTCAATTCTTCATTTGTATTGCTTTCTTCACTTTGTCTTGCCAACTGTTGGAGCAGCTCCTTTCTCTTTTTCATAGAGAGACTTAATTTGTCTTTTAATTCTCTCATGAATTCATCAGCCTGTTTGAGCCTTTCTTTTAATTCATTGACTTCAGAATTTGACTGTTCAAGATCCTCAAGGGCAGTCTTGAGTTGCTCCCTTAAACCATATGCATCCATTTGAGATCCCAGATCTTCCTCAAGCTGTTAGGCTCTATTAGGAGGAACTTAGCTCTGATACCAATTGTTGATAACTGAGAGGGGGGGTGAATCAGTTATCCTAATTATTTCCCTTATTGAACTTTCTTTTTAATTGATGCAGCATTGAATCAAACACAAAAACATTAATCATGAAATAAGAAACACATGACACAATATTTTTGACGTGGAAACCCTGTTAAGGGAGAAAACCACGGGGTGATTAACCCAAAATTATTCTCTGTTAGAAGAATAGGAAATTACAAAATAGCACTTGCCAATTAGGGCTCACTGCCCGAGCACACTACTCACAAGAGGCCCACTGCCTACAAGAAGACACACTATCTACAAAGTGATAAGAATCACAGTCTTGAACTGATTGGAAGCATCTGCATATGCTCGAGTTCAGTTCCGGTTAGGCTCAGTACACTGATCTGCTGCACTTCATCTTTCCTCTGTTCTTTATTCTGCTATCTTTCACATACCGGATCCTTTTTGCTATTTCTGCTCTGTTCTGGACTTATTCACATATATCTTCACACCATCACATTCTTCACAACTAAATCCATCCTCTATATATATCCGCACAAGTAATTTCATCACCTTTCTGGTCGGCATCAGGAACAGTCTAGTTTCTTACAAACTCTTGTTCTGTCGGCTGAATCCTTCCTCACCAAGCAATGCGGATCAAGCATATACTTGTAGATATCATTAATCATGTCAGCCAAACATGATTCATGCCTTCACAACCTCTATCATCAACAGTAACACATCCGGAAAGTAGTCTGATACTTTGTCAGTCAGTTCTTCCTCTGTTTTCACTGTCTCTCAGGAATCCGGTACTCAACTATTCATATCTTTTTCTTTGTCCATCACCGGAGGCTAAATCCTTGGAATATACCACTCAAGGTAGTCCTCTTGACTTCCCCAAATCCACACTGCACCAAGATACTTCCTCTGAGAGATCCGGACCAATCTGTCAGACCTTGCCACATGCTCTGTTCTTGTTCACCGGACCACAACATTCTTTATTCTGACTTCCGGTAGAGACACATCATGACTTGCGGATATGTGTGATGACCTTTGTTGCCATCAATGACAACAACCATGAATCCATATAGTGTCTCTTGCCAACACAAGACCCTTGATTGACAGATCAGCATATACTATGTCATGCTTCTCTACTTTCCTTGTCTGTGGGTTATAGTTTCTTGCACATTAAATGACTAGCTCAGGAGTTTCCATAGAATATGGGAAACCAACTGCACTCCACATTCCAGACACAAAGACTGCATCCAGTAAGGTGTTTTTATTCTTCTCATCACTCATTTTAACTAACCAGGTAGCCAGATCTGTATTCCCTTGGTGTGTGTCTGTGATGGCACCATATTTGAATTAGATGCCCTCAGGTTTAGCAAACATGGGCTTTAGAAATTCTGCCTCCGATTTAGCCAACCGCTTATCTGCCATGGATGCTTGCAATTAACAAAACTATTCTTACACTTGATACTTTCCAGCATGCATATACATTATATCTTCATTATTCATCATGCACACTATTACTCTTTCAATATTCGTTTATCCTGATATGCATAATCTAGAACTTCAAACCAGAAGACACCATGATACCTGGATATGTAAAACATGACAACCAGATGGTTTCAATTACTCACCTAATGTGTTTATCTTCCTAATTAGGTTGATATCTGTGAAAGGGACTCAATTACCAGCAGTGCTCACACATCCTGATCCGGTACAAGCTGTATGCATCTGCAGGTAGTTTTCTGAGGGTTTGAAAGCACAGAGCTCTGTAAAAACTTGTTTTATCGCAAGATAATTGTGAAATGAGTCTGTAAATCACTTTTAACCTCTTTGCTAAGGAAAATTAGGGCAAATTAGGGCAAATTAAATGCGACAACTGATTTTCTTGTATGAAACTACCGGATCCTGCCAGGTGTATGTATCGGGTTCGTAATTGGTGGGAACCACCTACCACCTCTGCGTGTATTCAATGTTATGGCGGCAAGGCGCAGGGTGATCTCTAAAAATTGGGTGATATTTTGAATATCAAGTGATATTGAGAATATGACCCCCTTGGTATAATATGATCATCTGTTTTAAGTGGAAAGACCCATGTCGAAACATCGGGTCAGGTTGAGAATATTGGGTGATGTTCAAAATCTCAGGGGATGTTCGAAATGTCTAATGATGTTTATAATATCCCCCTTGGACTAAAATGACTTCTCTCTTAGAATATCATGGTGACTTCATTAGGATAATGACTTGGTTCATCATTGTTGCATTATGACGTCACCGTCATGTTATGTAAGAAGGGTCATGTTTGGAAATATACCTCCTCGAGGTAAAAAGAATGGTGATGTCATCATCAGGTTTATTCCTTCGATTATTGAGTCTGGATGACATCAGCAGGACATTGGTTCAGGGTGATATTTTGTGATAGGCTGATATTCAAATATCAGGGTGATATTTAAATGTCGGGTGACATTAAGGAATATAACCTTCACAAAATACATGATGTTGTGTGTCGGGTGGATATCGGTATCACATAAAGTTGACGTCTGGATGTTCGGAGAAAATGATTTTATCAGGTGATAATTTTGAATCGGGGTGATCTTTTATAAGATGACTGATGTTAAGAAATATGATCCTCCCCTCAGAATATCAGGTTTGACTAGGACTTTGACTCACCATAACTCTTGTTCTCTAAGGAATATCAGGGTGATCCAAAAGGCAAACCTGCATGAAATTTCGTGCTCTATCCAATCATGAGGTTATTGTCATGAAATGTTAACCGTAAAATAAGTGACCTCATCATGATGACTTACCCAGTCCCCTTTATGCAGGATCATCTGCATTGTCTTATTTTTACCAGACCGCCAGCAAGTAGAAAACACAAGCAAAACCAAGAAAAAAGTTGGGTCCTGTTGTGTGGTTACACAACACGCCCCATTTTGACTTATCAAAACAGGGACCCGACTTTTGGCTTGGCTTGTGTTGTCTGCTTTCTGGCGGTTTGGTAAAAATAAGTCAGGTGCATCATCATCATGAAGGTCAGGATGAGGTAGGTCATCATCATGAGGTTAGTTTGTCAAAGTTCATATTTTGTTTCTATGACCTCATGGTTAGAAAGAGCTTGAAATTCCATGCAGGTTTGCCTTTTACATCACTTGAAAATTCGTCCATATGAGGGAGTTATGCACAGTCAAAGTTTTGGTCAAACCTGATAATTGCTATATAAAGATCATCATCATGATATTCGCAGCGCCCCCGATAATATCCTGACGTTGAAATATCCGGACGTCAAGTTTAAGTCGTAGTAAGCTTTTCCCATCGATCGGTCTTTTGTATCACGAAAGGTCATCATCATGATCTTTGTCTATCACCTGATAAAAATCATGCAGTCCCGAAACATCCGGACGTCAATCTTAAGTGATAGTGTGTTTTCCCGTCAAGCAACCTTGGGCACATCGCGAGCATCATGATATTCTAACATCACCCGATATTATAATATCATGCTGATGATCATCATCACCCTACTTAAGAAACCCACCATCTGCATAATTTGCACGCGCACGTCAAAGTCCTGGTGATCATCATCATCAGGATCTTTCAAGGCAGGATCGCATTTCGTAATATCCTCCTGATCTCCTTTTGCATGATCATGATGATCACCTTATCTTTCGAAGCGGAGGCTAATATTTTATTCCTTAGTCATGTTGTCAAGATCATCATGATCTTGTTTGTCTACCCGACATTTCATGATATCCTCCTGCCGAGAAGTATAACCTTTTGCGGATATCCTGATGACGTCATCCCGACCTGATAAACGAAGAAGCAAATATCAGGATGACGTCACCATCACCTTTTTCCTTCGGCAGGATATTTTCCAAGGCATGATCCTGTTCGCCAATATGATGATGACAATGACGTCATGTTCGAAGATTAACAAAAGCCCCGGATATCCTGATGACGTCATCTGGATATTTAGCAGGATCATATTTTAGATCACCCAGTGTGGATATGATGATGATGATCATCATCATCCTGATCTTTTGAGAGGATCACCTTGGCCGCAAAGGGGTCATACTGCATTCATCATCCCGATCATCTTCCTTAGGTGACCCGATATTACATTTATCTCCTGATCTTAACGAATATGATGGTGACGTCATCTTTTGCCTTTTAATGAAGCCCGAATATGACGATGACGTCACCATCATATTCCTTTCCTGCAGCAGGATCATATTCCAAATCCTCCTGTTTGTCTTCATCATGATGATGATGATGATGTCTTTCTTTCCCCAATATGCAGAAACGAAACATCCTGATGTGCTTTTCATCGGAGCATTCAGAAAGGAGGCGCATCATATTTCAGGATATCCTGCGGCTAGACAGAAGGCATATAGTTGGGCATCATCATGATTTTTTGGCGTTGGTATAACTATTGCCGTCGGCCAAGTCTAAATTTGTCACCCTAATCATATGTAGTCACGCCGATGCAAATATGATGATGATGCAAAGCCGGATTTGAAATAAATTTAAAAGGTGATTATTTCCTTGTATATTTTGAGATCATCATGATCATATTTTGAACCCGATATACAAGAAAATGGGTGAAAACATGAAGCGATGGAAATTTGGAGCTCGATTGCCTGTAGCTGCACATTTTTGGGGGCTTGTTTAATAAAATGTTTTACTTCCTGTTGTTTATCATCATGATGATGAACTTAATGTTTGTCTGTTTACTTGCAGGAAGTCATGATGCTGCTGCTGAAGCCGAGCATTGAAATCATGATGCTGCTGCTGAAGCTGAGCATTGAAGTCATGATGCTGCTGCTGAGGCTGATAATTACAAAGTTGCGCATGGAGTCAACATGGGCCAGAAATGAGGAGGATATTGTCAAATATGCTGTTCGCCAGCTGGAGACTGAATCAAGTTGAAGATGCTGGAATATTATGTGCCAGCTGTACATTTGCTAACTGGCGAAGCATGTGCTTTTCATCTGGACCGCTAATTGCTATGAGAGGATCCTGATCCTTGGATCATTGTAACCGTTTTTTGGCATTTTGTTCTATATAAAGGCCAGATCCTGAACATTAAAGAGGGGGATATACATTAGAATACACAGACACATCTGGCGCAAAAAGTCAATTACTGTAGAATCAATTAGGAGATCGGATTACTGAGACTAATGAGGATAGAATTGTTGAAATGTCAAGGTTCTTTCTTCAGATCACTGTAAATGTACCTGTTCTTGAGCATACTGAATGGATATGAAGTTTCAGATTACATCCTGATTGTAAATTTTACGTAATCTTTCTGTTGATTTCTGGATATGTACTGGTGAATGCTGTGTTCAACTGGAAGCGCTTTCATTTCATTACATGTTGTTGTCAACTTTTCCTTTGAAGATTTGCACTAGATCATGCGGATTTGTGGAATGTCCTGGTGAAGTATGATTTCTAGTTTTCCTTCTTTTCATTGCATGTATGGGAGCTTGTATGTGGATCAGTGATCTAAGTCCAGTAGTTTTGGGAATCTCATTCTTTAACCCTTTTCCTTTTTTCAATTTCATAAATTCATCACCATAACTGCAAATCATGATAAATAACAAGCAGAATAGAGAAATATGCTGAAATCCCGTAGGTAACTGAAAATCATTAGCATATTTGAGTTAAGCGCATGTATTATTGAAAATATCATGCAAAGAATCATAAATAATGATAGAAATCATGCAAATATCAGCCTGTAGGCACATTATTTGACTAAATTTACAGTGCAGAGGTAGAATTGTTGGAGATTTATGCAGAGCAAACATCCAGAGCAGGATATTTGAAGATAATGATGATGAACTTTGCAGAAACACGTAAGGCCCCTGAATGGAAAACAACAACACACATCAACCACTGAGTAACGTCAGTAGATTAAGACCTAATCAACGGAGACTTGGGATCATGAATTCTTTGAATTCATCGTATCTCTCAAGATGAGTAAAGGTTGTTGTGTAACTTTTATTCTATGTTTGCGAATGACTAACATCATGACCAACATAAATTGGCGCTAGAAGGAGGGCAGAACTGGAAAAGACACTACTGCTTTAGTCATCATTCATTTTATGCAGGCCCCTCGCTTCTAACACAACATAAATTGGCGCTAGAAGGAGGGCAGAACTGGAAAAGACACTACTGCTTCAATCATCATTCATTTTATGCAGGCCCCTCGCTTCTAACGCAACATAAATTGGCGCTAGAAGGAGGGCTGAACTGTTTCCCAGAATCATCAACAGAAGGAGGGCAGAACTGGAAAAGACACCATTGCTTCAGTCATCATTCATATATGTAGGCCCCTCGCTTCTAACGCAACATAAATTGGCGCTAGAAGGAGGGCTGGACAGAGCATTTCCAGATTTCAACATAGAAGGAGGGCTGAGCTGTTTCTCAGCAAATAAATCCTGTTCAGTTGACGTGATATCCCCTGCTTCTGTTTAGCAGCTCGCTTTAAATCTTGCTAACGTATCTACAAGCCCGGAAGATAACGCAACATCATCAGTATTCTCAGGTTTGATGGCGTATAAGAGTAAGGTATCCTCAGATCACTCGTGAATTTCAGTAAATTTCATAAATATTTGCTGTGACAAGATTGTATATGCACATTCTGTGTAAAGATTTCTAGATCTCACATAAATATTGTAGGCTTTGCAATAGATCTCTCTGAATTCACTAATATCGGCTACAGATGCGTAAATTTGTACAAGCTTTGAGAATTTGAGCTTTAGGCACTCGAGATCTTGTGTTACGGGTCAGAATATCCCAATATCCTGTCACATTTTTTGGATTTTCTGCAAATATTGCATAAATATTTCAGCATTTCAGTTAAATGTCTGCAAATATCTCTTATCTGAGATGTTTTGGTTGCACCTTTGCAAAGATCTAGCCCAAAGCATCAAATATTTGTTTGATTTTCTGGACTTTCAAGTTTTAGTCTGAGATATGATAGATCTCCTTAAAATTTCAAAATACTAAAGAATTGAAAAATATAGTCTCATTTTGATGGATGTATATGAAGATAATTGTCAAATTAACATTCCTTTATTTCAGGAAACTTTAAATAGGCAGCTTTACCCTCACAGTTTGTCTAACTTTGGTTTATCTACCTGTTGCAGGATACACCAGACGGCAGAACACAGTGAAATAAATTGCTTAACTTTCCTTACAAGGTTGGATTTATATTTAAAAGGACTAATATTCTTTCTGGATGTCTTCAGGGTAGAAATTTGCCAAGAAAATGAAGAAGTCTGCCAGGAAAATGAAGAAATTCTGGAGCAACAAGCAGATGCAGCACCAGAAGTTATTAATTGTCCAGACATTGAAGTAGATCATTCTGAAGATTTTGAATTATACTTGTCTAGAAATATACAGTGTAGTCAAATATTAGGTTTGCCCATTGATGATGTCTTGATTGAAAGCTGGTGCAGATTACATGATGAAGAGCATTCAGAAAGGGATTGTTACCCTTGCTTGGTCATGTTGAAAAAGAATCTAGAAAATACAATAGCTGAGTCAGTTCCAGAAGGGAAAGAAGAGGAAACATCTTTCCTGGATTCATTTTATGGTGAGATTGATGGGAGTTCTCTACTTCCTAATACAAGTAAGGATCAGTCAGTATGCAGGTATGAATCTTGTGAAAATTTTAGAGAAGAAATCACTCATCAGGATAATATTTTTGATTCTGATCTTAATACTTTTGATAAAGAAGATGAAACATCTTTCCTGGAGTCATTCTATGGTAAAGAGAAGTGTAAACAGATAGTAGAGCAATTTAAATGCACTCCTGATGATGAAGTTCCTATGATGGTAACTCAGGGAGTCATAGAGAAGAAAATAAATGCTGATTTATTACCTGACTTCTTTGAATTAAATGATCAAATGCAAGAATGTTGCAGGTTAAAGGAACCAGATCCTCTAATAGATAGAAAATGTGAATTATTCAATGAACAATTCCTGAAAGATGAAGATGTAGAAGACTTTGGAGTTGTTGTGCATAATCGGATGTCACTCCAGAAATATTTTGAAAATGAAACAGGGGAGTGTCCTCACCAAGTGAAAGTTGTTTCTCCTTTACAGTCAAATGATTTAGAAATGATAAATTTCTGTATATCAGGTTGTGATAATAAAGATACTTATTTAGATGCTGATGTGCAGGAAACTGAAGAAAATACTGAGAAGTTTCCTGAACTGGAGGATAAACTGAACATCCAGAATGAAGGGATAAGGCTGGATAAAGATGAAGAATTAATACATCAAAGGTCATACATCCTTCAATTTGAGGAGGGACCAGGCACTGAGCCAAGCAGTGAAAATATAATGACAAATGGAAGACCAACTGCCAATAAAGAAGCATGTCCAGCAAAGCCAGAAATACACCAGGTTGTATTTCTCCTTTCCACAGTAAATGATGTTGAATACTATTTTAATTATGGAAATTCAGAAGATAAGACATGCATATGGATTAATCATGAACATGATGAGTTTCCTCAGTTGCTGATCATCAAGAGTTGTTCTGTTGAATACAGTGAATTCAGAATACCAGAATATCTGTCAGAATATAAAGATAAATTTGCTAGGTTGAGAACCATAACTAATACCCTGATGCTCCTGCATAATCAAAAGAAGTATGCAAATACAGGTGTCCTTAGGTCTTTTTCTGGTTTTTGTTTGCCTAGTAGTGGTTTGTATATAATTTTGTAGGTTAGTTGTTTGTACAGTCTGCTTGTTTTGCTTTCTTGTTCTGTTCCTGTTGTTTCCTTTTTGTAGGCTAGTTGTTTGTATAGTGTTTCTTCTGTTTTGTGTTGTTTTGGTTGAGTTTTGTTTTGGTAAGTCAAGATGATGCACTTCATCACCTAAGAAAATAACTAAATTGTTAGGATTCAAGTGATGAGATCAGATTTTGATATAGATTGTAATTCATTCTGATAAATACTCATGATCAGGTTTTATGATGTCTTTTCATCAAGGTGCCTTTTCTTGTCCAAAGTGAATCAAACACAATGAAACACCTAACAGCCTTGGGCTTGTTGAAGATATGAGTATAGGTGTTAAGTGAAAAATCTAAAGGGACTCCCTTGCTACCAATACAATCTCCAACCTAAAGCTGCAAGTGACTACCCCTTGTACAAATGAGCTGACATGATGATATCAAATATAAGTATATAAATAGAAAATATATAAACAATAAAATTAGGCCATCTAAGTAACTCTACCGGGGCTATGGATGCCTACTGGCAGTGGGGCTCTACTTAGGGAGATTGTATAGATAACCTTGCCGGGGCTATAGACGCCTGCTGGCAGCAAGGCTCTATCCAGGTTGGCTATGAGGGATGATCTCCAACTATGTAGTTTAACACCAGTTACTTATGTTTTCAACTTACTTTCAAGATGAGGATAATTAATCATATGCACACACATGATCCTTTGTTAGCACTGTTACCTTGATGAAACTTTATCATTCAAAGATCATGATGATTCTACTTAGAAAGAATTAGAATACTATAGATGAATATGATCATATCACTTGAATTATTTGAATTTTGTTGTTTTCTTTGGTGGCAAGTTGTTGTGTGGTTACACAACACGCCCCATTTTGACTTATCAAAACAGGGACCCGACTTTTGGCTTGGCTTGTGTTGTCTGCTTTCTGGCGGTTTGGTAAAAATAAGTCAGGTGCATCATCATCATGAAGGTCAGGATGAGGTAGGTCATCATCATGAGGTTAGTTTGTCAAAGTTCATATTTTGTTTCTATGACCTCATGGTTAGAAAGAGCTTGAAATTCCATGCAGGTTTGCCTTTTACATCACTTGCAAATTCGTCCATATGAGGGAGTTATGCACAGTCAAAGTTTTGGTCAAACCTGATAATTGCTGTATAAAGATCATCATCATGATATTCGCAGCGCCCCCGATAATATCCTGAGGTCAAAATATCCGGACGTCAAGTTTAAGTCGTAGTAAGCTTTTCCCGTCGATCGGTCTTTTGTATCACGAAAGGTCATCATCATGATCTTTGTCTATCACCTGATAAAAATCATGCAGTCCCGAAACATCCGGACGTCAATCTTAAGTGATAGTGTGTTTTCCCGTCAAGCAACCTTGGGCACATCGCGAGCATCATGATATTCTAACATCACCCGATATTATAATATCATGTTGATGATCATCATCACCCTACTTAAGAAACCCACCATCTGCATAATTTGCACGTGCACGTCAAAGTCCTGGTGATCATCATCATCAGGATCTTTCAAGGCAGGATCGCATTTCGTAATATCCTCCTGATCTCCTTTTGCGTGATCATGATGATCACCTTATCTTTCGAAGCGGAGGCTAATATTTTATTCCTTAGTCATGTTGTCAAGATCATCATGATCTTGTTTGTCTACCCGACATTTCGTGATATCCTCCTGCCGAGAAGTATAATCTTTTGCGGATATCCTGATGACGTCATCCCGACCTGATAAACGAAGAAGCAAATATCAGGATGACGTCACCATCACCTTTTTCCTTCGGTAGGATATTTTCCAAGGCATGATCCTGTTCGCCAATATGATGATGACGATGACGTCATGTTCGAAGATTAACAAAAGCCCCGGATATCCTGATGACGTCATCTGGATATTCAGCAGGATCATATTTTAGATCACCCAGTGCGGATATGATGATGATGATCATCATCATCCTGATCTTTTGAGAGGATCACCTTGGCCGCAAAGGGGTCATACTGCATTCATCATCCCGATCATCTTCCTTAGGTGACCCGATATTACATTTATCTCCTGATCTTAACGAATATGATGGTGACGTCATCTTTTGCCTTTTAATGAAGCCCGAATATGATGATGACGTCACCATCATATTCCTTTCCTGCAGCAGGATCATATTCCAAATCCTCCTGTTTGTCTTCATCATGATGATGATGATGATGTCTTTCTTTCCCCAATATGCAGAAACGAAACATCCTGATGTGCTTTTCATCGGAGCATTCAGAAAGGAGGCGCATCATATTTCAGGATATCCTGCGGCTAGACAGAAGGCATATAGTTGGGCATCATCATGATTTTTTGGCGTTGGTATAACTATTGCCGTCGGCCAAGTCTAAATTTGTCACCCTGATCATATGTAGTCACGCCGATGCAAATATGATGATGATGCAAAGCCGGATTTGAAATAAATTTAAAAGGTGATTATTTCCTTGTATATTTTGAGATCATCATGATCATATTTTGAACCCGATATACAAGAAAATGGGCGAAAACATGAAGCGATGGAAATTTGGAGCCCGATTGCCTGTAGCTGCACATTTTTGGGGGCTTGTTTAATAAAACGTTTTACTTCCTGTTGTTTATCATCATGATGATGAACTTAATGTTTGTCTGTTTACTTGCAGGAAGTCATGATGCTGCTGCTGAAGCCGAGCATTGAAATCATGATGCTGTTGCTGAAGCTAAGCATTGAAGTCATGATGCTGCTGCTGAGGCTGATAATTACAAAGTTGCGCATGGAGTCAACATGGGCCAGAAATGAGGAGGATATTGTCAAATATGCTGTTTGCCAGCTGGAGACCGAATCAAGTTGAAGATGCTGGAATATTATGTGCCAGCTGTACATTTGCTAACTGGCGAAGCATGTGCTTTTCATCTGGACCGCTAATTGCTATGAGAGGATCCTGATCCTTGGATCATTGTAACCGTTTTTTGGCATTTTGTTCTATATAAAGGCCAGATCCTGAACATTAAAGAGGGGGATATACATTAGAATACATAGACGCATCTAGCGCAAAAAATCAATTACTGTAGAATCAATTAGGAGATCAGATTACTGAGACTAATGAGGATAGAATTGTTGAAATGTCAAGGTTCTTTCTTCAGATCACTGTAAATGTACCTGTTCTTGAGCATACTGAATGGATATGAAGTTTCAGATTACATCCTGATTGTAAATTTTACGTAATCTTTCTGTTGATTTCTAGATATGTACTAGTGAATGCTGTGTTCAACTGGAAGCGCTTTCATTTCATTACATGTTGTTGTCAACTTTTCCTTTGAAGATTTGCACTAGATCATGCGGATTTGTGGAATGTCCTGGTGAAGTATGATTTCTAGTTTTCCTTCTTTTCATTGCATGTATGGGAGCTTGTATGTGGATCAGTGATCTAAGTCCAGTAGTTTTGGGAATCTCATTCTTTAACCCTTTTCCTTTTTTCAATTTCATAAATTCATCACCATAACTGCAAATCATGATAAATAACAAGCAGAACAGAGAAATATGCTGAAATCCCATAAGTAACTAAAAATCATTAGCATATTTGAGTTAAGCGCATGTATCATTGAAAATATCATGCAAAGAATCATAAATAATGATAGAAATCATGCAAATATCAGCCTGTAGGCACATTATTTGACTAAATTTACAGTGCAGAGGTAGAATTGTTGGAGATTTATGCAGAGCAAACATCCAGAGCAGGATATTTGAAGATAATGATGATGAACTTTGCAGAAACACGTAAGGCCCCTGAATGGAAAACAGCAACACACATCAACCACTGAGTAACGTCAGTAGATTAAGACCTAATCAACAGAGACTTGGGATCATGAATTCTTTGAATTCATCATATCTCTCAAGATGAGTAAAGGTTGTTGTGTAACTTTTATTCTATGTTTGCGAATGACTAACATCATGACCAACAGGTCCCTATTTTGTCAAGTCAAAATGGGGCGTGTTGTGTAACCACACGACACGAGGGAATATTAACAAGACCAAATACATCAGAATGAACAAGGTCCAACACACCAGAAGACTTATGAGAACTTCAATAAAATTGAACACGGTTTTGTTTGCCATATCTGCAATGTTTGTAAAAGTCAAACTCAAGATTACAATCATCTAACCCCTCAATGAGGTTTTTATTTTTTAGGGTACACAAACCCTTCTCACCAATGTGGCCAAATTTCTTATGCCATAACATTGTCTTTTCAGTAGGAAGTTTAACTTCCAGGGCATGATTACAACCATCAGAATTAGAAACAACAGATTTCTTCAATGCTTGTTCAGATGGTGGGGGTGAAATGACTGCTGCCCTCTTCCTTGACTTAGAAGAACTATTGCATTGTGAAATGCATGCCTCCAGCTGAAACAGAGTACCTCTCCTAGTACCCTTAGCAAGCACCATAGCGCATCTAGTCATCTTGCATCCTTCTTTCGAAAAGACAACCTGCACACCTACATCATTCAACATACTTACAGAAAGCAGGTTCTGTGCTAAGCCTGGGATGTGCATAACCCCAGAGATCCCGTTCACTCATCCATTAGGGAATCGGATAGAGACTCTTCCACAACCAACAATCTTCAGATGAGAGTCATCACCCAAGTACACCTTTCCACCATTGAACTCCTCATACTTAGTGAACCAATCTCGATGCGAAGTCATGTGGAATGATGCACCAGAGTCAATCAGCCACACATCATCAGATGCATGGGTTGCCAGGGCTGTGATGAAAGCATCACCATCATCTTGTGACTTGTCAGAATCTGAATCTGGGGTCTTCTTCTTCTTTTTCTTTTCCTCTTTGCATTCCTTTCAGAAGTGCCCAGATTTACCACAGTTCCAATAGATAGCCTTGGACTTTCTAGGAGATTTGGATCTCCCACAGGATTTAGATCTACCCTTCTCAACTTTCTTGTCCTTTTTTTTCCCTTTCTCCTTGGGTCTTCCACGAATTGCAAGAGCCTCTTTGGCTACATCAGAAGATATTCTCTACATCTCTTTTGATAATAGTGAAGAAACCACTTCATCCATTTTGAATGTGGATGTGGTGCTTCTAATAGCCATGACAAGGTGATCCCACGAGTCCAGAAAAGAACAATGAAAGGTCATACAACGATCCTCCTCCTCCATCTTCACACCAACGGATGTCAATTGTGTAACCAGCATGTTAAAAGCATTCATATGTTCTACAATGGATCCTCCATCCTCCTTTCAAAGGGAAAATAACTTCTTTCTTAGTAAAAGTTTGTTAACTAGGGATTTGGCTTGATACAGATTTCCCAACTTCTTCCAAAGCAAGTTTGCAGTAGTCTCCTCATGGACATTTAATAGAACAGAATCAACAAGACTAAGTCTTATGAGACCCTTAGCCTTCCGATCCTTGAGATCTCAATCAGCTTGTGACATTGTAGCTAGTTTAGTTCCATTGATAGTTTCCCAGAGGTCTCGATCAACAAGCATGTCTTCCATCTTGAGCTTCCACAACTCAAAATTAGTGCCATTGAATTTCTCCACCCTAATCCTTCCAGATGTGCTTGCCATCTCCTTCCTGCAATAAGATTTAGAATACTCTGCACAGACTCCCACTTAACTTAAGATCATCTCAAAAACCCCCTACCCAACAGTTAAGACCAAAACTGGCCAGGCTCTGATACCAACTGAAAGGAAGCTAGGTGTGCGGAAATCGCTTCCTACACTAATCTAATAAGGAGAGGGCTATGTAAATTCAATTTAATCCTTACAACTATAGCAACATAGAACATCTTACAAAGATATTGCAGCAATACATATGAACCAAAAAGAAGACAGCAGAAGAGAGACAAAGATATAACGTGCGGAAAACCCTTATCGGGTGAAAAACCCCACTCAAAAACCTGCACAATGTATTATAAAAAATGAATGTTGTTTACAATACACTTGAATTGCAAGATTCAATGGTCTTTGACATTCATATCTAGAGTCAATCTGATAGTGTAACAGTACCTGTAAATCACATACTACATTTCCTCCTCCAAGCACCTATTTATATAGAATGTACAAGGCAAAATTGGTCCTATCTTGGAATGGGCATCCAACTTGGCCTCATGGCCCAAAACCCATACCTAAGGACACTTGTTCAACATTGTAGAATGTGCCTAACACTTATCCATAGCTCCCATCCCAAAGAGGTCACCTATTTCCAAAATGAGCTATGACAGGTGCTCTTATGACTCTTACGATCGTCATAGAATCTATCATAGCGGTTACAACTTATAGCTGTAAGAGAATCTATCATACACAGGCTATAAATAGGATATTCTCTTACAACATGTCATAGTCCACCTTGGGGCACCCAAATATGCCTTTTTCAAAGGTGCTTCATGACACATGTCTTCACCTGTCTTACAAGCTTCTATTTCTAACTCTTACATGTCATAACTTCGTCATAGGAATCCTTCATAAATGTTTTGGTCAAAAATTCCCTTACACAACATCCAAGATGCCGACACATGGCTAAATACTCCTACCACAATGTGGGACACCTATCTCCTCATGTGAGGACAAAATTACAAGTTGTCATCTTCCATGTAGGATGACACATCACCATGCCACATCCCACAAAATGACAATATAGAATTTACAATTAATTTACAACATAGGCAATGAATTAATAAATACAATCATAAATAATGCAAGGAATTACCAAGGTTGAGACACCCTAATATTTAACTAGTTTTTAATTTGAAAGAATTAGTAGTGGTTTTTTTTTTAATTAATTATTTTCCATGAATGCCCTAGAGGTGTTATGCTGCCGAAATTTGTCTAGAATAATATGGGTAACTTAGTAATTATTTTTCCTATCCGTTTTAATGCTTTTTAATTATCTATAGTTGATCATGATCTAGATGTGTTTAATTTAATTATTTATTCTAGTTCCTAGGGTTTGATTTCGACACATATTGAAATCACTTCACCTCACTTAGGCAACTAGGGGTTAAAATCATATTTGAATCTAACCCTAATGATGACTCTCCTCGCATTGTATAACTCCCTTAGTAGACTATCATATTGCAAGGGATGCGAAAGGACTTCGCAATACCCTACTTTTGACTGAGGTCCTCGCCTTTGTACATTTTTCTCTGATGTTGCGCGTGAGGGGGTTTTTAGAATCGGGTTGGAAAAGTTTTTGATGTTTCATGTCATGACCACATGGAAAATGTGGACATGACATGTGTGTTGTGACCACATGGGAAATGTGGGCATGACACTCATCTTCACGCTTGTGGAAGGCTTCCTTCCTAGGTCCATGGTATAGTCACGGTAGGAGGGTTCACAGAATGAAATATCTGGACCATGCAGCAAGAGTAAATATAATGGAAACAACTTAGAGAAATGGAACAAATGTAGATTCAATCATTCAGTATGTCATAGAATTCAAATAGAGATCGACCGATAACTTGTGGGCTTACAATTAGGGCTCATAGGCCTGATTACATACATGTGCAAGATAAAGATTTGAAGCTCCTCATAGAAATCTAAACTATCAGATACTACTATGTGCATTACTACTTGATAACTACTTTCCTAAGGATCTATTACATCAATATATATCAAGTCTGGATCATAATATTCCTCTGCATTAGCCAAGGAAGATTACAAACTCCAATGAAGAGCTGTAACGTGTGTACATGGATAGGTAGGACCTAATTGCATAGAACTCCTCCAGAAAATGAATCGAATGATGTGCGGATCTTCAGGAAAGGTTGGCCATGAACCAAAGGTCATTGAATGATGTTTCATTAAGATCCACAAGTCAAGAAATGCTTCTACAGGTTTCTCCTTCAGCTAGTTATCTATGATTATCAGGATGCTCTGTTCTGAGAAACAGTCGATCTTCCGATAGCGATATATTTCTGGTAATGATGTGTGGATCTCTAAATTATGGATATGATGTAGATGAATGAATGTAGATGCTAATTCTAGCTCTATAAGGTCTAAAATGCAACTAGACCAAAAATACAGAAACTACTTCTGACTAAACTAGAAAATGAAAAGAAACAAATTGAACTGCAAACAAACTGAAATGCAAATGTTTTTTTTGTTGATGCAAGATTGCTCTTGAACTAGGGATGCTCCTGCATCAAACAACCATGGTTATTGAAAAAGTGAGTTCCTCACTTTGTTGGGGCTAGGGGAGAACAAGGATGGTCCACCTCAGCCTAAGAAATCCATGATGAATCTTCTTCCGGTCTGCCTTTCCATTTCATAAGATATTCTTTGTATTGTCTTCCTCTAGTGCTACGTTCAACTCTGCTATCCAAAATGTCTTCAATTTTCTCTGTGCTTGTTGTGGTAACTCCTTCAAGTCTTCTTCCATGTCATCAATGAAATCTACTTCATGATACTGATATAGGTCTGTAATGTTGAAAATAGGTGAAATACCCAATGTCTCTAGTAGCTCCACTTCATATGCATTCCCTGAATCAAATTTCTTGAGTATCCTACAAGGTCCAAACTTCTTCATCTTCAACTTGTTATATGTCCCAACTAGGAATCTTTCTTTTCTCAGGTATACCATCACTTCATCTCCAAATTCAAATTCCTTATGTCTTCTTTTCTCATCAGCCTTCTCTTTGTACTTATTGTTCATATTTCCCAAATGCTTCTTAACCTGATCATGTACTGTCTTCATGTGATCTGCAAATTCTATGCTTCCTCACTTCTCTTTTCCTCTATACTGACATCTCTCAATTTTGCAACTCCTTTAGGGTTTACTCTAGTCACAATCTCAAAAGGTGTTCTTCCGGTACTCCTATTCACTGAATTATTATATGTAAACTCAGCTTGTGGTAGAATCAAATCCCAATTTTTTGTCTTCTCTCCAACCAAATATCTCAACAAGTTTCCCAAACTCCTATTCACTACCTCTATCTGTCCATTAGTCTGTGGATGAAAATCTGAACTAAACTTCAAATCTATCTTCATCTTCTTCCAAAGTGTCCTCCAAAAGTATCCAACAAACTTTGTGTCTCTGTTTGAAACTATACTCTTAGGTAATCTATGCAATCTCACAATTTCCTTGAAAAATAGGTCAGCTACATGCACTGCATCAGTTGTCTTCTTACTGGGTATGAAATGAGTCATATTTGAAAATCTGTTAACCACTCCAAATATTGAATCATCTCCTCTATGTGTCGTAGGTAATCCTATCACAAAATCCATGCTTATGTCTTCCCAAGGTCTCTCCGGTATTGTTAAAGGTTTATACAATCCAGTATTCTAACTACTCCCTTTTGCAACTTGACAAACTCTACAACTCTGCACAAATCTTTGAATATCCTTGTGTATCTGAGGCCAAAAGTAGTTTTCACTCACCAAAACCACTATCTTATCAATGCCAAAATGTCCTGCCAATCTGCCACTATGTTTCTCCTTGATTAGATTATCTCTCATTGAACTCGTAGGTATGCACAACTGATTTCCTTTGAACAACCTATCTTCCTGAATGAAATAGTCCAACCACCTACTCCTATCTATCACAATAGGCTCTCTACATGCTTTCCAAGGTTCTACAAAATAAGTGTCTCCCTCATACATATTCTTCAATTAATCAAAATCCAACACTTCAACTCTCATCTCTATCAACAAGTTTCTTCTCCTACTCAAGGCATCAACAACTTTGTTTGATTTTCCACACCTATGCTTTAGCACAAATGTATAACTCTGCATGAACTCTACCCACCTCATATGTCTCTGATTCAACTTACCTTGACTGTTCAAATATTGCAAAGATTGACGATCTGTATGCAACACAAACTCCTTAGGCAACAAGTAATGTCTCCACTTCTTCAAGGCTTGGATTATGGCATAGAACTCTTGATCATAAACTGAATATCTTCTCCTTACATCATTCAACTTATCACTAAAATAAGCTACAGGTCTACCTTCTTGACTTAATACTGCTCCAATTGCATTTCCACTTGCATCATAATCAGCTTGAAATATCTTATTGAAATCCAGTAATGCCAAAATAGGTTTCTCTGTCACCTTCTGCTTCAATACTTCAAAACTTTTATCTACTCTAGATGTCCACTTAAAATCTTTTCTATCACCTCTCATTGTCTCTATCATAGGGTTACAAACTAAACTAAAATTTTTTATGAACTTCCGGTAGAAGCTAGCCAATCCATGAAATGATCTAACTTCTCCAATGCTCTCCAATGTAGGCCATTCAACAATTGCTTTCACTTTCTCAGGGTCCATCTTCAATCCTTCCATAGAAATCACAAATCCCAAATATACCAACTCTTCCTTCATGAAACTACACTTCTTGATGTTTATCAGCAATTTCTCCTCTCTCAACCTCTGCAAAACTTCTCTAATATGCCACAAATGTTCCTCCTTTGTCTTACTGAAAATTAGGATATCATCCAAATATACAATAACAAACTTACCCAAGAATTTCTTCAAGACTTCATTCATCAATCTCGTGAAAGTACTCGGTGCATTTGTCAATCCAAAGGGTATCACTAAACACTTATACAATCCTTCATTTGTTTTAAAAGCAATCTTCCATTCATCTCCTTCTCTGATTCTTATCTGATGGTATCCACTCTTCAAATCTATCTTTGTGAAATGTCTTTCTCCACTAAAATAATCCATGATATCATCCATCCTAGGTAAAAGAAATCTATACTTAACTATGATCTTGTTTATTGCTCTAGAATTGGTGCACATTCGCCATTCTCCATCTTTCTTAGGTGCTAACACTGCAGGTAATACACAAGGACTTAAACTTTCTCTAATCAAACCTATTAGGGTAAAATGTGGATTAATCAAATGAACAATACTAAACCCAGACATCAACAGAATAATGAAAACACAAAAGATTGGATGAAATGAGGCAATGAACAATACAGTGCAAACCTTCCTTGTTCCAAAGCTTCTGTTGTTCGCCTATTACAACCATCCTTTGCTGATGAAGTAGGCCCTCAGTGAGTGCACTCTTTTAGATGTGTTGTAGGATGTCAATAGGAAATGGCTATGTTGATAAGTAATGCTATGAAGTAGAGCTTCAAAGCAAATGGTGATCCAGGTTATTTGTATTGGCGCCCACCATGGGGCCTTTGCCCCTTTATCTCATCAAAATCTGAGCTTTTTTGAAGGCAGGTTCTGTATAGGTCACGCACAATCACACACAAGCTACTTTGGCACATTTGAACATTTTTGTGGTGCATATACCCACTGTTACGGTGCTTCCATTATTCCTGTGCATCTGTGCTTTTTTGCTGCGCTTTTGCGCACTGTTACGACGCTTTTGTTATTCTTGTGCATACGTTCATTATTGTTGTGCATGTGTCCACTGTTACTGCACATTCATAGTTCCTACGCATCTATTCATTTCCGCGGTGCATTTGAGTATTGTTACTGCGCATTTGTCCATTCTACGCTTCTGTGCATTCTTGCTATGCTTTTATGCACTGTTGTGGTGCATTTGTTATTGCTGTGCTTTTGTTGACTATCTCTGCGCATTTAGTCACTGAAGCTGCGCATTTGTAATAAGTAATGGTTTTAGTGCTTTTCTAGGAAAGTTTGCTAACTCTAACCTTTTCGCAGGTGTTCTCTGGAGCTGTTTTGTAGGATAGGCTCAGGTTTAGTTCCATATAGTTGCATCTAAATAGTTCACACTTCACTTTCTAAGGGATAGTAAAATTGATGTTCATTCAAATCCTCACCTAGCTCTAATTAGGAAAGGAGTAACTGGATCATTTGTTTCTTGCATTGCAACACTTTCCAAGTTATTGCTATCTGGGATTAAAACTGAACTCACCATTGATTTTGGGGTTAAAATTAAACTACTGCTATCTCATTGGACCAAAACTTCAAAGTTAACTATTTCGTGCTACGATGATTAAAATTGAACTCATCATTGATTTCTAGGTTAAAATTGAACTACTGCTATCTTGTTGGACCAAAACTTCAAAGTTAACTATTTTGTGCTATGAGGATTAAAACTGAACTCACCATTGATTTCTGGGGTTAAAACTGAACCAATGCTATCTTGCTAAAATCACTTCAAAGTTCTGTGCTTGCACAAGTAATATTAGCTCATTTAGTTTTTCTACTTTTAACTAGGTTGGATTAATTAGTGTCTTCTGTGCTTGACGAATGACAATAGGCTTATGCTCTCCCCTTTACTAGGTGACCAGAGTGCCAGACTTGTCATTCCATCTGTTTAACCTTTAGAGGGGCCTGCCCTTGGATGTATGCATGTCCAAGTGGGAATGACCCTGAGTGGAAACAGGCTAAAGCCAAGCCCTACCAATCCACTTAAAATAAATGTGCTTGAGGTGAAAACCTCCTGCAATGAGTGCTGCTATGTTACACCGATGACCAACCTCCCCCAAAACCCTCTAAGGTGTAACCCTTTGAGGCTGGGAGACTCCATAATGGAGAGTAGTGCCGCCGCATGTGTAACCACTCGAACGGTTGCCCTCATTAAACACCTCCTGTTGATGCAGAGGCATCCACACTAAAACCTTGACATACAGCATGTATGTCCGCAACCCATCATCATCATCATATTTCCCTTAACATTGTCAGCATCATCATATTTTCTCTTGCCGACCGATATCCTCCTGCAGACAAACCTTCGACCCTTCGTCTGTCAGCAACATCATCATATCCAGCTATCGACAGCATCATCACATTTGACAAGCGCAAACATCCTCCTGACGTTCACTCTTCACCTTACCGCCAACCTCTTTCTTCATCATCATGATGTTCAACATCATGTTCATCAGCAGGATATAGAACATCCGGTTCCTCCCATATATCCTGATGACGACAACCTCATGCACCCTTCCTTCGATGCTTACGTCACCCCGATATCCTGATGACGATTATCCTGATGACGATGACGTCACATGCAGTTTCTTCAATATCCTGCTGTCGGCCAAACTTAACATTATCGGCCGCGATGGTTTTATCAACCTGATCTTCTACCTTATGCCGATACGCTCCTCCTCGGCAACACCTGATGATGATCACCCCAATGCACATTCACTTTATGCAAACTACTGCATCATGCTCACCTCCATCTACTCGGATGACGCCCGAAGTAACTACAGGATATACACAGAAATATCCTGACTAAAATGATTTGGGCTGCCCCCTGTGCTACAGCATTTTCCTGCAATGGCATCAACATAATAGTCTTCCCATCTTTCTTGATGGTGTAGGTATTAGCATACCCATCATACAGTACCCTCCTATCAAATTGCCATGGTCTACCCAACAGTAGGTGACAACATTCCATGGGCAAAATGTCACACAAAACTCTATCATGATATGCTCCAATCTGAAAATCCACATATGCCTGTTCATAGACAAAAAGTGATTGACTATCACTCACCCAAGATGCCTTGTAAGGGTGATGGTGTGGAATCCTTTCCAAATTCAGTTTATCCACCATTTCCTGAGATACCATGTTATCTGTTGAACCAGTATCAATGACAACCTTACATACTTTACCTTTGCTCTTGCATGTGGTCTTGAAAAGAGCTCTTCTTTGCATCATATCCTTTGATGTCTGCAAACTAATTCTCCTTAGCATCAATGCTTCTCCCTCCTTAGGATATCCATAACCGTCAGGAACTCTATCTGGTTGATAAGTGTTTGAACTCTGTACACTTTGCTCTACTTTCTCTTCTTGCACAAGTTGTACTCTCTTGTCATTCGTTCTATCATTTCTGGATGATGAACCTTTGCTTTCTGGACATTTGAAAAATGGATGACCAAACTCACCACAGGTGTAACACTTTCCTGAAAATGTAGTAGAACCTCTACCACTTCCAAATCTGCCTCTATTACCTTTCCATCCACCTCTGAAATCAGACTGTCCCTGTCCTTTACCAGTGTCTTCTTGACCCTCAATGGTTTGCCTTTGTGTAGGGGCTGATCCTCTTCCCCTCATATTGCTGCCTCTTCCTCTCATGGACTTATCTTGTCCCCTATTCATCTTTTCTTCAATCCTGATTGCCATTTGGTAACAATCCTCCACACTCTTAGGGTTAGCTAAAACTAACTCATCCTGAATGTTCAATCTCAAACCAGCCAAGTACCTAGCCACCTTTTCTACCTCATTCTCATGATGACTAGATCTCATACTCAACTTATAAAACTCCTCAGCATATGCCTTCACATCCATTTCCTTCTGCCTTAAAAATTGCAGCTTCTTAAACATCTGAATCTCATAATCCTTTGGCAAGAATTTACCTTTGATCCTTGCTACCATTTTATCCCATGAAGTGATCTTTGACTTCCCTTGTTTCCTTCTCTCGGATTGTACATAATCCCACCATACCAAAGCATGACCTCCTAACTTGGTCTTTGCAATCTTTACCTTCTGATCCTCAGCAACATCTTCACATTCAAAGTGATTATCAAGTGCAGCAATCCAATCCAGCAACTCATCTTCATTCAAACTTCCATTATACTTGGAAACATCAACCTTTACCTTAGGTTTATCACTCTGCACTGCCTTCAACAGTTTTGCAAATCTCTGGTCTTCAGCATCCAGATCTTCAGCTACCTCTTCATACTCTTCAACAGTATCTTCATCTTCTTCAGATTCACTATCTTCCACTTCCCTCTTTTTGTTCTTTTCCAGGGCTACAAGCCTGGCTTGAAGTGCCTCAGCAAGCTCCTTCATCTTCCTCATCTCTCTGGCATGTTTTTCCTTCATCTCCTGTAATTCCCTTGCAGTACCACTACCTTTCGGAGGCATTTTGTCAACCTCTCACTCCTCTACCTCTGTCCTTTCAGTGACAGAATCAACTCTACCTCTGCCCTTTCGATGATAGAATCAACACACAATAGCCCAGACCTTTTGCTGAGCTCTGATACCACTATGATGCAGAGGCATCCACACTAAAACCTTGACATACAGCATGTATGTCCGCAACCCATCATCATCATCATATTTCCCTTAACACTGTCAGCATCATCATATTTTCTCTTGCCGACCGATATCCTCCTGTAGACAAACCTTCGACCCTTCGTCTGTCAGCAGCATCATCATATCCGGCTATCGGCAGCATCATCACATTTGACAAGCGCAAACATCCTCCTAACGTTCACTCTTCACCTTACCGCCAACCTCTTTCTTCATCATCATGATGTTCAACATCATGTTCATCAGCAGGATATAGAACATCCGGTTCCTCCCATATATCCTGATGACGACAACCTCATGCACCCTTCCTTCGATGCTTACGTCACCCCGATATCCTGATGATGATTATCCTGATGACGATGACGTCACATGCAGTTTCTTCAATATCCTGCTGTCGGCCAAACTTAACATTATCGGCCCGCGATGGTTTTATCAACCTGATCTTCTACCTTATGCCGATACGCTCCTCCTCGGCAACACCTGATGATGATCACCCCAATGCACATTCACTTTATGCAAACTACTGCATCATGCTCACCTCCATCTACTCGGATGACGCCCGAAGTAACTGCAAGATATACACAAAAATATCCTGATGATGCCGTTGCGATGGATTTTCCAACCTTAGCAAATTTTGATCCGCCGAACCTCCTGAGGTGACCCGATCTGCTTCCTGGACAACTTTCCAGACTCTAACAACCAGCACGACCTAGCACATACCCATGCTAGGGTTCTCAACACCTCTTGATTGCGATCCTGCACACCTGCATGCAAACAAACACAAAATGCAGACTAAACCCTAAACTACTGTACATAGCCATTCCACCGATTCGACGAATCAACCGGTGGAATGGATCAGCGAATCCATGTAACCACCAAAACAGCAACTCGATCACACAATGGAATCCAAAACAGAGAATAGACACAAACAGGATCTCTTTATTTGATTTCAAAAGATGCAAATACAGTATTCTGTCTCACTCTGTCTCACTCTCTACAAAGTCTGATCGATGATTGATGATATGCAATACCATCTGATCCTACTACATAAATAGGATTTCCTGCGAGTACTACCACTCGATTCCCAGTGGCTGGGAGCTTCCAAGCGGCTGGGAGGATCCAACCGAACATACAGCATAACAGCTGTCCTAACAACCTAGCTAAAAATAGTAAAGTGTGGTCAACATGACCTTATTACATGCATTGGTCTTATCAAACCTTCTTGGAAACATTAACCAGACCTAAAACAAACTAATTGCCTCATGGAGGCCAGCTGTCAGGTAGGTGCTCCTGCACCACCTGTTCTTGTGGCCAAAAACCCTTGTAATCCATTTCGAGCCTAGGATTTTGTACTTGCTTTTTTTTTCTCTTAGTCCAAATAGAGTCAAAAAAACCACAAAAACAATTAAAAAACTATAAAATATTCTTTGTGCTTGCTGTGTTTTCTTGCTGTTAATTCATAAAATCATATCAAGAAGACCTTTTTTTAGCCAAAAATAACAAAAACAATAGAAAAACTCCAAAAATTTGCAAAAAAGTCAGAGTTGCGCATCCATTATTTCTTCCTGCGCATTTGTGCTGACTAGCTGCACATATATTTAGACCTGCTGTGCATATATTGACTATTATTGCGCATACATTTTCCACCAGTAAGCTTTTCCAGTCTTGTGTCAATGGCAAACCAACTAGAATATATTGGTCAAAAACTCCAATATCTACAATTACAGATAAACTTAGGTCCCTCGCCCCAAGATTGTATAGCAATTTCTCAACAAATCTAAGTCTTACAACAAGAAATGACAATCTTGCAAGCTGAACATGCCAGTACTAGCTATGCTTTGCCCCAAAATCGTATATCCTTTTCCCATACTCATGACAAGGCAAGCACCACGCCAATTTGGAACTCGTATACGACCCCATCTACTAGTCCTCCTTCGCCACCTTCTAAGACACATATTCCAAAACATACCAGTTCTACACCAACACCACCATCTAGTTCCTCAAACTCTAAATGGATGACCAAAAAAGAATCAGATGAGTGGTGGGAAAGAGTTTTTCCAAATTTATACAACCAGAGAAAAGCTAGGGAGAAAGCTAAATCCCCTCATTTGTCTACCCATACACCTACAAAGAATATGATCCAAGGGCTACTAGCAAAGAATCAACCATGTCCCCAAATTTCAGTCCTCGACCTTACAAAAGATGCTACCAAAAACATGTCAAATCCTACAACCCCTTCATGTGATCCTCAATTCCTTGAGCTTATCAAAGAGCCTTCTACCATTCGCCAAAGTCAAGGTCCATCAAATATCTATGTTGTCAACCAAGAAGCTATCCAAGAGCTATCCAGTTCCATTCAAGCAACCCAAGAGGTATGTCAAGAGTCTAATCCTAAGCATGAGGAAACATTAATCCCTAGTCTAAGTCAAGATCAAATCACTTTCTTGCAACCTATCCATAACATGTTTTCCATGATCAAGATGATATCCATAATAATGAACCTCTCCATGAGCCACTTGATCCTATCCATCTCCCAACACCTATACATAAGAAGGAAATCCAATTCCATCCCATGCATAACCTTTATCTTTTCTATGATCAAGATACTATCTTTGATGAAGAAGCTATCCATGAGCAACTTGATCCTATATAGGAGATGGAAACCCAACTCCAACCCATCCATAACCTTTATTTGTTCTATGGTCAAGATATTCCCTATGAAGAAGATGTCCTTGAACAACTTGATCCCATACCCATTCATGAGCAAGAAGCCTCCATTTCTTCTATCCCTCTTCCATCTAATCCCATCCATGATCCAACAACTTGCACTTCCTCTGATGAGACACTTGCCTCCCAAGTGCACATGAATGATCAACCTAATAACTTAGATCCTAAAGAGCATAATGATGATCAAGATCCTAACGATCCTTCACCATCCATTATCGACCAAGCTACAAATCTGTCATCTTATATCCTTGGGCTTACTACCTTCACGCATGAATGTTCTTCCTTAGAACACCAACAACCATTATCCGCTACTTCCAACTCCTAATAGCCCCACGGTGGGTGCCAAAAATGTTAGGGGCAAAATGTATACGCCTAAAAATGACACAATTCAACTAAATAAATATTCTAAATATTTATTCCATTCTTCCATCAATTAAATAAATATTCTAAATTTATTTAATTGATTCACTTTTCCATATTTAAATAAAATCTATTTATTTAATTAAAATTCTTCTAATTGTCTCACACAATTAAATAATCATAAATTATTTAATTAATCCAAATTCCTCTATCCTAAGTTCTAAACTCAAAAATCCACCTCACTTTTCCACCTCATCGGGTTGCACATGTAATTAAATATATTAAATATTTAATTACCTATTTTCCCCCTCACCCACATGTCCTAATTCTTCTCAAATCAGAAGTTAGTTAAGTAATCAATAAAAAGTGTTAACTAACTAGTCAATTGAGTTAATCCCTCAATCAATTCAGTTAATTCCATAACTCATTCTTCCAACTGACTAATCAAGTTTGTTAACTATTCAGTTAAAGGAGTTCGCTCTCCAATCAATGTTGTCAAGTCCCCTCTTTCATGATGGAGATGAGACACTTGTCATATTTCTACTGGTTGCACATTCCTCAACCATCCTCAGCCGTTGATCTTCATATCTCCTCTCAACCGTTGATTCTCATTCTTCTGAGTCTATAAAAGAAGCTTCATCCTCCCATTCTATTCATCCAGGTTATTTGTATTGTTACTCTACAGAATTCTACCCGCGCGCCTTTGGCACCCCCAATACAATCTACTTGAGATCACCATTTGCTTTGAAGCTCTACTTCATAGCATTACTTATCAACATAGCCATTTACTATCGACATCCTACAACACAGCTAAAAGAGTGCACTCACTGAGGGCCTACTTCATCAGCAAAGGACGGTTGTAATAGGCGAACAACAAAAGCTTTAGAACAGGGAAGGTTTGCACTATATTGTTCATTGCCTCATTTCATGCAATCTTTCTTGTTTTCATTATTCTGTTGATGTTTGGGTTTAGTATTGTTCATTTGATTAATCCACATTTTACCGTAACAAAACCTTTCCTCAACAACTCTTGTATTTATTTTTTGAATTCTTCATTCTCTATCGGTGTCATCCTATGTGCTACTTTATTGGGTAAACTTGCTTTAGGTATAAGATCCATGTGATGACTGATACTCCTTATAGGTGGCAATCCATCAGGTACATTATCTGATATGATGTCTTCATATTCTATCAGCAACTTCCTTATCTCCTCCGGTTGTGGTTCTTCAGTCTCCTTCTTCAACGCTTTAGGTTTCTTAGGAATCAAGGCATAACACATATTCTCATGTCTCAAACCATCCAGAAATTTCCTTCCATCTACCAAACAGATTCTAGCATTTCCACATACCTCCTCTTTAGGATCATCCTCCAAAGGAATCAAAGTAATTCTCTTTCCATTTGTTGTTATAGTATATGTATTCTTTCTCCCATCATGCATAGCTTTTCTATAATACTACCAAGGTCTAACCAACAAGATATGACATACATCCATAGGCATAATATCACACAAGACTTCATCATGATAAGATCCAATATGAAATTTCACCAAACATTGTTCACTCACCAGTACCTTATGATCATCCTGAATCCATGCTATCTGATATGGCTTAGGGTGTTTCAATCTTTCCAACTTCAGCTTAGTCACCATCTCCTTTGAAACTAGGTTATCTAAACTACCACTATCAATTACAACTTTACAACACTTACCTCCTGATTTGCATCTAGCTCTGAACAGACTCTTCCTCTATGGTGGTTCCTCATTTGTTTCTACTTGAAATAGTGCTCTCCTCATTACAAGTGATTCTCCTTTCTTTGTTTTACCAATAGAACATGGGTCATCTAGTTCAATAGGTTCTCCTTCAACATAGGCTGCTCTTCCACTATTTAATGTCCTCTTACTTGTACTACCTTGATTACATTCAAATGCTCTATGTCCTTCACCTCAACACTTGAAACAAGTACCTTTGAATGTTCTCTTATCCAATCCTCTTCCTTCTCTTCTATACCCTTCATTCTAGTATGAATTATAGTTGCCTCTAGGATGAAAATTTCTGTCATTGCTCCGGTATGCATTAGTATCTCTGTCATCCTTCTTAAATGGGCTGTCAAACTTGTTCTGCTCTAGAAATGATCTGTCTCCTCTAGAATAAGTCCTAACTCTTTGAAATTTACCTCCTCTTCCTCTCTGTCTCTAATCATGCCTCTTATTCAGCTACTCTTCAACTTTCAGGCCAAACTGATATGCTTCTTCGAAAGATGTCGTCCTCACCAAGCTTAGTTCCTCTTGAATGTTCAATCTCAATCCATTGATATATCTAGCCACTTTCTCCTTGCTTGCTTCACTATGTCCTATCCTTATGATCATTTTATGGAATTCTTCAATGTACTCCTTCACAGATTTCTCCTTTTGCCTTAGGTTTTGCAATCTTTTCAATAGTTCCAACTCATAGTTAGTAGGTATAAATTGATTCAACTTTGTCACCATCCTATCCCATTTTGTAATCTTTTCTTTTCCTCTTCTGTTTCTTTCCAACTAAACTTCTTTCCACCATATAGCAGCATGTCCTTTCAACTTTGTCTTTGCAAATTTCACCTTCTCTAGATCTTAAACTTCTTCATATTCAAAGTATTTTTCCATGTCATTTATCCAGTCAATCAACTCTTCAGGATTTAAATTACTAGTATAGTTTGACACATCAACTCTAGGTCTCTTTCTAATCTTTGAAATAGCTCGCAGCATCTTTACTTGATCTGATTCTTCTTCTTCATCACCTCCTAGGGTTTCACCAGTTTGTTCAACAGATTGAAATTCTTCTTCATCCTCACTTTCAACATTAGGTCTCGGTGTCAACCCTCTTCGCCTATCTTTTTCAATAGATTCCAATCGAATTCACATTGTTTTGATCATCTCCATCATTTCATCCATTCTACTAGCCATTGTTCCAACAACAACTCTCCTCAGCAGCATTCTTCCTAGGATCAAGTGCAAACTACCTCAAGTTTGGTGATTGGGTAGTTGTGGCACAAGTAACCTGCCTCAATTTGGTGATTTGTCCATAGTAAGATCTTATGAAATTCCCTCGCCATCTTCACTTAATTCACTCCCAAAGATTCAAACTTTAGATCTGATACCACTTGGTGCAGTCACGATAGGAGGGTTCATAGAATGAACTATCTAGACTGTGCAACAAGAGTAAACACAATGGAAACAACTTAGAGAAATGGAACAGATGCAAATTTAGTCATTTAATATGCCATAGAATTCAAATAGACATCAGTCGGCAACATGCAGACTTACAATTAGGGCTCACAAGCCTAATTACATACATATGCAAGATAAAGATTTGAAGCTCCTCACAGAAATCTAAACTATCAAATACTACTATGTGAATTACTACTTGATAAATACTTTTCTAAGGATCTATTACATCAATATATATCAAGTCCAGATCATAAGATTCCTTTGCATAGCCAAGGAAGATTACAAACTCCAATGAAGAGCTGTAACGTGTGTACATGGATAGGTCAGACCTAATTGCATAGAACTTCTCTGGAAAATGAATGGAATGATGTGTGAATCTTTGGGGAAGGTCAGCCATGAACCAAAGGTCATTGAATGATGTGTCATTAAGCTCCACAAGTTAAGAAATGCTTCCGCAGGTTTCTCCTTTAGCTAGTTATCTGTGATTATTAGGATGCTCTGTTCTGAGAAACAGTCGATCTTCTGATAGCGATATCTTTCCGGTAATGATGTGGGGATCTCTAAATTATGGATATGATGTAGATGAATGAATGTAGATGCTAATTCTATTTCCACAAGGTCTGAAATGCAACTGGACCAAAAATACAGAAATTGCTTCTGACTAAACTACTTGAACTGAACTAGAAAATGAAAAGAAACAAACTGAACTGCAAACAAACTGAAATGCAAATTTTTTTGTTGATGCAAGATTTGTCTTGAACCAGGGATGCTCCTGCATCAATCCATTTTGACCCCTGACCTCTTGATCTATATTTCCAATTCTTGCCCTCGTCTCATGCAGCACAGAAAGGATCTACTCAAGTTTTGAATTGGAGTGGCTAGAAGTTTTCCTTTCCTATTGGCTACCCCCAATGCTAGTTCCTGTCTGAACCATACCGCAATCTACTTCTCTTGAAGTTTTCATGTTAAGCATTCAATTAGTTTTTCATACTATTGAATCCATTCATAAACATAAATCCATTCTCATTTTTGCAATCTTAAAAAAGAAAGGAAAGCTTTGCCAAATTTTCAAAATTGCATTATAGTATCCATGGATCACATAATATCCATCATTTATTACAAATATTTACATCTTGTAACTGCAAGTCACTTTCAGAAAAGGAGATCTTCCCACATTCATCCTCATCCTTGAGGTTTACCAAATTAGACTTGGGAGGTGGATGTACTCGTAGGTACTCATCTATGACCTCCCGAGTGATAATAGGAGCATTAGGACCACTTCCAAATGGTAAGTCCTTCTAACACAAAGGGTTTAATTGATTCATTTTTAGAGGTAGGAACAATAGCCTTAATTGCTTTGTCTTTCTTTTCTTTCTCCTACTTGATGTGTTTAATAGCATCAATGAAGGTTTCAGTATCAAATCATCATGCGCCTTCTAGGTAACCAGTTTGGCCTAGGCTTTTCATTCTTGAGGCTCTCTCCCTCATAGCCTTTAGGTAACATCCATTTCCCATTACCTTCTTCCTTGGTGTCATTCTTCTTCTTACCATTCAAGAAAAAGAACATCCAAAAATTAGCAACTATTAACTGAGGAATATTTCATGTAGTGAGCTCATAGGTCCTGTAACATTGGAAAATGTCCCCTTGGGGGATTTTCCCTCATATGGTTTAGCTCCCAGGTATTTTGCATGCATTTAGGACATCTTACTTCATAATTTGGCATCTTGATGGAATGAACCCTAGGTAACATGACAAATGGGACCTACAAGGACCCCTTGAGTTGTACGCTGCCCAAAATAGTGGGGGAGGAATTGGGCACCTGCGCCCTAGTCCTGCCCTATTTTGGGGCAGCCCCAATTTTGGGGTGTTGGTTTATGACTGTTATTTGGGTCTTTTGCCAACACGGTAAGTTTGAATTATAAATATCTTGGCGGGAGTGTTTGTAGTTGCATATAAAAGCATGTTTAGGCATTCATTTAGAGACTAGATTGCAATTAGATTTCAACTAGCTATCAATTTGTGATTCAAGGCTTTCATTATGTTGCAAGAGCAAATTTGTGTGGTTTATGTGTTTGTGTTTGCAGATTTGAGCATCCATTTCATCATGGAATGAAGAGCATCTTCCTCCCATGATATCTTCACTACAAGATGACATTGTATTGTGTTTTCATCATCATTTCCTTTGGTTTTTGCCTCTACCTCACAAGGGCATGCACTCTCTATCTGACAATAGTGTTCAAAGACTTAAGTGTCCTCTAGGGCTTGACTAAGGCAAGCCTCTAAACACCACAACCCCCTCCCAAAGTTTTCATGGTTGCAGGTTACAGGTTGCAGAGCTGGGAAAAGTGAAGTTATAGGAAGGCATCTTGAAGTGTCAGAATTGCAGAACAGAAGGAAAAATAGCCACCTAGACTCGGACGCCCGCTCATTAGTCCTCCAATTTCCATGATGGGAAAATCTCCATCTTTTGTCCCTGACTTTTCCACCTCAAAACCCTAAAAATAGGTACTCTGTGATTTGATATTTTTCTTCCGTTTGCAAGAGATTTTTTTATTATTCTTCCGTTTACAGTCATATTTACGAAATCTAGGGTTTTAATGGTTAATTGAGCATAAGAGAAGAAAAATTGATAGTTAAACACCCTAATCCAAGCTTCCATACATCTCACAGTGATCTAGGCTATGATAGTGAATTTCCACTCGACCCTAGATCCTTGAATGTATAGGGTGAAAGGAGGATTCAAACATCTAAACACTTAAAAACTAGACAATCCCAATTTTACCCTAAACATTTTGGTGAACCTGTGTTTTTGGAGTTAAATTGTAACTTTCTGAGTATGTGTCTTCAGATTTGGATTGATTTCATTCATTCATATAGTCATTCATTTTATTGCATTGAGAAAAATTTAAAATTTTGAAAAATTCAAAAAAAATTGCATTGTTTGGCTTACTAAATTGCATCAATTCTTTCTAAAATTTCCTAATTCACAATTTTTGCATCAGATCTGATATAAACTACATAAAAATATAAAAATTTAGAAATTTGCATTGCATTTTCGTCATTAATTTGCTAGGCTTTTGTAGAAATTTTGACAATCTTCATATAACCTAGTAATTCCAAAATCTAGGGTTAGTAGGCAAAATCTTCTTCCAGATTTTTCTACTGATTTTGGAGACTCATTCAAATTTTAATTTATATATATCCTTGTATTTTAGTATAAATTTTCATTTAGGTTCAAAATATTTGCATTTTTGCATAGAAAATTTCAACAAAAAACTAGTAATTTTCATGCATTTTCATTAGATTTGCATTGGCATTTTGCATATTAGGGATTGAAAATAATTTTAAGATCTGAGTACACTTCATTTTTATCATAAATCATAATTCAAAACATTCACATAGCATTTTTTCCCAAGATCTCAAACCTAGGGCTTCAAAAACAACGATTTTCACTAAAATTGGCCTTATCGACTCTATAAACTTGCACCATAGGCGTGTTGTGAAAATTATTTTTTGTATTAATTGGCTGTTATTAGGGTAATCATTTTCTTCCCCTCCTAAAAATATTCACAACACCCTTTTAACGAGCTCTTGTATTGAAAATTTGGTAAAAAATTACATATTTTGGCCATTTTTGCCCTAGGGTTTGACCTAGTTTGCACTCTAAGTGTGTTGTGACAAATTTTATGGATTGAAGTGACTAATATCATTGATTTTATTTGATTCACCTCCTAAAATTCATTATAGAACCTCTTTTGCTAGGTCTTGGAGTTGAAAAACCGTGAAAAATAGCCTATTTTTGCTATATTTTCACTAGGGCTTTACCTTAAGTGGCACTAAAAGTGTATTGTGTTGGGTATTTTGGCACCAAGTGGTTGTTATTACTGATATTATTTTCTATCCATCATAATTTTCCTCACAACACCCTTTGTTATGCTCTTTTGCATTGAGTTTTGGTGAAAAAAGTGCCTATTTTGACATATTTTCACTATATTTATCTTGGATTTGCATCAAGAGTGTGTTGAGAGTGATCTTATTGTTGTTTTGGAACTGATATCAGGCATATAATTTTATACCCTTCATCAAAATCCTTACAACACCTTTGTTCCATTTGTTTGCATTGGAAAAAGTACAAAAATCAAGCATTTTTACATATACGTTGGCATTCATGGATTCTCCTACGGGTACATCTTTAGAAGACTTATATGAGTACATTGTGAACTATGATAATTTTTGCAAATTCACTAACAAATATCCTCAAGTATTGCATCAAATTGCATACATTTATGGCATTGATATAACCAATAGTACTACATGTGATATTCTTTGATCAATAGCCGATTTTGACAACTTTCTCGAGACTAGATGTTTTCCCTTCAATCATGGAGAATCTAAAAAGTTTTATAGATGAAAAAAACATGGAGAAAGTAGTGGTGACAAATTTACTCTCACTCTTCCTTTGTTTCATGATGATATAATGTAAATCCTCTCTGAGACCTATGATAATGAAATAGCAACAGGTGATCTATCAAACAAAGAGACTTGTCCCAACATAACCCCACTTGGTGAGGATATATTGGCACAAGAAAAAGATATCATTGATACATTCCTCCACACTACTCTGCCATCCCTTCCCACTCTCCCTAAATAGAATGAAGCTTTGTGTGAGGACCGCCCTTTTTACTACTGTTGTTATGACTATTTACAGTACTGTTATTGTTACTTTCATATTTGTGGGATAGCAGTTCCCGAAATTTGTCAGACTATTTAACTTTATTATGTTTTCGGAAAAACTAATTGGGTGATGTTTGGATAAGTTACTTTTCAGAAAAATGAATTAGGTGATGATGGAAAATTGTAATATGATTTTTAATTATGTTAAATTGTACTAGGGCATGAGAATGCATGTGTTATTTAAGTTGCTTCGGCTATGATGAATTTATGTGGTTACTGATCTTGTAATTGAGTGTGCAGGGACTACTAATCAAACCACAGATTTCGGAGATCATTCCACACCTTGTTATTTGTTATTCCCTGTTAAGCCGATCTGGTTCCACGAGGAACCAAGATCTCTTTGTGTTTGATGTCATGATGTAATGTGGTCTTTCGTATGGTCGAGTGGGTTAGGTTACCCTCATGTAACATTATTTTTTTTATAAGTAAGTGTTGTAAAGAGGTTGAATTTGAAATTTCTATTTTTTTTTTATATTTAAATTATGAGGCCCTTTTTCTTGTGCTTTACCTTGACCTGGGGTGTCTTGTATGGGTTAAAATTGACCCTGGGTTCTACCCCATGGGTCCAGGGGCCCATTTGACATGGGTAACCCTTGAGTAACCTCCATCTAGTCAACTTAACCTTCCCCTGAAGTTAAGTGGCGAAAATTGGAGGTAGGAGGGGACATGATGGGTTGTACCAACACTCAACCCATCCCCTCTACATTTCCCTAGATAAGAGATGCCATCCATTAGTGAAAGTCACCTCTTCTTTAGTAAGATTCCCCCATGTACTATGGGGACACCCATGTGAAGAAAGGAGAAAGAGGCATGGGTCACCTGTCTTGTTCCCATTTAACTCTTTTTTTTATTTCTCCCATGAGAAAGTGGAGTCACATGAGAGGAATAAGGAGTACCCTTGGGAATGGAGAGTGACATAAGCCACCTGGACAGAATAGTGGTTTTTGGGAAGGGTGAGGAGGTGACAAGTGTCACTTCCCCATTTCTCAAAATTAGAAGGAAAGAGAATTTTGGGTTATTTATTTTAAAATTTTGGGATGAGAGGGAGTTAGTTGAATTTTGGGGAAAAACTTTCATTTTGGCCTTACCAAAAATAGAGAAGTTAGTTTGGAAGATAGAGAAGGGAGAGGGAGTTGGTGGCTAAGGTTGGAAGTGAACTCTGTGGACTCTGCAACAACTTCATCCCAGGAGGGCTTTGCAAGGTTGGTCTGAATTTTACCTGTGTTTTGTTAGAACTGAAATGTGCATGAAATGTGTGTCAAATATGTGTTTAAATTTGTTTTCTGTGGGTTCTTGTCAGGTTGTTTGACAGAGCGTCTCCCACTTGGGAGAAATGCTCATCACGTTTGGGGTAGGGGAGGAGAGATCCTCCTCGGGTGCATACTTGTGTCCATCTTTTGGGATGTTGAAAGCCTTGAGGGCATGTATCTGTGACTATATGTTTGACTTGAGAGTCATATACAGATTTCTTACAAATTGTGATCACACTTGGTTGAGACCAAGAGAAAATTATATTAGTTCATTTATCTGTCAGGGTGACACTCTGGAGTCGAGTGTGTCCACTCTCCTGCCCCTTATGAAACTCACTGTAGTTGAGTTTCCGTATTGTGTAAAATACCCACGGGTGTATGTGTGCTTTGGGATTGTTGTTGTTTCTGTTGTGAAGTGGAGTGTTTGAGTACCCAGGTGTGAGTATGGTCTCCCTAGCTCGGGGGTGACCCTCTTGCGGGTCTACGGTAGGGAGGAGAGCTAGACGTGTGGTCTTTTCTTCTTGTTTGTCTTTGATATGCAGGTTTTTCTCTTGGAGCTTCTGGTTGGCTATTTATGAAGAAACAGTTCATCTTCTTGTCATGAGAATTAGGCCTGGTTCATTTCATAGAGATGAAGAGAGAACACCTCTCTTGTTATTGTTGTAAATTAATGTTATTCTGGGAGTGAATAAAATCACCTCCCTGATCTTGTTATTATTGGACTTTTATTGGTTGTCATAAGTTTTCAGTGGTATACTGTTTGGGAGGAGAAAGTTCATATCTGGGAAGTTGGTATTCATGATTGAGAAGCTGTAATATGAATGTGCTTAAATTTTAAGTTGATGTTTGCAAACTTTGTTCAATAGCAATTTTTGTGTTTCAAGTATTACTGAAAGGAACAAGTTCGTTTTTGCAATTTAATCTGAGTTGTTTACATTTGAAAGTTTGGAATTGCTTCACTGAAATGCTAATTTTCTTTATAGTTCAATGTTACAATGGAAAAGACAGTTTTAAATATTGGAGTTATTCTCATGGATTCTGATAATTTAGAGGAAATCTAGCATGTAAATATATAATCTGTTTGTAAATTTACGAAGTCTTAAATGTTTATGAAAATGGAAATTTATACTTATAATAAGGGGATAGTCAGTTACCATTTCTATCGATTAAGTGAAATTGGGATATATATATATATATATATATATATATATATATCTAATTATTATGACAATTTCTTTATAACAGGGTGATTTGGAGAAAATGCATAGAGTAGTGAAATTGAGAAATTGTAGAAATTGGAATTATACAAATACATAAAAATAATTTATAAATATATATATAGTGATATATATATATTTTTCATTTTGAGTAATTATCATTTTATAAAATAATAGAGAAATTGAAAGTAATTATAATTGTTATATATCATTATAAAAAAAAAGGGGATATATATATATATATATATGTGAAATATATATATATGAAATATATATATATAAATATATTATCGTTGATATATATACATATATATATATATATATTTATATATGAATATATATAAATATATATATATATATATATATACTTGTTAATATATTATTATTGATAATAATCAACGATTGGTGAAAGACTGTCAAAGTTTAAGCCGCGGATTAAAAGACAGTCGCGGTTAGAATAGGCGATGGGGAGAAATCCCCACCGCAGACCCTCATTCAAATATATGAAGGTGTGGAGTGGGGCGGAGCCCCACCCACACCCCACGTCGTGGGAATGTGGGTGGGGCTCTGCCCCACTCCACATCCCCCCCTGAATCCCTTATGCCTCCCGCGGCCTGCACAGACCGCCGCTCTGCGGCCACCGTTGCTCCTGTCCGCCGCTCTGCGGCCACCGTTGATCCTGTCCGCCGCTGTGTCACTGCGGCCACCGCCGCTGTGTCACTGCGGCCATCGCCGCCCATGGCCGCCGTTGGCTGTGGAATTTAATGCACTAAAATGTTAGGGCTTGGGCCCTAACATATGATTGGTTTAGTTAAATATAAATACAGTTTTTTTATATAACTCTATATATAGGCATATATATATTCTATATATGTCTATGTATATAGCTATATATATGTAATATAATAATGATTATATATCTATCTATATCTATATATTTATATATATATATAGAGATATAGATATATATAAATCGTGGTAAACCAATTTCGTCCTATGCATAGACATTAAAATAAATATATTATATATATATGTATATATATATATATATATCATATCGATAGGGGTAAATCTATGAACCATTTTGTTGGACCCTCGTTTAAAATCGTTATAAACTATGTCTCATGGATATAGAGAAAAAAAATATATAACAATTATATTCTCACAGTAGATGTTATTAAATGTTAAATGTTGAACACAACAACCAAAGAAGATATATTATCATGAACAGAGTTTTATAAAGTGGTGAACCACCTACATCTATTGACAACGTCATACGAGTCACAATCAGTGTATGAATCGTAATTAAGAGTAACAGTAACAACAGTAATTCTAAACAAGAGAAAATAAAATTATAATGTAAAAGAGAGTTTAGGAATATTCAGTGATACTCTGGAAAGAGTTTCTCGGAAGTTTCAACTATTAATGTACTAATAATCACCCAGAAAATGAAGAGGAAAATTACACAACTCCTTGCTCAAAAGAACACTGGAAATAAACTTAAGAAGCCACCACTGACAATCCATGTGGCCATATTAATCTCAACTGTAGCAAACGATCTCATATGTAAACCTGTAAGAGGTTCCGAAGAAGAAAAAAAAACTAACATTGGAAAACACAGAGGAGAAAATGCGCGACATTTCTCACACGGGATAAGAGAACTAAGTTGACGGACCCTTCTGCCAAATTTGCTTAGGAACAAGTTGACTAAGTATATACGAAGAGGAGGAACCTAGATCGGGGAAGATTAGGAGACCGAGTCCAGCGAAATAGTAAACCAGCCTTTGTGACCTAGATCATCCTGAAATTAGGTTTAATATCAACAATAGCTGCAGTAATAACCCTGATTGACGTAAATCATGAAGAAAGGTTAGGATGCACATAAAGAAAGCATAGAAAATGAAAGAGAGAGAGAGACCGAAATATAAACACACTAAATGAACTAAGAAATAGTTAAGGTAAGGGCGATAAAGATATAATCAAAATTAAGAACTTGTGAAAAGGGAAGAGAGGGCAACCAAATCGCCTTGTTGAAAATGCTAAGTCATAGGAGAAGTATGTTTCAGGAAACAAGAGAGGAGACAGACAACCGTGCCTGGCTGAAAAATGACTAAATAGGGAGATCACTAGCCGGTTTAGTCGGAACAAGGCGTCGTGGGGAGTGGATCCTCTATCAGCGAACCACGTGCGTAAATGAGTGCAGCGTAATTCCCACTAACGTCGTAAGGCATTATGCTACCGAACATTGCCGAGGGTTCGATTTAAGAACTTTGGTAATCTCACTCTTGCAATGACGTTAGCAGCGTTGTATAGACCCTCTTGTGGATCTATATGCTTCTGGATGCACGCAATTGTACTTGTATTCCGCCGAAGAGTGTAGCGTTTCGCCATGAGAGAACACCGTTGAGCATGTGTACGCATGCGAAGGGGTTTTTAGGACAGTGTGAGAAAAGTTTTTCATATCTCGTGTCATAACCACATGACAGATGTGGCTATGACACGTGCGATGTGTGTTGTGACCACATGGAAAATGTGGGCATGACATTTGGTATCAGAGCCAGTTTGTAAACACTGGGCGTATTTGGGCACGTTATTATTCCGCAACTTTGGCTAATTAGTTTCTACCTTGTTTTGTAGGATGCCTCCCCGACGTGTTCGACGAGCGCGATCACGCCACACAGCGTCAGTCGAGGTGCACAGCGATTCCTCAGCCGAGGGACTGGCACCCGCAGATTCAGCAGCACCACCTGCACCACCTGTACCACAAGCACCACTAGTACCACAGGCGACACCAGTATCGGATATAGGTCCACAGATCTTACAGGCACTACAGACTATGCTAGACAGGTTACCACCAGTGATTCCTGAGCCACGTATAGAGCCTCGTGTTGATCCGCGAGAGGAGCCACATGCTGAGTCACGTATTGAGCCACGTATGGAGCCCCGCGTTGATCCACTAGAGGTGCTACGTGTGGAGCCCTTCGTTGAGATTCCTGACACAATAGTAGAGGAGGTAGGGTCGGCCTCCCGAGCACGGAGCAGGAGTCCTCCGAGACTTTTGAGACAAGAACAGGTTCAGCAGGGAGTATATGAGGATGGTGTGGAAGAGCCACTTGGGAGACTTAGAGACAGAGGGGACCCTATTAGAGATCTACTGAGGCTCAACCCACCCACCTTCGCAGGAGCTACAGAGGGAGCTGTGGCCGAGGCTTGGCTAATTAGTCTAGACAGGTGTTTCGCATTGCGACCGTATGGGAGCAACACGAAAGCACGAGTGGCAGTACATCTTCTTAGGGATGCAGCAGCCACCTGGTGGCGCACAGAGGAGTGCAAGCGCCGACTCTCCGTGGATACACTCACATGGGACACCTTCATTGAGCGCTTCAATGCGCGGTATTTGTCCGAACATTATAGACAGCGCAGAATCGATGAGTTTCATGATCTACAGCAGAGGGGACTCACCATTACTCAGTATGAGAGCCGATTTATAGAGCTTTCTCGTTACGCAGAATACCTCCATGACGAGAAAATCTTAATACACAAATTCATCAGGGGGCTAAATCACGGGATAGCAGGACCAGTTCGTATGGCAAATCCCCAAACCATGAGCGAGGCTGTTGAAAAGGCCCTTATATCAGAGGAAATTCAGGGACGAGGACAGAATTCACGCCCACAGTACCAAGAACGGAATCCCCAACAACAGCAAAATTTCCGAAGGCCTCAAAACACAACACAGAGAGGAGGATATAATCCTTCATCATTACCTCCTAGGCCTCCACAGCAACAGCAACATCAGCAAAAATCCAAATTTCAACAGAGGGGACAGGGAGGACAGAACCGTGGATGGCAGCAGCAGGGACCACGCAGGGATCAGAGACAGCAGGGTTCATCGGCAGGACCCGCAAGGTCCCAGCAGTCTTACAGAGGCTCACAGGGATCCACCGGACGGACCGGGCAACAACAATCGGGCAGAACACAGTCAGGGCAGTTACAGGTTAGAGGACCATGTTATGTATGTGGTGGGGCAGGGCATCTAGCTAGAGAGTGTCCGCAGGGATTTACTGCAGGGGGTCAGCCCCGATCAGGAGGGTCTGAGCAGACCGTAGGTGACGTGGGCAGATCTCACCACATGTTTGCAGCGATTGATAACCGCCAGGCCGATTTCCAGGCTTCTGTCATCGAGGCAGCAGGTACGATTAGAGACTTTCCCATCTCGATCCTTTTTGACTCAGGAGCTACTGACTCCTTTTTGTCTACATCGTTAGTGGAGCGTTGCAGGCTGGTGGCTTCTAGGCAAGACATTAGGTGGGAAGTTGAGTTGGCCTCAGGGGCCAGGATGTCAGTAGATACCTTGGTTAAAGACTGTGAGATCACATTGGGACCCTTCACCACAACATGCGACCTTAGGATTATGCCATTAGGGTCTTACGGAGTAGTTCTGGGTATGGATTGGCTTGCGGCACATAGAGCCAAGCTTGATTGTCGCCAGAGAACGATTAGCTGTTTAGACGATCATGGTTCGTCGGTTGAGATAGTGGGCATTCAAAAGCCCACGGCGGTTCGTATGATATCCGCACAACAACTTAAGCGCTGTATGCGGAAGGGATGTCAGATGTTTGCCATCACAGTCAGTGATAGAGCAGAGGATGAACCTGAGGCTACTTTAGATGATCACCCTATCCTTAGAGAGTTTGCCGATGTATTCCCGCCAGAATTACCTGGTATGCCTCCACGTAGAGAAGTGGACTTCCACATCGACTTAGTGCCAGGTGTAGAGCCGATATCCCGCGCACCCTATAGAATGACGACCCATGAACTCACAGAACTTAAGCTGCAGTTGGAAGAATTACTTGAGAAGGGACACATCCGACCTAGCGTTTCACCATGGGGCGCACCGGCGATCTTCGTGAAGAAGAAGGATGGGTCTCTTCGTCTATGCATGGACTACAGGCAGTTGAACAAGGTGACGGTGAAGAATCGTTATCCTCTACCTAGGATTGACGACCTTTTTGATCAGATGCAGGGAGCCAGAGTGTTCTCGAAAATTGATCTAAAATCTGGGTATCATCAATTGCGCATCACGGAGTCAGATATTCATAAAACTGCTTTTCGAACCAGATATGGCCATTATGAATTCACAGTGGTACCTTTCAGGTTGACGAACGCTCCTGCAGTATTCATGAGTCTCATGAACGGGGTGTTCCGTACATACCTAGACCGGTTCGTGATCATATTCCTAGATGACATTCTGATTTATTCACGGACTGAGGAGGAGCATGTAGAGCACTTGCGTCAAGTTTTGCAGCAATTACGAGGGCAGCAACTTTATGGTAACTTGGCGAAGTGTGCCTTCTTCAGGACAGAGGTGCAGTATTTGGGACACATTTTATCAGGCGATGGCATCTCCGTAGATCCATCTAAAATTAGAGCAATCCAGGAGTGGCCGGCACCCACGAACGTGACAGAGGTCAGAAGCTTTATGGGGTTAGCCGGGTATTATCGTCGGTTTGTCGAAGGTTTCTCCAGGATAGCACATCCCATTACTTCCCTTCAGTGAAAAGGGAAGGGTTTCACTTGGACCGAGCAGTGTGAAAAGGCTTTTGGAGTCCTCAAAGAGCGTCTTACGAGCGCTCCTATTTTAGCAGTTCCAGATCCTTCAGAAGAGTTTGTAGTTTGCACGGATGCATCATTAGAAGGTTTGGGATCCGTGCTTATGCAGGATGGTCGAGCGATCGCATACGAATCGCGGAAACTAAAGACACATGAGTTAAACTATCCTACGCACGACTTAGAGCTTGCAGCTGTTGTTCATGCCTTGGTTCACTGGAGACACTTTCTCTTAGGGCGACGCTTTGAACTCCATTCAGACCATCATAGTTTGCAGTATATTTTTACACAGCCTAATTTGAATGCCCGCCAACGGCGTTGGATGGAATTCTTATGCGAATATGACTTCGATGTCCATTATATCAAAGGGAAGGAGAACGTGGTCGCTGATGCTTTGAGTTGAAGACGTCACGAGATCCAGACCCTGACCTTGAAGATGGACTTGAAGGATCGCATCTTACAGCATCTGCTGGAGGACGAATGGTTTCTTGAAGTGCAGCAGGCAGTACTAAATCAAAAGGCCCTTGAGGGCAAATTTACAGGATATACCCTTGATTCAGATGGAATGCTTCAACATCGGCAATGCATCTATGTACCCCATGCGGATAATCTTCGTACAGTAATCCTATCAGAGGCTCATAGAGAACCCTACGCAGCACACCCAGGAGTGAAGAAGATGCATGCTGATTTACGACAGCTTTATCATTGGGCTGGGATGAGGCGTGACATTGCCGAATTTGTTGCTCGTTGCCTGGAATGTCAGAGGGTCAAGGCCGAACATCAGCATCCAGCAGGACTGTTGTACCCTCACGAGATACCTGAATGGAAATGGGATACCATTTCTATGGATTTTATCGTTGGTCTACCTATGTCATCGCGTCGCCATGATGCTATTATGGTGATAGTTGACAAGCTGACCAAAGTGGCGCATTTTTCACCAATTTGTACAACATACAATGCACCATCTGTGGCAAAGGTGTTTCTTGATCAGATTGTTAGACTTCATGGGGTACCTCGCCGCATTATATCTGACAGAGACTCCGTATTCACTTCATCGTTCTGGAAGGCCTTACATCAGGCGTTGGGCACACAGCTCAACTTCAGTTCCGCATATCATCCGGAAACCGACGGACAAACAGAGAGAGTTAACCAGGTGTTAGAAGACATGCTTCGCATGTATGTGATGGACCACCAGTCTAGATGGGAGGAGTACCTGTATCTAGTTGAATTCGCCTACAATAATGGGCATCATAGCTCGTTGGGTATGCCTCCTTTCTAGGCATTATATGGCAGACCATGCAGAACACCTTTGAGTTGGGATCGTATAGAGGACAGAACAGTCATCGGACCAGAGATAGTTCAGAATATGGAACTGCAAGTTAAACAGATAAGACAGAGGCTTCTGGAAGCACAGGACAGGCAGAAAAAGTATGCCGATGCTAAAAGGACAGACCGAAGCTTCTCTGTGGGGGAACGAGTATTTTTGAGAGTGCGGCCGCACAAAAGTCCAATCCGTTACGGAAAAGGCTCTAAACTCGCACCTCGATTTGTAGGACCTTTCGAAATCTTGGAGCGGATAGGACCAGTAGCCTATCGTCTAGCCTTGCCACCTAGCCTGTCATGTATCCACGATGTATTTCATGTATCAGTTTTACGTCAATATATTTCTGACTTATCTCATGTGTTGGATTGGAGTGCTCTTCAGGTAGAGGCAGACGGACAATTGGCGTTGGAGCCAATTCGCATATTGGCTCGTCAGACGCTGGCCCTTCGAGGTCGAGAGCTGGACCAGGTTAGAGTCCAATGGGACTTATACGACGAAGTCACTGCAACATGGGAAGATGCAGAGAGATTGAAGACCCTGTATCCTCACCTTTTTGACGACTTCCAGGAGGAAGTACCGTCTTAGGGGGAGAGGATGTGAGGACCTCCCTTTTTACTACTGTTGTTATGACTATTTACAGTACTGTTATTGTTACTTTCATATTTGTCGGATAGCAGTTCCCGAAATTTGTCAGACTATTTAACTTTATTATGTTTTCGGAAAAACTAATTGGGTGATGTTTGGATAAGTTACTTTTCAGAAAAATGAATTAGGTGATGATGGAAAATTGTAATATGATTTTTAATTATGTTAAATTGTACTAGGGCATGAGAATGCATGTGTTATTTAAGTTGCTTCGGCTATGATGAATTTATGTGGTTACTGATCTTGTAATTGAGTGTGCAGGGACTACTAATCAAACCACAGATTTCGGAGATCATTCCACACCTTGTTATTTGTTATTCCCTGTTAAGCCGATCTGGTTCCACGAGGAACCAAGATCTCTTTGTGTTTGATGTCATGATGTAATGTGGTCTTTCGTATGGTCGAGTGGGTTAGGTTACCCTCATGTAACATTATTTTTTTTATAAGTAAGTGTTGTAAAGAGGTTGAATTTGAAATTTCTATTTTTTTTTTATATTTAAATTATGAGGCCCTTTTTCTTGTGCTTTACCTTGACCTGGGGTGTCTTGTATGGGTTAAAATTGACCCTGGGTTCTACCCCATGGGTCCAAGGGCCCATTTGACATGGGTAACCCTTGAGTAACCTCCATCTAGTCAACTTAACCTTCCCCTGAAGTTAAGTGGCGAAAATTGGAGGTAGGAGGGGACATGATGGGTTGTACCAACACTCAACCCATCCCCTCTACTTTTCCCTAGATAAGAGATGCCATCCATTAGTGAAAGTCACCTCTTCTTTAGTAAGATTCCCCCATGTACTATGGGGACACCCATGTGAAGAAAGGAGAAAGAGGCATGGGTCACCTGTCTTGTTCCCATTTAACTCTTTTTTTTATTTCTCCCATGAGAAAGTGGAGTCACATGAGAGGAATAAGGAGTACCCTTGGGAATGGAGAGTGACATAAGCCACCTGGACAGAATAGTGGTTTTTGGGAAGGGTGAGGAGGTGACAAGTGTCACTTCCCCATTTCTCAAAATTAGAAGGAAAGAGAATTTTGGGTTATTTATTTTAAAATTTTGGGATAAGAGGGAGTTAGTTGAATTTTGGGGAAAAACTTTCATTTTGGCCTTACCAAAAATAGAGAAGTTAGTTTGGAAGATAGAGAAGGGAGAGGGAGTTGGTGGCTAAGGTTGGAAGTGAACTCTGTGGACTCTGCAACAACTTCATCCCAGGAGGGCTTTGCAAGGTTGGTCTGAATTTTACCTGTGTTTTGTTAGAACTGAAATGTGCATGAAATGTGTGTGAAATATGTGTTTAAATTTGTTTTCTGTGGGTTCTTGTCGGGTTGTTTGACAGAGCGTCTCCCACTTGGGAGAAATGCTCATCACATTTGGGGTAGGGGAGGAGAGATCCTCCTCGGGTGCATACTTGTGTCCATCTTTTGGGATGTTGAAAGCCTTGAGGGCATGTATCTGTGACTGTATGTTTGACTTGAGAGTCATATACAGATTTCTTACAAATTGTGATCACACTTGGTTGAGACCAAGAGAAAATTATATTAGTTCATTTATCTGTCAGGGTGACACTCTGGAGTCGAGTGTGTCCACTCTCCTGCCCCTTATGAAACTCACTGTAGTTGAGTTTCCGTATTGTGTAAAATACCCATGGGTGTATGTGTGCTTTGGGATTGTTGTTGTTTCTGTTGTGAAGTGGAGTGTTTGAGTACCCAGGTGTGAGTATGGTCTCCCTAGCTCGGGGGTGACCCTCTTGCGGGTCTACGGTAGGGAGGAGAGCTAGACGTGTGGTCTTTTCTTCTTGTTTGTCTTTGATATGCAGGTTTTTCTCTTGGAGCTTCTGGTTGGCTATTTATGAAGAAACAGTTCATCTTCTTGTCATGAGAATTAGGCCTGGTTCATTTCATAGAGATGAAGAGAGAACACCTCTCTTGTTATTGTTGTAAATTAATGTTATTCTGGGAGTGAATAAAATCACCTCCCTGATCTTGTTATTATTGGACTTTTATTGGTTGTCATAAGTTTTCAGTGGTATACTGTTTGGGAGGAGAAAGTTCATATCTGGGAAGTTGGTATTCATGATTGAGAAGCTGTAATATGAATGTGCTTAAATTTTAAGTTGATGTTTGCAAACTTTGTTCAATAGCAATTTTTGTGTTTCAAGTATTACTGAAAGGAACAAGTTCGTTTTTGCAATTTAATCTGAGTTGTTTACATTTGAAAGTTTGGAATTGCTTCACTGAAATGCTAATTTTCTTTATAGTTCAATGTTACAATGGAAAAGACAGTTTTAAATATTGGAGTTATTCTCATGGATTCTGATAATTTAGAGGAAATCTAGCATGTAAATATATAATCTGTTTGTAAATTTACGAAGTCTTAAATGTTTATGAAAATGGAAATTTATACTTATAATAAGGGGATAGTCAGTTACCATTTCTATCGATTAAGTGAAATTGGGATATATATAGATATATATATATATATATATATATATATTTATATCTAATTATTATGACAATTTCTTTATAACAGGGTGATTTGGAGAAAATGCATAGAGTAGTGAAATTGAGAAATTGTAGAAATTGGAATTATACAAATACATAAAAATAATTTATAAATATATATATAGTGATATATATATATTTTTCATTTTGAGTAATTATCATTTTATAAAATAATAGAGAAATTGAAAGTAATTATAATTGTTATATATCATTATAAAAAAAAAGGGGATATATATATATATATATATATGTGAAATATATATATGTGAAATATATATATATGAAATATATATATATATAAATATATTATCGTTGATATTTATACATATATATATATATTTATATATGAATATATATAAATATATATATATATATACTTGTTAATATATTATTATTGATAATAATCAACGATTGGTGAAAGACTGTCAAAGTTTAAGCCGCGGATTAAAAGACAGTCGCGGTTAGAATAGGCGGTGGGGAGAAATCCCCACCGCAGACCCTCATTCAAATATATGAAGGTGTGGAGTGGGGCGGAGCCCCACCCACACCCCACGTCGTGGGAATGTGGGTGGGGCTCCGCCCCACTCCACATCCCTCCCCCAATCCCTTATGCCTCCCGCGGCCTGCACAGGCCGCCGCTCTGCGGCCACCGTTGCTCCTGTCCGCCGCTCTGCGGCCACCGTTGATCCTGTCCGCCGCTCTGCGGCCACCGTTGATCCTGTCCGCCGCTGTGTCACTGCGGCCACCGCCGCCCATGGCCGCCGTCGGCTGTGGAATTTAATGCACTAAAATGTTAGGGCTTGGGCCCTAACATATGATTGGTTTAGTTAAATATAAATACAGTTTTTTTATATAACTCTATATATAGGCATATATATATTCTATATATGTCTATGTATATAGCTATATATATGTAATATAATAATGATTATATATCTATCTATATCTATATATTTATATATATATATATAAATATATATATATATATATAGAGATATAGATATATATAAATCGTGGTAAACCAATTTCGTCCTATGCATAGACATTAAAATAAATATATTATATATATGTATATATATATATATATATATCATATCGATAGGGGTAAATCTATGAACCATTTTGTTGGACCCTCGTTTAAAATCGTTATAAACTATGTCTCATGGATATAGAGAAAAAAATATATATAACAATTATATTCTCACAGTAGATGTTATTAAATGTTAAATGTTGAACACAACAACCAAAGAAGATATATTATCATGAACAGAGTTTTATAAAGTGGTGAACCACCTACATCTATTGACAACGTCATACGAGTCACAATCAGTGTATGAATCGTAATTAAGAGTAACAGTAACAACAGTAATTCTAGACAAGAGAAAATAAAATTATAATGTAAAAGAGAGTTTAGGAATATTCAATGATACTCTGGAAAGAGTTTCTCAGAAGTTTCAACTATTAATGTACTAATAATCACCCGGAAGATGAAGAGGAAAATTACACAACTCCTTGCTCAAAAGAACACTGGAAATAAACTTAAGAAGCCACCACTGACAATCCATGTGGCCATATTAATCTCAACTGTAGCAAACAATCTCATATGTAAACCTGTAAGAGGTTCCGAAGAAGAAAAAAAAACTAACATTGGAAAACACAGAGGAGAAAATGCGCGACATTTCTCACACGGGATAAGAGAACTAAGTTGACGGACCCTTCTACCAAATTTGCTTAGGAACAAGTTGACTAAGTATATACGAAGAGGAGGAACCTAGATTGGGGAAGATTAGGAGACCGAGTCCAGCGAAATAGTGAACCAGCCTTTGTGACCTAGATCATCCTGAAATTAGGTTTAATATCAACAATAGCTGCAGTAATAACCCTGATTGACGTAAATCATGAAGAAAGGTCAGGATGCACATAAAGAAAGCATAGAAAATGAAAGAGAGAGAGAGACGGAAATATAAACACACTAAATGAACTAAGAAATAGTTAAGGTAAGGGCGATAAAGATATAATCAAAATTAAGAACTTGTGAAAAGGGAAGAGAGGGCAACCAAACCGCCTTGTTGAAAATGCTAAGTCATAGGAGAAGTATGTTTCAGGAAACAAGAGAGGAGACATACAACCATGCCTGGCTGAAAAATGACTAAATAGGGAGATCACTAGCCGGTTTAGTCGGAACAAGGCGTCGTGGGGAGTGGATCCTCTATCAGCGAACCATGTGCGTAAATGAGTGCAGCGTAATTCCCACTAACGCCGTAAGGCATTATGCTACCGAACATTGCCGAGGGTTCGATTTAAGAACTTTGGTAATCTCACTCTTGCAATGACGTTAGCAGCGTTGTATAGACCCTCTTGTGGATCTATATGCTTCTGGATGCACGCAATTGTACTTGTATTCCGCTGAAGAGTGTAGCGTTTCGCCATGAGAGAACACCGTTGAGCATGTGTACGCATGCGAAGGGGTTTTTAGGACAGTGTGAGAAAAGTTTTTCATATCTCGTGTCATAACGACATGACAGATGTGGCTATGACACGTGCGATGTGTGTTGTGACCACATGGAAAATGTGGGCATGACACTTTGGATGATGCAGATTCTCTTTGTGACCATTTTCTTAAATCTAATGATAATTTGCCAATTGATATTCAAGAACTTCTCAATTACATTCTAAACAAGAAAACAGATCATGAACCATCACATACTCTAGAAAGAAATGAAATCCTACATGCTGTGGAAGAACAAGCTATCCCTCTTACTCAAGCCACTCCAACTCCTCATATAGGGACTGAAATGGGTATCTTTCAGATGCCTCCACATGCTGATTTAAATGGCATTTCAAATGCTCCTATGGCTGACATAGATAATGGCAACATTCCCTCTTAACCATCATTAAGGGAAACCTTTCCTACACAATTACCCTTGCACACTCCTGAACATATGGAAGAGAGAAGAAGTGATAACGCCTTAACCATTAAGATAAAGATCAAGATTCACAATAACAACTAGCCCAGAAGGGGACCTACAGGTAAGTATCTCTAACTCTTTATATCTCTCATGATGTGCTTCCCCCGTGACATGTTATGTGTTGTTTAGGCCTCCTGGGATGACCCCTGATTCTCTTGTAAGGTCCGGGATACCAAGAAACTGCATTTGTTGTGACCTTCTTCTATTTGTGTCATCATTCTTCTAAATTGTCTCTCTCTCTGATTTCATTGTTGTGTGTTGTGTCTTATGGACATAGCGTCGTGGTTGGTGACACTAGGGGCACCCTCCTATGTGACTATCCCTAAGACACTTGTTTCTCCTCTCTCTGATTTATTGTTTCCCTTCCTCTAGTGTTTCCATCTAGTGGGCAGATGACAACAAACATTTATATTGATGCAGACCTAGCGTCCCTTTTGAGAGAAGTAAAAAAATGGACTTAGTTCCTAATATGATGATGGGGTTGTATATTTTATCTAACACTTGGCTAATGGAAGCACTCGTACTTTCCGCATAGTGAATTTCAAGGTGTTTCTATCGCATTTATAAACCTTAACAATACTGCTGCTCTATGCACCTTTGTTTCCCTTTGAATCTAGCCTTAGCGGTACTCGATTCGGAGAGCTTTGTGATATAGCCCCACGGTTATCCTCAAAATCTAAATTCATTGTATAACCTTGGCTCTTTGTGTGGTTAATCATATGCATCGATGTTGTTATTTATCATGATCTTGTAGACACTAACATGTTTCTTACAGGGATGTGTTTGTGGGAACATTTGGCGATCGTAAAGTACAAGTCACCTCTGGGGTGCATGGGCTTTGCGAAAGTCGGTATTCCCTTGTGTGTTTTCTTCCTACCTTAACGTGCTTAATATCAATGCATGATATCAACCACCTTAAGGTGAAGCATATAAGGTAAGTTGTCTGTTATAGATGTTAGCAATGTGTTTATCCTCAGGTGTAAAGACCTGCGCAATGAGTGCATCATTCATCCTAAGTTTGTTTGCAATCAATCAATCAATCCTGTAAGCCCTATGTGGAGGCGGGATATTGCATATATCCTTTTTATCGTAAGCCCTCTATGGAGGCGGGGATGGTGTATTTCTCAGAATAGATTGCATCATCCTGTCATTTTAAAAAGTCCTCTACGGAGGCAGGGAGTGGTTCTGTGACTAACTCAACCCTTAAACGTGTTTTCGGTGATTGTTGTGGTGAAGCCTAATCATCGGTGTGTGCCTGTAATGTGCCTGAGATGGTGATGAGCCTAGAAATAGGGAACACATCATTGCTTGTCTGCCGTGTTTTCTCCGTGTCTTCAAGTGTGTGTTTTGGTGTGTTTGCTGCCCCATATGCAGAATAAAGACTAGTGCCTTAAGGTTGTGCTTCCTACATTTTAGGAGGTTTTGTGTGTCTTGCGTGTGTGTTGCCCCATATATACAACGACTCGCGCAATGAGCGTATCATGTATTATGGGAGGTTTGTTTACTTTCCAGTACTTGCATCTGCATTTCATGTATATGAGAAAAAAAAAAAAGAAAAGAAAAGATATCATTTCTATCTTCCATGCATTAATGTGTCTTCTATGCATTGACTATCTTCTCCGTGTTCTGTGTGACTGTGACTATCTTCTTCACATTTTGCATGCCTGTTATTGTTTTCTATGTGATTGGCGTGTCTTCTTCGTGCTTGATGTGTTTGTTGTGTTTGTGACCTTACTTTAATGCATGTATTGGCCTTGCATTTATACATACATTAAAGTGAGGGCTAAATGTAACATCATAAAATGTCCCCTTGGGGGCTTTTCCCTCATAAGGTTTAGCTCCCAGGTCTTTTGCATGCATTTAGGACATCTTACTTCATAATTTGGCATCCCAATGGAATGAACCCTAGGTAACATGACAAATGGGACCTACGAGGACCCCTTGAGCTGTACCGTACCCAAAATAGGGGGAGGACTTGAACGCTCGTGCCCTAGTCCTACCCTATTTTGGTGCAGCCCCAATTTTGGGGTGTCAGTTTATGACCATTATTTGGGTCCTTTATTGACACGGTAAGTTTGAATTATGAATATCTTAGCGGGAGTGTTTGTAGTTGCATATAAAAGCATGTTTAGGTATTCATTTAGAGACTAGATTGCAATTAGATTTCAACTAGCTATCAATTTATAATTCAAGGCTTTCATTGTGTTGCAAGAGCAAATTTGTGTGGTTTATGTGTTTGTGTTTGCAGATTTGAGCATCCATTTCATCATGGAATGAAGAGCATCTTCCTCCCATGATATCTTCACTACAAGGTGACATTGTATTATGTTTTCATCATCATTTCCTTTGGTTTTTGCCTCTACCTCACAAGGGCATGCACTCTCTATTTGACAACAGTGTTCAGAGACTTAAGTGTCCTTCGAGGATTGACTGAGGCAAGCCTCTAAACACCACAACCCCCTCCCAAATTTTTCATGGTTGCAGGTTACAGGTTGCAAAGCTAGGAAAAGTGAAGTTGCAGGAAGGCATCTTGAAGTGTCAGAATTGTAGAATAGAAGGAAAAATAGCCACCTGGACTTGGACGCCCACTCATTAGTCCTCCAATTTTTGTGATGGAAAAATCTCCAGGATAGTAGGGAAGAGTTGCAGACTGAGTTTCCAGATCCAGACAAAAAATAGGGCATTGGACTTGGGCGTCCGCTCTTTTGTCCCTGACTTTTCCACCTCGGAACCCTAAAAATAGGTACTCTGTGATTTGATATTTTTCTTCCGTCTGCAAGAGGTTTTTTTGTTATTCTTCCATTTACAGTTGTATTTATGAAATTAGGGTTTTAATGGTTAATTGAGCATAAGAGAAGGAAACTTGATAATTAAACACCCTAATCCAAGCTTCCCTACATCTCACAGCGATCTAGGGTATGATAGTGAATTGCCACTCGACCCTAAATCCTTGAATGTATAGGGTGAAAGGAGGATTAAAACATCTAAAAAGTTAAAAACTAGATAATCCCAATTTTACCCTAAACAGGTCCATGTGTATTAAACTTGGTAGCTTTGATACCATATGTAACATGTCATCACATATTACCCAGAATTACATTCCCAAATTACTATCAAGTAAATAATCATGATCATCACAAACATTTGTTTTAATAAACATGAATCATTTGCATAATCATAAAAAACATATATTTTCTGAATATTTTCAAATTAAAAATTTATAACATATTCAAAGATAACATGTTAGTGAAATCCTTCAGTTTACAATCACAATGTTTTGCTCATGGAAATAAAGATAAATTTACATAAAATTTGACTGTCAAGTCATATAAAATGAATATACTGCACTTGGAGTTTTGTATCTATCTTCATGAGTCTTGGCTTGTCATCTACTTGGGAAGGGGAGCATCACCCGAGTACTTTTCCTCCAACCACAAATCAACGGTCCCCAGCACACCTTTCTTCCTAGAAGTGGCCCTACCCTTCACAAAGGGAATAGATATAAAAAACCAATAGGTTTGCCATCTGAGTTTCTAGTGTTGTGTCATACATAACCCATCACGATCATACAACTATAGATTCCCTCTAACTATGTATGACACTACTGGATGGTTATGCCATCTGGAACATTGTGAACTGACTAATGCATGTAGAGATATATGCATTACTTTGGCCAAATATTTAATATAAATAGATGTTTCACAATGAACGTAGTCAATTGTTCACACACTTCTAACTCAACTTAGAAGCTATCTCATCCTAAATTATTTTTAGTTGACCGATTCTGGTCATGGGATGACTTAAATAAATTTCCCATTTAGTCCATCCATCTTGGACTTCTAACTCTGATTTCTAGAGTACATTCCAAAGGTTTCTTGTTGCATTTGCGATATGGAATCTGTGACTTCCCATCACTCTATTCCTTATGTCAATAGTTTAAAAGTCCTTGGTTTCAATATCAAGATCAATTTTAGTTTATAACTTCATGAGGTCAGTTAAGATGTTTAACTTAGTTCATGGAATTTCCTCTAATACATATCGATAAGAAATATTTGTTTTAACTCGTTCACAAGCTTGTGAGAGAGTCTATATGCTTACTATGTATGTCTGGGATATTCTTAGAAAACTATCTTTTTCTAAACCCTTCATACAAAGAATATTTATGAGCCATATAATATAATCAAAAAGAAATATCTTAACATACATCTCAATACAAACTATAATGCACCACCTATCATTTAAACTACTCATCGAATCATGGTTAAGTAGATTTTATTGCATGACAATATATTGACCACAAGTATCTCCTAGACTATCATTAAGATGGTCATTTTGGATTCTGGTGCTCGAGAATTCTAATTCTTGACACCAATATTGTATTTGAGAATATTCTTGTTCTCTTCTAGTTTACTTTGAAAGACTAGCAATTGTTTTCGAACAAAGGCTTAAGATATCAACATGAATAGTTGACAAGCAATTATCTAGAAACAGTTGAATGATAAATCATTGTCACAAACCTATCATGGTCGAGGGATCATTTCTACAATGATATATATAATTATGTTTCTAACCTGTTATGGCCATGACTAATCTCTACGTCAAAACATGTTTCACTTGAGTGTCGACCTACTGTGGTTGTGTGGTATCCTCCACGTATAATGCATACAATATAATCATACTAGCCTACTATGGTTGTATGGTATCATTCACACAAAATGCATACAATCAATAATAATAAGGTAAAATATCTTGTTTTAATCATAGCCTCCACCATGATGTCACGTCTCATTTTTATGAACAATATGATCATCCTAGTTTAGTGAACAATTATTGTGATTGACTTTACTTTAAGTAGTTTTGCATATGTAGAGGTAACTATTATGTGTTATATTGATGAAAATTAGAAATCATTTTAAATGTTAAGTAATATTGATGTAAATGCAATGATTTTCTTTGGCTATGTTTTTGGAGATGCTAGCCTATTGACGTCGAGTTGACTGCAAATGGATGTAGGTACTAGTTGAAGATAAGAGCATGGCTGAGGTAGAGATGTTCTAGCCACTTGGCAAGAACTGATGGATGGATTACCCTGATGCAATCACACACATCATGTAGTTGCATATGCATTATTGAATGGTTCTTATTGCAGTAATGCGTGATTTTAATCGTTTTCAAATGCATGATTTGATTACTTTAAATTAATATCTTTTCAAAATATATTCAAATGACGTATTGTGTGTTATTTAAATAAATAATTAAACAAATAATTGTTTTTTTATTTCAATATTACAGATGTTTGGAAGATAATATGTTCCTTATATATATATAATTATGCAATATTGTATTGCATTTCTCTTTTGATTATTTAATTGGATTTGTTTTAATAACAATAGTTAAATTATATTAAAAATAGTAATATTATATTTAGAACAAGAATGACAGAATTAAAATATATATTCCTATCATCCATGTGACAGTAAGCTGCAAAGATATTATAATATTGTTTTAAATAGCATTTTATTTTCTCTAATTCTATTTGTTGAATGTTCATGCAAACTAAAATAAAAACTTTAGTTCTGAACCTAATTGGGGATCACTAAAAATAAGAGGGAGATCTAATTTTATTAAAGGACATATCGCTCACCTAAAAAAGATACCACAAATTCATACAAAAAAACCAAGTTCTTAGCAGCAAAGAATTGGTTTTACCTGAGCGACATGAGGGAGAATTGGAGGGAGCGACAGGAAAGAGAAAAGGGAGGTAGCGACTTCAAATTACAAAATTCTTCATAAAAGAGATTGCTATTTCCAGGTTCCTTTTTAATTTCGTTGCATTAAAAATTGTATTACTGTGACTGTCAAAAAAAGATAGTTTTATTAGCTGATTGGAGACATCTAATTCCATTTTGGATCAACCTTGTTTGCTGAGTTGTTCTTCTAAATGGCAATCAAAATCTATGCTTACCTCCACCTTTAAACTAGCATTTACCATTGCATTCTATGATGTCTCCTTCTCTAGCCACCATTCTTTAGCTAGTTGTTCATTTTCTTCTGGTAGTATCTTTTTTTATCCTGGCTATCACCCATTTTGGGTCTTTTCACATTGTGCCCGGCTGACCCTCTCCTTCTGGCCACTTGTATTAATTTCTGGCCATTGACTTTCTAATCACCATCCCTTTTAGTTTGGTTGATCAGCCTTCTTAGGTGGCCTTACATAAATAGATTATTCCTTGTTAAATGGTATTTCTTCCTTGAGCTGACCGTCTAAACTATTTCTACAATTTGAACTTTCCTCTTTGTACTGGGTAAAATGCCTTCTCTTGATCTAGAGATTTTGACCAAATAAAACTCTTAATAAAATCCCCAGATCGTTATTGATTAATTTCTGGCCATCATCTTTATGACTGTATTTTATTCCTATGCTGGCCGATTGAATTAAAATGAGCAAAACGTTCTCTTTATTGATGAACTAACCCTCTGAATTTTGGCAAAATCATAGGTTCCTGTAGATACATTTTCTTAGTAAATTGTTGTATGAAACATAGTGGAAAACATTGTTAGTGGATGATAGTATATTACTGATAAACTAGGTTATTTATTGTTCCATAGTTCCTATCGCCACAATGACAGGAAGGTTTTAGAAAGATATATGTGCTTAAAATCTCATGCTTAAACATATTAGATTCTTGTCACTGGAATGACAATAATTTATAATAATCTGAGAATGAGATTTTATACTGTCTTTACGACCAAAAATAGAATTATACTATGTTCTTGTTCATCCTTTTATTTTCTGCAAACAACTCCTATCACAGTGGTGACAGGAGGACTGTTTTTATTGTACTTATTGTTTTATTTTAGATCCTGTCACAGAAATAACAGCAAGATAGATTAATACTTTTAGAATGATTATTATTGAAGACATTGTGACTGAAATGCAAGATTAGAAACTATATCAAATGGATAAAATTATGATTTTGATTGTATGAACAAAAGATGGTTTATTGCTTGAAAGTGTATTTTTCCTTATTTGATGTTTTGGAAAAGGGATTGGATTGAATTATTGGAAATCTTGAATTTGTGATTCTTTACTTTATTTTCTTGCTTCTTGGGGAAAGAAGTAGTTTTTATATAGGAATGTATTGGGTTACTTTTGGGATTGTGATGCCGAATGTGGATATATCAGAGATGGCTTTTCCTCTTTTTAGGAATTGACCAGGTTACTTAAATGATTAGATCTAATCGGAATGACATTGAAATAGATGTTTATTGTCTAGAAAACTTATTTATTGATATCTTTTCTGCATCCTGTTGTGAGACAATTTTCTTTTCATTACTTAGAATTGCACATTCAGACATTAGGGTTGCATCGAGTGTTCCTCCTATAGTTGTTACCAGGTAGCTAGACATTTCGTGCAGGGTTGGGTTTCCTTCATTTCAAGAAGGGATCCGGGGAAGTGTAAATAATTCATGGTTGGGTGGAAAAGCACTTGATCCATGTTCCCGACTCTCGGCTTGTAGGTGGAGGACCACTTGGTTCATGCAACTGGAGAGTGTATTGATTTATTTATTATTTATGTACTTGTTTATTGTACCTATGTTGGATGTATTATGGCATGTTGCCAAAGGATTTATGTATATTATTTTATAGTGCATGTTACCTGGATTAAGCATGTGAACATGTAAGATTTATTGACATTGAGATTCATATTTATGAGATTATGTTTTATTTGAGATTTTGTGATTAAATAGATTAATTACATCTATTATCTTTGAAAGTTGTATCTAAGTGGATTATTTACTCCATTTACTTTTGAGTTGGTTTAAATGCTTTTACATGAATTGTGTGGCTTTACATTTGGTATCAGAGCTCTAGGTTTAACACTAGGGCCTTTGTTTTTGGCACTGTTGTGCTAAAGTTGCAAACTTGATATAGATTACACATCATGAATACAAGAAACACTGACCATGGTGATGGATTTGGAAGTAGTCAAGGTAGAGGATCACGTGGAGGTGCTCGTGGTTGTCAAACTACTGGGGATCATGGAGATGCCAGTAATGACCAAGATGGAAGGTTTGACCGTATTCTTGATCTCTTGATGCGACAGGACACAAGGATGAATACTCTTGAATGGGAGATCAGAGGAATTCCTAGAGGTCAAAATGCTAATGAAAACCTAAGGGTTGAGACACAAAATGAGAACCCAAGGATAGAAGTTTTAGTTCCTGAAGTTGGAGCTATTGCTGATAATCAAGCAAAGATAGTGGAAGAATTGGGGAAAGACCTCAAGAAAGTATCACCGCCAAAATTTGATGGAAAGACCATTGGAGATGGAGCTGAGTCCTGGATAATAGAAATGGAGAAGTACTTTGGACTCTAAAACCTTTCAGATCACATGAAGGCTATGTGGGGATCCTATCAGTTGACTGGTGAAGTAGGAACCTGGTGGGATAATGAGAAGATGGATAAAAAGCTGTTACCTGGTGAGATAACATGGGAGATTTTCTTGCAGTTGTTTAGAAAAAGATGGTTACCACAGTTATTCTTTGACAAGATGACAGAGTTTCAGAACTTTATCCAAGGAGGTATGTCTGTGACCAGTTATTGGGAAAGGTTTTCTCATTTACTAAAGTATGTTCCACAGTATTAGACAGATGAGAGATTTTGAATTAGAAAGTTTATTTTGGGATTGAGGCCACAGATTGGAGTTGAGGTGGATAGTCATAACCCACTTACTATGGATGCTACTTTTGAGAAAGCAATAAAGCAAGAGATGAGGTTGTAGCATACAAAAAATTACCATAAGCAAAGAGATGCTAAGTTTTTGAATAAGAAACCATAGAATAATCAACAGAACTATCAAAAGAATAACAACCAAGGCAATAATAGATAGATCAAGAATCTAAAGAGAGGCAATAATTCTCAGGATGAGAATGGTGGAAACAAAAGAGGTGGCAATAATAACAGAAACAACAATCAGAGGGAAAGAGCTGAAGGACTGAGAGCACCTAAGGGTGGATGTTACAACTATGGAGGAGAGCATTATGCAAATGCATGTCCACATAAAAGACGAAACAAGAATCAACAAGGAGCACTGCAGCATCAGATTCATGCCACAGTGGATAATTGGCAAGTAGAGTTTCAAGTAGCAGGTCTATTCAGTTCCAAGGTAAGCTCTATGGACTACCTATTTCTATTTTAATTGATACTAGTGCCATAGAATGTTTTGTTGATCTGAGAGTAGTATCTAAGTTATCTATTAGACCTGGACATATGGAAAACTCTTGGATGGTACAATATGGCAATAGTGCAGAAAAAAGGGTAGACTCATGTCTAGCTTGCAGTGAGTTAGAGCTTCCTAGTTTTTAGACATAAGTGAATCTATATGTAGCACCTTTATGCTCTTATGATGGAATTTTGGGAATCAACTAGTTAACTAAACATAAGTCTCTAGTAAACTATGAAGACAAGGTTATTATATGTTTGGATGAGCTAGGGAACCAAGTGGAAATTAATGGAACTAAGAGACCTTTAGAGCTTAGACAAATCTCATCTATGCAATTGAAGAAAGCCAAGAGGAAAGGATGTGCCATTTATGTTGTCCAAGTAAAGGACCTTGATAAAGAAGAACCAGTGTTCAATGACTATCCAATCCTTAGAGATTTCAGAGATGTATTTCCTGTAGAGTTGATAGAATTGCAGCCAAAGAGAGAATTTGACTTCTGAATTGACTTGCTACCAGGGACTAATCTGCAATCTAAGGCACCTTACAAAATGACTACTACAGAGTTGTATGAGATTACGACTCAATTGCAGGAGTTGCTAAATCAAAGATTCATTAGACCTAGTGTGTCACGATGGGGTGCACCGGTTATCTTTGTAAAGAAGAAGGATGGTACTTTGAGATTATGCATTAACTATAGGATGCTTAACAAAGCTACTATAAAAACAAGTATCCACTTCCAAGGATAGATGAGCTCTTTGATTAGATGAAAGGAGCAACAATGTTCTCAAAGATAGACCTTAGATCTAGTTATCACCAATTGTGGATTAAGGATGAGGACATCTCTAAAACAACTTTTAGGACTCGATATGGTCACTACAAGTTCACAGTAGTACCATTTGGGTTGACTAATGCTCCAACAGCTTTCATGAATTTGATGAATAGCATTTTCAAAGATTGTTTAGATTATTTTGTGTTAATCTTCCTTGATGACATATTGATATACTCTAAATCAGTGGAAGAGCATGAAAGGCATTTGAGAATTGTTTTGCAGCCGTTGAGAGAAAGAAAGATTTATGGTATATTATCTAAGTGTACATTCTTTCAAGATAAAGTGCACTACCTTGGTCATGTGATCTCAGTTGAAGGGACTGCAGTTGATCCTGAGAAGATAAAAGTAATAATGGAATGGCCTACACCGCAGAGTGTGACATAAGTCATAAGTTTTATGGGACTTGCAGGTTATTATAGAAAGTTTGTGGAAGGTTTTTCAACCATAGCAACACCAATTACCACACTTCAAAAGAAGGGTAAGAAATTTGAATGGATAGAAAGGTGTGAGTAAGCTTTCCAAGTGTTAAAGGAAAAGCTCACAACTACTCCTATCCAAACCATACCAGATCCTAATGGGCACTTTACAGTTATAACAGATGCTTCAAGGGAAGGATTAGGAGTGTTGATGCAAAATGAGCAAGTGGTTACTTATGAGTCAAGAAAGTTAAAGCAACATGAGTTCAACTATGCGCCGCATGATCTTGAGTTAGCTTCCATAGTTCATGCACTTTAGATGTGGAGGCATTATCTTCTAGGTAAGCCCTTTGAGTTAAAGACAGATCATCTAGGGCTCAAGTATATATTTACTCAACCTAACCTTAATGCACAACAGAGAAGATGGTTAGAATTCCTTAGTGATTATGACTTTGGAATTGAGTATATAAAAGGAAAGGAGAATAGAATAGCAGATGCTCTTAGTAGGAGAAGACATATGGTTGCCATTATTACTATGAGATCCAATTTGAAACAGAGAGTGATTTAGAATCTTCAAGGGGATGAGCATTACAAAAGAGTAAAACAAGCTTTGGAAATAGACCCCTTAGATCACAGGTTTGATGGTTATGTTACAGAATTAGATGGACTTTTGAGATTTCAGGGAAGGATGTATATTCCTAACTCAGGAGAGTTGAGGAAGTTATTGCTCAAAGAGATTCACAATGCACCTTATTCAGGTCACCCTGGAGTGACAAAGATGGTCGAAGGTTTGAAAACTTTATACTTTTGGCCTAGACTTAAGAGGGATGTGACAGAATTTGTAGCTCGATGTTTGGAATGCCAGCAAGTCAAGGCTGAGCATGTGCATCCAGCAAGATTGTTGTATCTACACAATATCCCTAACCACAAGTGGCAAGTGATAAGCATGGATTTTATTCAAGGGTCACCTATGTATAAGAATAGGCATGATGTCATCTTAGTGGTTGTGGACAAGTTGACAAAGGTAGCATATTTTATTCTAGGGAATCTTTCAGATGGTTCTATGGTCTTAGCTAAGAAGTTTGTTCAAGAGATTTTCAAACTGCATGGAGTGCCTGAGACAGTCATTTTAGATTGAGACACTCGCATGACATCTAGATTTTGGACAACTCTTAATGCATCTTTGGGTACAAAGTTGAATTTCAGTTCAGCTTATCATCCTCAAATAGATGGTCAAACAGAAAGAGTTAATCAAGTGGTAGAAGACCTTCTTAGAATGTATTGTATGGATCAATAGTATAAATGGGAGGAGTATCTTCCATTAGTTGAGTTTGCATATAAAAATTCATACCATACATCTTTGGGAATGGTACCTTTCAAAGCTCTTTATGGGTGTAGGTGTCGAACACTTATCAGTTGGGATAGAGTGGAGGATAGAATTGTGATTGGTCCTGAAATGTTAAGAGAAATGGATGATCAGATGAAGTTGATCAAGGAGAAGTTGAAGCAAGCTTCAAATCATTAAAAGACTTATGTAGCTAAGAATAGAACTCCTAGACAATTTTTAGTTGATGACAAAGTCTTTTTGAGAGTTAGACCTCATAAGAGTTCAGTATTGTTTGGCAAAGTGTTCAAACTTGCTCCTCATTTTGTAGGACCATTTGAAGTTCTAGAAGTGATTAATCCTATAGCTTACAGACTTGCTCTTCCGCCTGCACTTGCCAAAATCCATACTGTTTTTCATGTGTCTTTACTTAATCTCTATCATCCTGATGCGTCACATATTCTTCATTGGCATGCTTTATAGGTTCATGATCTAGGAGTGGTGCTAGTGGAGCTCACTCAAATTCTGGGCAAGCGCAACATTAAGTTGCGTAGCAGAGATGTGGTGCAATATAAGGTCCAATGGAATCAGTATTCTGAAGACAATGCCACATGGGAGGATGTAGAGGAGATTGATATATCTTTTCCTCATTTGAGGATATAGCTTAGATCTCTTATTCATGCATGGATTATGGTACTTTGAGTTTGATTATTGTTTTATGATACTTTGATTTTAGTTATGCTTTGATACTTGAGTTGATGTTATTGTTTTATGACACCTTGATATTTTATTGGTGTGATGTAGGAGCATCCCTGGTTCAAGAGAAATCTTGCATCAACCAAAAAAACATGTGCATTTTAGTTTGTTTGCATTTCAGTTCTTTCATTTTCTAGTTCAGTTCAGGCAGTTCAGTCAGTAGCAGTTCTCAGTTTGTGGTCCAGTTTTGGCAATTCACATCTTGCAGATCTGGACTTAGCATCTACATTCATTCATCTACAACATATCAAGAATTTAGAGGATTTGGATTAGTTACCGAAAAGATATCGTTATCAGAAGTCAATTATTTTCTTAGAACAGAGCATTCTAATAGTTCCTGGCAACCAACTGAAGGAGAAGGCTTGCAGATCATTCCTTGACTTGTGGATCTTATTGACACATCATTCAATGTTCTTTGGTTCATATCTGACCTTCCCCAAGGGTCTGCACATTGTTCCTTTCATTTGAGGAAGTGTTCTATGCATTTAGGTCTAACCTATCTATGAACACATTATAGCCCCTTATTGGATTTTGTGACCTTCCTTAGCTGACGCGGAGGAATCTATTGGTCTAGAAATGACATATAAAGATGTAATAGATCCTTAGGAAAGGAGTTATTAAGCTATTTACATAAGAAAGATTTAATAGTTTAATTTTGTGTGAAGGAGCTTCAAAGCCTTATCTTGTGCATGTATGTAATCAGGCTTGTGAGCCCAAATTGTAAGCCCGCATGTTGCTGGTAGATCTTTATTTTTTGAATCCTATGATATACTGATTAACTAAATCTGCATTTGCTTTATTTCTTTGAATTTTTTCAGTTGTGTTTACTATTGCTGCATGGTCCAGACAGTTCATTCTATGAACTCTCCTACCATGACTGCACCAAGTGGTATCAGAGCGAAAGTTTGAATCTTGGAGAGCGAAAGTTTGATTCTTTGGAGTGAATTGGCGAAGGGGATTCTGTAAGATCTTGTTGTAAGCAAATTGCCGATCTGAGGTAGGTTACTTGTGCACAACCGATTGCTGATTGAGAGGCAGTTGTTGCTTGTAGCCCGATCGCTGAATTTGAGATAGTTTGCACTTGATCCTAGGAAGAATGCTACCGCAAAGAGTTCCTCCTATTGGTACAATGGATAATATAATGGATGAGATGATGGAATTGATGAGAACAATGTGAATTTGTTTGGATGCTATTGAAGAAGACAGGTGAAGAGGATTGACACCAAGACTTAATGTTGAAAGTGATGATGAGGAAGAATTTCAATCTATGGAACATACTAGCAAAACCCTAGGAGGTGATGATGAAGAAGAATCAGATCAGATAAAGATGTTGCAAGCTATTTCAAAGATTGGAAAGAGACCTAGAGTTGATGTTCCGAACTATACTAGTAATTTGAATCATGAAGAGTTGATTAACTAGATAAATGACATGGAAGAATACTTTGAATATGAGGAAATTGAAGATCCGGAGAAGGTGAAATTTGTAAAGACAAAGTTGAAAGGACATGCTGCTATATGGTGGAAAGAAGTTCAGTTGGAAAGAAACAGAAGAGGAAAAGAAAAGATTACAAAGTGGGACCGGATGGTGACAAAGTTGAAAAATCAATTCATACCTGTTGACTATGAGTTGGAATTATTTAAAAGATTGCAAAACCTAAGACAAAAGGAGAAATTTGTGGAGTACACTGAATAATTTCATAAGATGATCATAAGAACATGACATAGTGAAGCAAGCAAGGAGAAAGTGGCAAGATATATCAATGGACTGAGATTGAATATTCGAGAAGAACTAAGTTTGGTAAGGATGACATCTTTGGAAGAAGCATATCAATTTGCCCTGAAAGTTGAAGAGAAGCTAAATAAAAAGCATGATTAGAGATAAAGAGGCAAAGGAGGTAAATTTTAGAGAGGAAGATCATTTTCTGGATATGATAGATCATTTGTGGAGCAGAACAAGTTTGACAACCCAGTTAGAAAGGATGACAGAGATAACAATGCTTATCGGAGAGATGACAGAAATTTTTACTGGAGAGTAAACCCTAGTGCATACCGGAATGAAGGATATAGAAGAGAAGGGAGAGGACTTGATAAGAGGACATTCATAGGTACTTGTTTCAAGTATGGAGGTGAAGGACATAGAGCATTTGAATGTAATCAGGGTAGTACAAGCAAGAAGACAAAGAATGGTGGGAGAGGAGCCTATGTTGAAGAAGAACCTGTTGGATCACCTTGTTCAGCTGGCAATCCAGAGAAAGGAGAATCATTGGTGATGAGGAGAGCACTATTTCAAGTTGAGGCAAATGAGGAACCATCACAGAGGAAAAGTTTATTCAGAACTAGATACAAATCAGGAGGTAAGTATTGTAAAGTTGTAATTGACAGTGGTAGTTTAGATAACCTAGTTTCAGAGGAGATAGTGACTAAGCTAAAGTTGGAAAGATTGAAACACCCTAAGCCCTATCAGATAGCATGGATTTAGGATGATCATAAGATACTGGCAAGTGAACAATGTTTGGTGAAATTTCATATTGGATTCTATCATGATGAAGTCTTGTGTGATATTATGCCTATGGATGTTTGTCATTTCTTGTTGGGTAGACCTTGGCATTATGATAGAAAAGCTATGCATGATGGGAGAAAGAATACATATACTATAATAGTAAATGAGAAAAGAATTACTTTGATTCCTTTAGAAGATGATCCTAAAAATATGGTATGTGGGAATGCTAGAATCTGTTTGGTAGACGAAAGAAAATTTTTGGATGGTTTGAAATAGGAAAGTATGTGTTATGCCTTGATTCCTAAGAAGCCTGAAGTAGTGAAGAAAGAAACTGAACCGGATGAGATAAGAGAGTTGCTGACCAAGGATGAAGACATCATATTAGATAATGTACCCAATGGATTACCACCTATAAGGAGTATCAGTCGTCACATGGATCTTATACTGGGGGTAAGTTTGCCTGACAAAGCAGCACACCAAATGACACCGGCAGAGAATGAAGAACTAAATAGACAGATACAAGAGTTGTTGAGGAAATGTTTGATCAAAGAAATCTTGAGTCCTTGTGTAGTACCTATAGTGCTTGCACCTAAGAAAGATGGAGAATGGAGAATGTGTACCGATTCTAGAGCAATAAACAAGATTAGAGTTAAGTATAGATTCCCTTTACCTTGGATGGGTGATATCATGAACTGTTTGAGTGGAGCAAGATATTTCACAAAAATAGACCTGAAGAGTAGATACCATCAAATCAGAATCAGAGAAGGAGATCAATGGAAGACTACTTTTCAGACAAATGAAGGATTGCATGAGTGGTTAGTGATGCCCTTTTGATTGACAAATGCACCGAGTACTTTCATGAGGTTGATGAATGAAGTCTTGAAGAAATTCTTGGGTAAGTTTGTAATTGTGTACTTGGATGATATTCTAATTTTCAGTAGGACAAAAGAGGAACATTTGTTGCATATTAGACAAGTTTTACAGAGGTTAAGAGAAGAGAAATTATTGATAAACATCAAGAAGTGTAGTTTCATGAAGGAAGAATTGGTATATCTGGGATTTGTGATTTTTGCGGAAGGATTGAAGATGGACCTTGAGAAAGTGAGAGCAATTGTTGAATGGCCTACACTAGAGAGCATTGGAGAGGTCAAATCATTTCATGGTTTGGCTAGTTTCTACTAGAAGTTCATCAAAAATTTCAGTTTAGTTTTTAACCCTATGATAGAGACAATGAGAGGTGATAGAAAAGATTTCAAGTGGACATTAGGAGAAGATAAAAGTTTTGAGTTGTTGAAGCAGAAAGTAACATAGCAAGTTGTTTTGGTATTACTGGATTTCAATAAGGTATTCCAAGTTGATTATGACACTAGTCGAAATGCAATTGGAGCAGTGTTAAGTCAAGAAGGTAGACTTGTACCTTATTTTAATGAGAAGTTGAATGATGCAAGGAAAAGATATTCAGTTTATGATCAAGAGTTCTATGCCATAATTCAAGCCTTGAAGAAGTGGAGACATTACTTGTTGCCTAAGGAGTTTGTGTTGTATACAGATCATCAAGCTTTACAGTATTTGAACAGTCAAGGTAAGTTGAATCAGAGACATATGAGATGGGTAGAGCTCATGCAAAGTTATACTTTTGTGTTGAAGCATAGGAGTGGTAAATCAAACAAATTTGCTGATGCCTTGAGTAGAAGAAGAAACTTGTTGACAGAGATGAGAGTTGAAGTGTTGGGTTTTGATGAATTGAAGAATATGTATGAGGGAGACACTAATTTTGTAGAACCTTGGAAAGCATGTAAGGAACCTATTGTGATAGATAGAAGTAAGTGGTTAGACTATTTCATTCAGGAAGATATGTTGTTCAAAGGAAGTTAGTTGTGCATACCTAAAAGTTCAATGAGGGATAATTTGATCAAGGAGAAGCATAGTGGTGGATTGGTAGAACACTTTGGCATTGATAAGATAGTGGCTTTGGTGAGTAAAAATTGCTTTTGGCTTTAGATACATAAGGATGTTAGGAGATTTGTACAGAGTTGTAGAGTTTGTCAAGTTGCAAAAGGGAGTAGTCAGAACACTGGATTGTATAAACCTTTGACAGTACCGGAGAGACCTTTGGAAGACATAAGCATGGATTTTGTAATGGGATTACCTAAGACACAGAGAGGACATGATTCAATATTTGTACTGGTTGATAGGTTTTCAAAGATGGCTCATTTCATACCTTGTAAGAAGACAACTAATGCAGTGCATGTAGCTAAACTATTTTTCAGAGAGATTGTGAGATTGTATGGATTATCTAAGAGTATAGTTTCAGATAGAGACACAAAGTTTGTTGGATACTTTTGGAAGACACTTTGGAAGAAAATGAAGATAGATTTGAATTTCAGTTCTACTTTTCATCCATAGATAGATGGACAGATAGAGGTAGTGAATAGGAGTTTGGGAAACTTGTTGAGATGTTTGGTTGGAGACAAAGCCGGAAGTTGGGACTTGATTCTTTCACAAGTAGAGTTTGCATACAATAATTCAGTGAATAGGAGTACTGGAAGAACACCTTTTGAGATTGTTACCAGAGTGAATCCTAGAGGAGTTACAAAATTGAGAGACATTAGTACAAAAGGAAAAAAGGAGTGCAGAAGCAGAAGAATTTGCAGATCATATGAAGACAGTGCATAATCAGGTGAAGAAGCATTTGGAGGACATGAGAAGTAAATACAAAGAGAAAGAAGATGAGAAGAGAAGACATAAGGAATTTGAAATTAGAGATGAAGTGATGGTGTACTTGAGAAAAGAAAGATTTCCAGTTGGGACTTATAACAAGTTGAAGATGAAGAAGTTTGGACCTTGTAGGATACTTGGGAAATTTGATTCAGGAAATGCATATGAAGTGGAATTACCAGAAACATTGGGTATTTCACCTATATTCAACATTGCAGATCTATATTAGTATCATGAAGTAGAGTTCAATGACAGCATGGAAGAAAACTTGAAGAAGCAGTTACCACAACAAGCACCGGAGTAGATTGAAGACATTTTGGACAGCAGAGTTGGACGTAGCACTAGAGGAAGACAATACAAGGAATACCTTGTGAAGTGGAAAGGCAGACCAGAAAAAGATTCATCATGGATTTCTCAGGCTGAGGTGGACTGTCTTGGTTCTTCCCTACCCCCAGCAAAGTGAGGGACTCACTTTTTCAATAACCCCAGATGTCAGATGTAGGAGCATCCCTAGTTTAAGAGAAATCTTACATCAACCAAAAAAACATTTGCATTTCAGTTTGTTTGCATTTCAGTTTTCATTTTCCAGTTTAGTTTAGGTAGTTTAGTCAGTAGCAGTTCTTAGTTTGTGGTCCAATTTTGGCAATTCACATCTTGCAGATCTGGACTTAGCATCTACATTCATTCATCTACAACATATCAAGAATTTAGAGCATTTGGATCAGTTATTAGAAAGATATCTCTATCAGAAGTCAACTATTTTCTCAGAATAGAGTATTTTAACAGTTCTTGGCAACCAGTTGAAGGAGAAGGCTTATGGATCATTCCTCAACTTGTGGATCTCATTGACACATCATTCAATGTTCTTTGGTTCATGGCCGACCTTTCCTAAGGGTCTGCATGTTGTTCCTTTCATTTGAGGGAGTGTTCTATGCATTTAGGTCCAACCTATCTGTGAACATGTTACAACCCCTCATTGGAGTTTGTGACCTTCCTTAGATAATGTGCAGGAATCTATTGGTCCGGAAATGATATATAAAGATGTAATAGATCCTTAGGAAAGGAGTTATCAAGATATTCACATAAGAAAGATCTGATAGTTTAGTTTTATGCAAAGGAACTTCAAAGCCTTATCTTGCGCATGTATGTAATCAGGCTTGTGAGCCCAAATTGTAAGCCTGCATGTTACCGGCGTGTAGTGCCCCTATAGCTTCAACATGGATGTGCAGCAAGGGTTAGGAGAATGAATGAAAATACTCAAAACATTCAAAGTATGTTAGATCTGTTGATACCAGAATTTAAATGTAGTGGTTATAATCTTGTTTCAAAGAGCAGAGACAGTGTAGTACTACTCGCTTTGAGCACCCTACTATGCTATGATTCTCTGACTCTATGTGTGTTGACATAAATGTATTCAACCAATTGTTCAGATGTAGGCTACAAGTACCGAACCTTGACTCCACCTAATATAGCAGGTTTGAGCGGGTTCTTGCACCAATGGGTATCCGTGATGGGAGATAACACGAGGTCTATTCCACTAGGTCGGTCCTTGTCTTCTATTGTGGTCTTGAGTCATGTTGTGATGCTTGGTCCTTGCCTTGTGTGTTGGTAATCTTGTGTTGTGGTGTAAAGTCAAGTTGTGTTAATAATGCTCATATGAGGTTGGATAATACCTTAATGATTTTTTTTATTAACTAATAATGCTTCCTGTTGGTTTTTCTTTTGAATCAGCATCAGGGTTTGCCAGTTCCTATGCACATGCAAATTCAGCCAACTAATACAAGAGGTTGCATGAGCTACCTCCCCTTCACTTCTGGTTTTGCCACACCAAGGGGGGTATCCCTATAACTAAAGATGTAACCTTGACTAGCTCAATGATAGAAAGATCTAACTTGACAACAATAGGCAGAATACTCTCATGTATGGACCAAGATCTGCATGATAGATCACAAGGTTGGCAACATTCTTGGACATATGTGTCTGGTTGGGTATGAGAGTACGCAGGGGTCCTAATCCTACTCCTACAGCTAACAGATGGAGGTGATGAAATAGGTGGATATAATGTCCTAGATGCAAGACAAGGGGTTTTGGCTCATAACTACTGACCCAGGAGTAGACTGGTGCCTATTCATTGGGCAAGGAGTCAACTAGACGTATACAACAGATGGTTTGCAACGTTCACTCAAGTTTCAAGTGGTTAGACTGATGCTTGCCTTACAAACATCACCCAAGAATGGGTATCTAACTGCCTCTACTTACATATATCCCTACTGACATGCAACCTTCCCCATGCTCAACCTAAAATAATTTAATCTAGTCCTTGAATGGAAGTTAGAGATCAAACATGCAGTATAGATATCTATACCCTAGAATCTATGAAACCCTTAGCAACTAGATTCAAAAGAAGGAGAATAACATGTAGTAAATGGAGACAAGCAGATAGACGCATGCAATAAGCATTTTTCATATAACATTGACACTGAAACTAAAAATATGTGCAAAATACACTCGTGTTGCAACTCATAAACTCCAAAATGGGATAGAACAACCAGGAACATGCCCTGTCTTTCGTTATTTACACAAAAATTGCCCCAGGCCTTCAACAACCTTCAAATGAGCAACATAGCCCTACTTATACAACAAGGAGGTGCTCAGCCTTAACCACCAGGCAAACTCAAAATTTGCCAGATACAGTACATTAAGAAAATGGTGCTCATCGTATTGAATGCAGCAGGTAGGGGAGGAGACAGGAAGAGATCTCGAGCCCTACGCCACCGCCTAGGGATTCACATCTTCAATTAGGTACCAGATACGTCCACATCTTCGTCCATACCCTGTAACATCCACCATTAATGGCGCACCAACTTGCGGCCTTGGGAAAAACATCATACTGTGCATCACAAACCTTTCCTACCAAAATACCTCATCCTGATATTTCAAATTATGCAGGATCAAATTATCCCACATGCACCCCGTGGTGACCTCCTCATATCTTTATATACTGAGTCGTAAGCATATATGATGTCAGTGCTTTTGCTTCTGATGACATCAGCATAAAACCCTGTCATCATCCTCCTACGTGATATCCAGATGCACAAAATATCATCCTGACGTCAGCAAACCACCTGCTGAGCTCACCCTGATAATTCATATTACCCTGATATGAAATATCACCCCGCAGAAAATATCACCCTGCGGGAAAGCATATCTAGACCTCATCACCTAATAAAAATATCACCCTGACATCAGCATCATATTGCAATATCACCCGCATGATAATCGCCTTCATCGGCATAACCTGATGCATCGGAGGAAGATCCTCCTGCTTAGTCGATACCAAATGTCTCGCCAATGAACATCCTGCATGTCCACAAAAATCCTGATGATGTCAGCATCATATCTGCATACCGTGCATCTCCACATATCTGGATGATGTCATCGTCATATTCGCAACATCGGGGGATCTCTATAAAATGACTGATGTTAAAATATGACTCCCTGGACCTTGATGATGTCACCATCACATTCATATATCGGCACTGGGGTGATATTCAGGATATCACTCGATATTCAAAAAATCACCCCTCGCAGAAATATCAGGGTACACTGTAGCTCCATTGAAACATCGGGGTGATATTCATAAGATGACCCGATATTCGGAATATCACCCCCCTTCGAAAAAAAATGATGCAGATGGGAAAATATCACCCCGATAAAAGAATGACGTCAATAGCACCGGGTGATAAAGCAAACATGAAGTGATAGAATAACATCAGGATGATCTTAACTAAGATCACCCGATGTTCAAATATGATGACGCCGATGCAAAACGGGTCATACTTAGAACTTTACAACAACATCATCAGGATGATCTTAACAAAGATCACCTGATGTTAAAATATCACCCCAGGAGAAAGATCAGGTTGGCAGAAGATATGATGATCCTCGCAAGAAACAATAGGGTGATGACTAGAAACATGATGATGACGACCTCCTCGAAGAAAATATGATGCTGCCACTGAAACATGCTGAGGAGGTCCATGGACTTAGAATCTTTTTGGATTTTTAAGGAATGTGCCTGCATGCTTATATGCTTGAAACTTGATTGCTCATGTAGGCACCAACAGTGGCTCTGTCTAGGGATGCATGCCTCCTGCAGGCATGGCGAGAACCACAGAACTCTGGGATGCAGACCAGTCCTTATCCATTGGGCAATAGAGTCAAACTTGCACCAACCTGCATCACCAAACACAACTTTAAACATAATCATGGTGGCCCAGGGCCACCAAAAAGGAAAAACTAGAGTTTTCCTTTGTCAAACACCTGATTTTCTTTTGATTTCTTCAAATGAAGCCTAAAAGATTTTAACTATCTGCAGCAAGCCCCTTGGCAATTATTTGTGCTGCTGCTCATTTCTTTTTCTTCAACAAATCTACAACTAGCTTCATCAGCATACATTATTATCAGTTGTAGAATGTCATCATCATATGAGTCACTGATGTTGCTTGGAAAAATAATAGACTCACATGAAACAAATGAATCCACATCAGAATTTTGCCCTTCCTCAAAAAATAAGAGCTCCTCTATATCAAACATGCAATATTCAGGCACAAGCAACATCTCATAATCAAATTTATCTTGATGAACATATAGATATCCATCATCATCATGCTCAACAGTTTTGTCACTAAGGTCCACCTGAAATGTCTCAAGAGAAGGCAGAAATAACTCAGAATGGAGCCCTTCATCAAAAGCTTTGTAGTTACCCATGCAATCAACATTACCCCCAACTGTATGAGCACACACATCTGCAACTTGCCCATTCACCTCTGAATAGTGGCCCTATTTTTCCTCTTCACCAATGCACTGATACCCAAAAGCAAATTTTTCAACCTCTGCATTGTGAAAATGGTCAGAATCTTCAAGGAAACATTCATACTCAGCATCCAAATATATTTCATCATCTGAAAGGCTCACACATGCATCTGAATGCTGACAATCACTAGCATATTCACTACCATCCCTTGAATCAATGTTTTCTATATTCAGAGTGAAGCTTTGCATATCCACCTCATATAAATAATCAGGAATAACTAGGATATGCCTATCACTGTAGGATGCAACTTCATGTATATCTTTCATTTCATCATTTGAAGAGCATTTTGCATCTGTAGGCTTTTCTTCTAGAGGCAGACAACAATCTTTGTCCACATCATTATAGGATGTGCCTACATTTTCTACAACATTTTCTTCATGTATCACATTATGGCTACACACATTATTCTAAAATATATTTCCCTCTACACAATCATCTTTTAATGCACATACTGGGAGAGCTGAAATATATTCACTTTGATAACTGCTTTGACAACTTGCAGCCATGAAACCTACTGGCATTCCATATTTCTCATTATTTTCTATGTCCATAGCAAATTGGAAAGCCTGGTGAAGGGTAGCTAGTTCTTTATCTCTTAATAAATAACTCATTTCTTCATCAAATGCAGCCAAATAAATTGTCAAGCACAATGCATTATTAGGTCTCATATATTCAGGGATTTGCTTGAGCAACTTAATAAACCTAAGATTAAAGGCTAGAACCAGCTCCTCATCTTCCCTTTGGATAGTCATAAAATGTATGATCAATGAGGCCACATCAAACCTTTCACCAAACTGCCCTAGGAATGTAACTTCTAAATCTATCCATGAAGAAACTGAACAAGCAGGCAGGTCTGAAAACCATATCCTAGCATCATCTTCTAATGACTGAACAAAGAGTCTCATTACTACATCTTCATCATCTACCTCATAATCTTCTATTAAATTACAAAACCTTTGCAGATGTTTGTTTGCCAATTCAGAATCTGATCCACTATATTTTGGCAAACATCTTCTAATTTTATTGGGAATAATATTTGGGTAGCCATATATCCCTGTGAAATCTAGGGCTTTATATCTTTCAATAAAAAATGGTCTTCTCTGAGAGCATACCGAGGTTTGCTGCTCTAAACTCATTATTTTTTGAAAAGATGGAATACCTAGAAATATGTTGCAGCACTAATAGGTTCAATCAATAGAGTCGCCACCTCTCACAGAGAGGACAGAATATCAACAAGGCACATGTATTTTCTGGATTCACCACGCCAGCAGAGCACCACATGGTTACTTTTTTGATCTTGCTACAACAACTTCACTAGAAACTAGAGTTTCCAACCCTCAGGTTACTTGACTCTTTCTCTCCCCAGCAGAGTCGCCATATTGTTGGTGACTTAGATGGGCCACAAATATATTCTTTTTTCATCAATCATTCCCCAGTGGAGTCACCATTTTGTTGCGACTCGGATGGGCCACAAATAATTTACCAGAGATGATTAGATAGCACTTTTACTTCACATCCCCAGTAGAGTCACCATTTTGTTGGTGACTCAGATGGGCATATAGATATTGTTCTTTTCTAATTTACTCCTCCCCAGTAGAGTCACCATTTTGTTCATTTTTCTTCCGAATCAGCATCAAGGTTTGCCAGTTCCTATGCACATGCAGATTCAGCCAACTAATACAGGAGGTTGCGTGAGCTGCCTCCCCTTCACTTCTGGTTCTGTCGCACCAAGGGGGTATCCCTATAACTAAAGATGTAACCTTGACTAGCTCAATGATAGAAAGATCTAACTTGACAACAACAGGCAGAATACTCTCATGTATGGACCAAGATCTGCATGACAGATCACAAGGTTGGCAACATTCTTGGACATATGTGTCTGGTTGGGTATGAGAGTATGCAGGGGTCCTAATCCTACTCCTACAACTAATAGATGGAGGTGATGAAATGGGTGGACATAATGTCCTAGATGCAAGACAAGGGGTTTTGGCTCATAACTACTGACCCAGGAGCAGACCGGTGCCTATCCATTGGGCAAGGAGTCAACTAGACGTATACAACACATGGTTTGCAACTTTCACTCAAGTTTCAGGGGGTTTGACTAATGCTTGCCTTACAAACATCACCCAAGAATGGGTATCTAACTGCCTCTACTTACAGATATCCCTGATGACATGCAACCTTCCCCATGCTCAACCTAAAACAATTTAATCCACTCATTGAATGGAAGTTAGAGATCAAACATGCAGTATAGATATCTATACCCTAGAATCTATGAAACCCTTAGCAACTAGATTCAAAAGAAGGAGAATAACATGCAGCAAATGGAGACAAGCAGATAGACACATGTAATAAGCATTTTTCATATAACATTAACACTGAAACTGAAAATATGTGCAAAATACACTCATGTTGCAACTCATAAACTCCAAAATGGGATAGAATAATCAGGAACATGCCCTGTCTTTCGTTATTTACACAAAAATTGCCCCAGGCCTTCAACAACCTTCAAATGAGCAACACAGCCCTACTTATCTAGCAAGGAGGTACTCAGCCTTAACCACCAGGCAAACTCAAAATTTGCCAGATACAGTACATTGAGAAAATGGCACTCATCGCATTGAATGCAGCAGGTAGGGGAGGAGACAGGAAGAGATCTCGAGCCCTGTGCCGTCGCCTAGGGATTCACATCTTCAATCGAGTACCAGATACGTCCACATCTTCACCCATACCCTGTAACATCTGCCATTAATGGCGCACCAACTCGCGGCCTTGGGAAAAACATCATACTGTGCATTGCAAACCTTTCTTGCCAAAATACCTCATCCTGATATTTCAAATTATGCAGGATCAAATTATCCCACATGCACCCCGCGGCGACCTCCTCATATCTTTATATACTGAATCGTAAGCATATATGATGTCGGTGCCTTTGCTTCCGACGACATCAATATAAAACCCCATCATCATCCTCCTGCATGATATCTGGATGCACAAAATATCATCCTGACGTCAGCAAACCACCTACTGAGCTCACCCCGATAATTCATATCACCCTGATATTAAAAATATCACCCCGTAGAAAATATCACCCTGCGGGAAAGCATATCTTGACCTCATCACCTGATAAAAATATCACCCTGACGTTAGCATCATATTGCAATGTCACCCGATGATAATCGCCTTCATTGGCATAACCTGATGCATCAGAGGAAGATCCTCCTACTAAGCCGATACCAAATGTCTCGCCGATGAACATCCTGCATGTCCACAAAAATCCTGATGACATCAGCATCATATCTACATACTGCGCATCTCCACATATCTAGATGATGTCATCGTCATATTCACAACATCAGGGGATCTCTATAAAATGACTGATGTTAAAATATGACCCCCCGGACCTTGATGATGTCACCATCACATTCATATATCGGCACTGGGGTGATATTCGGGATATCACCCGATATTCAGAAAATCACCCCTCGTAGAAATATCAGGGTACACTGTAGCTCCATTGAAACATTGGGGTGATATTCGTAAGATGACCCGATATTTAGAATATCACCCCCCTTCGAAAAAAATGATGCAGATGGGAAAATATCACCCCAATAAAAGAATGACGTCAGCAGCACCGAGTGATAAAGCAAACATGAAGTGATAGAATAACATCAGGATGATCTTAACTAAGATCACCCGATGTTCAAATATGATGACCCCAATGCAAAACGGGTCATACTTAGAACTTTACAACAACATCATTAGGATGATCTTAACAAAGATCACTCGATGTTAAAATATCACCCTGGGAGAAAGATCAGGTTAGCAAAAGATATGATGATCCTCGCAAGAAATAAAAGGGTGATGACCGGAAACATGATGATGATGACCTCCTCGAAGAAAATATGACACTGCCACTGAAACATGCTGAGGAGGTCCATGGACTTAGAATCTTTTTGGATTTTTAGGGAAGGTGCCTGCATGCTTATATGCTTGAAACTTGACTGCTCATGCAAGCACCAACACTTCCTTTATGTTTTATTGGTTAATATTTGGTTTAGCCGTGAACTTAGAATAACACCATAGTAAAATCCCAAAATAGACTAGAATTGTTTATCCAGTTATCCAAGAGTACTTGTGTCATAAATTGTGGTTACGGGTAATTAGTATATTTTTGGTTATGTATTAATGGTTGTTGGTTGTCGGATATGATTCTAGATTTGAGAATCTTTTTATAGAGTAAGAATTTTTGAATTTCTCGAGGAGTAGGATGTTGGGTAACGGATGCATGTCTGCATTAATTTTATGAGTTGAACCATTTAAAAATGGGGAAAATTTTGTTCGGAAGGGGAGTTGGAAAGAGCATGGAGATATTATGGAGAAGAACAGAGAATTTGGTTACAGGAGTTGGAGAAATTTTGAGGTGGGACTAAATTTCGGGTATGTGATTTGTCTCTCTCTATGAATTTTCAATTGTTGTAGCTTGTAAGTTATATTTTATTGCAGCATGTTCTATGTGTGAAACTAGCATGTCCTGTGTGTGAAACTTCCATGTTCTGTAATTTGGAATTTAAATATCTCTGTGGCTTGTATCGTCTTGTGCCTGGGTAGTCGATTGTTGCTCCAACCTCTGTAGATTCTTTCAAGATGTTATTCTTCTGGTTTAGCCTTTGTCTTAATTCCTTTTGCAATCTTTAGCTTAGTAACCCTGCATTGTGATCTCAATCCTGTGAAATAGATGACTCAATTTTAAGCTTTTATCAATCTCTTATCCCATTCGTTCTTGCAATTTATCTTTGATAGAGGTGAAATGCCCAATAAGAAGTGAATTGGCCTTTTCATATATTTTCTATGGCAACCTGTTAGTGCTTGCAACCACTTATTTGGTTCTCATATTATTCATATTTCCTTTTTACCTTGGATGCCTTGCTTTTATCTGTGTAACCCTGCCGAAGATCTTGTGCCTCCAACACTACTTCCTCTAGAAAGTCACCCTGCAAGCATGTCTAGGAATTTGACCAAATCTTGTCAAGTTTTCTTCACAATTTCCTTCAAATCTACTTTAAAAAATTTCTTGTTGGCTAAAAGATACCGTTTAATTCATCTTTTGCAATAGATTTAAAACTCAGTTTGAAGCTCTAGCTTTATTCCTTAGAAAACAATTCAACCATATGATAAATTACACAAATTGTGTTACCTTAGCAATAGAAGTCTCTGAATGTATGAATATGCTATTGTAGACTGAGAAAAACCTCAGTTTTTGCCTTGATTGTATGGCATAGGAGACCCCATCTTTATTTTGTTTTCTTGTGATTAAATTTCTGCTCATTTTCCTCTATGGAAGACCTAGACCATATGGTTTTTAGAGAGATCTGATGCAACTTCTTTTTGAAAACTTTCTGCCCTCCCTTATGACATTGTACGGTCGCCGTACGACCCTCTCATTGCCTTATTTTTGAATGAATTTTCTGGTTCTTACTTTTCCTTTAAGCTTGCAACTTCTGTGAATGGTTTGAGTTCCTCCTTATCTTCCCTATATCTTGCCTTGAGCCTGAAATTTATTTAATAAAAATAATGTGATTGTATCTTGTTTGAGCCTGAAATTTATTTAATAAAAATAATGTGATTGAAATATTGAAGTTTATTTCAATTTGACCTCATAAAAAAAAATTAATTATTGTGATTGTTCTTAAATAGAAGGCTTGGAGGAGATCTTGCTTGTAGGGAAACTTCTAAATTTTGAGTGTAGTTTGGATTTATTAAGCCAATATTAGGGAGAAGATGATATTAGAAGGTTCATTTGTTAGTGATGTATCATTTTAGAATTTAATTTATTTAATTAATGTTGTCTTTTTTTTGGTATATGCAAGAAGTTTAATAAATTAAGTTGTGCTTTTTTTAATTAAATATAAATTTGTTATTGATATTCTGTAATTTGGTTATTTAGAAAATTGTAATCTTAGATTATATAATGGAAAGAAGTCACTTTTTTTTAGAAAGAGAAATCATGGTAGTTGTTTATATTAGAAATCTTAAGTGGTATAATAATAGATGGTAATCCATGCTCATAGGAAAATACATAAGTTGCATTTGATCTTATAAGTGGTTAAATGTTAGGAAAATATATACGTTTATAGTGTTTTTGATTTGAAATGATATTTGGTAAAATGTTAGTTGGGCATCTATGCCTATAGGAAATTATATAGGTTTATAATGTTTGATTTGTGATTGTAATATGTATAGTGTTTGATGTGAAGTTGTATTGGCTAAATGTTAGATGATAATTTACGTTCTTAAGAAAATATATTGGTATTTTGTAGTTGTTTAAATAGAAGTTGTGGTAGTAAATGATCGATGAAAGTTTATTATGATAGCAAGAATAATTTTATCTTGTAGTTGTTTATATTAGGATGTATCATTAGTAAATCTTAGATGGGAAAATTCATGTTAGCAAATTTATATTATGGTTTGTTTTTATTAGTTGATGAGAATTGTTAGAAAATTAGCGAGGAAATTTTATTCTTGTAGTTGTAGAGAAATTGTTATTTTTGTAAACTAGTATCTTCTTAAAAATGAAGTTAATCTCATAGTTAATTTCATGTTATGGTTAGGAGTATATTGAATCTCTTTTCTTGATTGTCTTCCTTGTCATGTCGAAATGCTTACAGTGGGTCATTGTGTCTATTTGGGGTTGAGTTTATGTCTATGATTTGGTTTATTGTGAACTAGGAATCTTGTGAGATGTCAAAATTACTTGGTATCAAGACACGACAGTGCTGTCCTAGTCGGGTAATGGTTACTGTAACTTTGGTTTTGTGTTCAACCTATCTAACTCCAGATGTGTGATTCTTGGTTTTCGGTTCATTATTGTGGCACGTCATTGTAATGGGATAATGGAACCGAGTTTGTTTTGGATGGGGGAAAAGACTTGTGAATTTGGAACTTTATAACTATTTATGTATCATGTTGGTTGTGAAAGGTTAGATGTCTTATTGTCCCTCGTTCATGCATGTCATTTGTTTGAAATGTTGTATAAGGGTTGCTAGTGTAGAAAGGAGAGTGGCTTCCATGGTGGGGCTGGTGCCTAGTGAGAGGCCACCTGGGTAACCCCATGGAAGTTGTAAGCAAGTGGAAACTTAATAACTTAATCAGGAGGGTTGGGGTAGTAAAACACATAACAAGATAAGTAAGATACCTCATCCATGCCTTGAGTGCTCTTGCAGGCTAGGGATGGGATGAGAAGTCCTAGTTGGCAATGCCGACCTCCTTGAGAGGACATGTCAGTTCCGCATGTGTCACCCTATGGGGCCAATGCCTAGGGAGAGGCTACCAAGGTAACCATAGATGGGGGCCAGCTTCTGGTGAGAGATAGCCTAGGTAACCCATGCTAGGACCATACAATGACACTCTCCTCACTGCAGCTTAGCTACTTCCCTCTTGATGCTTTCAATGGTACCTTTGGAGTGATGTCTTGTCTTGTGCAGCTTTGTTGATATGGTCAGTTGTGTCAAGTCTGTTGTCGTTTGGTTATATTAGATGTTGTTACTTTGGCTTAGTGGAATCCTCGTTGTTATCTCCTAGCTCGGAGGGGTAGACCTTAGGCTTCCACATGGTTGGGTGGCAGAGCTATCCATTGGTCTTCTTGGAGATTTGGTTTGAGTCCTGTGCAAAGGTGTTCCAGTTCTGGATTGCTTTCCACCTTCAGAGTTGTATACTTTTATATATATTCTTTTGTAAACAGACATGATCGGTCTTGTAATCTTGTATTGTAGCTTGTAAATAAACTATCTTGCAAATGTTAAAGTTGATCTATCTGTAGTATCAGTATAATGTATTTCTCTTGTGTGGGTTTATCTTTATGTTCACTGATGTAGTTATGTTTCCCTAGAGGAGTTAGAAGTGCTCTTTCCTTATGTTGTGATATTTTTGGTTACTGTTATTGCATTTACTTGCTTTAAAAAAAATTATTTATGTTATTTGGCACTTTTTAGTCTAGCCCTCTAGGGTCGCATGACGGGGCATTACACTTGGTATCAGAGCCTAGGTTGCAACACTGAGATCTCTAGATTGTTGTTGTTGCCCTAGGTTAGACATTTTTCTTGTTGTAGTGAGTTGGTAATAGTATCTCCCACCTGTATGCATTGGTATGAAGGTTGATAAGTTTATAGACTTGCTCTTTAAGAAATGAATGCTTTATGCTACTTATGTATCTACTATGTTCTTTCTCCTTCTTCTCTGGAAATGTGATGTTACATCTAACAATATGTTCTCCTTGCATATTAATGCATCTAATCATTTGGTGGCATCATGCATCATGAGTTATGTGGTTGTGTGATGTTGACATCTTTACATGGTTGCTTGAAAATCTATATCTAACCCCTAGATGGTCATGACCTCTTATGGAAGAATTGTTGTAATTTATGGAAGTTATCATTGTATATGCCTGTGTAAGAACTGTATGCAGGAGATCAAATGAGAGCTTGTGTTGGGCCTATGAGATCAGGAATGTGATATTGTAAGTCAATTATAGTTTGAATTATTCCTATATGTGATTTCATATATTCCTTTTATATCCTCTTGCATAAGAAAGCAATTGCATATTTCCATAGTTTAGTAGAAAGAAATTTTATTGTATTAAAGATAGAAGTTGTTTAGATAAGAGGATGTAGTTAGCATAATTGTTTGAGTGTTGGTGTACATTCTCTAACACATTCTTGATTTCATGTCCTTGAGTGTTGTGAAGCGGGTACTCCCTTTTTTGTGGCTAAAATTAGTCACATTGTGATGTGGATTTGTTGTAATTTGGTTGTTTTGGAAATTTGGACAGTTGTTTCTTGTGTAGTAAGGGGGGTAATAGAGAGTTTTCTTTCTTTGAACCTTCTTATGATAGGAATGGACACCAAAACTCTTTTCTTATACTTGATTTATTGTTGAAAATTGCTGGCACTTTGTGACTTAAAGTTGGATTTGATTGTTTTCCCATGTGGGTTTGTATTTATTGTTAGATTTTCTATGGTGGTTATTCTGAATGTTTGATTTTGTTGGACCCATTTTGTGGTAAGTGTTGTTTCTATCATGTTCATTTCGAACCTCTTATGGTATGTTCAAGGGAGGACTCTGTGGAGAATTACACTTTGCATGGTTGGTAATTAGTGGAAATAAGATATGAGATGCATCTTTCCTTAATTATATGTGACTGCAATTCTTTGGATTGTATGAGATTACCAAAAAAGTGTAATTAGATATAAGTAGATCACATGTTACGCCATAAAGGTAAAGAATAGATATTCTTCTTGTCTTTTATTGAACATTTGTCCTTGTTTTATGAACAACTATTTGATATGGATGAGTATGTTGGCAATGGAATATGGCAATATTACTATATTAGGTTTCTACCCTAGTCTGTGACTTCCAGGAGTAAGTCAAGTTTTAGGGGGGGAGGATGTAGTGCCCCTCCAGCTTCACCTTGGATGTGCAGCAAGGGGCAGGAGAATGAATGAAAATACTCGAAACATTCAAAGTATGTTAGATCTGTTGATACCAAAATTTAAATGTAGTGGTTATAATCTTGTTTCAAAGAGTAGAGACGGTGTAGTACTACTCGCTTCGAGCACCCTACTACGCCGTGATTCTTTGACTCTATGTGTGTTGACATAAATGTATTCAACCAATTGTTCAGATGCAGGCTACATGTACCGAACCTCGACTCCACCTGATATAGCAGGTTTGAGCAAGTTCTTGCACCAATGGGTATCAGTGATGGGAGATAACGCGAGGTCTATTCCACTAGGTCAGTCCTTGTCTTCTGTTGTGGTCTCGAGTCATGTTGTGATGCTTGGTCCTTGCCTTGTATGTTGGTAATCCTGTGTCGTGGTGTATAGTCGAGTTGTGTTAATAATGCTCATATGAGGTTGGATAATACCTTAATGATTTTTTTTTATTAACTAATAATGCTTCCTTTTTGTTTTATTGGTTAATATTTGGTTCAGCCGTGAACTTAGAATAACACCATAGTAAAATCCTAAAATAGACTAGAATTGTTTATCTGGTTATCCAAGAGTAATTGTGTCATAAATTGTGGTTACGAGTAATTAGTATATTTTTGGTTATGTATTAATGGTTGTTGGTTGTCGGATATGATTCTAGATTTGGGAATCTTTTTATAGAGTAAGAATTTTTGAATTTCTCAGGGAGTGGGATGTTGGGTAACGGATGCATGTCTGTATTAATTTTATGAGTTGAACCATTTAAAAATGGGGAAAATTTTGTTTGGAAGGGGAGTTGGAAAGAGCACGGAGATATTGGGGAGAAGAACAGAGAATTTGGTTGCAGGAGTTGGAGAAATTTTGAGGTGGGACTGAATTTTGGGTATGTGATTTGTCTCTCTCTTTGTGAATTTTCAATTGTTGTAGCTCATAAGTTATATTTTATTGCAGCATGTTTTGTGTGTGAAACTAGCATGTTCTTTGTGTGAAACTTGCATGTTCTGTAATTTGGAATTTAAATATCTATGTGGCTTGTATCATCTTGTGCCTGGGTAGTCGATTGTTACTCCAACCTTTGTAGATTCTTTCAAGATGTTATTCTTCTAGTTTAGCCTTTATCTTAATTCCTCTTGCAATCTTTAGCTCAGTAACCCTGCATTGTGATCTCAATCCTGTGAAATAGATGACTCAATTTTAAGCTTTTATCAATCTCTTATCCTATTCATTCTTGCAATTTATCTCTGATAGAGGTGAAATGCCCAGTAAGAAGTGAATTGGCCTTTTCCTATATTTTCCATGGCAACCTGTTAGTGCTTGCAACCACTTATTTGGTTCTCATATTATTCATATTTCCTTTTTACCTTGGATACCTTGCTTTTATTTGTGTAACCATGCTGAAGATCTTGTGCCTCCAACACTACTTCCTCTAGAAAGTCACCCTGCAAGCATGTCTAGGAATTTGACCAAATCTTGTGAAGTTTTCTTCACAATTTCCTTCAAATCTACTTTAAAAAATTTCTTGTTGGCTGAAAGATACCATTTAATTCATCTTTTGCAATACATTTAAAACTCAGTTTGAAGCTATAGCTTTATTCCTTAGAAAACAATTTAACCATATGATAAATTACACAAATTGTGTTACCTTAGCAATAGAAGTCTTTGAATGTATGAGTATGCTATTGTAGACTGAGAAAAACCTTAGTTTTTGCCTTGATTGTATGGCATAGGAGACCCCATCTTTATTTTGTTTTCTTGCGATTAAATTTCTGCTGATTTTCCTCTATGGCAGACCTAGACCATACAGCTTTTAGAGAGATCTTATGCAACTTCTTTTTGAAAACTTTCTGCCCTCCCTTGTGACATTGTACGGCCGCCGTACGACCCTCTCATTGCCTTATTTTTGAATGAATTTTCTAGTTCTTACTTTTCCTTTAAGCTTGCAACTTCTGTGAATGGTTTGAGTTCCTCCTTGTCTTCCCTGTATCTTGCCTTGAGACTAAAATTTATTTAATAAAAATAATGTGATTGAAATCTTGAATTTTATTTCAATTTGAGCTCATAAAAAAAAATTTAATTGTTGTGATTGTTCTTAAATAGAAGGCTTGGAGGAGATCTTGCTTGTAGGGAAACTTCTAAATTTTGAGTGTAGTTTGGATTTATTAAGTCAATATTAGGGAGAAGATTATATTAGAAGGTTCATTTGTTAGTGATGTATCATTTTAGAATTTAATTTATTTAATTAATGTTGTCTTTTTTTTGGTATATGCAAGAAGTTTAATAAATTAAGTTGTGCTTTTTTTTAATTAAATATAACTTTGTTATTGATATTCTATAATTTAGTTATTTAGAAAATTGTAATCTTAGATTATATAATGGAAAGAAGTCACTTTTTTTTTAGAAATAGAAATCATGTTAGTTGTATATATTAGAAATCTTAAGTGGTAAAATAATAGATGGTAATCCATGCTCATAGGAAAATACATAAGTTGGATTTGATTTTATAAGTGGTTAAATGTTAGGAAAATATATACGTTTATAGTGTTTTTGATTTGAAATGATATTTGGTAAAATGTTAGTTGGGCATTTATGCCTATAGGAAATTATATAGGTTTATAATGTTTGATTTGTGATTGTAATATGTATAGTGTTTGATGTGAAGTTGTATTTGCTAAATGTTAGATGATAATATACGTTCTTAAGAAAATATATTGGTATTTTGTAGTTGTTTAAATAGAATTTGTGGTAGTAAATGATCGACGGAAAGAATATTATGATAGCAAGAATAATTTTATCTTGTAGTTGTTTATATTAGGATGTATCACTAGTAAATCTTAGATGGGAAAATTCATGTTAGCAAATTTATATTATGGTTTGTTTTTATTAATTGATGAGAATTGTTTGGAAATTAGCGAGGAAATTTTATTCTTGTAGTTGTAGAGAAAATATTATTTCTGTAAACTAGTAGCTTCTTAAAAATGAAGTTAATCTCATAGTTAATTTCATGTTATGGTTAGGAGTATATTGAATCTCTTTTCTTGATTGTCTTCCTTGTCATGTCGAAATGCTTACAATGGGTCATTGTGTCTATTTGGGGTTGAGTTTATGTCTATGATTTGGTTTATTGTGAACTGGGAATCTTGTGAGATGTCAAAATTACTTGGTGTCAAGACGTGACAGTGTTGTCCTAGTCGGGTAATGGTTACTGTAACTTTGGTTTTGTGTTCAACCTATCTAACTCCAGAGGTGTGATTCTTGGTTTTCGGTTTATTATTGTGGCACATCATTGTAATGGGATAATGGAATCAAGTTTGTTTTAGATGGGGGAAAAGACTTGTGAATTTGGAACTTTATAATTGTTTATGTATCATGTTGGTTGTGAAAGGTTAGATGTCTTATTGTCCCTCGTTCATGCATGCCATTTGTTTGAAATGTTGTATAAGGGTTGCTAGTGTAGAAAGGAGAGTGGCTTCCATGGTGGGGTCGGTGCCTAGTGAGAGGCCACCTGGGTAACCCCATGGAAGTTGAAAGCAAGTGGAAACTTAATAACTTAATTAGGAGGGTTGGGGTAGTAAAACACATAACAAGATAAGTAAGATACCTCACCCATGCCTTGAGTACTCTTGCAAGCTAAGGATGGGATGAGAAGGTCTAGTTGGCAAGGCCGACCTCCTTGTCTCTATCAGAGGACATGTTGGTTCCGCATGTGTCACCCTGTGGGTCTAGTGCCTAGGGAGAGGCTACCAGGGTAATCATAGATGGAGGTAATTATTATGAGTTACATTGATGAAAATTGGAAATTATTTTAAATGTTTAGTAGTATTGATGTAAATGCAATGATTTGCTTCGGCTATGTTTTTGGAGACACTAACCTATTGACGTCGAGTTGAGTGTAAATGGACGTAGGTACTCATCGAAGATGAGAGCATGGCTGAGGTAGAGATGTTCTAGCCATTTGGCAAGAACTGATGGATGGATTACCCTAATGCAATCACACACATCACGTAGTTGCATATGCATTATTGAATGGTTCTTATTGCATTAATGCATGATTTGTAATCATTTTCAAATGCATGATGTGATTACTTTTACTTAATATGTTTTTCAAATATATTCAAATGATGTATTGTGTGTTATTTAAATAAATAATTAAATGAATAATTATTTTTTTATTTCAATATTATAGATGTTTGGAAGACAATATGTTCCTTATCTATATATATATAATTATGCAATATTGTATTTCATTTCTCTTTTGATTTCTCTTTTGATTATTTAATTGGATTTATTTTAATAACACTAGTTAAATTATATTGAAATAGTAATATTATATTAGAACAAGAATGACAGAATTAAAATATATATTCATGTCATCCATGTGATAGTAAGCTGCAAAGATATTATAATATTGTTTTAAATAGCATTTTATTTTTTTTAATTCTATTGGTCAAATGTTCATGCAAACTAAAATAAAAAATTCAATTCTGAACCTAATTGAGGATCGCTAAAAATAAGAGGGAGATAATTTTGTTAAAGGGCAGATCGCTTAGCTATAAAAGATACCACAAATTCATACAGAAAAACCGCGTTCCAGCAGTAGAGAATTGGTTTTACCTGAGTGACAGGAGGGAGAATTGGAGGGAGTGATAGGAAAGAGAAAAGGGAGGCAGCGACTTCAAACTACAAAATTCTTCATCAAAGAGACTGCTATTTCCAGGTTCCTTTTTAATTTCGTTGCATTAAAAATTGCATTACTGTGATTGTCAAAAAAAGATAGTTTTATTAGCTGATTGGAGGCATCTAATTCCATTTTGGATCGATCTTGTTTGCTAAGTCATTCTTCTAACTGGTGATCAAAATCTATTCTTACCGCCACTTTTAAACTAGCATTTACCATTGCATTCTGTGATGTCTCCTTCTCTGGCCACCGTTCTTTAGCTAGTTGTTCATTTTCTTCTGGTAGTAGCTTTTTTTATCTTGGTCGTCGCCCATTTTGGCTCATTTTGCATTGTGCCCAGTCGACCCTCTCCTTCTGGCACTTGTATTAATTTCTAGCCATTGACGTTCTGATCACTGTCCCTTTTAGTTTGGCTGATCAGCCTTCTTAGGCGACCTTGCATAAATAGATTGTTCCCTATTAAATGGTATTTCTTCCTTGAGATGACCGTCTAAACTTTTTCTACAATCTAAACTTTCCTCTTTGTGCTGGGTAAAACACCTTCTCTTGATCTGGAGATTTTGACCAAATAAAACTCTTAATAAAATCCCTAGATCGTTAGTGATTAATTTATGGCCATCATCTTTATGACTATATTTTATTCCTATGCTGGCCGATTGAATTAAAATGAGCAAAACATTCTCTTTATTGATGAACCAACCCTCTGAATTTTGGCAAAATCATAGGTTCCTATAGATACATTTTCTTAGGAAATTGTTGTTTGAAACATAGTGGAAAATATTGTCAATGGATGACAGTATAGTACTAATAAACTAGGTTATTTATTCTGCCATTGTTCGTGTCGCCACAGCGACAGGAAGGTTTTAGAAAGATATATGTGCTTAAAAACTACATGCTTAAACAAATTAGATTCCTATCACTAGAATGACAATAAGTTAGAATAATTTGAGAATGAGATTTTGTTAGGGTTAGCCGGTAGAAGATATCAATTAAATGAAAATAAAGATTAAACAAAGAAATGGAAATACACAGAATTAATAATAGCGAGAGACAAGTTTCAACATGGTTCACCCAAACTTGGGCTACATCCACCAAACAGAGAGTCCAATATTATTATCCAGTAAATCAAACTGATTACAACCAGTAATCCCTACAACTCAATACCATTGCAAATGCTACAATACAATATATCAAAACCCTAACCCTTAGCCGCTTTTTATCAAGCCTTTTTGTCGGTTACAAAAATAGGGTTTTCTTATGTCGGTCACAAAAAATAGGATTTTTTATGTCAGCTCTAAAAAAACCCATGGCTAGTGTACAGTACTTTCCTGATCAGTTGCCACCTACCAACAATCTCCCACTTGGAGACTAATCAAGCTCCACACCAAACAATTTCCCACTTGGAGACTGATCCTGGATGACACCGCTATGCGTGCAGCTCCCACTGGAAATAAGCACCCTAGACTCTACTATTCTATTTTTATGGTTTTCAATCTAGAAGACCAACCAAAGCTGAAGAGGAGCTCATCTTCTCCCTTGTCACTGCCTTTGTAAACATATCCACTGGACTTTCATCGGTATGTATCCTTTCAAGCCTTAACTATCCATTATCCAACACTGACTGAATGAAGTGATACCTCAACTGTATGTGTTTGGTCTTTGAATGCAAGGCAAAATTCTTTGCAAGATGTATGGCACTCTGGCTATCTGTAAACAAATAATTGTTAACCTATTGTTTGCTCAATTCTTTCATGAAAGATTGCAGCCATATCATCTCCTTGCTTGCCTCTGTTGCAGCTACATATTCTTCCTCGGTAGTGGATAAAGCAACCACCTTTTGCAACCTGGAACTCACCGTTGTTCCACCTATAGTAAAGACAACCTGTAGTACTCCGCCAGGTATCAATATCCCCTGCCAAATCTGAGTCTACATAACCTGCTAAATCAGTATTAGAGCCCCCAAAACATAAGTGTTTATTGGATGTACCTCTCAAATATCAGAGAATCCATTTTACCGCATTCTAATGCTCTAATCCAGGATGACTCATATACTTGCTAATGACTCCTACAGCATGGGCAATATCCAGTCTCGTGCATACCATGGCATACATTAAACTTCCTACAGCTGAAGCATATGGTATCTTGGACATTTTTTCTTCCTCCTTTTGTGTCTTAGGACACATCTCCTTAGTCAATTTCAAATGACTAGGCAAAGGTGTACTGACAGCTTTTGCATTCTCCATGTGGAATCTCTGCAACACCTTTTCAACATAAGCAGCCTGAGATAGAGTCAATTTTTTGTTCATCCTATCTCTGCAAATTTTCATACCAAGGATTTGTTTTGCTGCCCCCAAATCCTTCATATCAAATGACTATGCCAACTGTTGTTTTAACTCTCTTATGTGATCCATGTTAGACCCAGCTACAAGCATGTCATCAACATATAAACATAAAATAATGTAGCTATCATTATCCAACCTCTTAAAATAAACACAATGGTCAGAATTACACTTGCTGTAGCCTTGCTTAGCCATAAAACTATCAAATTTCAAATACCATTGCTGAGGTGCTTGTTTTAGGCCATACAAACTCTTCTTCAATCTGCACACCTATTTCTCCTTACCTTTGACCTCAAATCCTTGGGGCTGTTCCATATATATCTCCTCCTCTAAATCACCATGGAGAAAGGTAGTTTTTACATCTAGCTATTCCAAATGCAAATCTTCAGCAGCCACAATACTTAAAACAGTACAAATAGAAGTCATCTTGACAACCGGAGAAAATATCTCATCAAAATTAATGCCCTTTTTCTGTGCAAATCCTTTTACAACTAACCTGGCCTTAAATCTTTTCTTACCTCCATCTTCCTCTTTCAGCCGGTAAACCCATTTGTTTGATAAAGCCTTTTTACCTGCAGGTAACTTACATAATTCCCAAGTCTGATTTTTCAGCAAGGAGTCCATTTCTTCTTTCATAGCAAGCTCCCACTGAACCTGTGTATCCACCTGCATAGCTTCATTATACCCTTCTAGTTCACTAGCATCTGTTAACAAAATAGAATACAAAGAGGGAGAAAACCTTTCAGGAGGTCTACTTAGCCTTGTTGATCGTCTAACATTCACTGGAGTTTATGGTATTTCTGGTTGCTGTTGCGGAGCATGAGGAACCACTGGAACATCACTATTTGGAGTATCATCCAACACCACATAATCTTTTTCTTTCTTCTCATGCTGCTGCAACTGACCTTTGTACAACACCTTCTCATTGAATATAACATCCCTGCTTCTCACAATTTTCTGATTTTCAAAATCCCAAAGCCTATAACCAAATTCATCAATGCCATATCCAACAAAGGTACACCTTTTTGATTTTGCATCCAGCTTGGTTCTATTTTCAGAATCTACATGTGCAAATGCTTCACATCTGAAGGTTTTGAGAAAATAATAACTCACCTTCTTACCTATCCATGCTTCCTCTGGAATACCACAACCTAAAGGAACTGAAGGACCTCTATTAATTAAATATATAGCAGTGTTGATAGCCTCTACCCACATGTTTAAAGGGAGCCCAGCATGCAATCTCATAGTCCTTGCACACTCCATTATTGTCCTATTCATGCGTTCAGCCACTCCTTTTCCTGTGGAGTCTCTAGAACCATTTTCTGCCCATGAATTCCATTGAAGGAACAATAATCTTCAAATTCTTTGCTGCAATACTCACCGCCATTATCAAATCTGAGACATTTTAATCTTTTACCCGTCTCATTCTCAACCAAGCTTCTCCATTTCTTAAATGTTTCAAATACATCTGATTTCTACCTAAGGAAATAAATCCATACCTTCCTAGTTGCATCATCTATGAATGTAACATAATATCGAGAGCCACCAAGAGAAGATACCTGAGCCGGTCCCCATACATCGGTATGCACAAGCTCCAACTTTTCATTTTTCTTTTGCTTCCCATCCTTGAGAAAACTGACTCTCTTTTGTTTTCCATACACACAACTTTCACATTAATCCATATTAATACATTTTAGACCTGGTAAAACTTTCTTAGAATGAAGTACCTTCATACCTTTTTCACTCATATGCCCAAGTCTGTTATGCCACAGTGTTGTTTTAGAACCTGCAGTAACTTTCCAGTCTTTTCCTGCAAACCTACATCAACTGTTCCTGAACCTGTTTATTTTTTCTCTGTAACAGCTAAAGTAGAAGGAATAATATGATCTGTACAAAGATATAAGGTGCCTACTTTCATACCTTTTGCTACTACTAAGGCACCTTTTGAAACCTTCCAATTTTTATCAGTAAATGTAACAGTGCAACCTTGTTTAGTTAGCTGCCCTGCTGAAATTAAATTCTTACTGAGCCTTGGAACATGCCTTACCTCTTGTAGTAGCCAATGATTCCCATTCTGCAACTTAATTTTGATTCTTCCCTTTCCAACAATCTGACAGGGTTCATTATCTCCCAAATAAACCAGCCCAAAATCCCCTTGGACATAATCAAGAAAATAACTTCTATGGGGTGTAGCATGAAATGAGGCCCCTGAATCTAAAACCCATGAATCATCAGCATTATCTAGGGAAAGAATCAAAGCATCATCTTCAGATTTATTGCTTACCACATTTGCCTCCTTATTGCCTTCTTGTTTGTCTCCTTTAATTTTTCAAGACCAACAATCTTTCTTCAAATGACCTGGTTTCCCATAGTACCAACAATCCTTTTGTCCTCTGGTTTGGGATCTTTTGTCCTTTGATTTTCCTCGTGACTTTCCATGACTTCCAGAACCTTTTCCTCTCTCCTTTGATCTATCCCTACTCTCTACATTCAAAACACTGCCTGATGTGGATCCACCTGAGATTTTCTTACAAATTTCCTCACTCAGAATAACACCAACAACATCATCAAATTTCAGGGTATTTGAACCAGAAACAGAGTTACTAACTGCCATTACCAAACTATCCCAGCTTTCAGGCAATGAACATAATATCAAGAGAGCTCTAACTTCTTCATCAAATTTTACATTTAAGGAAGTCAATTGACTGACAATCATATTAAATTCATTTAAATGACCTGTCACAGATCCACCTTCAACCATTTTTAAATTAAACAAACGCTTCATGAGAAATACCTTATTTGAGGCTGAGGATTTTTCATACAATTTAGCCAAAGCTTTCATCAGACCATCTGTTGTCTTTGCTTCCATTATATTGAATGCCACTGATGGTGCCAGGCACAACCGAATGGTTCCCAGTGCCTTTCTATCAAGAAGATTCCAATCCTCATCAAACATTGTTGCCAATTTCTTGGCTACTCCTTCCAATGGCATCCATAAATCCTTTTGATAGAGGTAATCCTCCATCTGCATCTTCCATAACTGATAGTTCTGCCCACTGAATTTATCGACCTTCAATTTTCCCTCGTTCGCCATTGCTCCCACTGAACCGTGAGACCTTCCTGCAGACGATAATCAAACACAACCTGCTATGATACCACTTGTTAGGGTTAGCTGGCAGAAGATATCAATTAAATGCAAATGAAGATTAAACAGAGAAATGGAAATACACATAATTAATAATAGCAAGAGACAAGTTTTAACGTGGTTCACCCAAACTCGGGCTACATCCACCAAATAGAGAGTCCAATATTATTATCCAGTAAATCAAACTGATTACAACCAGCAATCCCTACAACTCAATACCATTGTAAATGCTACAATACAATATATCAAAACCCTAACCCTTAGCCGCTTTTTATCAAACCTTTTTGTCGGTTACAAAAATAGGGTTTTCTTATGTCGATCACAAAAAATAGGATTTTTTATGTCGGCTCTAAAAAAAATTCTCGAGGGCTGTGCCCCTGAACCCCGGCAAGGATACATGGCTAGTGTACAGTACTTTCCTAATCAGTCGCCACCTACGAACAAATTTTATACTGTGTTTATGACCAAAAACATAATTAAACTATGTTCTTGTTCATCCTTTTATTTTCTACAAATAGCTCATGTGGCAGTGGTGACAGGAGGACTGTTTTTATTGTATTTATTGTTTTATTTTAATTCCTATCACAGAAATAATAGAAAAATATATTAATACTTTTAGAATGATTATTATTGAAGACATTGTGACTGAAATGCAAGATTAGAAACTATATCAAATGGATAAAATTATGATTTCGATTGTATGAACAAAAGATGGTTTATTGCTTGAAAGTGTATTTTTCCTTATTTGATGTTTTGGAAAAGGGATTGGATTGAATTATTGGAAATCTTGAATTTGTGATTCTTTACTTTATTTTCTTGCTTCTTGGGGAAAGAAGTAGTTTTTATATAGGAATGTATTGGGTTACTTTTGGGATTGAGATGCTGAATGTGGATATATCAGAGATGGCTTTTCCTCTTTTTAGGAATTGACTAGGTTACTTAAATGATTAGATCTAATCGGAATGACATTGAAATAGATGTTTATTGTCTAGCAAACTTATTTATTGATATCTCTGCCACATCCTATTTTGAGACAATTTGCTCTTCATTACATAGAATTGCACATTTAGACATCAGGGTTGCATCGAGTGTTCCCTCCTGTAGTTGTTATCAGGTAGCTAGACATTTCATGTAGGGATGGGTTTCCTTGATTTCAGGAAGGGATCCGGGGAAGTGTAAATACTTCATGGTTGGGTGGAAAAGCACCTGAGCCATGTTCCTGACTCTTGGCTTGCAGGTGGTGGACCACTTGGTTCATGCAGCTGGATAGTGTATTGATTTATTTATTATTGATGTACTTGTTTATTGTACCTATGTTGGATGTATTATGGCATGTTGCCAAAGGATTTATATATATTATTTCATAGTGATTGTTACCTAGATTAAGCACGTGAACATGTAAGATTTATAGACATTGAGATTCATATTTATGAGATTATGTTTTATTTGAGATTTTGTGATTAAGTGGATTAATTACATCTATTATCTTTGAAAGTTGTATCTAAGTGGATCATTTACTTCTTTTTTATTTTGGTTATTGTGATATTGTATTTATGTGGATTATTTACTTCATTTACTTTTGAGTTGGTTTAAATGCTTTTACATGATTTTTGAGGCTTTACACATGATGAAGGTTACCTATTATATTTTGTACACAATCTTTTCTGCCTTACTGCACTCCCTTCCTAGGTTTTCTCCCTTGTTCTCTTGTATCTTTTTCCTTCCTTTGGGCTTCTCATCCCCCTTCCTTTCGATAGTGATCATGATTTCTTTTTCTTTTACAAGATAAACCCCCCTTCGCAAACATAACTGCCCACTATCCTATTAAATCTCCCCCGAGGAGCATGCAACCGTGATCAAGCCTTTTGCTTTACAAGGCTTACACTTGTACTACAACATAATTCTATCCACTTTCTTCACACCTCATGGAGTACAGGGTCATGCTCACTACTCAAATGTAGTGATTTTTACCACAATTTAAGTTTGTCACGACAAGAAAGGGGTTTAATACTAAAGCATACAATTCAATTATATATTAAATATATATTAATATACAAAATAATAGTAACTACAATCCTATAAGAACATAATTGTTGCAATACCAAAATTATGGTGTTACATTGATCGTGCAACAAGGTGCTAGTAAGGGATTGAGGTTTTCTTCTCTGTCGACACCTTAAACTGATGTAAATAGAATTAAATCAGTACTAAAAGGATTAAAATATGCATGTATCTAGTAGTTTGACAAAGGGAATAGGATAAACTCTATCCTTATAATATTTCTTGAATATCTCTCGACCAAGTCAACAAAGTTGTCATTGGAAGCCTTTCCGAAATGACAAATCAATAATGGTCGATCTGAGATTAACTCAACAGGAAAGTTAACTGACACATACCTCGTCCAATTAAGGTTTGCATAATGTTCAATTTGGAACTCAAATGGAAAACCTGACTTTTTGAAAATATCTATCCCCTTCTCTCTGGTGATGCTCTCCTTCCATTCTTGAAGGTAGAAATCTTTTTCCTGGTTACACTCATAGTCATACAAACTATGATCAGTGTATCATCAATAAATCATTATACATCATTTTTAAATAATTTCAATAACATGTAATCTCATTTCAAATTCTAAGCATTAATCATAATTCATAAAATTAATGATTTATTATGACATTCTCCTAAACATCAAATCATTATTCTATGGTTAATTAACCACTTAATCACATGAAAGTAAAAGTAAAACATAGTCATAGTTTTGGGGAATGTAACAGTTATGATGGTTTTGGATTTTGTTGGTGATATTTTGATTTTTTTAGATTTTTGAATGTTTTTTTTTTTTTAAAAAATTTTGAATTATTTTTGGATGGCATTGGATTACAATTTGGATAGCCTAAATGCTAAACACCAATGACAAGGGAGAACTAAGTCTAGATGCAAGGATGGAGGTGGGATTGGATAAATGGATCAAAGGATGGGCGATATTAAATGGGATGGAAGACTTATGATAGATGGATGGATAAAAGGATACGTAATAGTGGATGGGATTAAAGACTCATGAAGGAGCTAGGATGTGATCTCCAAAGATTATGTTGCATATGAATAACACGCTCCATTCTAGGTAGTAATGCTTAGGATTTTACATGAAAAAGCTTGGGACAAGAGGATGATAGGATTGATTGGAAAGGATGAGGTATATCAAGAGATATCCAAAGTATTTTTCAACATTTTCCCCTATGTCTTTATTAAAATCAAAGGAGGAAGGGAAGATGGATGGATTCAATATGATAGACCTATGTGGTTATAATGGATAAGGATGGTAGGATATGATATGATAGGATGAGAAATGATAGTATGAGAATGATAGGTTGAAAATGATAGGTTGGATGAGACAACTTTGCCCCCAAGTGTAAGTCACATAGATAAGCAACCTACACATGATGTCTGTTTGCCAGGTTTTCATCATGGTACTTATCCAAGGCACCACCGAGGTGATTTTCACCATTGGAAGAAGAGATATCTTTTTACTATTTTGATTTTTTTTCCTTTTTTTGGGAATATTTGGATGGGATAGGTGGATATGGACAAGAAGGTTTTGGAAGAGGATGGGGACTCAAGCATCTAGATAGTTCCATGAAAGGTGATAGTGACTCATGATGGAAAGGTGTTGCACATGGACCATGTCAAGTGACATTATGCTCATATATGTTGGTAGAGGATTGCATGAGAGGGAGATGTAGGAGGTAGATAGTGGATTATGATGTAGATTATGAAAGGTTTATGCAAGGAAGGATGGGGGATAGTGGATTATGATATGGATTATGGATGGAAGGATTATGCAAAATCATGGACCATAGGGATATAATGGGTGAAATATGTGGGATAGTGGATCAATTATGGAGAGATGGAGGTATGTAGAAATGTTATGGAATGGAAAGGAACCAAGACCAATGGTTGAACACACCATGATAAACATTGAAGATTTTGATTTGGAGGAGGTGTAGGAAGTAATGTAGATGTTTTCTTATGGGATGGCCGATGTAGAAATTTTGGGACCCACATGGACTTAGGATTTTTATGGTTTTTACATTGAGATTTTTGAATGGAATGGGATTTTTTGGATTTTTTAGATGTGGATGCTTCATTTGACTTGATTTATTTTTTATTAGGGACCCAAACCATTTTATTTTTGGACTTTTCTTTTAGAGGTGTGGGCTTATATAGCCTTTTGGATGGATTTTTCTTTGAATCATTGCATTTGTGCCCTATGGCATAAGGATCTTTAGGAATTTTTACTTTATGAGTAGAGGCATCCAAATTTCTATTTGTGAATCCCATGCACTTGGTGGAAGCATCATGTTTGGTCGATGTGTGCATTCATTGACCATGATTAGGAAAGTTGGGGGATTTATGGATGGAGGGATTAAAAGTGGATTTATGGATAAATGGATGAGGGGATTTGAGGATGGGGACATTAGGCATTGGGAGAAGAAGAGGTAGAGTAGTTTGAAGGATAGGGATTTTAGGAGTTGGAAGGAGTTGAGGTAGACTAGATGGTGGGAGGTGTATGGTCACATAATTTTGGGATTTATAGGATAATGGAGGAGGGATGGAAACATATATTTTGGGGATATAATTGTTGAACACCTAGAAAACTAAGAGGGGCGTGAATTAGTATTGTCTTAAACCATTCACTTATTAAACCATTAATCCATTTTCCCATTCAACAACATTAAAGCAAATTGAACATAGAATGAACATCCAAAAAAAATAACACATAGACACTAGGATTTTTACGTGGAAAACCCAAAATGGGAAAACCACGGTGAGTTTTAGCTCATTAATATTTTATGTAGTAACAATACCGAAGTACAAGAGGCTTAGTACCTTAGGGATCGCTACCCTTAAGAACTCACTATCCAAAGAAAGATGCTCACTACATATAGGCTCACTGCCAAGATAAAAGAAAGAGAAAGAAGGGTTGCCCACTGGAACTGCTAAAATTGCATCTACAAATGCATGGATACAGTTCTAATGAAGCTCAGAAAACTAATTCAAAACTCTTCATCTTGACTTGCTCTATTACACTACTCTACTCTTACATAAAAATAAGATCTCTCTTCTTCTGTACTTGTCACCCTTACAAAATCATAAAAAATTGCATGTCACACATACACTCATATTCGTACTTCTTGCTCTCCAAACATTGAATTGGATCTCATATAAATATCTGCAACACTTGCAAACTTTTCATTAAGTTAGCCTACAAGGATGAGGCATGTAGTTATGCCTTATGTAGCTTGTCAGCCTAATCCTTTCACCAAAATACTTTGCGGATCCAGTTAACACTTGAAACACAATCTCATATGTTGGCTTCAATTATAGAACCACTTGGAATAAAGTTCCAATCAATAGATCTTACCGCACACTAATTAAAGCATCAGGTCAGCCTTAAACTCTGTTTATCACTAGTTCAGTCCATCTGTCATATTACAACTTTCAATGAAGACTACAAGACTTGCTCAAATTCATATCCAAGACTCTTCAGACATATCAAAACATAACTTCATAACTACAAAACATAATACCAAATTGCGGCCAAATGCAGACCATTAGAACACATGCCCTGTCACAGTCAAACATTGGCAAACCTTGTAACGATACTTGAATGCTCATAACTAGCTTTCTAGTGGACTTCAAACTCTACAACTTTGGAATTAGAGACTTTATATATGTTTTTAAAACACCTCAAAACCACATAACAAAATATTCAATACAGGAGGAATGTAGATCAAAACAAATAGGTGTTCTGCTCTGATTACTCTTGTTCTCTTCTATGCCGGACTTATGCTTCTTGACACTATACTTTTGGAGATGATCAGGACCTAAAAATTTGGATTTAAGATCATCTAAGGATTAATAATAACTCACCAAAACTATAAGACAAGATCTTCAACTGCGGACCAATACTGATCATAATACTATCTCTCTGTCACCATCTCTATACTCTGCCAACACTTAGCCAAAATACTTAAGTCTTCTTTGTCAAACCAAAAATCTTGTTGCCAACTTTGTTTAATCCTTGTTTCTTTCTTGTTGTCATCATGAAAACACTATCAATCATCATGCTCAGCTATCCAAGTTGCTAACAATCTGCCCCTTTGGCATTGATGGCAACACATGATGTGAAAACCATCACACTACTCCCCCTTACTCTTTACACATTGTTCCTCCTAACTGCATGCTTCTTTCCTTTATTTTTTAGTTATATGTTTTTCACATGTTCCATTCTCCCCCTTTGACATCAATGGCAAAGGTATATGTACAAGTAATAGATTTCTATGTATACCAAAATTTCAAAAAGTTTGTACTTATCTGTATATATACAAGTGAAATCAAGTACTTTACTGATTTGCAGGGGGAATATCTTTGTAGAGCTTCTTCAATTGAACTACATCTTCATTCCATCTGACCTTAAAGCATGACTCAAAACTTGTATGTGCCCATTGATCTAGGACACCAACTCTTCTACCTTCTTCACAGTAGTAGGGGTCTCAGTGATTTGTCTTTATCTCTTCATCAGATTTTGTTTCTTCTTCTTCTTCTCCACTACCAAGGATCACATAAATTCTATTTGTAGCCATTCTTTTCACCCTTTTGTTCTTCTTCTTTCCTATTGTAGGTTCTATTCTTTCCATAGTTTCTTTTTCCACATCAACTGTAGGAGTGGATCTGGAGGTCTTAGAAGTACCTACACCAAAATAGGAGGACCTTGTTTTCCTTCTTGTTCTTGGAGTGGAATTTTCATGTTCAATCTTTTTCTTATGCTTTTTTGGAGTTGTTACTTGTGCAATTTTCTCCTCTTGCCTTTTTGAAGCTTTTGTAGCTTCAGAGGCTTGTGCCTTAGCTCTAGCTTCATCAATTTTCTCCTTTGTGAATCCTTTTCTTATAGCATACTCTTCTACCCACTTCTTCACTTTTCTTTGAGACTTTGGTTGTCTTTGTTCCAAAAGACATTTGAGAGACTTTTTGTCATAGGTTCCAAACCTTTCTTCTTTGGGGTCTTTAGGTTTGTTCAGCATTAGATCTACCAAACCAGTCAGAATGTCTTATGTCACCTCATATCCCAATGTTGGGACCCACACTGTTCTTAGTTTCACTGCCTCCATAAGGCATTGATCTTTTGTCACCATAAAGAGAATATCATCTTTATATTTCTCTACAACTTTACTAGGGATCCTAACCCTAGCCTACATTTTTCTCTGGAATGTTTTGAAGTATCCCCACAGAGCTACATTTTATGCATCAACACCTCCTAAACTTTGTAGATGATTTCTAATTTGTACTGCTACACAAGAGTGATTTAAGAAAACAATATTAATCATACCTGGTAATTCCCTTAAAAAGTAGAACAATAGGTAGATGATAAGAGTACCATATTTGAATGGGTACTTTGTATCTTTTGTTCTCTTCAGATTCTCCATCAACTGTTGTCAGAGCAACTCACACAGGTCATAATCAATATTCTTCTTCACCATCTCATAGGCAATGTAGATGGCCATTATAGAAATAGAGTTCTCCCTGTTAGAGAAGTAGACCTTGTACCCTATCACTTTTGAAGTGAATCTCACTGTTGGATCTTCAATGTCATTGATCATTAATGCCTTCTTGTCAAACTTGGCACTAGTTAACTTCATCACAATGTTGTTTTTCATAGACTTCAATGCTGGAATTGTTTCAGAGGAGCACATACCAGTAACTACCTCAATGGTATCCTTAGTTATCATTTGAGGCACATTAATCCAAAGGAATTCATCATAGATTCTACACAGGACATACCTAACCCAAGCATCATGAAAGAAAATAGGAAAATCAATCCATTTGTCTAATTTATTCTCATGCAGAATATTGTATTCTTCTTTCAATTATAACTTGTCACTGAACAACTCAGCCAAATAAACTTTCCCTAATTTCATATGATCATACTCTTCCAAATTAGCATGGATGTAAACCCTAATATCTTCATTATGCATTATACCATACGAAACTTCAGAAAATACACCATGTGGATCTATTTCTAGGGATTTCAATGGATGCTTCTTGAACTTAGGTCAGGGCCTATTAGTTATCTCAACAATTTGTACTGTAGACATATTTATAGCTCAACAAAAAAGGCTTTGCAAGAGTAGTGACTATAAATACCTTATTCTTTGTTTCCGGTTAGGGTTTGATCATGTCGAGTGCTTTGAGATCACCTTTCCTTTGCTTCTCAGATCTCCTTGGTCGCTTGAAAACTAAAATGTAAAGTGATTTTTCTTTGAATAATATTTCATATAAACCCTTTTCCTCAAAACCTAATCACCATAAATTGTCATTTACAAAAAGATGCTAAACACCTTCTCTGTCACACATAGTCGATTCAAATTTTTCTGCTATCTTCCACATTAGGTTCCTTTCTACTAGAATTTTCTTCAAAAGAATTGTTATTCTGTTCTACAAGTTATATCTTTGTGCTAGAAGTCAGCACCACACTTTTCGCTAGGGGAACAAGATTTATCATTGAAGCTCATCCTGAGCCAGAGCTCCCAATTCAATTCCTGGAGGAAGTATCTGCACTAGAGTTTGGTGTGAATTCTTAACTTCCTTGACATCCTTCTTGATCCATATCTTGTTCATCTCCTTCTTGATTTCTGTCGCATCAACCTTTTGCACTGGTTTCTTCCTTTCTACTCAATTATTCTTCTTCGTGTTCTTTCTTCTATAGAATCTTGTCATATGTCTAGACCTATTGCAATTGTAGCACACAACATTCCTTTGACCATTGATTCTTCCATTCATTATGGATCTACATTGGTTAGCCTTATGTCCAAATCTATTGCGTGTAAAATAGTTACCATTGAAAGATTGAGCATTCTTTCCATTGTTATACCCATTCTTTATCAGACTTCTGCATTCACTAGCTCTATGACCAAATCTATTATATGTAAAGAAGTTACATTTGAAAGATTGAACATTCCTTCCATTGTTATACCCATTTCTTATCCGACTTCTACATTCACTAGCTCTATGAGCAACTCTTTTGCAAGTAAAGTACTAACAGGAGAAAGATGATACATTTTTATTTATTCTACTCCTACATTGAGTAGCCTTATGACCAAACTTATTGCAAGATTTACAATAACCATTGAAGGATGGGTACCTTTGAGCATTTGGTTGTCTGAATAGTGGTCTTCTAGGCCTATTCCTTTGATTCTAGATCTGATTGCCTTTATCCTCCTTCTTCTTAGAATTTACTGCTTGACCTGTTTTAGAAATTTCACCTTTCTCAAATCCCAACCCTTCTTTGTCATTAGGACTCTTCTATATCACGATTATTCTATCAAGTTTAGCAGCAATCACCCTGAATTTATCTTCTTAAATCCATGCTCCTTTCAGATCAGCTTTTAGATCCACAACTTCTTGTTCAAGCTTTGTACATTCTTTAGATTGGTTTTTCATAGCCATATTGAGGCATTCCTCAATTCTTTTCCTTTCTTCAACTTACACCTTTAGATCATCCATAGATTCATTAGCTAACTTTAATTTCTCACTAATTTCCTTATGCTTTTTTTTAAAACTTCTTGACTTGCTCCCTTAACTTCCTGATGCACTCATCTACTTCCTTGACATTCTCCTTCAGATCCCTATTTTTCTCTTCAGTCCTTTCAAGATCTTCAAGAGCAACTTTGAGTTCTTCTTCATTGACATACATGCAATCTTCTTCTGTAATTTTAGTTGGATGAATTTCTTCAAGAGGAGTAGGATACCGTTTACCTGCCATGTGTTCAATCTCCAAGATCTTCCTCAAGCTATTAGACTTCTTCCAACGAACCATGCCCTGATACCAATTGTTGAACACCCAGAATACTGAGGGGGGGTGAATCAGTATTTTCTTAAATCAATCACTTATTAAACCATTAATCCATTTGTCCATTCAACAGCATTAAAGCAAATTAAACATATAATGAACATCCACAAAACATAACACATAGACACCAAGATTTTTACGTGGAAAACCCAAAATGGGAAAAACCACGGTGAGTGTTAGCTCACAATATAATATGTAGTAGCAATACCAAATTACAAGAGGTTCACTATCTTAGGGCTCACTATCCAAAGAAAGATGCTCACTACATACAGGATCACTGCCAAGAGAAAAGAAAGAGAAAGAAGGGTTGCTCACTACCTAAATGAACTGCTAAAATTGCATCTACAAATGCATGGATACAGTTCCAATGAAGCTCAAAAAACTGATTCAAAACTCTTCATCTTGACTTGCTCTGTTACAGTGCTCTACTCTTACATAAAAATAAGATCTCTCTTCTTTGCACTTGTCACCCTTACAAAAGCACAAAACTTCACATGTCACACACACACACACACACACACACACACACACACACACACACACACATTAACACTTCTTATTCTTCAAACATTGAATTGGATCTCATATAAATATCTGCAACACTTGCAAACTTTTCATTAAGTCAGCCTACAAAGATGAGGCGTGTAGTTATGCCTTGTGTAGCTTGCTGGCCTAATCCTTTCACCAAAATACTTTGTTGACCCAATTAACACTTGCAACACAATCTTATATGTCAAATTCAATTATAGAACCACTTGGAATAAAGTTCCAATCAATAGATCTTACTGCACATTGATCAAAGTATCAGGTCAACCTTAAACTTTGTTTATCACTGATTCAATCCATCTGTCATATTACAACTTTCAATGCAGACCACAAGACTTGCTCAAATTCATATCCAAGACTCTTTAGACATATCAGAACATAACTCTAGTACTATTGAACATAATATCAACTTGTGGCTAAATGTAGACCATTAGAACACATGCCCTATCACAGTCAAACACTGTCAAACCTTGTAGCGATACTTGAATGCTCATAACTATCTTTCTAGTGGACTTCAAACTCTGCAACTTTGGATTTAGAGACTTCATATATGTGTTTACAATACCTCAAAACCACATAACAAAATACTTAATCCAGGAGGAATGTGGATCAAAACAAATAGGTTTTCTGCTCTGATTATTGTTGTTCTTTGCCACGTCAAACTTATGCTTCTTGACACTATACTTCTGAGGATGATCAGGAGCTGAAACTTTGGATTTAATATCATCTAAGGATTAACAATAACTCACCAGAATTGCAAGACAAGATCTTCAACTATAGACCAATACTGATCATAATACTTTCTCTTTGTCGCCATCTCTGTACTCTACCAACACTTAGCCAAAATATTTAAGTCTTCTTTGTCAGACCAAAAACCTTGTTGCCAACCTTGTTTAATCCTTGTTGCTTTATTTTTGCCATCAATAACAACACTATCAATCATAATGCTCAGCCAACCAAGATGCCAATAATAATGTGATTTGTGATGGAAGGAAGTGGATTTAGAAGGCATGGAGGAAGTACTAACATCTAGGGATTGTTTTCCTTGCGGTATATAACCAAGGCCATATGATCGTGGAGGCACTTTGACATGGATGGGCTCCAAACTACCTTGTTCATGAAGGCCTAATCTTTTATCTTGATAGTTCATTTTTTGGAGTATGTGGTGGACAATGGGATTATGGGTGTTTTGGATACAAGATATAAGCTCATTATTAGATGGGGAAGGTGAGGTGGTGGATAGTGGTTTTTTCTCTCCTAAGGAAGAGCACTCATGAATGAAGGTAGTAATATCAATGGGATAGGATGATGGATTTTTAATAGGGTCAACAGGAGATGATGAAGGATCAATAGGATCTTGATTATCATTATGCTCATTAAGATCTAAGCTATTTGTTTGATCATCTATGTTTACTTGGGAGCCAAGTGTCTCATCATGGGAAGTGGATGTTATTGGATCATGGATATGACTAGGTGGAGGATGGATAGGAGTAATGGAGGTTTCTTGAACATGGATGGTTGTGGGATTAATTTTACTATGGATAGGATCAATTTTCTCATGGATAGGATCTTGATCATAGATAATATCTTGAGCATAGAAAAGATATAGGTTATGGATAGGTTGAATGGAGGTGCTTTGACCTTGATTTGGATTAGGGGTCGATATTTCCACATGCTTTAGATTATACTCCTTACATAGCTCTTATGGTTGGATGGAATTGGAAGTGGGAAGCTCTTGGATAGGCTTGATTGGTTATTCATATTCAACAACATGGCTATATGATAGATCTTGACTTAGACTCATGGTAGGAGACTCTTCAATACGCTTGATAGGTTTTGGAATAGCTAATGGGTTTGGAGGAATATGCATGATGTTTGAAGGTTCTTGGATAGGTGGTGCAATCACCGTTAGGAGGGTCCACAAGGTGAACAATCCAGACTGTGTAACAAGAGTAAACACAATGAAAACAACTTGATTATAGAATGTAAATGCAGATTCAGTCATTCAATATATCATAGATTCAAAATACAAACATGTCAGTAACATGTGGGCTTACAAATTAGGGCTCACAGGCCTGATTCTCCAGTTATAATATATGGACAAGATATAGCTTTGAAGCACCTAATACAAAGGAATTTAAACTATCAAACTTGTGAATTATGCTAACTATCACCAACTACTTTCCTATGCATATATTACATGATTATATATCATCTCCAGATCACCAGAATCATCCATGTTGGCCAAACAAATTACAACATATGGAAATCCTCCGCAAGTGAATGAAACAATGTGGGGATCTTAGGGAAGGTCAGCCACATCCCAAAGTACCTTTAATGATGTGTCATTTAGCTTAGCAAGTCACAAAAGTGCTCCGAGAATCTTTTCCTTCTTCTGCCTATCTATGTGCTATGTTATGTGAAACCATGTGAACTTCTGATAGTGATATCTTTCTGGTAACTGATCCTAATGATCTAAATTTTGGATATGTTGTACTTGATGATGTCTAGATGCTATGTCCTACTCTATAAGGTCTAAAATGAAACTGTGGTAGAATGCAAACCAAAATATAGAAACTACTACTGACTATACTAACTATATTAAACTAGAAATTGAAAAGAAAATAGAATGAATGCAAATATTTTTGGTTGATACAAGATTGCTCTTGAACCAGGGATGCTCCTGCATTAGACACCCAGGGTTGTTGAAATGTGAGTCCTCACTTTACTGGGGCTAAATTAAAACCAAGATGGTTCACCTCAGCTTGAGATATCCATGATGAATCTTCTTCTGGTCTGCCTTTCCACTTGACTAGGTATTCCTTGTATTTCTTTCCTCTAGTGTTACATCCATCTCTACTATCCCAAATGTTCTCTATCTGCTCTGGTGCTCACTGTGGTAACTGATTCTTCAAACTGTCTTCAATGTTGTCACTGAACTCTCTTGCATGATACTGATATAAGTCTGCAATATTGAATATAGGTGATATACTCAGTGTCTTTGGTAGCTCTACTTCATATGCATTTCCTAAATCAAACTTTCCTAGAATCCTACAAGGTCCAAACTTCTTCATCTTCAACTTGTTATATGTTCCCACTAGAAATCTTTCTTTTCTCAGAAATACCATTACTTCATCTCCCACTAAAAATTCTTTGTGTCTTCTCTTCTCATCTGCTTGGTCTTTATACTTACTATTCATCTCTTCCAAATGTGTCTTGACTTGATTATGCATTGTCTCCACATGTCTTGCAAATTCTTCTACCTCTGTACTTCTCTTATCCTTCATACTGATGTCTCTCAATTCTTCTACTCCTCTAGAGTTTAGTCTAGTTACAATCTTAAAAGGTGTCTTTCCTGTACTCCTATTTACTAAATTATTGTATGCAAACTCTACTTGTGATAGAATCAAATCCCAATTTCCTATCTTCTCTACAACCAAACATTCAACAAGTTTCCCAAACTCCTATTCACCACTTTTGTCTATCCATTTGTCTATGGGTGAAATGTTGAACTAAACTTTAGGTCTATCTTCATCTTCTTCCATAGTGTCCTCCAAAAGTATCCAATGAATTTTGTATCTTTGTCTTAAATTATGTTCTTAGGTAATTCATGCAATCTCACAATCTCCTTGAAAAATAGGTTAGTTACATGCACTACATCACTAGTCTTATTACAAGGTATGAAATGTGTCATCTTTGAAAATTTGTCCACCACTACAAATATAGAATCATGTCCTCTCTATGTTCTAGGCAATCCGAGTATGAAATCCATGCTTATGTCTTCCCAAGTTCTCTCTGGTACTGTCAAAGGTTTATACAATCCAGTATTCTGACGACTCCCTTTTGCAACTTGACATACTCTACAATTTTGCACAAATTTCCTTACATCCTTATATATCTGAGGCCAAAAGTAATGTTCACTTACCAAAACCACTGTCTTGTCAATTCCAAAATGTCCTGCTAATCCACCACTATGTTTCTCCTTGATCAAATTGTCTCTCATTGAACTCCTAGGCATACATAACTAACTTTCTTTAAACAACATATCTTCCTAAATGAAATACTCCAACCACTTACTCCTATCTATCACAATAGGTTCTTTACATGCTTTCCAAGGATCTACAAAATCAAGATCTTCTTCATACACGTGCTTCAATTCTTCAAATCCCAATACTTCAATTCTCATCTATGTCAGCAAATTCCTTCTTCTACTTAATGCATCTGCAACTTTGTTTCACTTTCCACTCCTATGCTTCAATACGAATGTGTAACTCTGCATGAACTCTACCCATCTCATATGTCTCTGATTCAACTTTCCTTGACTGTTCAAATATTTTAAAGCTTGATGATCTGTATACAACACAAACTCCTTAGGTAACAAGTAATGTCTCCACGTCTTTAAAGCTTGAATTATGGCATAGAATTCCTAATCATAAATTGAATATCTTCTCCTTCTTTTGTCTGTCTGTGTGCTTTGTTTTGTGAAACCAGATGAACTTCTAATAGTGATATATTTCTGGTAACTGATCCTAATGATCTAAATTTTGGATATGTTGTGCTTGATGATGTCTAGATGCTAAGTCCTACTCTGTAAGGTCTGAAATGAAACTACAGAAAAATGCAGACCAAAATACAGAAATTGCTACTGACTGTAGTAACTGTACTAAACTAAAAATTGAAAAAAATAGAATGAATGCAAATATTTTTGGTTGATGCAAGATTTCTCTTGAACTAGGGATGCTCATGCATCAATAGGTTCAAGGATAGACATTTGATGACATGGAGATGGTTGATTCCTTTTTGATAGCCATTGGATCATATCCTTCATAAGTGTATGGGTGAATGGACGATATAGTGGATGGATAATAATGGTGGAAGGTGTTTTAGGCTTAGGATTAGGTGGATGGATAATGATAGTGAATGGATTAAGATTAGGTGGATGGATAATAGGAGGATATGTTGTAGGCACAACTTTACCACTTTTTTTAGGTTCTTGATCAATCTCTTAAGTGTTACACAAGTGGATGTGGTATGGCCCTTAGTCATATGGTATGCACAATATTAGTTTTCATTATACCAATGGGGTTTACCAACATTTGGATCGTGTGGTTGTATCTTGGGAAGCTCAATCAATTTTTCTTGGACCAATTGTTGTAGGGTTATCTCCAAGGTATCCTTTTGGTGGAAGCTTGAAGGAACATGGTGATGAAGGTAATAAAGGGTTTGATGGATTAGGAGGTTGATGGACCAATGTATTAGGATTGGGATTACATGGTGGTGTTGGGATAGGACTAGTAGGCTCTTGGATAGGCATATGATTGGATGATGATGGAGGATACCCATAGGATGCATAAGGTAGAGTGGTGTTTCCCTTGTCAAAGGTAGCATAAGGACTTAATGACACTTGATATTGGTGCAAAAGGTAACTTGGACTTACATGTTATTTTGTTGTTAAGGAACTTGATATTCTTGTAAATATATTTAGGGGTGAGATGCAATGTTGGAATAAATAGTTGAATGGTCTTTGGGTATGGATTGATATGGCTATTGGTTGATATTGGAATAAGTGGAGTAGGTTGATGTAGGAGTAACTTGATATATGAATAGATTAGGTTGGTATGATGATGGAGGTGACACATGGGTTGAGGGGGAATTTTTTGATGTTGTTGTTGTGTTTGTGTTTGTTGGGTGGCTAGGAATTGTTGGAAAACGGCTTGTTGTTGGGATAGGAATTGTTGTTGTTGTTGTGGGGTGATGACTTGTTCCTTTCTATATAACCACTTAAGTCCATCAAAAATTATTTGTACACCACAAAGATCATTCTATAGGTTCTTGTTATCTAGGATCATAACCATTTTTACAAATGATGGATTAGATGGGTTGTAAGAATGGGGTTATGATCAGGATGATGAAGAACAGATGTGTGATGAGGATTATGTGGATGAAGTTGGATTAAGAAAATGATGTAGGATGATAGGGGATGATGATAGTGGACAATAGGTGGAATATATTATTAGGATAGAACTAGGATGATGATGTGGAGTGATTAGGATATGAGATGGATGAAATTGACTGGATTATGGATAGATTGGGATTGATTAGATTATGATCTAAAGGATTAGAATTATTAGGGATGAGGTAGATAAGAGGGGTGATTAGCATTACTAAGATGGAGTGATTGGATTCTTGAGATGGTGAGGATGGATAAGGAGGATGACTTGGATGGTTATAAATGATGGGATTGGATGATTAGGTGGATGACTAGGATAATTAGGGATGAGGTGATTGGGTGACTTGAAATGATTGGGCTAGGTGGATAAACAGGGTGATTAGAAAGAATGATTAAGATGATTAGGGATGAGGTGATTGGATGCTAAGTGGGTAAAAGGATGACTACTATGATATATGGATGAACAAGATTGGAATGATTAGATAAGTGACTAGGATAATGTGGATTAGATTAGATGGGGATTAGAAGGACTTTGATTGGATTGGATGAAGATTATGATGATGTGGATTAGGATGATTAGGGTTAATGAGATGGATAATAAGGATGGTTAAGATAACTAAGGTGGATAATAAGGATGGTTAAGATTTAACTAAGGTGGATAATTAGGATGATTAGGGTTTGGATTATGATGAAGCTGGTTTGGATTAGGATGAAAGTGATGACAAGGATGATTAGGATGATCTGGAGTGGATTTGTTGATAGCTTGAATTAGGCAATTTACAAATAAAAGATTTCACATGTACATACATAGATCACACACACAAGACACAATAGCAAGTTTGACTTTTTAAAATTAATTGTTGGATTTATGAAGATACTTGGAGACATATCAACAAGCCTAACATTAGTCAATCAGGTGTGGCCAAGAGGTCTTAAGCTAGGATGCACAAGTTGTCTAAGGATGTCCCCAATATACACAAGGTACGGGGGCCGTATTCTATGAAATGAAAGTGAAATCATGCCACATAGCCAGCAACAAGGGCTAACCCACCCTTCACCTTCACTTCCCCAAGGTATAAAGTTCTTGGGGGCTTAGCCCAAATGACAAGCTTCTAACTTCAAAGAGATGCATCTTTTGATTCACTCCCCAGTTTTTATACTTTGTCAGAACACTAGACTTGAGGTCATCCCTTAGAGTGGTGTGTCTCCAAGTAGGCCTCCTAAAAGGGTGACAAAAGAAAATCAAATGGTGTTTTTGATCTCTAAGATCACCTTGCAATGTGAGGAGAGAGAATACACACACACTTGAATCACACTCACAATGTTAATTTACCCTTAGAAATGGAAATTTCTGTGTGAAGATGAATGCGAGTAAAGGATACTTTTGATTCCCAAGATCACACTAAGTGCAAGGGAAGAGCATACACACCCTAAATCACACTCAAATCCACCAAGTAAAGAAAGCACAAGTTCATTTTATGTCCAAGCCCAAATGTGATGATGCAAACACATGTTCATTTTATACCCAAAATCAAAGTGTGAAGTTGTAAACAAGAGTTTGTTTTATGCCCAAATTGAAGTGTAATATTGCAAATAAGTTCTTTGATCAATTGAAAATACAAAAGTTGGATTGTGTGCACCTGGAATGTTTATCTTCAGATCTATTATTGATGCATCTCCTTAAGTCTTCCCCTAATAAATCTAGTCAAATGGAGTGATCATACTTGTACCACTGCGAAGCTAGGTGAACCAACTTTTCAATGCTTCCAGTTTCATGAAAATATGACCTATTACGCAAAAGATATGTGAAAAAGAGAAAAAGGCCTTATTTTGGCATGTAGGAGGGCAAGGGGATTACTATGACAGTTTGACTGACCACTAGTGGTTTGTAGAAAATGTTGGTCATAGGCAATGGTTATCACCTGGCGATTTCTGTAGCAGTTAGGGGCAGCGAGGCCAAGAAAAATAAAAAATAAAAAAGAAAGCGGGGGCACTAGCCCCCTAGTCACAAATGTGACCAAAAAGCTAAAAAAGTGGTGGTCGGGGGCTACAACGGCAGTGATGAAAGCAAGTGACAATGATAAGATGGGGAAGCGGTAGTGAAGGGGTGGTGGGAGGGTGTCGACAGGGGTCAGCAAAGCTGTGAGGTGGGTGGAGGGGAGTTAAGTGGGAGGCGACAGGGGATAGGAGGGGGTATCAATGGGAGGGGAGGTGATGAAGCGGTAGGGAGTAGTAGTGACAGGACTATGGGGTGTTGTCGAAAATGGAATGGGGGAGCATGTGTTTAAGGTTTTTTTGCAGTGGCAGTGGAGGTTTGTTTGAAATCAACAAGGGTGTTTGGACTGGTGGTAGGGGAAGCAGTAGTCGGTGACAATGGTTTACATGATAGAAGATGTCTACAGGGAGCGAACCCATATGGTACGGATTCGTATGGATCTACAACTAAAAAAAATTCAAAATTTTGACAGTGAGAAAAACATAGTGTTTTATGTCAAAAATCACCTATGAGGCCTCCCAGACTCAGCATTGATGGCAGATTCACTGTAGGAGGTGACCTGCAAAAATTTATCCACAAATCTTGCCACAAAATAGGTTAAATCTGTAAATTAAAATGCATAAACTTGCAAATGACGAGGGTTAGACCAGTGGGGCATGCCAAAAATGTGGGTAGGAAAATTGATTAAAGGAACAATGGAAGATAAATGCATATAACCCAATACCTTCACCTTCAAACTAAGTCCTCCACACTTGATAGAACAGAGTAGAATGCACCCTAGTTCTATTAGGTACGTTCTCTATGATATGCAAGATTGATAGAATGCTATGATGTGTTGATTAGTCATAATTTATGTAGCATAACACTAGTATGACGATGATGGATGTGAGGATCTAGAGTTATTTTGATAGCATGATGATACTTGAAGTGTTGATCCTCAAATGGCTTGGTTAAGGCTTGATTTATAGGAGGTGAAGGGTAGGAATGGATGGATAGGATTGAAAGATGTATAGTGTGATGTGGATGGCAAGGATTGAAAGGTTATTTAATTTGGGAGACACTCATTAAATGAAAGTGTCAAGTGGTTGAGGATGAGGTAGTGTGACAAATGATTTGATGAAAGTGTCAAGTGGTTGATCTAGTGTAACAAATAATTCAAATAAAAAATTATTTAAATTATGAGAGACATGTGTGAGGATAATTTAAATAATAAAATTATTTAAATTATGTGGTGAGGGCTAATTTAAATAAATATTTTATTTATTTAAATTGGATGATGGAGAAATATGGGAATTAATTAAAATATAACTTATTTAATTAATTGGCTAGAAAGGATAAATGGGATTAAAATTGGATTAGAAGGATTAATTAAATAAATATAATTTATTTAACTAATTGGATGATGGAAGGGTTATGTAAGGATCCTAGGACAAAATGCATCATAAGGTGTCTCAAATGATGTCAAAAGGCATGGTCAATTTTAGGTGTCTACAAAAACATTCATCAAGACTAAATTAGAAAGACACAACCTAATAGTAGATCTATCTCTCCTATTCAACTTGTCCCATTCATCTCGATTTGTTGTTGATTGAGTGCAACAATTATTATGATCCACTAATTTGTCTCCACTAAAAGATCTTCAACTTTCAACCTTTGATTTCCACAACTCAAAGTTTTACCAACTGGACTTCTCAATCTCAATTGTCAAGGTGTTGGCCATGACTAGTGATTTTCAAATGTTAATTCAAATCCAAATGAATTATCCCACAACAAAAATAAAAAGAAACATAAGAAATGTATTCCTTCCTTCATGGGATCAATCCAAACAAATCTTTGATAGAAAATGTTGGTTTTACAATGCTTATTCCTAAATTAGGATCAATGGAAAGTAATAAAATTTGTTGATCTAAATACATGAAACCTTAATTAAAAGTAGAATAATAAGTGAAGGAGATAGAGAAGATAAGATGGCATATATACTTGGGAAGCCCCTTCTGAATAAGCTACCCACCACTAAAAGTAAACCTTAATATATGAGTGGAACACATCATTTGTTTAAGGACCTGATAATTCACCTTTAAGACCTCTTAAGTGTATCCATTGTACACAAAAGTGTATCTATCTATAACAATAGTAACATCCCATTTCCAAGATTCATTCATTCATACATAGCACAACCAATACAATTAGAAACAATGTCGCTTATTGAAGTGGCTAAAAATAGATGGTTGTAGCAACTAACCTGAAAGTCCAACATATGAAAAGAATGCTTAACACCATGTCTATCATATAATCTAACACTTTGTGCCACTATGTTTATGTAGTTAATCTTAGTGTTGTCTCTTTCATGCATCTTTAAAGAATACAAATTTCTTTTAAAAAAAACCTATTTACAAGACACTTAGTTTGATATAATGCAACAATTCTATCTCATAAACTTTTAGCAAAGTTTTGAACTAAAACATTCATGAAGATTGAATTAGAATAACACAACCTAATATTAAATATTAAAATAATTATTCATACGAAGGTTATGCATGTAGCCATGTTTTCTACTATAAACTAAAAAGTACTTTCAATCCATACATTTTAGTTATCTTTTGGTATTCTATACACATATTCAAAGTAATTGTATGGTGGGCCTTGCTCAAGCTCTTTAAACTTCCACTACTGACCCATTAGGTGATCTAAAACTCCAAATCTAACCAATCATTTAATCTATATTGTGGTAATTGAAAATTTATATCTTTATTTTCTATAGACACACCTTTGGAAGACATACTTTCTTTGAGATTTTTTTTGAAATGGTTTCTTGTGATGGGTTTCATAGTAATCATTTTCTAAATCTAAGTGCTTTTTTTATGAAATTTTGTTTTTTCAATCCTCTAGGCTTTCATCCAATCCTTGCAAAAGGAAACCATGGATAGCATGTGTTATGTCAGAAAATGTCCCCTTGGGGGCTTTTCCATCTTAAGGTTTAGCTCCCAGGTCTTTAGAATGCTTTTAGAGCATCTTCAATGATAATTTTGACTCCCGATGAGAAAACCTTGAAGTCTTATGGAAAATAGGACCTAGGGGTGCTATTTTAATGATCCTTGAACAAAAACAAGGGGGTGGACTTGGGCACTAGCGCCCTAGTCCTACCCTATTTTGGGTCTGCCCTAAATTTAAATGTCATTTTTATGACTGTTATTTAGGTCCTATGCTGACATCTCTAGTTGGAATTACAAAATTCTTAGTGGGAATGTTTGTAGTTGCATATATAAGCATGATTAGGTTTCATTTACAAACTAGATGGAAACTAGATGGACTTTATGCATACTTGTGATTATAGAGCATTCAAAATATTCATTGTGTTGTAGAGTGGACCATTGTTATTGTGTTTGTGTTTGCAAATTTGACTCCATCTCCTCATGGCATGAAGAGCATCTTCCTTCCATGAGATCTACACTTCAAGGTGATATCTATTATGTTTTCAATCATTTATCATTTGAATTTTTGCCTCTATCCCATAGGGATATGTACTCTTATCTGACAACGGTGTTCGGAAGACTTGAATGTCTCTCTGGGGCTTGATTGAGGAAAGCCTCTAAACACCACAAACCCCTCCCACACTCCTCTGTGATTACAGCTTACAGGTACCAAATTTCACGGGTTGTAGACAACAATGATTTGGGATCTGAGAACCAGAGGACTCCAATGAACATTCCAAGACTAGGGTGTTAGTCCCAATGTCCTCCATTTTTCCTGAGGTAGAAACAGAAGATACAGTGCAGATCAGTGTCGGGAGAAGTTCCAGATTCCATGATGAAAGATGTACCTTGGACTAAGGCATTAGTCCTTGTCTCTCTGACTATTCCGCTTTCTAGACTTTGAAAAATAGTGAGTTAAATATCTTTTTCCTTCACCTTAGTCTGAAAGGATTTGCCGTAATTCGATAATTTGCTTATTGTTTTGCATATTTATGGTTTTAAGTGAAATTGAGCATTAAATTGAGATATTGTGTGATATATTTGAGCTTCCACATCATTCCAAGAGGCATTTCAACCTAATAGGTGATTGCTCTTGCTTAGTGGAGATTCAACTAGGTTAATGTGCCCTTGAATGTTTGGTGAGAAGAGAGGATTTGCCTTTGAAGCCAAGACCAAAACATTTCCCCCCTTTTTAACCCTAAAGATTTTGGTGAACCCATGTTTTGGACTTTTTGGAACCTTGCTAAATGTTGTCTGATAGATTTGCATTCATTCATTTCATTGCATTCAAAAAATTACAAAAAAATTGAAAATTTTGAAAATTTTGGCATCTTAGGCTTGCATTTTAGCAAGAATTTGAATTATTTGGCATTTAATTTCATTAAATTTCTATCATTTTAATTAGATATGATTTAAATTATAGAAATTCATCATTTAGTATTCATTTGCATAGCATTTTTGTGCTTAAATTGTTAAAAATTGCTTGAAATTGTGCTTTTTTCATAAAAACCTAGTTTTGCATTAGCTAGGGTTTGTAGTCAAAATCTTGTTTTAGATTTTACTACCCTTTTTAAACACTCATTAGGACTCATTTATAATTTTAGTGTTGCATCATAGTAGTTTCCTTGCAAATTTCCATGTCTAGGGTTTGAAAACCTTGCATTTTCACTAGATTTGGCCTTATCATCTCTCTAGAATTGCATCACAAGTGTGTTGTAAGGGATTTTGCTGCATTAATTGGCTGTTATCAAGGTTATTATCTAATGCCCCTCCTCAAATTCCTTACAACACCCTTTCTATTAGGCATTTGCATTGAAAATTTGTGAAAAATTGCACATTTTAGCACATTTTCACTGGGTTTTAACTTATCATCACTCTAGGTTTGCATCAAAAGCGTGTTGTGAAAGATATTGTTGCATCATTGGAATTTTATTAGGCATAATATTTTCTATCCCTCTTGAAATTCATCACAAGACGTCTTCTCCTAGTGATTTGCATGGAAATAACCAAGCATTTTGGATCTTAAACATATCTTGCTCCTAGGGTTTGTTCTATTAGTTTGTGCATTAAGTGTTGCATGATTTCGCATAAGTCTTATAACTCACTTCCCTAATAGAAATATCCCTTTAAGAAGAAGTAAGAAACTCATGGGATTTAGTGCTCTTGAAGAATTCGATATTCCTACCTCTGAAAATCCATTAAACACCTTCTTTACAAAAGGAGAAACACAAATTTTGCAAGACACTATCCCTCATACAACCGCTATGGAAGATCAAGTATTTCATGATGTTGAGGACACTATTGAGGTGTTCACACATGTACCCAATGAGAAAATAAACAAACTTGATAAAGAGTTAGCCGATTTCCAAGCATTTGTTTGAAATGAAAGGATAGTGGAAGAAGTTGTCCCTGTGATCCACCACATAAGAGAGTTGATAAAAGAAGGACAAGATGGTATTAATGTTATTCGAGGATTAACACATATAGTCCACCATAATGTCATGACAACGACTAGTGTGAATGGTATTAAAAATATGTTGTTATCGTCTCATACGCAAGTATAGGCACTTATACTGACTACGAGAATATCTACATTTACATCAACGATCTTAACTACTAATGCAAATGCTTGTAGTAATTCTACCATTGGTATTGGAGTATTTGTTGTGTGGTTACACAACACGCCCCATTTTGCCTTAGCAAAACAGGGACCCAACTTTGCTGGCTTGTTCCCTTGCTTTTGTGTTCTAGGCAGTAATGGTAAAAAGCAGCATCAGTCAGTATGCATATGCCTAAAGTCAGGTGTATTTACGATCTTGAAGTCTGAACCCAAATTTAAAAGTCTAAATCTTTCCTTAGGAAGCCTACCATGTGAAAGAGTGTAAAATTCTAGGAAGGTTTGCCTTTTGCATCACCCTGAAATTCGGCCAAATAAGGAAGTTATGTGCAGTCAAAGTCTGGTCAAACCTGACATTCTAAACCATTGGGGTCATATTTCTTAATATAACTGATATTCACAAATATCACCCCACTTACACTATCTGCATATTTGTATACGCAGGTCAAATTTATACTCTAGGGTCATCTGCCCATCAGAATACTCACGCATTCATGGGGGTCATATTCGCTAATATGACTGATCTTACCCAACATGACGGTGATGTCAACTTATCCCATTCTACGAAGGACCCAACATGATGGTGACATCATCAACCGGATCAACATCTGAAGATCATCATGTTCCTAACATCCGTCATCTTTCCTAAAATGACTAATCTTTCCTAACATGATGGTGACGTCATTTTGACCCTCGATATAGAAAAGTTCAACATGACCATGACGTCATCTTATTCGAGAGGGTCATATTCCTGAATATTTGGGTCATATTTCTTAAACTCCTGATTTCCTTCGGTATGACCATGACGTCATCTTTTCACTTTTCAACAAAGGCCCATCCATGATGGTGACATCACCATCATATCCTGATTAATCAAAGAGGGTCATATTAGTTAATATGCCTCACATGAACTAATGTGTATACTTCGGAACCGAAACATTTATTAAACAAGGAAAAGTCCTTGTATGTATTGCGGCTTGTATATTGGAAGATGCAATGCCTTATGCAATACCCGGAACTGAAATGTTATAAATTAGCGTTAATTCGTTGTATGCATACCCGGATGTATATCCAAAGATACATATAGTTAAAGTGCAATGAGCGGATGCGATTAGAAAATTAAATATTGAAAATTCGTTCTATGTCTTTTTTAGCTTGTATGATTACAATGTCTAACCCGATATGCAAGTTGATAATATACAATGACCGGATTCAAATGGAAAATTAAATATTGAAAACTTGTATATTCGGAATGGTTAGCATGATCATAAAATACAACTAGATATGCAAACAAAAAAATCTAACCTGATATACAAAGGAAAAGGCGGGAAAGCAAAGCTAAAGCTGTTTTGAGACCTGATGCATGTTTTTGGTCAACGATAGGTTGACCCAATCATTTTAACGGTGTATATGCATTTGATACATGAATGTTCACAGATTTAGAGCCTGATATTCTTGTTTGCAATTTCTAAGCCTAATTTAAATGTTTGTTTTCCTGCTGGTTATTAAATGAAGCTGAGGCTTAATTCTTGTCTGTTTATTGCAGAATGTTGGAACTATTTAGAATTGAGCTAGATGTAGCTGAAGATTGCAGAGTTATGGATGTAGATGCAATGTGAATTAGAGCTAAGAAGGATATTGTCAAATATGTTATTTGCCAACTGGAGGATGGACTAGGTCGAAGATGCTGGAATATTCTATGTCAGCTGTGTAATTGCTAACTGGAAAGGGCACGTGCTGTTCATCTGGACCATTGATTGTTCTAGGAGGATCCTAATCATTGGATCATTGTAACTATTTTCTGGCCTTTGTTCTATAAAGGGGCCAGAACTTGTCTAATTAAAAGACAGAGATACACAAATAGAGAAGATCTGGAAAAATAAGGCCAATTACTGTGCAATTTTATAGGAGATCGAATTACTGAGACTAATGAGGACTGAATTATTGAAATGTCAAGGTTCTTTCTTTAGATCATTGTAAATGTACTTGTTCTTAAGCATACTGAATGGAGATGAAGCTTCAGATTACATCCTGATTATAAACTTTACATAATCTTCAAGTTGATTTCTGGATATGTACTGGTGAATGATGTGTTCAATAGAAGCACTTTCATTTTATTGCATGTTGTTGTCAACTTTTCCTTTGAAGATTTGCACTGGATCATGCGGATTTATGGAATGTTCTGGTGAAGTATGATTCTAGTTTTCTTCTCTTCATTGCCGTATCGGAACATGTATGTGGATCAGTGATCTCAGTCAAGTAATTTTAGGAATCTCATTCTCTTAACCCTCTTTCTCATGTTAATTTCATAGAAGTCACTTCCATAACTACAAATCATGATAAATAATAAGCAGAACAGAGAAATATGCTGAAATCTCATAGATAACTAAATATCTTTAGCATATTTGAGCTAGATGCATGTAATGTTGAAAATATCATGCAAAGAATCATAAATAATGATAGAAATCATGCAAATATCAACTTGTAGGCACATTATTTGAGTAAATCCATAGTGTAGAGGTAGAAATGTTGGAGATTTATGTAGTGCAGACATCAAGAATAGGATATTTGGAGAAATACTAATGAACTTTGCAGAAATTACTGAAGAACGTAAGGCCCCTGAATGATTAACAGCAGCACACATCAACCACCGAGTAACGCCAGTAGATTATGAACTAATCAACGCAGATTTGGGATCATGAATTCTTTGAATTCATCATATCTTTCAAGATAAATAAAGGTTGTAGTGTAACTTTTATTTCATGTTTGTATGTGAGTAACATCATCATCAACATAAATTGGTGCTAGAAGGAGGGCTTGAATAGGGAATCTATTGGTTTTTGCAAATGTTGCATAAATATTTCATTATTTAATGTCTGCAAATATCTCTTGTCTGAGAAGTTTTGATTGCATCTTTGCAAAGATCTAGCTCAAAGATTCAAATATTCATTTGATTTTATGAGATTTCAACTTTTATTCTGAGATATGATAGATCTCATTAAAATTTCAAAATCCTAAAAAATTGAAAATAGAGTCTCATTTTGATGGATGCATATGAAGGCAATTGTCAAGTTAATATTCCTTTATTTTAGGAAGCTTTGAACAGGCATCTTTATCCTCAAAGTTTATCTAACTTTGGTTTATCCAGTTGTTGCAGGATACACCAAATTGTGGAGCACAGTGAAATTAATTGTCTAACTTTTCTTACAAGGTTAGATTTATATTTGAAAGGACTAATATTTTTTATAGATGTGTTTAGGGCTGAAGTCTGGCAGGAAAATGAAGAGATTCTGGAGCAACAAGTAGATACAGCACCAGAAATTATTAGTTGTCCAGACACTGAAGTGGACTACTTTAAAGATTTTGAATTATACTTGTCTAGAAATATACAATGTAGTCAAATATTAGGTTTATCCACTAATGATGTCCTAATTGAAAGCTGGTGCAGGTTACATGACAAAGAGCATTCAGAAAGAGCTTGTGACGCTTGCTTGGTCATGTTGGAGAAAATTTGAATTCTGGAACAACAAGAAGAGGCAACACTTGTAATCAAGAGTTGTTTAGAAAATACACTAACTGAATCAGTTCTAGAAGGTAAAAATGAGGAAACATCTTTCCTTGAATCATTTTATGGTAAGAATTGGAGTTCTCTACCTTGTAATAAGGAGGCAAAGTGCAGGTATGAGCCTTTTGAAAATCATAGAGAAGAAACCACTTGTCAGGATAAAGTCTTTGATTCTGGTCCTAATACTTTTGATAAGGATAGTGAAACATCTTTCCTTGAGTTATTTTATAGTAAAGAGAAATGTAAACAGGTGGTGGAACAATTTAAACACACTGCTGCTGATGAGGTTCCTACTATAGCAATTAATGGAGTCACAGAAAAGAAAATAAATCCTAATTTTATAGCTGACTTCTTTGAGTTGAATGATCAAATGCAAGAATGTTGCAGGACAATGGAACCAGATTCTCTACTGGATGGTAGATGTGAGTTATTTGATGAACAATTCATGAAAGTTGAAAATGCAGAAAGCTTTGGAGTTGTTGTGCATGATCAGACACCAATCCAATGTTGTTTTGAAAATAAAACAAGGGAGTATTCCTATCAGTCGAAAGTTGTTTCACCTTTACAGTCAAATGATTTAGAAATGATAAATTTCTATATATTAGGTTATGATGATAAAGATACTCATTTAAATGCTGATATGCAGAGAATTGAAGATAAATTGAATATCCAGAATGAAGGAACAAAGCTGGATGAAGATGAAGAAATAATCCATCAAGAGTCATACATCCTTCAATTTGAAGTGAGACTGGACATTAAGCCACGCAATAAAAGTGTAGAGTTGAATGGAGGACCAGCTGGCAATGAACAAGCATGTTCAAATGCAGAACCAAAAATACACTAGGTTGTATTTTTCCTTTCCACAGTAAATAATGTTGATTATTATTTTGATTATGGAAATTCAAGAGATAAAACATGCATATGGATAAATCATGAACATGATGAGCTTCCGTAGTTGCTGATAATCAGATATTATTTTGTGAAATACAATGAATTTAGAATACAAGAATATTTTTCAGAATACAAAGATAAATTTGCTAGGATTAGAACCATAACTAGTACCCTGATGCTCCTACACAATCTAAGGAAGTATGCAAATACAGGTGTCTTTGGGTCTTTTCCTAGGTTTTATTTGCCTTGTAGTAGCTTGTATATAGTTTGGTAGAGTAGTTGTTTTGTTTCTTTTCTTTGCTTTCTTGTTTTGTTTTTTGTCGTTTCCCTTTGGTAGTTAGCTATTTGTACAGTTTGCTTTATGTGTTTTCTTTTGTTTTGTGTTGTTGAGTCTTTGTTTTGGTTGGGCAAAACTAGTGCATCTTGTTACTTAAGAACACTATAGAAATTGTTAGAATTCAAAAGTTGGATATAAGTGTTTACATAGGTTGTAACTCATGTTAGTATAGGCACTCTTGATCAGGTTTGTGGTATCATATTCATCAGTATTACTTTTTCTTGAGTCAAGGGGATCCTCACAATGACACGCCTAATAGCCTTGGGTTTGTTGAACATATCAGTGTAGGTGTTAAGTGAAAAATCTAAAGGTTGCCCTTGCTACCATTGCAATTCCCAACCTAAAGCAGCAAGTGACCACACCTTGCAAAATGTGTTAACATGATGACATTTTATAAATGAAAATATAAAAAGAGAAGGGAGAAATATATTAAATACTTAAAGAGAAAATTAGACCATCTAAGTAACTTTACCGAGGCTATAGACGCCTGATTGGCAGTGGGGCTCTACTTAGGGGAATTGCAACGATAACCTTGCTGGGGCTATGGACGCCTACTGGCAGCAAGGCTCTATCTAGGTTGGCTATGAGGGATGAACCAAACTATGTAGTGTAACACTAGTCACTGATTTATTCAACTCACTTTCAAGATGAGTATATTAATCACATGCATACACTTGATCCCTTATCAATTCATTGTTATACTGATGAACATGATACCATTTAGAAAGGATAAAGATGCTCATGCTTAATAGGAGTTAGAACATTATATTTTAACTTATCCTCACCTCTTGACTTATTTGATTTGTGTTGTTTTCTTTGGTGGAAAGTTGTTGTGTTGTTACACAACACGCCCCATTTTTCCTTAGCAAAACAAGGACCCAACTTTGCTGGCTTGTTCCCTTGCTTTTGTGTTCTGGGTGGTAATGGTAAAAAGTAGCATCAGTCAGTATGCATATGCCTAATGTCAGGTGTATTTGTGATCTTGAAGTCTAAACCCAAATTTAAAAGTCTGAATCTTTTCTTAGGAAGCCTACCATGTGAAAGAGTGTAAAATTCTAGGAAGGTTTGCCTTTTGCATCACCCTAAAATTTGGCCAAATAAGGAAGTTATGTGCGGTCAAAGTCTGGTCAAACCTGACATTCTAAACCATTGGGGTCATATTTCTTAATATGACTGATATTCACAAATATCACCCCACTTACACTATCTGCATATTTGTATGTGAACGTCAAATTTATACCCGAGGGTCATCTGCCCGTCAGAATAACTACGCATTCATGGGGGTCATATTCGCTAATATAAATGATCTTACCCAACATGACGGTGACATCAGCTTATCCCATTCTACGAAGGACCCAACATGATGGTGACATCATCAATCAGATCGACATCTGAAGGTCATTATGTTCCTAACATCCGTCATCTTTCCTAAAATGACTGATCTTTCCTAACATGACGGTGACGTCATTTTGACCCTCGATATACAAAAGTTCAACATGACAGTGATGTCATCTTATTTGGGAGGGTGATATTCCTGAATGGTCGTATTTCTTAAACTCCTGATTTCCTTCGGTATGACCATGACATCATCTTTTCACTTTTCAACAAAGGCCTGTCCATGATGGTGACATCACCATCATATCTTGATTAATCAAAGAGGGTCATATTAGTTAATATGCCTCACATGAACTAATGTGTATACTCCGGAACTGAAACATTTATTAAACAAGGAAAAGTCCTAGTATGTATTGTGGCTTGTATATTGGAAGATGCAATGCCTTATGCAATACTCAGAACTGAAATGTTATAAATTAGCATTAATTCGTTGTATGCATACCTGGATGTATATCCAAAGATACATATAGTTAAAGTGCAATGAGCGGATGCGATTAGAAAATAAAATATTGAAAATTTGTTGTATGTCTTTTTTGGCTTGTATGATTACAATGTCTAACCTGATATGCAAGTCGATAATATACAATAACCAGATTCAAATGGAAAATTAAATATTGAAAACTTTTTGTATATTCAGAATGGTTAGCATGATTATAATATACAACCGAATATGCAAACGAAGGATCTAACCCGATATACAAAGGAAAACACGGGAAAGCAAAGCGTTAGCATGTTGAAGTTGTTTTGAGACCTGATGCATGTTTTTGGTCAACAATAGGTTGACCTGATCATTTTAGCATTATATATGCATTTGATACGTGAATGTTCACAGATTAAGAGCCCGATATTCTTGTTTGCAATTTCTGAGCTTGATTTAAATATTTATTTTCCTGCTGGTTATTAAATGAAGCTGAGGCTTAATTCTTGTCTGTTTATTTTAGGATGTTGGAACTATTTAGAATTTAGCTAGATGTAGCTGAAGATTGCAGAGTTGTGGACGCAGATGCAACATGAATCAGAGCTAAGTAGGATATTGTCAAATATGTTGTTTGCTAGCTAGAGGATGGACTAGGTTGAAGATGCTGGAATATTCTATGTCAGCTGTGTAATTGCCAACTGGCAAGGGCACGTGCTGTTCATCTGGACCATTGATTGTTCTGGGAGGATCCTAATCATTGGATCATTGTAACTATTTTCTGGCCTTTGTTCTATAAAGGGGCCAGAACTTGTCTAATTAAAAGACAGAGATACACAAATAGAGAAGATCTAGAAAAATAAGGCCAATTACTGTGCAATTTTATAGGAGATCAGATTACTAAGACTAATAAGGACTGAATTGTTGAAATGTCAAGGTTCTTTCTTCAGATCATTGTAAATGTACTTGTTCTTAAGCATACTGAATGGAGATGAAGCTTCAGATTACATCCTGATTGTAAACTTTACGTAATCTTCAAGTTGATTTCTGGATATGTACTAGTGAATGTTGTGTTCAATAGAAGCGCTTTCATTTTATTGCATGTTGTTGTCAACTTTTCCTTTGAAGATTTGCACTGGATCATGCGGATTTGTGGAATGTCCTAGTGAAGTATGATTCTAGTTTTCTGCTCTTCATTGCCATATTGGAACATGTATGTGGATCAGTGATCTTAGTCAAGTAATTTTAGGAATCTTATTCTCTTAACCCTCTTTCTCATTTTAATTTCATAGAAATCACTTCCATTACTACAAATCATGATAAATAATAAGCAGAATAGAGAAATATGCTGACATCTCGTAGATAACTAAATATCTTTAGCATATTTGAGCTAGATGCATGTAATGTTGAAAATATCATGCAAAGAATCATAAATAATGATAGAAATCATGCAAATATCAGCCTATAGGCACATTATTTGAGTAAATCCATAGTGTAGAGGTAGAATTGTTGGAGATTTATGCAATCCAGACATAAAGAATAGGATATTTGGAGAAATATTGATGAACTTTGCAGAAATTACTAAAGAACGTAAGGTCCCTGAATGATTAACAGTAGCACAAATCAACCACTGAGTAATGTCAGTAGATTATGAACTAATCAACGGAGACTTGGATCATGAATTCTTTGAATTAATCGTATCTTTCAAGATAAATAAAGGTTGTAGTGTAACTTTTATTTCATGTTTGTATGTGAGTAACATCATCATCATTAGTATCTAATGGTACAAATTCACAAAATTACAAAGTTGTTGGATTTAACTATCAGAACTTGGTATCTAGGGGGACCTCTTGTTGAATAGGGCAAGACAACCGAGAGGTGGGGGGTGAATTAGTTGTAACCAATATTTCAAAACCATTAAGATATCATCCACTTAATTACTGTTATTGAGTTTAACCATGAAACCATAAAATTAGAAACTTAACACATTTACACATCAACACAAGAGACACTAGATTTTTATGTGGAAAACCCTATAAGGAAAAAACCATGGTGAGAGTTAGTTCACAATATATTATGTTATATCAAAAACCAAAATCAGAGGCTCGCTACCTTACGACTCACTACCCAGATGCTCACTACAAATTGATAGGCTCATTGCCAATTGGGTGGCTCACTGCCGTTGCGTGGCTCACTACCTGTGGGTGGCTCACTAACAAGATTTGGTGAACTGAGATAGTACCATCTAAACTATGCCAAAGTTCAATTCCATTGAAGTGCTGTAAACATCCTCTGCTCTACTCTGCTCTGCTTTTAACTTCACACTCTCTTCACATCTTCACATTTTTCTTTTTACATTTTCACAATTCTATTACAAGCATTTATACAATTCATCAACCTTGGAATGATCATGAAGGTCAAAATTAGAATCATCAACCATTGGAACATTCTCCAAGGTCAGCAAACATATATACATAAGAATAGGTCTGGACCTAAACAGATTAATGAAGGAGAAAGAATGAATGCGAACCAAACCAAGCCTTAGCTAGGACTCAAACACAATCTTCCATGCTACAACACACTATCACAATCTCCAAAGTATAACTGCAACAAGTGAAAACAACCAAGTCAGCTAAAAATGGTGTTAACACTAAAGTATTTGATAACACGCTTCATGCACGATCTGGATTATGCTTTACGGACCCATCAAAAGGTAGGAACATGATCTAGAGACATCCACAAGCACATTACAATCACCAAGAATAACTGCACAACCTCAAAACACTTTACTCTCAAGATTCTTCAAACTGGAGCACTTGAAGAACACTAACAGCCACTGTCATAAATGAAAGATCACTTGCAGACCACCAAATCATGAACCATTAGAACTAAAGGTACATATCCTCGTCATAAACTTAATTCTAGAACCATAGACAATAATACTTATTTGTAGAGAAATGCAGAGCAGAATACATTCTCCCTGTCACCACTCAAAGCACAAAAAAATAGTTTTTACTCTGGTGAACATAATTCACTCAAATATTCATACCAGAGGCTAAAACTTGGAATATAGAAACTACAAACAACCTTCATCTTAACTTCCAAACCGCAGACAAAGATTTTCAATCTACAATAAATGTGGAGCAAAATACTTTACTGTCTTTCTATAAACCAAGATACTATGCAATACATTGTTTCCATCGGTAGAGCAAATTTTCTCAAACGCACTTGGAAAATCAATACCAGGAACACTTTCTTATAATCTTCAATACTTATCTAAGCCATTACAAACCAATTATCTCAACACAAGAAAGAATCAAAATAAAAGCACTGTTGACACCAATGACAACACAAATATGTTGACATCAATGACAACATCGATAAGCACATACTTGCAACAATCTCCCCCTTTGTCATTGATGACAATATTGATGTGAAAAAATATAAACACCATCAAGACAAGATTATGTACTGAATATTTTCTCCCCTTTCTATTTACACTTCTAAATTCTTTCTCCCCCTGAGTTTTTCACATGATTTTCTCTCCCCCTTTGACATCAATGGCAAAGGACATTAGTTCTCCTTTCTCTACACATACTTGCAATCAACTACTCTGATCAAACTAGAATTTCTTCTGTATCATCTCTGCAATACTTATCTTTATTAGGAACTTATATCAGAAACTTCTACCTACTCCCCCTGAGAGGTAGCTTTCAAAACATCAATCCAGATCAAAGAATAAGACTTTAAGCACCACTTGATTGATGCACTTCTCATGCATCTTAGTTAAGAGTAGGAAGGGTAATAACCCCTAAGTTTCCTCTGAGATACTTAAAAGTATCCTTAGGTAGAGGCTTTGTGAAAATATTTCCAATCTGATCCTTTGTAGACACATACTCCATCTTCACTTCATTCTCAGTTAGTTTTTCTCTAAAAAAGTGACACCTTATAGGTATATGCTTTTTCCTTGAGTGTATCACTGGATTCTTTGAAATGTTTATAGCACTTGTATTGTCACAAAAGATTGAAATTGGTTCTTCATACATAACTCTTATATCCTTCAATGTTTGCTTCATCCAAAGCACTTGAGTACAACAACATGCTGCAACAATATATTCTACTTCTGCAGTAGACAAAGAAACTAATTCTTGCTTCTTTCTTAGCCATGAAACCAATCTATTATCCAAGAGGAAAGTACCTCCACTTTTACTCTTTCTGTTATCTACATCTCTAGCCCAATCTGCATCTGTATAAGTACTGAGAGTGAAATCAAAATCTTTAGGATACCACAATCCATAGTTTGAAGTGCCTTTTAAATACCTCAAAATTCTTTTGACTGTCATCACATGTGATTCTTTGGGATCTTCTTGAAATCTTTCCATAAGACACATTGCATGCATTATGTCAGGTCTAGTATGGGTTAGATAAAGCATTCCTCCAATCATAGATCTATACTTTTTCTGATCAGTCTTAAGTGATTCATCATTCTTGCTTAGCTTGCAGCCAATTACCATAGGAGTACATACTGGCTTAAATTCCTCCATTCCAAATTTCTTCAACAATTCTCTGACATACTTGGACTGAGAAATGAAAATTCCTTTTTCTGATTGAGTAATCTGTAGTCCTAAAAAGAAATTCATTTCACCAAACATAGACATCTCAAATTCTTTTTGTATTTCCTCTACAAATTTTTTATACATACCTTCATTGCCTCCAAAGATAATATCATCAACAAAGACCACAACAATTAGAATTTGATCATTATTGATTTTTAAATAGAGATTGCTATCAATAGTACCTTTACTGAATCCTAATTGCAACAAGTACTTGTCCAATCTTGCATGCCAGGCTCTAGGGGATTTCTTAAGGCTTTCTTCAATCTACATACCATGTCACCTTGGTCTGATGAATGAAATCCTTCCGGTTGTTCAATGTAAACTTCTTCTTCTAGCTCTCTATTCAAGAATGCAGACTTCACATCCATTTGGTATACTTTGAAGTCTTTGTGTACTGCAAATGCCAAGAACATTCTGATTTCTTTGATCCTTGCCATAGGAGCAAATGTCTCTTCAAAATCTATGCCTTCAACTTGAGAATATCCTTTGCATACCAATCTTGCTTTATTTCTTACCACATCTCCATTTTCATTCATCTTGTTTCTGAACACCCATTTAGTTCCAATCGCATTTTTATCAACAGGTCTAGGGACCAATTCCCATGTTTGATTTTTCTCTATCTGCATCAGCTCTTCTTCCATGGATTTTACCCAACTTTCATCTTTGTAGGCCTCATTTACATTTTTAGGTTCAATCTGTGAAAGTAGACAATAGTTCACCTGTTCTTTTGCAACTCTTTTCCTTGTCAATACCCCTTTGTTTTTGTCACCAATAATTTGATCCTCAGAATGATTAATCCTTACATACCTAGGGGTCTTTTCCAGAGCTTTTTCTTCTTCATCTTGACTGTCCATTTGTTCAACTTCTTCTTCATTCTTTGTAGTATTAGGTTCATCTGATTCATAGCCTCCCAGATCTAATATTCTTCCCCTATCTTCATCAACTCTTACATTTGTACTTTCAATGATCTTCTTCAATCTCTTATTGTAGCACCAGTAGGCCTTACTCTTAGTGGAATAACCAAGGAAAATTCCTTCATCACATCTAGCATCAAACTTGCTTAACTCCTCATCTCTTTGGATATAACATTTTCTTCCAAAAACTTTGAAGTATTTCACTGTAGGAACTCTTCCATACTACAATCCATAAGGAGTTTTAGTACAATTACCTTTGACTTGAACTTTGTTTTTAAAGTAGACAATAGTATGTATAGCTTCTATCCAATATACTTCTAGTAGGTTTGCCTCTTTCATCATAGTCCTTGCAGCCTCTTGAACTATCATGTTCTTCCTTTCCACAACTCCATTTTGCTGAGGAGTTTTAGGAGCAGACAATTGTCTCTTTATCCCATGTTCTTCACAGAATGCATTGAATTCATTTGATGTAAACTCTCCTCCTCTATCAGACATTAAGCACTTGATCCTTAAATCTAACTCATTTTCAACCATCACTTTGAAAAACTTGAACTTATCTAGAGCTTATGATTTTTCCTTTAAGAAAGTAACCCAAGTCATTCTTGAATAATCATCAATAAGTAACATAAAATACCTATCTCCTTGTAGACTTCTTATTCTTGTAGGACCACATAGATCTATATGCACCAGTTCAAGCAATCCAGTAGAAAATTGTTCCTTACTCTTGAAGTTTTCTCTTGTCTATTTGCCCATTTGACATTCCTTGCAAATAGTGTTAGCAAGCTTCACAAGCTTGGGCAAGTCTCTCATAGCTTTCACTGAACTTATCTTCACCAAATTGTCAAAATTGATATGACACATCCTCCTATGCTACAACCAACTCTCATCTGTCTGAGCCAACAAACAACAAGATCATTAGTTCCTATCACATGATAAATATTACCTCTAGTCTTCTTACCAGTTGCAATCACTGTTCTAGAGCTTTCCATGATCTTGCATGCATTGTCCTTGAAACTCATATCATACCCTTTGTCACACATCTTGCAACACTTAAAATATTATTCTTTAGGACTTTGACACATAGAACATCATCTATATTGTGCTTGCCATCGAAAGAAATAGATTCTCTTCCACAGATCTTACCAGCTGCATTATTTCCAAACCTAACTAGTCCTCCATCATACTTTTCCAAACTTACAAACATACTTTTATCATCGGTCATGTGATGTGAGCATCCACTATAAATAATCCATTCATCCTCATACTTCTCAACCTGAATAGACAAAGTACTCTCTTCTACTAACTTTTCTTCCTTCTCACAACTAGCAGGATTAGTAGACACAGGTTCTTCTTTAATAGCAATAAACAAGCATTCATTTGCACTAGTATTAGCATCATCAGACTCATCATCTGTTACACCATCATCATCAAGATCTCTGAAAATATAACATTTCTTCACAACTCTAGGTCTACTTTCAAATTTCTTCCTACCTCTTTCAATTCTCTCTAGACACCTGGAGGCATAATGACCAACCTTACCACAAGAAAAGCATTTGAATGGTAATTTACCTTTGAAATTACTAGTACCTCTTTCCATTTTGTCCACAAAGTTGGCTTTAATCTCATCAAGATCATTATCATATTCCACAGCATATTTTTTAGCTCTTGAAGTCTTTTTTGAAGTGTTAGCTTTGAAAGTAGTCCCAGTCTTCAGCAGAGCATCACCAAATTCTCTCATTTCAAAAGCTGTAAGCTTACTAAGAAATTGATCCTTTGTAACCTTTTGCATAGCCATAAGTTATTCAATTGCAGATACCTTGTGACCATAGGATTTAGGTAATGATCTAAGAATCTTCATGACAACCTCTTCTTCCTTGACAGTTCCTCCAAGACCCTTGATTCCATTGACAATTTCATCAACTTTTTGCATGTAGATTGTTATGTTCTCATCTTCTCTCATCTTCATGGATTAATACCTCACCTTCAATTTTTATAATTTGGCACTCTTTACAGAATCATCTCCTTCATATAAACTTTTCAACTTGTCCCATATTTCATGAGTAGTCTCCAAATCCATAACCTTTACCAGCTCAGTGTTAGATAAGGTATTTAACAAAGTATCTCTAGATTTTCCATTTAATTCATACTGTTTGATTTCAACTTTATCATTTGGACCATTTGTAGGAATAGTGTATTTTGCATCTGCTATTTTCCAAACACCATAACCAAGAGAAATGAGATGACTTTTCATTTGTACCTTCCAAAGAGCATAATCCATTCCATTGAACCGTGGTGATTCATTCATGTATGCCATCCCAGATCTTCCTTGAGTTGTTAGACTCTTTATAGAGGAACCCTCACTCTGATACCAATTGTTGAATAGGGCAAGACAACTGAGAGGGGGGGTGAATCAGTTGTAACTAATATTTCAAAACTATTAAGATATCATCCACTTAATTACTATTATTAAGTTTAACCATGAAAACATGAAATCAGAAACTTAAGACATTTACACATCAACACAAGAGACACCAGATTTTTACGTGGAAAATCCTATAAGGGAAATACCATGGTGAGAGTTAGCTCACAATATATTATGTTATATCAAAATTGGAAATCAAAGGCTCACTGCCCAGATACTCACTGCAAATTGAGAGGCTCACTGCCAATGGGGTGGCTCACTGTCCTTGGGTGGCTCACTACTGGTGGGTGGCTCACTGTCGGTGGGTGACTCACTTCTTGTGGGTGGCTCACTGCTGGTGGGTGGCTCACTGCTAAGATTTGGTGAACTGAGATGCAGGCATCTAAACTATGCCAAAGTTTAGTTCCACTGAAGTACTATAAACATCCTTTGCTCTGCTCTACTTTGCTTTTAACTTCACACTATCTTCAGACTTTTTTTATACATTTTCATGATTTTATTACAAGCATTTATACAATTCATAAACCTTAGAATGATCATCAAGGTCGACATTACAATCATCAACCATTGGAACATTCTCCAAGGTCGACAAACACATATACATAAGAATAGGTCTAGACCTAAATGGATTAATGAAGGAGAAAGAATGAATGCAGACCAAACCAAGCCTTAGCTGGGACTCAAACACAATCTTCCACACTACAACAAGTGAAAATAACCAAGTCAGCTAAAACTATTGTTAACACTAAAGTATTTGAGAACACACTTCATGCACAATCTGGATTACTATTTGTGGACCAATCAAAAGGAAAGAACATGATCTAGAGACATCCACAAGCATGTTACAATCACCAAGAACAACTGCACAACCTCAAAACACTTTACCCTCAAGATTCTTCAAACTGGAACACTTGAACAACACTAACAACCACTGTCATAAAAGAAAGATCACTTGCGGACCACCAAATCATGAACCATTAGAACTGAAGGTACATATCCTCATCATAAACTTAATTCCAGAATTGCAGACACTAATACTTATTTGCAGAGAAATGTGGAGCAGAATACATTCTCCCTGTCACCACTGAAAGCACAGAAAAATAGTTTTTACTCTGGTGAACATAACTCACTCAAATCTTCATACCAAAGGTTGAAACTTGGAATATAGCTACTACATACAACCTTCATCTTAACTTCCAAACCGCAGACAAAGATTTTCAATCTACAAGAAATGCAGAGCAAAATACTTTACTATCTTTCTATAAACCAAGATGCTCTCAATACATTGTTTCCACCGGTAGAGCAAATTTTCTCAAAAGCACTTGGAAACTCAATACCAGGAACACTTTCTCATTATCTTCAAAACTTATCTAATCCATTACAAACCAATTATCTCAACACAAGCAAGAATCAAAACAAAAGCACAGTTGACACCAATGACAACATAGATATGTTGACATCAATGACAACTCTGGTAAGCACATACTTGCAACACCTCTTCCATGAATAATTATTCTCAGCCGCCACTCCATCCCACTTATTCTCAACCACCTCTTGCATATAACTATTTGCAACCACCTTCCACCTATCATTATGTTCAACCATCACTAAATTATTCACAGCCCCGCTTATCACTACTCAGGCTTAATCACCTCCTTGCTTTGGTTCTAATTCCTCACAACAAACAGCATCTCCTAATGATGCCATCTTAAATCAAATTTTACAAGGCATGACTTCTTTACGACAAAAGATGATAAACTTGACAAACTCTTCACAACCTAATATACCAACCTATCATGCCCATAATCCTCTATCTTATGCAATTTTGAGAACTCCTATGCCTGAGAGGTTTGAGACTCCTCACTTTGAAAAGTATGGTGGAAAAGTTGATCCTAATACTCATGTGGCAGCATTCACGGCTATGTGTAGTGATTTCTACTTTGAGGAAGATTTGTTAGAAAAACTTTTTCCACAATCTCTCAAAGATACTACTCTAGAATGGTTTTGTTCTTTACCTCTGAATTCAATACATTCTTTTTCGCAGTTAGTTGATCAATTTTTATAACATTTTCAAGCAAACATTGGACTTCAAGTCTCCTTGATCAATTTAGTTCATTGCAGCAAGGTCTAAAAGAGAAGTTAATTGAGTTTATTAGTCAGTATCAATCTCTCTATGCACAAATTCAATATCAAATGAAGGATAAGGATGTTTAGAAGGTGTTTGTTAAAAATTTACAACCTAAAATCCGTGATAAGATTCTCTTGATGAAGTACAACTCTTTTCAACATTTATGTACCACCCTTAATAATTATCAACTTTTGTCTAGTCAGTATGAAAATCAGAACTCATCGACTCAAATTGGTCAATCCACAGGTGGACCATCACAAAACAACTTTAAGAGGAATAATAAGAATTTCATCAAAGTTAATGGACAAAATTCAAATAATTTTTCACAAGTGTATGCTATCACTAATCCAAAGAAGGCACCGTATCAACAAAGAAAGTTTACTCCAATATCTGAATCCTATCATTATATCATAAATCAAGTTGTGAGTAATAACCTCATAAAGCTTCCCCCAATGAAACCTTTGGATCCTAGTAAAATGTTGTTGAGACATGGACCAACTAGGACTCGAACCTAGGACCTTCCATTCACTACTGGAGTGCTCTACCACTGAGCTACTGGTCCCTCTTGGACTCGTCCATCGTTGGTCTGGGTGTGGCTTATTTCCAACACCAACAACCCCCTTAAGCCACACCTCTCGTGTGCTTAGGGCTTCTAGCCTGGGCCTGGCTCTGATACCATGTTGAGACATGGACCAGCTAGGACTCGAGCCTAGGACCTTCCATTCGATGCTGGAACGCTCTTCCACTGAGCTACTGGTCCCTCTTGGACCAGTCCATTGTCGGTTTAGGTGTGGCTTATTTCCAACACCAACAAATGCAAGGACCTTTTTTGATGCTAATGCCTTTTGTCATTTTCATCGACAACAAGGACATGATATTGAATGATATATGCGTCTTAAATATGAAATACAAGACCTCATTCACTTGAATGTTATACAGGTATCAGGTGTGAATGACAATGGAAATAAGTCAGTTGTTCCGCCGAATCAGAATTTATAGATTTTTACCAATCCCTTTCCTAAGCATACTGATAATAACATGATGGAACAAAATACACTTGAAGTAGAAGATGACTATCTAAATTATGATGAGATAATTTCTACAATAGAAGTGGATAAGGAAAATATTGAAGTATTACCTCACCCACAAAGAAATGGTATTTATGCAGAGGTTCCTCCTCTATTGTCCATTCTAAAAGGAAGCTAGGTGTGCATAAATCACTTCCTACACTAATCTAAAGTGGAGAGATGAGTGCAAATTTGTTTTAATCTTTATAGTTATAGCAATGTTAACATAACAATAGAGATATTGCAGCAATACACAACACAAGAATGTAAGATAGAAGAGAGGGAGAGAGACAAGGTATAACGTGGGGAAAACCCTTACGGGTGAAAAACCCCTCACTCCAAAACCTGCACAATGTACTATCTAAACAATGAAGTTTACAACACACTTGAAATACAAGTATTTATAGGAGCCTTCAACACTCGTATCTGGAGACAAACCGGCAACATAACAATACCTATCAATCATATAATACATCTCTACTCCAAGCACCTATTTAAATAGAAGTTTAAAAGGCAAAAATGTACTTTCCTTGAGATGGGCATCCAACTTGGCCTCATGGCCCAAATCCCATGCCTAGGGACACTTGTCCAATACTGCAACATGGTCATGACACTTGTCACATGACCCCATCCCAATATGGCACCTATTCCCATGTTGGGCAATTACAGATGCTCTTATGCATCTTACGAGTGTCATAGAATTCATCATAACTGATAGCACTTACAGCTGTAAGAGAATCTGTCATAACTGACTAAAAATAACATATTCCTCTTATAACACATCATCACCCTCCTTGGGGTGCCCAAAGATGCCTTCTTCCAAGATGCTTTGTGACACATGTCTTCACCTGTCATAAAACCTTCTATTTCTGACTCTTACATGTCATAGATTCTGTCATAGGAATCTATCATAACCATTTCGGTCAAGATTCACTTACACACTAGTCAAAGTGCCGAAACATGGAAAAATACCTCTACCACTAAGTGGGACACCTATCTCCTCATGTGAGGACAAAATTACACGTGGTCACCTTCTACGTAGGATGACACATCACTATGCCAACTCCCACAAGATGATGAAATAGGACTTGCATCCAAAATACATAATAGGAAAATATTAAATACATTACAATAAATAAATGCAAGGAATTACCAAGGTTGAGACACCTTATTTCCCAACATTCTCCCACTTTTCAAACACCTTGTAAGAGCCAATGGAAATGACAGGATTTAACTGCTATAGGCCGAGAGGCCGATAGACTCTAAACACCATCTGAACTTGTCTGTGCCCACTGGTTTCGTCAATGCATCCACAACATTCTTCAAAGTATCTACCTTCTCCAAATTCACCTTCCCATCCTCTACCGTGTCTCATATGAAATGAAATTGTACATCAATATGGGTTGTTTTGGCATGGAAAGTTGGATTCTTCACTAGGCAAATTGCACTCTAACTGTTACAAGAAATAGTAATCTATCCTGCATCAACACCAATGTCTAAACATAATCACTTAAGCCAAATGGATTCCTTACAAGCATGAGTTGCTGCCATATACTCAATTTTGTCATGGACAAAGTGACCACAAGTTGCCTCTTACTCATCCAGCTAATTGTACCACCAAACATAGTAAACACGTAAGCACTGGTGGATCTCCTGCTGTCAATGTCACCCGCCCAATCAGAATCCACAAATCCATGAATACAAATAGAATGTGGAGTTCCTATAGGATTACCATGATAGCATATGGAATACTTGGAAGTACCCCTCAAATATATGAACACTCACTTTATTGCATCCCAGTGTACCCATCAAGGATTAGCCATAAATCTACTAAGGACTCCCACTGCTTGGGCAATGTCTGGTCTTGTGCAAACCATGGCATACATCAAACTACCAACAGCACTAGCATAAGGTACTCTGCTCATGTCCTCCACCTCACTAGGAGATTTTGGACAATCATTAACAAATAACTTTGTCCCCAAAGATACAGGAACACACAATAGTCTACAATCTGCCATACTGAACCTATCCAACACGGTCTTCACATACTTACTCTGGCTTAACCAAAGTTTTATGTTAGCTCTGTCTCTTCTTATTTCCATTCCCATAATGTACCTAGCTGCCCCTAAGTTTTTCATCTCAAACTGTGCTGACAACTGAGACTTCAAATCAGAAATCATATTCTTACCATTTCCAATTAACAACATATCATCAACATACAATGCAATAATGAGAATGCAATCATTATCAAACTTGTAATACACATAATGATCTGATTTAGATCTCAGAAATCAAATCACCAACACAAAGGAATCAAATTTCATATACCACATCCTAGGAGACTGCTTCAAACCATACAAAGACTTCTTCAGTTTGCAAACCAAATTTTCTTTACCTTTCTCTATGTAATGCTCTAGCTGTGACATGTAAATCTCTTCCTCTAGATCACCATGAAGGAATGTTGTCTTCACATCCATCTACTCCACCTCTAAGTCATAAGCTAATGTAAGAGACAACAAGAACCAAATAGATGTCAGCTTTGCAATGAGAGAGACAATTTCACCATAATCAATTCCCTCCACTTGTGAGTACCCCTTCACAACCAATATGGCTTTGTACTTTTCAACACTGCCATCTGCACCAAATTTCTTCTTGAACACCCACTTGCATCCAACAAGTTTTTGTCCTTCAGGAAAAGGCACCAAGTCCAAAGTTTTATTCTTCTCCAAAGAAGCCATCTCATCTTCCATGGCCTCCTTCCAGGAACCTAAATCTCTCATGCCCATGGCCTCTGTCACAGTTCTAGGCTCATCAGTGTTAGTAAGAAAGGAAAAAGCACAACTAGAATCAAGAAATGAATAACCAAACCTATTAGGTTGCTTCCTTATTCATGTAGACCTCCTCAAAGTCTGAGGTTGAGGTTCTACTTCTTCTAAACTTTCAGAGATGCTAGAGCTCTCATCATCATCAAGTCTCACAGGGTCTATCGGCTCAATCTTCTCAGGGGTAGAAGGAAACTAAACCACATCTTCTTTCATTTCTTTCTCTTCTAGCTGTAGAACAATAGAAGAAGGTTTTAGCTCTTTGAAGATAACACTTTTTCTATACAACACTTTTTCAGCCACAGGATCCGAAAGCTTGTATCTTTTCACACTAACACCATATCGAATGAAAATACACTTGACAACCTTGTTCTCCAATTTTGCCCTTTTCTCCCTAGGCACATGTGCATATGCCTCACAACCAAAAACATGAAGATGTCTAACTGAAGGCTTCTTACCAGACCACACCTCCATAGGTGTCTTACCAACAAGAGCTGATGTAGGAGACTTGTTTACCAGGTAGCAACCAGTGGCTACAACTTCAGCCCAAAAATTTTGTTTGTGGCTTGATCCACTAAGCATACTCCTAGCCTTCTCCATCAGTGTCCTATTCATCCTCTTTGCAAGTCCATTTTTCTATGGGGTGTATGGAGTTGTCTTATGTCTTTCAATCCCATGTTCTTTACAGAACTTATCAAATTTTGCCAAACAAAACTCACCACCATTGTCAGTCCTCAAACACTTAATCTTTTTACTAGTCTGATTCTCAACAAAAGATTTAAACTCTTTGAACTGACTAAAGACTTCAAACTTGCTTTTGAGAAAATAAATCCATGTCCTTCTATAGTAATCATCTATGAAAGATACAAAATATATAGATTTGGAAATCGAAGGAACACTAACATGAACAAACACATTAGAATGAATAACGTCCAACACACCAGAAGACTTGTGAGAACAAGAGTAAAACTGAACATGGTTTTGCTCTCCATATATACAATGTTCACAAAATTTGAACTCAACATTACAATCATTTAACCCCTCAACGAAGTTTTTATTTTTTAGGGTTTTAAGACCCTTCTCACCAATGTGGCCAAATCTCTTATGCCATAACATTATCTTTTCAACAGGAAGCTTAACTTCCAAAGCATGAGCACCCTTTGGGTACCCAAAATGCATTGCCATTAGAATTTGTTACAACAAACTTTTTCACTACCGGCTCCAATGGAGGGGATGAAGTGACTACAGCTCTTTTCTTCAAGTCAGAAGAACTATTGCATTGTGAAGTACATGCCTCCAGCTGAAATAGAGTACCTATTTGAGTACCCTTCACAAGCACCATAGATCTTCTAGTCATCTTGTATCTGTCCTTCAAAAAGACAACCTGTACACCTGCATCATTCAACTTACTTATAGAAAGCAAGTTCCATGCCAAGCCTAGGATGTGCATAACCCCAATGATCCCCTTCACTCATCCATCAGAGAATCAGATTGAGACTCTTCCACGACCAACAATCTTTAGATGAGAATTGTCACCCAGGTACACTCTTCCACCATCGAACTCTTCATACTTCATGAACTAGCTTCAATGCGAGGTCATGTGGAATGATGCACCAAAATCAATCAACCACACATCATCAAATGCATGGGTGGCTAGGGCTGTGATGAAGGCATCACCATCATTTTGTGACTTGTCAAAATCTGAGTCTGGGATATTCTTCTTCTTCTTTTTCTTTTCCTCTTGGCATTCCTTTCAGAAATGCCCAGTTTTTCCACAGTTCCAATAGAGAGCCTTGGACTTTCCAGGAGATTTGGATCTCCCACGGGATTTAGATCTACCCTTCTCAGCTTTCTTGTCCTTTTTCCCTTTCTCATTGGGTCTTCCATGAACTACAAGAGCCTCTTTGGCTGGCTCGGTTGTCTTTCTCCGCATTTCTTCAAATAATAGTGAAGACACTACATCATCCATCTTAAATGTGGTTGTAGTGCTTTCGATGGCCATGACAAGATTATCCCACGAATCTGGCAAAGAACAAAGCAGGGTCATACATCGATCCTCCTCCTCTATTTTCACACCCACGGATGTCAACTGAGCAACAATCATGTTAAAAGAATTCATATGGTCCACAATAGATCCTCTATCTTCCATCTTAAGAGCAAACAACTTTTTTTTCAGAAAAAGCTTCTTCTAAAGATCTTTCACGGTCTTCTCCTCATGGACATTCAATAGGACAGAGTTAGCTAGACATAGTCTTATGAGACCCTTAGCCTTCTGATCTTTGAGGTCCCAATTAGCTTGTGAAATTGCAATAGGTTTTGTGCAATCAACGGTTTCCCACAGGTCTCGATCAACAAGCATGTCCTCCATCTTGAGTTTCCACAACTCAAAATTTGTGCTGTTAAACTTCTCCACCTCTAATCTTCCGGATGTACCTACCATCTCCTTCCTGCAACAAGATTTCAGAATACTCTACACAGACTCCCACTAAACCTAATATTAGATCAAAAAACCCGTACCTAGCAGCTAGAACCAAAACTGGCTAGGCTCTGATACCAAGTGAAAGGAAGCTAGGTGTGCAAAAATTGCTTCCTACACTAATCTAAAGAGGAGAGATGAGTGCAAATTCATTTTAATCTTTAGAGTTACAACAATGTTAACATAACAATAGAGATATTGCAACAACACACAACACAAGAATGTACGACAGAAGAGAGAGAGAGAGAGAGAGAGAGAGAGAGTATAATGTGGGGATAACCCTTATGGGTGAAAAACCCCACTCCAAAACTTGCACAATGTATTATCTAAACAATGATGTTTACAACACTCTTGCAATGAAAGTCTGTACAGGAGTCTTTGACACTCATATCTAGAGACAAACTAGTAGCATAACAGTACCTATCAATCATATAATACATCTCCTCTCCAAGCACCTATTTAAATAGAAGTTTAGAAGGCAAAAATGTACTTTCCTTAAGATGGGCGTCCAACTTGGCCTCATGGCCCAAAACCCACACATAGGAACACTTGTCCAACACTACAACATGGTCATGAGACTTGTCACATCACCCCATCCCAGTATAGGTGTCTATTCCCAAGTTGGACAATGACAGATGCTCTTACACATCTTACGACTGTCATAGAATCTGCCATAACTGATAACACTTACATCTGTAAGAGAATCTGTCATAACTGACTAAAAATAGCATATTCCTCTTACAACACATCATTACCCTCCTTGGGGCACCCAAAGATGCCTTCTTCCAAGATTCCCTATGACACATGTCTTCACCTATCATAGAACCTTCTATTTCTGACTCTTACATGTCATAGATTCTGTAATAGGAATCTGTCATAACCGTTTCAGTCAAGATTCACTTACACACTAGTCAAAGTGCCGACACATGGAAAAATACCTCTACCACTAAGTGGGATGCCTATCTCCTCATGTGAGGACAAAATTACATGTGGTTACCTTCCACCTAGGATGACACATCACCGTGCCAACTCCCACAAGATGACGAAACAAGACTTGCATCCAAAAATACATAATAGGCAAATATTAAATACATTACAATAAATAAATGCAAGGAATTACCAAGGTTGAGACACCTTAATTCTGAACACCTTCAAGGATTGGGAGATAACCAAAATGCATTAGAAAGACAAATGGAACAACTGAAGCAAGAGACTCTAACAAACGAAAAGATTGAGATAGTACAAGATAGTCCTTGTCACTATGATAGACGAACTCAACAAAGAAAGCTAGCTAAAAATTAGAAAAGAGTAAGATGATTATCATCAGTTGGCAATAATAGTGGTTCTCCTCTACACAAGAAACAAAAGGTCTCATATACACAAGGATTTGAGAAACAAGCATCACATAGACTTCCTAACAACAAACAAGACTCTCATAAGTACCACTCAAGCTTTCAACAAAACGTGATGGAGCATCTCTCCAAGAGGCTTGCAAGTTACAAATTTTAGTATGATTGTATTGGAAGGTAAGTATTTCTAACCCTTTACCTCTGTGTTGTGTTTCCCATGTGATGTGTTATGTGTTGTATAGGCCTCCTAGGATGACCCTTGATACTCTTGTAAGGTCAAGGATACGAGGAGACCGCCTCTATTGTGACCCTTCTTCTATTTGTATTATCATTCTTCTACATTGGTTCTCCTCTATTTGGATTGTTGTGTGTTGTGTCTTATGGACATAGCATTGCGGTTGGTGACTTGGGGGCACCCTCCTAAGTGACTATCCCTAAGGCACTTGTTTCTCCTCTCTTGATTTATTGTTTCCTTTCCTCTAATGGTTTTATCTAGCTAGCGGATGACGAAAAACATATTATACTGATGCAGACCTAGTGTCCCCTTGGCGAGAAATCAAAAAATGGACCTAGTTCATGCATGACGATGAGGTTGTTATATATTATGCGATGCTTGGCTAGTAGAATCACTCCGTGTGATCTTGATGTTGTCTTATCGTACTTACAAAACATAACAATACTACTACTCCATGCACTTTGTCTATCTTGGATCTTGCTTTCCTCGACTTTCTATGTGAATGATCATATGCATTGTTGTTTATCATGATTATATGGATTCTAACACATTTTCTTGCAGGAAATTGTGTGTTTGTGGGAACATTTGGCGATCATAAAGTACATGTCACCTCCGGGGGGCATGGGCCTTGCAAGAGCTCGTGTTCCCTTGTTTGTTTTCTTCCTACCTTAACTTGCTTGATATCGGTACATGATATCAACCACCTTAAGGTGGGGGCATATAAAGTAAGTTGTCTAATTTAGATGCTAGTAAAGTGTGTTTGTAAAGCTTGAAATCTATTGCAATCATTTAAGCCCTCTGTGGAGATGGGATATTGCGTATATATCCTTTTATCTTAAGACCTCTGTGGAGGCAGGGATGGTGTATTTCTTAAGGAGATTGCACATCTTGTCATTTTCTAAAAGTCCTCTGCAGAGGCAGGGAGCGGATCTAAGACTATCTTAACCCTTAAGCATGTCTTCGGTGATTGTTGTGGTGAAACCCAAGTGTCAGTGTGTGCCTGTAATGTGCCTGAGATGGCTGTGAACTTAGAAATAGGTTTCTTCCATCACTTGTTTGTCATGTTTTCTTTGTGTCTTCTATGTGTGTGTGTATGGTGTATTTGTTCCCAAGCATAGTCTTAAAGACTGGTGGTGATGAGTCCCTCCTATGCTTTGGGATTTGTATGGCGTGCTTGATTTGTATAGTATGTTTGTTCTCAAGTGCAGTCTTAAAGACTGGTGGCGATGAGTCCCTCCTACACTCTAAGATTTGTTTTGTGTGTCTATTACCCCATATGCAGTCTTAAAGACTGGTGGCGATGAGTCCCTCCTACACTCTAATATTTGTTTTGCATGTTTGTTACCCCATATACAGTCTTAAAGATCGGTGGTGATGAGTTCCTCCTACATTTTGGGTTGTGTGTTTACTTTCCTTGCACTTGCCTTTGCATTTCATATATATGAGAAAAAGAAAAAAAAATAATCACTGCATTCATTGTATTCATTGTGTTTTGCATGTCTTCAATGCTATCTTCTCTGTGTTTTGCATGACCGTAACTATCTTCTCCGTGTTTCACTTGCCTATTATTGTCTTCAATGTGTTTGGCATGTTTGTTGTGTTTGTTGACCATACTTTAATGCATGTATTAGCTTTGCATTTATACATACACTAAAGTGGGGGCTAAATCTTATGTCAAAAAATGTCCCCTTGGGGGCTTTTCCCTCTTAAGGTTTAGCTCCTGGGTCCTTAGAATGCTTTTAGAGCATCTTGCATGATAATTTTGACTCCCGATGAGAAAACCCTAAAGTCTTATGGAAAATAGGACCTAGGTGGTGCTATTTTAATGATCCTTGAATAGAAATAAGGGGGTGGACTTGGGTGCTAGTGCCCTAGTCCTACCCTATTTGGGTATGCCCTAAATTTAAATGTCAGTTTTATGACCATTATTTAGGTCCTATGTCGACATCTCAAGTTGGAATTACAAAATTCTTAGCGAGAATGTTTGTAGTTGCATATATAAGCATGATTCGGTTTCATTTGCAAACTAGATGGAAACTAGATGGACTTTATGCATACTTGTGATTATAGAGCATTCAAAATATTCATTGTGTTGCAGAGCAGAGCATTGTTATTGTGTTTGTGTTTGCAGATTTGACTCCATTTCCTCATGGCATGAAGAGCATCTTCCTCCCATGAGATCTACACTTCAAGGTCATATCTATTATGTTTTCAATCATTTATCATTTAGATTTTTGCCTCTATCCTATAGGGATATGCACTCTTCTCTAACAACGGTGTTTGGAAGACTTGAATGTCTCTCTAAGGCTTGACTGAGGCAAGCCTCTAAACACCACAACCCCCTCCCACACTCCTTTGTGATTACAGGTTATAGGTACCGAATTTTGTGGAGTGGAGTTGCGGAAAAGAGGTTGTAGACAACAAAGATTTGGGACTTGAGAAGCAGAGCACTCTAGTGAACATTCCAGGACTAGGATGTTAGTCCCTATGTCCTTTTTTATTGAGGAAGAAATGGAAGATACAGTACAAATCAGTGTCGGGAGAAGTTCCAGATTCCATGACAAAAAGTGTACCTTGGACTAGGGCATTAGTCCATGTGTCCCCAACTATTCCTCTTTGTGAGCTTCAAAAACAGTGAGTTAAATATCTCTATCCTTCACCTTAGTTTGAAAGGATTTGTCGCAACTCGATAATTTGCTTATTGTTTTGCATATTTAGGGTTTTAAGTGAAATTGAGCATTAAATTGAGATATTGTGTGATACATCTGAGCTTCCGAATTGTTCCAAGATGCATTTCAACCTAATAGGTGATTGCTCTCGCTTAGTGAAGATTCAACTTGGTTGATGTGCCCTTGAATGTTTGGTGAGAAGGGAGGATTTGCCTTTGAAACCTAGACCAAAACATTTCCCCCCTTTTTCATCCTAAATAGCATGACTATCAAACTAATAACCCTAGGATTATAATCAACAACATCCAATTCTACAATTAGTCCTATGTTGATTATGCACACAAATTTTCTTCATATAATCAAAATAATGTCCTACAATTGTCAACATACACTTATTGTGCAAACAAATTTGCTACACAAAATCAAAATAATAATAATGTCCATAATTTTAAAAACTTGTTTTTGTAGCCTCTTCAATTTTGGTAGGAACTTGTCTATGAAAAATAAAGAATTTTTAATCTATAGAAGTCTAGATTAGTACAAAATGAATATTTTATTATTCTATCAAGTTACACTTGAATGCATTGCATGTCTTACATAATTCACAATCCATGGGAATTCATAGAAGCTAGAGGAATGATTCCCCTTTAGCCCATCCCTTATGTTCCTATTGTTACTTATTTGACTATTAGAGGGACTTCCACCTATTATCACATGAAAACCTCCAACTGAATTGATCATTTCATCAAGTCTTTCTTTTGTCAAATTCTGCACATTTTCCACCTCAATCAATTTACCCTTTTGATGTGCTTTTTCTACCCAATTTTTGAGGATAGGTTTGTTTTCTTTACATTTTTTTGCATACACAACATAATTGAGTAGTATACCAAATGATGCAAAGCAACTTTTGCACCCCTAATTCTAGCAAACAAAGAAAGGATATTGATCTCGTTTAGATAGATAGGCTTCAAAATAAAATATGGTATCCTTTAATGAACAAATCAATGGATGAAAATAATTTAAATGTTTGGTTACAAGTCTCCTTCATGCATTTTTAAAGAATGCAAATTTATTTTCAAGGATAACTTTTTTTACAAGACACTTAGTTTGATATAATGCAACAATTTTATCTCATAAACTCTTACCAATGTTTTGTACTAAAACATTCATCAAGATTGAATTAGAAAGATACGACCTAATAGTAGATCTATCTCTTCTATTCAACTTGTCCCATTCATCTTGATCCATTGCTTATGGTAGAGAATTGAGTGCAACAATTATTATTATCCAATAATCTATCTCCACTAAAAGATCTTCAATTTCCACAACTCAAAGTTTTACCTGCTAAACTTCTTAATCTCAATTGTTAAGGTGTTGGACATGACTTCTGATTTTCAAATGTTAGTTTAAATCCACATGAATTATCCCACAAAAAATTGAAAGCAACATATGAAATGTATCCCTTCCTTCATGGGATCAATCAAAACAAAGATTTGATACCAAAAGTTGGTTTTACAACACTTATTCCTCAATTAGAAGCAATGGAAAGTAATAAAATTTCTTGACATAAAACACATGTAACCTTAATTAAACATAGAAGAATAAGTGAAGGAGATAGAGAAGATAAGATGACATATATACTTGGGAAAACCCTTATGAGTAAGAGACCCACCACCTAAAGCAAACCTGAAGTGAAACACATCATTTTATTAAGGACCTAATAATTCACATATTAGTGTACCCATTGCAAAATCAAGCATATCTATCTCTAACAATAGAAACATCTCATCTCCAAGCTTCATTCATTAATACATGGCATGACCAATATAATTGGAAACAATCTTGCTTATTGAAGTGTCTCAAAATTGGACATTTGCAGCATCTCGAAATTCCAACAAATGAAAACAACACTTAACACCTGCTGTTTGAGTCTCCCTTCATTTCACCACCATCCCAATATATAGTAGATGATCAATGTTTTCAAGCATACTACTGGAGTGAATTGTTGCTATACCAGTCATTCATAAACATTCACAATGATATTGGTTCATTGGAATAGGATATTACAACCCATTGGGAAAGAAATTCAAGCAACTACCATATATGGAATTTACAACGTACATCTCCAAATCCATTAGCAAAAATTGATGATAAAAAACTCTAGAAACATTGTCATCATATAGAGGAAGAGTAAGAGAGAAAAGGGGAGACAAATTGAGAGTGAGAGAGAGAGAAGGGGAGAGAGGAAGACCGGTAGAGGAAGAGAGAAGGGGAGAGGGACGGGGATAGAGACAAAGGTAGAGACAAACAAAGAGAAAGAGAGAGAGAGTGAGATTTAGAGAGGGACATTGATAGAAAAAGAAGAATAGAGAAAGAGAGATAGAATAGGAGAGAGATAGAGATAAGAAATATAGATGGGGAGAGAGAGAGATAACAAATATAAAGGGAAAGTCATTTCATACCAAGCTCCATTTTGTACATTGTAAAAGTACCATAGCCTAATAACTAATGTGGGGTTTTCCATTACAATGCTTGACCATAGCCCCAAGTCTATCACACAACATAACACTTTTTGCCACTCTGTTTATACAGTTAAGTGTAGTTTTGTAATCCCATGATGGTCAATGATTTTGTGTTTTCAGAAATGTCTTAACAACACATATCACTACATTCTTTCAATTTTATTGATGGATGGACAACAACCATCACCATCAACAAAATTGTATGCTCTCTGCTCCATAAATTACACATGCTATCTCGACATACCCATTGCACACTAGTTGTGATTACTAGTTATTACAATACCTCACATTCAACCTTAATCTTTAATATTATATTATCTTCTATACTTTTATTGCTTCATTGTTTGTTTGAACATATAAACAATAAATTTATTTTTTTACCTTTTAATAAACTCCCATGTATAGGGGAGAGGACCCAGTAGTGGTGCACCCTAACTTCATGCCTCTCAAAATCATACGTGGCGATTTCAAATCACTCCAAATTTTTTACAATAGCTTACTTGGCAATGCCCCTGCTTATAACTAAGGTTTTAGGGCCACATCATCAAATATGATGCCACATCAGGATGCTTTTTTTTGAGGTGTCAAATAGTTCCCCCAAAAAAAGGGTGGACCAATAGGTGTGCATTAAGTCATGTTTTGTTGGTGGGCTGATGTGGCATCACATGATTGGTTACTTTTTAAATTTAAAGGGCACATTTCATTCAATTATTAGTACTTATAGTAACACTAACTACCTTAAAGTCACAACTACTAGTACTAAACTTTTAAAATATTGGGCCTCAAATACACATATACTAGTACTAAACATAAAAAATATTGCGCCTTAAATGCACTTTCTCAGCGATTGGAACTATCTCACCTATTGGGTCTTTTCCCCTATGGTGCCTTAAATTAAGGCATTTAGCCAAAACTTTAAAGATCGACACTTCCACTAGCTCTTCTTAAATATCATCCACTTGAATAGTCAAATGTCAATTTGGGTCAATAAAAATAGGACAAATATTTACCACTTTTTAATATGGATGAGGTGTAAATTTACTATTGACTATTTAAACATTAAAATAGAAAAATAGATGATGTTTAAATACAAAACTTCTCCCATAACCAGGTAAATAATCATTCCCTCCCATGCATTCTAAGTTTTGTCCTCGTCTCGAGAATCTTAAGAAGACTATTTATGGTTTGTATCCACACTTTATACAGCTTTGGTTGTCCAAGCTCCTTTATTGTACGCAATAAGAGCATTGAACTTAGGCAAGAATATGTTACAGAATGCCAATAGTACGGTGGAAGGAGGAAGAATTGCTGGGTGTTAAGAGATACCATGGAGCTGGAAACTGGGATCGGCAGGTTGTTTGAAAGAAAACAATGTCGCCTGTGTGAAAAGGCCACCACAGATATCACAAGCCATCGGTAAAGTGGCCACTGGTCATAATCACGGCTGGATTTTTCCAACGTGCACGGAGCACGGTGCAGGCAAGAAATCTTATCAAAGAACCTACAACATACGGTAGCGGATAGATGAACCAGAGCACATATATGGATATATGTATGTAAATATTTCAATATACATCACTCTTTCTTTCTGTCCTTTGTCTTTTAGTCATTATTATCTGAACTTTCTTGATAGCTATCAATTTTTTGTCGCTCTTTTTGTTATCATCTAAAAATAAAAAATCGTGAATATGTACAAAATTGTTAAATGGGAAAAGATTTGGCCTATCAATTCTCTGAGCTCCCTAGATTGAATCTGCACCTTATAGGTATGAAACTTTGTGCAACTTTAGTAAATGCTTTTCAATTGTGTTTCATTTATGCAACTAGGTAATAAAATATTGGAATTTAAGTGTATGTTGTTGTTTATATTTAAAGGAAATTGTGAAAGTGAAGTTGTCATTTCATAATTTAATTAAATCATCATGACATTGATAAAGGTGAGATATGAAGTAGGGTTAAGCATGGCACGAAATGACATTGGTGGGTGGTTGAGTAGATTGTGTGAGTTGTCCCTCTATTAAAATTGAAACCCTCAAACGTTTTCCCTCATTGTGTGAAGATGGGTAAAAGAAAATTCAACAAATCTTTGAGAGCTATGAAGGCAATTGAAATCAGAAGCAATGTCATCAATCCTATTCTGAAGTGTCTTTTGAAGGTTTGCCCTCAACTTCTTCATATTTCATTACTCCTCTTATACAATGCCTCTAAATAAATTGTCCTTTTGTGTTTCTACAACCATATAACAATGAATGGGAGCTTATAGAAGCCAACTATTACAGGGTCCTTACAAATGTCGTCTTCAAGAATGACAATGATGAGTTGGTGTTGTTATCACTACGTTGCATATGAAAATTCAAGCATTTAGGGTTTGAATTAGATGTACTAGTTTGTGTGTATGAGTTTTATGAATTGTGTGTATGTCTGATTTAGATAATTCTAGAGATTCAGATTGGTCTATTAGGTGGTTCAAACCCTAGTCCTTCAACTTCTCTAGTGAGGCTGAATTTGAGAAGTTTTTTTGTAGTTTTGGTCCCATGCTATGGTCTGAGGGCACTCCCTATTGAAGACCCTCGTAAAAAGGAGAAGGTTAAGGATTATGCCCATCATGACAACCCTAGGTGTAGCTATTAAATGTCATTCTTGTTCTATAGTTACACAACATGCCCTATTTTGCCCCACCAAAACAAGGACCCAATCTTTTCTGCTTTGCTTGGCTTGTTACTTTCTTTTGCTTTGGGCGGTATGGTAAAAGCAACATCAATCAGTATGCATATGTCTAGTCTCAGGCACATCTAGATCTTGAATCCTAGATTGAAATTTAAAGGTGTGAATTCTTCCTCATGAAGCTTACCAAATGAAAGAGCATAAAATTCTAGGCAAGATTGCTTTTTACAGTACCCAAAAATTCCTTAAGGTGAAGAAGTTGCACATGGTCAAAGTTCAGTCACTAGGTCATAGGGATATTCACATTGCCAAACATCTAGATATTATCCTAATATCCTAAGCCCCCGCTAACATCCGGATGTCAAATTTAAACTCGCTTAATGAATTAAACGCCACGCGCATGGATATTACTTAACATCTGGACATTAACTTAATGTCCTGACCAAAGATCCATGTCTTGATGATATCATGTCGCCAACACATATGCACATTGCTTACGTCACAGGAATATTAACTCATAGGGGATATTACTTATCATAATATCTGGATATTATCCTAAGATCCATGTCCTGATGACGTAATGATCATCCTGACTGAACACTAAGATATGCCCTATTGACGTCATTCAAACTCTTAAGCATATGGACTTTCCTCATTTCTTAGTATCTAGATATTATTTTAATATCCTGATCCAGATAATGTCGCATCCTCACTATATAGCTCGAAAGAACTTTGTCCTAGTGACGTCACACAGACATTAGAGCGCATGGATATTAACTTGCTCAATATCTCAATCCTATTTTAATATCCCGATCCTGATGAGGTCATGTCATCTCGACCTCATGAAGAAAGCGAAACATGCTTATGTCATCTAGATATTAATCAACATCCAGTTATTAACTTAATATCCGAACCTTATATTAAAGATCCATATCCTGATGACATCACTATTATTTGATACAATGTTAGGGATACAATTTGCTTATGTCATTAGGATGATAAGTCATAGGGATATTTCATACTCATGTTTTCCTAATCTTATTCTAATATCCTCATCATGATGACATCATCTTATCACACACCATAGAAGGACTTTCTTCCCACTGATGCCATCTGGACATTTCGATCAGATGGATATTTTGCACTTATAATATCCTGACCAGATAGTTGTATCTAGATATCCAGAATCCAATATTCACAGGCTGATATCCATATCTCGATATCTTTGTCCATTACTCATTGCCATGGATGTAGTTTGGACCGAATATTCACATCCTGGATATCCATATCCGGACCTCCTCTCACAGTTAATGTTATGTATGATTTCCTGCAGGATTATCAAATGATTAAAATCTGTATGTTTTGTTGCAAGGTATTAGAGTTGATTAAAGATTGGAGCTAATGTTATGTAGATCATGCAAGAGAAGAAGAAGGTTGGATGCTAAAGCAGAGAGGGTTAACCAAATAAAGTTACAGACAAAGGGAAGATTTGAACCAAAATTAGAGGATATCACTGTATATACTATCTGCCAGCTAGAGGGTTGAGTGATTTAAGGATGCTAGAATATTCCTTGCCAGTTGTGCTATTCTTATTACTTGTTGACTTAGTCAAACTATTCAGACCATTGATTATTATGGGAAGATCCTGATCATTGGATCAATGTAACCATTTTTTGGCCTTTTGTTCTATAAAACGACTATGACTTGTCAATTGTAAAAAGGAGGGAAGCCAATTATTTTCATATCTGGCCAGAGGTCAAATTGTTGTAGACCTGATATAAGATCAGATTACTAAGACTAATGGAGACTGAATTGTTGAAACTATGGGAGGCTGAATTGTTTGAATTATGAGCGCTAGTTGTGATGTTCTGCAACTTGGTGAATTCTCTCGTGCAAGGTTCTTTCTTCAAACCACTATAAAAGTACTTGTTCTAAAACATACCTGATAAAGATGAAGCTATGGATTACATCCTGATTGTAAATTCTACATAATCTTCCAGTTGATTTCTAGATCTATAATGGTGAAATGTTGCATTCAATAAAAGTGCTTTCATTTTATTACACATTGTTGTCAATTATTCCTTTGAAGATTTGCACTGGATCATGTGGATATGTGGACTGTCCTGGTGAAATATGATTTAGTTTGACTTCTCTTCCTTAGTGTATCAGAGCATGTATGTGGATCATTGGTCATAGTTAAGTAATTTTAGGAATCTCAGTCTCTAAACCTTATTTTTTTCATTTTCAATTTCATAAATAACCATAGGATAACTGCAAATAAGGATGAATTGAATAAGTAGATATAGTGAAAATATGTTGATTAGTGTAGATAATAGTATATCCAGAGCACAGTACAGTAAGAAATGCATATCATTATGAACATCATGCAAATAATGGCAAATGAGAGTAGAATACATAATTATAGGCACAATATTTGGGCATATTTGAAGTGCATAAGCAAATACTAGTTCAAACAAAGATAATATTAGAACTAATTGAATCTGGAAATATATTTAGAATTAGTCTAAATTAGAGACAAATTCCAATGAATTACTCCATTTTGAGGATCAAATTGATGACTATTTATTTAAATCTTAACTTGATAGAGTAAGATTTAATAGGATTGTTGTAGATTTGTGTAGAGCAGGCATAAATGATAGGATATTTGGAGGAATATTGAAGAACTTTGCAAAAATTACTGAAGTATGTAAGGCCCTTGAATGATTAACAACACACATCAACTTTTGAGTAACGTCAGATTATTATGAACTAATGCACTAAGACTTGGGATCATAAATTCATTCTAAATTTATCATATCTTTCAAGATAAATAACGGTTGTTGTGACTAACATCATGATCAACAAAATTGGTGCTAGAAGGAGGGCCGAGTTATTGCTTGAGTAAGAAATTTATTTCTATTTAGTTGAAATCACCTGTATCTGTTCAAGAACCTGCTGTAACATCACAACTTATACACACACCCCTCACTTCTAATGCAACAAAATTAGCACTAGAAGGAGGGCCTATGACTGTAAGCTATGTATTTCTGCAAATATTGCATAACTAGTTCATCATTTGAGTTTAATGACTACAAATATCTCCTATTTGAGAAGAATTAAGTGTATCTTTGTAAAGATCCAACTCAAAGCTTCAAGGATTAACCTAATTTCCTGATCTTTCAAGTTCTTATTCTAAGATATGTTAGATCTCCTTAAATTTCAAGATTCTAAAAAATTGGACACAAAGTCTCACTTTCAATGGATTCGTATGAATATCCTAACCTTAGGATCCCTCCATTTCGTAGAGGATTGTCTCAAAGATCATATGAGGAAGATAACTTTCAAGTTAATATTCCTTTTTTGCAGGGAACTTTAAATGGGAAGATTTATCCTAAAAGTTTATCTAACTTTGGTTTATCTAGAAGATGTAGGATACACAATTCTACAAAGCACAGTGAACTTAGTTGTTTGAATTTCCTTACAAGGTTGGATTTAGCTTTAAAAGAACTAATCCCTTTCTCAGATGTGTACATGATTGAATTTTGGTAGGAAAATAAAAGAATTATAGAGCAACAAGAAGGCATAGCACCAGATGTAAGGAGTTATCCAGAAAATGCAACTGTTGAACCAGTTCTGGGAGATGAGGATAAAAGAGTACCTTTCATTGAATCACTTAATGGTAAAATCAAGAGTTCTCCACTTTCGTGTCAAATCTCGAATATAAATGAAGCAGAGTGTAGGTATGACCCTTTTGAAAACTATAGAGAAGAAATCATACCTTATGTTCAGTCATCAAACAATAAATCAAGAGGATTAGAGTATCCTGATACACTTGATAAATATATCAAATTATTAAGAAATACTTGTCAGGATAATGTCCTTGGATCTGATTCTAATAGTTTTGATGAGGATGATTGGGCAATGAAGTGTAAATAGGTGATGAAAGAATTAAAATGCACAGCTACTAAAGAAGATGTTACAATAGTAACCAAATGAGTCATAGAAAACAGAATAAATAATGACTTACTATTTGATTCCTTAAAATTGAATTATCAAATTCCAGATTGTTGTAGGACAATGGAACCAGACATTCGACTGGATGATAGAACTGAATCATTTGAGGAACAATTCATGAAACTAAAGATACATAGAGTTTTGTCCTTGTTGTGCATGATCAGATGTCAATCCAGTGTTATTTTGAAGAGGAAGCAGGAAGTATTCCTATCCATCAAATGTTGTTTCACCTTTGGAGTTAAATGATTTAGAAATGATAAATTTATGTATATCAGATCATGATGATGAAGATACTCACCTAAGTGCTAATGTGCAGGGAATTAAAGAGAGCATTGAGGTGTTTCTTGAAGTTAAAGATCATATAAACATACAAAATGAAAAAGTGGAGTTGGATAAAGATGAAGAAATAATCCATTAGGAGTCATACATCCTTCAAGTTGAAGTGAGACAAGACATTAAGCCAAACAACGAAAATGTAAAGTCAAATGGAGGACTAGCTGGAAACGAACAACCATGTCCAGCAGAATAGGAAATACACCAGGTTTAATTTTTCCTTTCCCCAATGAATGATGTTGATTATTGTTTTGATTATGGAAATTCAGGGGATAAAACATGTATATGGATTAGTCACGAACATAATGAGCCTCCTCAATTACTAATCATTAGGGATTATTCTGTTAAATATAGTGAATCTAGAATACAAGAATATTTTTCAGAATACAAAGATGAATTTGCTAGGATTAGGACCATCACTAATGCCCTGATGCTTCTGCATATTTTGAAAAGGCATGGAAATACAAGTGTTTATGGGTGTTATCCTAGACTTCATTTGCCTTGTAGTATTTTATATATAGTCTGGTAGGGTAATTGTTTCCATTTCTTTTCTTTTGCTTTTGTTCTACTTCATTTTTTTGTCTTGCTTTGTTTGGTTTTGTTTCCCTTTTGTACAGTTTCTTGTATCACTTGTTTTGTGTGTTTTGCTTTTCTTTGTGTGTTGTTGAGTTCTTGTTTTGGTCAGGCAAAATAGTGCACCTTTCCACTTTAGAAAACTAGTAAAATTGTTAGAATTCAAGAAATGAATACAAATTCTTACATATGTTGTAGCTCCTATTAGTATAAGTACCTCTGATCAGGTCTATGACATCTATTCATCAGTGGTAAATTTGTTTTTCAAGGAGATCCTCACAAGAATACACCTAACAACCTAGGATTTGTTGAACATGCTAGTGTAGTGTTAAGTGAAAAATCTAAAGGTTTGCCCTTGCTACCATTGCAATTCTCAACCTAAACAACAAGTGTCCACACCTTGCAAATATGCTTACATGATCATGTCTTATGAATACTCAAAATTGAAAAAAAAAATATATTGAATATGTAAAGGAATATCTTGGTCATCCAAGTAACTCTACCAGGGCTATGGACACCTGACTGGAAGTGGGGCTCTACTTGGGAAAATTGCAAAGATAACCTTATCGAGGCTATGGACACTTGCTGGTAGTAAGACTCTATCCAAGTTGGATATGTGGGTTAAACCAAACTATGTAGCTTAACACTAATTATTGGTGTTTTCAACCTTTCTTCAAGATGAAGGAAATGAATCACATGCACACACCTGATTCCTTCTTAAAACATTGTTATATTGATGAACATCATATCATTCAAAAATGTCAGGATCCTCATACTTGATGAGAGTTGGAACATTATTTCTTAATTTGTCTTCCTCTCTTGAATTATTTGAATTTTAGTTGTTTTCTTTGGTGGCAAGTTGTTGTGTGGTTACACAACACGCCCCATTTTGCCCCACCAAAATAGGGACCCAACCTTTTCTGCTTTGCTTGGCTTGTTGTTTTCTTTTGCTTTGGGCAGTATGGTAAAAGCAACATCAATTAGTATGCATATGTCTATTCTTAGGAACATCTGAATCTTGAATCTTGGATCGAAATTTCAAAGTGTGAATTCTTCCTCATGAAGCTTGCTAAATGAAAGAGCGTAAAATTCTAGGCAGGATTGTCTTTTACATCACCCAAAAAATCCTTAAGGTGAAGAAGTTGCACATGGTCAAAGTTTAGTCAATAGGTCATAGGGTTATTCACATTACTAAACATCTGGATATTATCCTAATATCCTGACCCCCCGCTAACATCCAAACATCAAATTTAAACTCACTCAATGAATTAAACGTCACGTGCATGGATATTAATTAACATCTGGACATTAACTTAATGTCCTGACCAAAGATCCATGTCCTGATGATGTCATGTCACCAACACATATGCACATTGCTTACGTCACAGGGATATTAACTCATAGGGGATATTACTTTTCGTAATATCTAGATCTTATCCTAAGATCCATGTCCTAATGACATCATGATCATCCCGATTGAACACTAAGATATGCCCTGCTGACGTCATTCAGACTCTTAAGCATATGGACATTCCTCATTTCTTAGTATCTAGATATTATTTTTATATCCCAATCTAGATAACATCACATCCTCACTATATAGAAAAAGAATTGTCCTAGTGATGTCACACAAACATTAAAGCGCATGGATATTAACTTGCTCAATATCCTGATCCTATTTTAATATCCCGATCCTGATGACGTCATGTCATCTCGACCTCACGAAGAAAGTGAAACATGCTTACGTCATCCACATATTAATCATCTAGATATTAACTTAATATCTGGACCTTATCTTAAAGATCCATATTGCAATGACATCACTGTTATTCGATACAATGTTAGGGATACAATTTGCTCATATCATCAGGATGATAAGTCATAGGGATATTTTGTACTCCTATTGTCCTGATCTTATTCTAATATCCTCATCCTGATGATGTCATCTTATTACACACCATAGAAGGACTTTCTTCCCGCTGACATCATCTGGACATTTTGACTAGATGGATATTTTGCACTTATAATAACCTGACCAGATAGTCGTATCCAGATATCCAGAGCCCAATATTCACAGCCTAATATCCATATCCTGATATCTTCATCCATTACTCATTGCCATGGATGTAGTTTGGATCAGATATTCACATCCTAGATATCCATATCTGGACCTCCTCTCACGGTTAATGTTATGTATGATTTCCTGTAGGATTATCAAATGATAAAAAATTGTATGTTTTGTTGCAAAGTATGGGAGCTGATTAAAGATTGCAACTAATGTTATGCAGATCATGCAAGAGAAGAAGAAGGTTGGATGCTAAAGCAGAGAGGGCTAACCAGATGAATTTGTAGACAAAGGGAAGATTTGAACCAAAATTAGAGGATATCACTGTGTATACTGTCTGCCAACTGGAGGGTCGACCGATTCAAAGATGCTAGAATATTCCTTTCTAGATGTGCTATTCTTATTGGTTGTTAACTTAGTCAAACTATTTGGACTGTTGATTATTATGAGAAGATCCTGATCATTGGATCAATGTAACCATTTTCTGGCCTTTCATCCTATAAAAGGATTGTGGCTTGCCATTTGTAAAAAGGTGGGGGGAAGCCAATTATTTTCATATCTAGCCAGAGGTCAAATTGTTGTAGACCTGATAGGAGATTGGATTACTAAGACTAATGGAGACTAAATTGTTGAAACTATGGGAGGTTGAATTGTTTCAATTCTGAGTGCCAGTTGTGATGTTCTGTAATTTGGTGAATTCTCTCACAAGGTTCTTTCTTCAGACCATTGTAAACATACTTGTTCTAAAGCATACCTGATAAAAGATGAAGTTATGGATTACATCCTAATTGTAAATTCTACGTAATCTTCCAGTTGATTTCTAGATCTGTAATGGTGAAATGTTGCATTCAATAGAAGTGTTTTCATTTTATTACACATTGTTGTCAACTGTTCCTTTGAAGATTTACATTGGATCATGTGGATTTTTGGACTGTCCCAGTGAAGTATGATTTAGTTTCACTTCTCTTCCTTAGCGTATCGGAGCATGTATGTGGGTCATTAGTCATAGTTAAGTAATTTTAGGAATTTTAGTCTCTAAACCTTATTTTTCTCATTTTTAATTTCATAAATAACCATAGGATAACTACAAATAAGGATGAATCATGAGTAGATACAGTGAAAATATACTAATTAGTGTAGATAATCGTATATCTATAACATATTATAGTAAGAAATGTATATCATTCTGAACATCATGCAAATAATGGCAAATGAGAGTAGAATACATGCTTATAGGCACAATATTTGGGCATATTTGAACTGCATAAGCAAATATTAGTTCAAACAAAGATAATATTAGAAGAAATAATTAAATCTGGAAATATATTCATAATTAGTCTAAACCAAAGACAAATTCTAGTGAACTACTCCATGTTTGGATCAAACTGATGACTATTTGTTTAAATCGTGACTTGATAGAGTAAGATTTAACAGGATTGTTAAAGATTTGTGCAGAGAAGGCATAAATGATAGATAATTTTGAGGAATATTAAAGATCTTTGCAAACATTACTGAAGTACGTAAGGCCCCTGAATGATTAATAGCAACACACATCAACCTCTGAGTAATGTCATATCATTATGAACTAATGCACAAAGACTTGGGATGATAAATCCATTCTAAATTTATCGTATCTTTCAAGATAAATAAAGGTTATTGTGTAACTTTTATTTCTTGTTGTTGTGATTAACATCATGATCAACAGTTCTCTCTACCAACCCTTCTCAAGGTATTTATCTTCATCTTAGGTTGAATTAATCTATTTTCACAAGGTTTTCAATTATGCACCTTTGTGTATTTCATGTGCAAATAACCAAAAGTATCTAGAATAATAGTTGGACTCTCTAAAAACCCAGTGAGAATAGGTGCTAGAAATTTGTATTTGCTACTATGTTAGGGTTGTGATCTAGGGTTTCTTCTTTGGGGGTATCAACTACTATCTAGGTGCAACGTAGGAAAATGTCCCCTTGGGGGCTTTCCCTCATAAGGTTTAGCTCTTGGGTCTTTTATCTGCATTTAGGACATATTGAATCATATTTTGACATCCTAATGAGATGAGCCCTAAGTTTCATGACAAATAGGACCTAGGGGGATCCCTTGAACCTAACCCTACCCAAAATAGGGGGGAGGACTTGGGCACCCACGCCCTAGTCCTACCCTTTTTTGGGTCAGTCCCAAATTTTGGGTCCTATGCCAACATGGTAAGTTTGAATTACAAAATTCTTGACAGGAGTGTTTGTAGTTACATATATAAGCATGTTTAGGCATTCATTTGCAACCTAGATGGAAATTTCAAGAGCATTGACATTTTGAAAGTGATTCAAGGCATTCATTGTGTAGCAAGAGCAGATTTGTGTTGTTTATATGTTTGTATTTATAGATTTGAGCATCCATCTCCTCATGGCATGGAGAGCTTCTTCCTTCCATGAGATCTTCACTACAAGATGACATCATTTTTGTTTTTGAGCATTTATCATTTGGTTTTTGCCTCTGCCTCACATGGGTGCACACTCTCTATCTAACAACGGTGTTTGGAAGACTTGAATGTCTCTCTGGGACTTGATTGAGGCAAGCCTCTAAACACCACAACCCCCCTCCCCACTTTTCTGTGATTGTAGATTATAGGTTGAAGATAAAGGAAAAGTGGAATTGTAGGAAGGTACTACAGAGTCTTAGATTTACAGATCAAAGTTAAAAACAACACCCTGGACTTGGGTGCCCGCTATCAAGTCCTCTGGATTTCATGATGGGAAAATCTCTGATACAACAGGAACAAGTTGTAGATCAAGTTTCCAGATCCTAACAAAAACCTGGGCATTGGACTTGGGCACCCACTACCTAGTCCCCGACTATTCCACTTTCGAACCTCGAAAATAGGTGCACACTTATTTGTCATTTTACATCTTTCTGTAGCAGCATTTTCTGATATTCATCCGTTTGTTGTTGTATTTGCATAATTAGGGTTTTAAGGTATAATTGAGCATAAGAGAAGATAATTGGTAATAAAATCATAAAAATCTAAGTTTCCCTACATGTCATGGCAACCTAGGGTAGGATAGTACATTGCAACTTGATCCTAGGTCCTTGATTGAAAGGGTGAAAGGAGGATACACACACCAAACTACCAAAAACTCAACTATCCAAATTTTACCCTTTACACTAGGGTTTTCTTCATTTGTACATATATGTAGTAGGTAAATATTAGCTTTTAGGCAATGAAGTAGCTCTAGAGTCAGAGCCACACCAAAAAAAAAATTCATAACCATATTTTGTATAGAGGATGATTGATGACTGGTGTTGTACATATAATAGGGTCCCTAACCTCCATAATGCTTAACTAATTCTTGTTAGGAAAATATTTCTTGGATCAATTTGTCATTATTCAAGCAAATTTTTTTTAGGCTACTCTATGCCTTTATGGTTGTTCTTGTAGTTGTTTGTGATTTGAATGGATAAGTGGCCATTGTAGTTGTGCCTATGATAGCATGTAAATGCACACTCTATGTATAGGTGCTGGGATGTAGAAAATGAAATAAATGTGTTGATATTATCGAACAAGAAGACATAACTATAAAATTTAACTGCCTCACATAAATTGTTGCTTGTTGCTCCTCTTTCCTGTCACTCTTTCATTTGCACATATTTTACTTATTACAATAATCTAGTGCTATTTTATTATATTTTAGCTTGCCTCTTCCTTAAGTGAGTAATCAATCCATCTAATAGTTTATATTATTATTTGTAACATCAATTTCAAAGGTTCAACATTTTTGTTTGAAAATATTTGTCCAACAAAACTCACAACTCAACTTAAAATAGTAGCTACAAGACAAAGCAATAGATATGGTACATGGATAGCATTTAACTCCATTTTTTATGCGGCATTTCAAGTTTCATGTCCATTTTCTACATGGATAAGGTGTTCACCTCACTCTTTTATTTGATGGTTTTATATCTTTGTGCATCATATACTCTCGGCGCCCATGTGAAAATCAAGGAATTTTTTAGTGGCTATATGTTGCCATTTGATTATTTTTCTTTTTCTATCCCCCAAATCTAGCTATTTTTAGGTTCTTCAAAAGTGTCTAATTTGACCATAGTTGATAGATTTTTCTTTGTCCTAAAATAAAATCATGTCAAGTTATAAAACATTAATTCTTTAGGATAAATGCATATCATACTATTATATATATAAAAATTGGGACCCTAATCTCTTCATTTTGGGGCCATTTTTATTTTCTATACTCAACCTATTTCAACATCATTGTTTCAAATTTATATATTGATAGAGAATTTAGATATTAAAATATCTAAAAATTTAGTCATTGAATTGAAAGAAAAGCATACAAGGAAAAAAAAGTCCCATCTACTCTAAAATTTGATTTCTAATATGAAAGAAAAATGCCTAGCATATTATGCTTCTTTGTAGTGGATTCACCAAATATTCTATAGAATTTTTAAGAGCTCATTTCTTAAAGTATGTCATTGTGAAAATATGAAATTATTTTTATAATGTCTAATATAATATGCAATTTGGTTGGCCAGTCCAGATTCTTCTTACCTTTTGTACTTGTTGTTTTATAAGGCCAAATTAGTATGACTGTATGTTATGTAAATGTCTATATAAATCAAGTTCTTTAATGTATTTTGAGTGTAATTTTTTTTTTAATTTGTTCTATAAAATTAGATAGAAGTAGAATATAAACGAGGATGTTTTTTTATTAAGATTGTTACAAGGTGTGACCCTTGGTCTCCTTGTTCAGCACTGTGCTGCGGTGGTTTGCGACAAGGGCTTAACTGCCTCCCGTGCTTGTTAAGTCAAGTTGTTGTATCAAGCATTAACAGGTCGATCTTTTGGTGCAACGACAGCTAACAATTGGTATCAGAGCTGAGGTCATGGGTTCAAACCCTGCGCTTGCACTAGGGGGGATTGTTGCAAGGTGTGACCCTTGGTCTCCTTGTTCAGCGCTGCGCTACGGTGGTTTGCAACAAGGGCTTAACCACCTCCCGTGCTTGTTAAGTCAAGTGGTTGTATCGGGCATTAACAGGTCGATCTTTTGGTGCAACGGTAGCTAACAAAGATAACATCAGGAAGGGCCCAAACCCATACAAAGAAACCATATAGACGAACAGAGAAAGTTTCACATGTATTAAAACAAAGAGAAACCAAAACAAAGACTAACAAAAGATAAATAGAGAGGACCAAAATAGAACAAAAAAATCAATAGAAGACTAGAAAAAGAACAACTAGAGTTCTGAGAGGTGTTTGAGGCCACTGATAGTTTGCCATGTTCTTGGTTTAATAAATCCAACTTGTGTTGAAAGGTGGTCTCTGTTGAGCTATTGATCTACACACTTGCATTATCAATAGAAGAATTCTGCTAATCAACCGCTTTCCCTTTGGCCATTTGGCTTTTGGCCTTAGTTCTATTAGTAGGGCTAGCTTGAGTAAAATTGGGGTTTTGTTTCTTAGTAGGGCTAGTATTCAAATGCTTAGCAGCACTAGGATTTTCTTGCTTGGAAGCCTTTCTTTTTAACAATTCAGATTGGAAAACATCAAGGGTCATAGCAGAGTTCTTCACCGTCTCTCTACTAAACGCAATGATTTCCTCCATATTGTTTTTGATGGAATCTTAGATTCTCTTCATCTTGTTCATTTCCTGCTCCATGTATTCTCATCTTTCAAAAGTATTAGCAAATTCTCAACTTCCTTTGAAAGATCATTAGGCACCTTATCATTCGGCCACTCTAAAGCCTCAGAATGTGCAACAATCTCCAAGTGTTGAATTTTCTTTTTAGCATTATATAGTTGAGCCAACCGCCAATTTAGGACTTGATTTTTTAAATCCATCACTTTCTAGAGAGTGATAATTTTCTCCTCTAGATTGAGGCATGTGCTACACTGGTAACTCCCTTGAGGACTACCCTAATTAACCTAGCCAGGAGAAGAATCACTATGGAAACTGCTATTGGGGGCATGGGCCTTACTCACATTGAAGTTAGCATATGACTAAAACTAGAAGGTATGAGTGGGAATTAGGGGATTAGGATATAGCTTAGATTTACCTTTAGCTAGGGGGTTGATGAAACTCGAGTGAGTAGGGGCATGCACAGGATCTTCAGGGACACAACAATGTTTGACATCCATAGGATCAAGAGTAATAACCAAAGGGTCACTGAAAGTGACCCCGTTCTTCTTTTTACCCTTGGAGGGAGGGGGAGAATCCTCAATCTTAGAAGGGACCAAGGTGATAGAAGTGGTAGGCTTACCCAGTTTAGGATTTTAAGCAATGGGCTAGTGTTCTAAAAGGAAAAATGAAAGAGCAAAGGAAAGTACTAACTAAGCATCAAGCATTGTTTGAAGTAAATGTTACCATCCAATGAAGAACAATAAACCAGAAGCATGCACCATCAACAATGGAGACCAAGATTTGAAGAGTGAAAAGAAAAGAAAAACCCCCAATGTTATGTAGATGGTAAGAAACCTAAAATTACAGAGAGAGAGAGAGAGAGAGAGAGAGAGAGAGAGAAAATTAAGAAAATGAGAGAGAAACACCTCATTAATAGAGGTGAGAAAAGGAGTTGCATGTAACTCCCATATGCCACCTATCATATGTGTATGCAAAGTGTCACAGTCCTCATAAGGAGGTGGCTAAAGCCTAAATATTCCTCCAAGAGGAATATGAATGCGATTCATCCTCACACATGTGTGAGGATACTCAAATAAGATAAAATACATTGTATTATAAATACAAGTATTTAAGGTGTAATTAAATAACAACCTTTACCAAAGTAAAGATTAAATAACCTCTACCAAGTAAATATTAAATAGCCTTTACCAAGAAAAGATTAACTTTCTAACACCCCCCTTAAGATTCATTCGGGGAGATTACATCAAATCCATTAATGGTATGTAAGCCTAGATTTTTACAATGATGAAGATATTTTTCTTTACAAAGGGATTTAGTGAGAATATCTGCAACTTGATCTTCACCCTTGCAATACAAAAGAGAAATTTGTTTGTCTTCAATTTGCTCTCTAATGAAGTGATGTTGAAGAGAACTATGCTTAGTCCTTGCATGAAAAACTAGATTCTTTGCTAAGGCAATGGCACTTTGATTATCACAATACAAAGGAACAAGATCCTTTTGAGGTAGACCAAATTTTTCAATCAATCTTCATAACCATAGTGTTTCTTTAGATGCATTAGCACAACCTTTATATTCAACTTTGGTAGAGCCAAGAGAAGTGGATTGTTGCTTCTTACAAGATTCCATGATGTGGCACCTAATCCAACAAAGAAACAATAACCACAAGTGGATCTCCCATCATTGGGATCACCTCCTAAATTTGAATTAGTATAACCATATAAAGAAAATTTACAATTTGCATCATAAAAAGAACCAACATCAATGGAACATTTAGTATATCTTAAAATTCTTATTGCAACTTTGAAGTGTGTTTGTTGAGATTTAGACATAAATCTAGAAACTAAACCAACACTAAAGGAAATATTAGGTCTAGTTAGAGTTAAGTAATTTAAGCTTCCAACTAGTTGCCTATATAAAGTAGAATCAACGAAAGGAGTGTCCATATCAACCATTAACTTTGTTCCTAATTCAAGGAGTAGAAATAGAATTATCATCATTCATTTCAAATCTATCTAAGAGATCTTGAGCATATTTATGTTGAGAAAGGAAAATTCTATTAGTTATTTGTCATATTTACATACCCAAAAAATAATGTAATAAGCCTAAATATGTCATTTGAAATTGATGATTTAATTGAGACTTAGTATCACAAACTAACTTGTTGGAACTACCTATAATGGTAATAATTTGAATGCAATAATGAACATAAATGAACTCAAAAGCAATAGTAAAACAATACAAATTACCTCAAACCAATCAAACAAACCATACTTGATGAAGCGTACTAAGGTTGCACCCAAACCTCAAGTGGATTGCTCTATCAACAAGTGTAACATGATCTCCTAGGGAATAAAAATACTAGTGTAAGTTTGCTAAAACTAGAGATGCTGAGAAATGGAGAATGAGGCTCTTTTTATAGATCTGTGAGACAGCAGATCAATAGTTGAGAAACACCAGAAAGATCAATGGTTGAGGATGGTTGAAAGAATGTGCACGAATCTGATAAGGACAAGTGTCTAGTCCTCTCATGAGTTATGGGAGTTAACAAACTTGATTGGAGAGTTGACTAGATAGATTGATCAAATGATTGAATTGATTGATCAGAAGACTGAATCGATTGATCAGAGGATTGATTTGATTGATTAGATGACTGAATTGATTGATGAGTCAACTCTTTTGATTGATCTGTTAACTAATTTTGATTAGATGAATTTATGGTGGGTGAGGATAAATGGGAAATTAAATAAATAATTTATTTAATTTCATGTGCACATGTGATAATTGAATTAAATATTAAATTTAATTCATTTAGGAGAAAATAGATTATTTAAATAAATATTTTGAATTTATTTAAAGTGGAGGGAAATTTGATTATTTAAATAAACAATTTTGATTTTATTTATTTAAATTAGAGGAATAATGATTTAATTAAATAATTTGGATTCTTTAATTAAAATAGAGGAATATGATGTTTTTTGGTGAATTTAATTAATTAGTGCAGAATAGTCAAAATTAGGTGATTTGATGAGAATTTATGCGAATGCAGTGTGATGACATGAATTGTGTGATGGTAAATTTCAGGTCTCTACATTTTGCCCCTCTTTCAATGCGGCATCCCCTTAGGTGGCGTCATGTCAAGGAAACTAAAAAAAGATGCCCCGATTGGTGGTTGGAATGGAGAAGAATAAATGGAAGCTGGAAGGTATGTTGGGTGCCCCTACGAGAAATTTTTTAGAAAAAATAAAATAATTTTGGAAAAAATTCTCGACAGGTGTGAATGAGGTTAGGCGAGTAGAAAAGATGGACAAATAGAAGAAAAATAGAGAAAAAGTTGACAAATAGAGGATAGGGGTGGGTGGTTGATGCTTACGGGGAAAAACAAGGGTGGGGGGTCTATAAATAGTGTTGTTATATGGAGCCTAATCAGACTCAGAGGTTACATTTTCCCCACTTTTATCGACGCGATTTTTCCCCCAAATTCCTATGGGGTCAAGGGGCAGCGCCCCTTGCGGGGTCCAGGGGAAGCGCCCCTGGTGCGTTCCCTGTCGCGATACAGGGACCGGGAGTTATTTTTCATTGACCGACATAATAAAACCCTATTTTTGTAACCAACAAAAAGCTTGATAAAAGTGACTAAGGGTTAGGGTTTTGATATATTGTATTGTAGCATTTTGCAGCGGTATTGAGTCGCAGGGATTGCTGATTGTAATCTGTTTGATTTACTGGATAATAATATTGGACTCTCTGTTTGGTGGATGTAGCCCGAGTTTGGGTGAACCACGTTAAAACTTGTCTCTCGCTGTTATTAATTCTGTGTATTTCCATTTCTCTGTTTAATCTTTATTTGCATTTAATTGATATCTTCTACCAGCTAACCCTAACAAGTGGTATCAAAGCGGGTTATGTTCAATTATCGTCTGTAGGAAAGTCTCACGGTTGAGTGGGAGCAATGGCAGACGAGGGTAAATTGAAGGTCAATAAATTTAATGGGCAGAACTATCAGTTATGGAAGATGTAGATGGAGGATTACCTCTATCAAAAGGATTTATGGAGGCTGTTGGAAGGAGTAGCCAAGAAATCGGCAACAATGTCTGATGAGGATTGGAATCTTCTTGACAAAAAGGCACTGGGAACCATTCGGTTGTGCCTAGCACCGTCGATGGCATTCAATATAACAGAAGCAAAGACAACAAATGGTCTGATGAAAGCTTTGGCTAAATTGTATGAAAAACCCTCAACCTCAAATAAGGTATTTCTCATGAAGCATTTGTTTAATTTGAAAATGGTTGAAGGTGGATCTGTGACAGGTCATTTAAATGAATTTAATACGATTATCAATGAATTGACTTCTGTAAATGTAAAATTTGATGAAGAAGTTAGAGCTCTCTTGATATTATGTTCATTGCCTGAAAGCTGGGATAGTTTGGTAATGGCGGTTAGTAACTCTATTTCTGGTTCAAATACCCTGAAATTTAATGATGTTGTTGGTGTTATTCTGAGTGAGGAAATTCATAAAAAAAGCTCAGGTGGATCCACATCAGGCAGTGTTTTGAATGAAGAAAGCAAGGGCAGATCAAAGGAGAGAGGAAAAGGTTCTGGAGGTCATGGGAAGTCACGAGGAAAATCAAAGGACAAAAGATCCCAAATCAGAGGATAGAAGGATTGCTGGTACTGTGGGAAACTAGGTCATCTGAAGAAAGATTGTTGGTCTCAGAAAAATAAAGGAGACAAACAAGAAGGCAATAAGGAAGCAAATGTGGTAAGTAATAAATCTGAAGATGATGCTTTGATTCTTTCCCTAGATAATGCTGATGATTCATGGGTTTTAGATTCAGGGGCCTCATTTCATGCTACGCCCCATAGAAGTTATTTTCTTAATTATGTCCAAGGGGATTTTGGGCTGGTTTATTTGGGAGATAACGAACCCTGTCAAATTGTTGGAAAGGGAAGAATCAAGATTAAGTTACAGAATGGGAATCATTGGCTACTATAAGAGGTAAGGCACGTTCCAAGGCTCAGTAGGAATTTAATTTCAGTAGGACAGCTAGCTGAACAAGGTTGCATTGTTACATTTACTAATAAAAATTGGTAGGTTTCAAAAGGTGTCTTAGTAGTAGCAAAAGGTGTTAAAGTAGGCACCTTATATCTTTGTACAGGTCATACTGTTCCTTCTACTTTAGCTGTTGCAGAGAAAAAACAAACGGGTTTAGGAACAGTTGCTGCAGGTTCGCAGGAAAAGACTGAAACAGTTGCTACAGGTTCTTAGACAACGCTGTGGCATAATAGACTTGGGCATATGAGTGAAAAAGGTATGAAGGTACTTCATTCTAAGAAAGTTTTACCAAGTCTGAAATGTATTAATATGGATTTCTGTGAAAGTTGTGTGTATGGAAAATAAAAGAGAGTCAGTTTTTTCAGAGATGGGAAGCAAAAGAAAAATGAAAAGTTGGAGCTTGTGCATACAGATGTATGGGGACCAGCTCAGGTATCTTCTCTTGGTGGCTCTTGGTATTATGTTACATTAATAGATGATGCAACTAGGAAGGTCTAGATTTATTTCCTTAGACAGAAATCTAATGTATTTGAAACATTTAAGAAATGGAGAAGCTTGGTTGAGAATGAGACAGGTAAAAGATTAAAATGTCTCAGATCTGATAACGGTGGTGAGTATTGTAGCAAAGAATTTGAGGATTATTGTTCCTTTAATGGAATTCGTAGGCAGAAAATGGTTCCAGGGACTCCACAGGAAAATGGAGTGGCTAAACGCATGAATAGGACAATAATGGAGTGTGCAAGGACCATGAGATTGCATGTTGGGTTGCCTTTAAACATGTGGGCAGAGGCTGTCAACACTACTGTACATTTAATTAATAGAGGTCCTTCAGTTCCTTTGGGCTATGGTATTCCAGAGGAAGCATGGACAGGTAAGAAGGTGAGTTATTTTTTTCTCAAAACTTTTAGATGTTAAGCATTTGCACATGTAGATTCTAAAAATAGAACCAAGCTGGATGCAAAATCAAAAAAGTGTACCTTTGTTGGATATGGCATTGATGAATTTGGTTATAGGCTTTGGGATTTTGAAAATCAAAAAATTGTGAGAAGTAGGGATGTCATATTCGATGAGAAGGTGTTGTATAAAGATCAGTTGTAGCAGCATGAGAAGAAAGCAAAAGATTATGTGGTGCTAGATAATACTCCAAATAGTGATGTTCCAGTGGTTCCTCATGCTCTGCAATAGCAACCAGAAATACCACAAACTCTAGTGAATGTTAGACGGTCAACAAGGCTAAGTAGACCTCCTGAAAGGTTTTCTCCCTCTTTGTATTCTATTTTGTTAATAGATGTTGGTGAACTAGAAGGGTATGATGAAGCTATGCAAATGGATACATAGGTTCAATGGGAGCTTGCAATGAAAGAAGAAATGGACTCCTTGCTGAAAAATCAGACTTGGGAATTATGTAAGTTACCTGCAGGTAAAAGACTTTACCAAACAAATGGGTTTACCGGCTGAAAGAGGAAGATGGAGGTAAGAAAAGATTTAAGGCCAAGTTAGTTGTAAAAGGATTTGCATAGAAAAAGGGCATTGATTTTGATGAGATATTTTCTCCGGTTGTCAAGATGACTTCTATTCGTATTGTTTTAAGTATTGTGGCTGCTGAAGATTTGCTTTGGGAACAGCTAGATGTGAAAACTGCCTTTCTCCATGGTAATTTGGAGGAGGAGATATACATGGAATAGCCCCATGGATTTGAGGTCAAAGGTAGGGAGAAATAGGTGTACAGATTGAAGAAGAGTTTGTATGGCCTGAAACAAGCACTGCGACAATGGTATTTGAAATTTGATAGTTTTATGGCTGAGCAAGGCTACAGCAGGTGTAATTCTGACCATTGTGTTTATTTTAAGAGGTTGGATAATGACAGCTACATTATTTTATGTTTATATGTTGATGACATGCTTGTAGCTGGGTCTAACATGGATCACATAAGAGAGTTAAAACAATAGTTAGCACAGTCATTTGATATGAAGGATTTGGGGGTAGCAAAACAAATCCTTGGTACGAAAATTTGTAGAGATAGGAAGAACAAAAAATTGACTCTATCTCAGGCTGCTTATGTTGAAAAGGTGTTGCAGAGATTCCATATGGAGAATGCAAAAGCTGTCAGCACACCTTTGCATAGTTATTTGAAATTGACTAAGGAGATGTGTCCTAAGACACAAGAGGAGGAAGAGAAAATGTCCAAGGTACCATATGCTTCAGCTATAGGAAGTTTAATGTATGCCATGGTATGCATGAGACTGGATATTGCACATGCTGTAGGAGTCGTCAGCAGGTATATGAGTCATCCCGGATTGGAGCATTGGAATGCGGTAAAATGGATTCTTAGATATTTGAGAGGTACATCCAATAAACATTTATGTTTTGGGGGCTCTAATGCTGATTTAGCAGGTTATGTAGACTCAGATTTGGCAGGAGATATTGATACTAGGCGGAGTACTACAGGTTATGTCTTTACTGTAGGTGGAACAGCGGTGAGTTGGATTTCTAGGTTGCAAAAGGTGGTTGCTGTATCCACCACAGAGGCAGAATATGTAGCTGCAACAGAGGCAAGCAAGGAGATGATATGGCTGCAATCTTTCATGAAAGAATTGGGCAAACAACAGGTTAATTATTATTTGTATACAGACAGCCAGAGTGCCATACATCTTGCAAATAATTCTGCCTTGCAGTCAAAGACCAAACACATACAGTTGAGGTATCACTTCATTCGGTCAGTGTTGGATGATGGACAATTATAGTTGGAAAAGATACATATAGATGATAATCCAGCAAATATGTTTACAAAGGCAGTGACAAGGGAGAAGCTAAGCTCCTCTTCAGCTTCAGTTGGTCTTCTCGACTGTAAACAATAAAAATAGAATAGCAGAGTCCAGGGTGCTTATTTCCAGTGGGAGCTACAAGGTCAATGGTGTTATGATCAGTCTCCAAGTGGGAGATGATATGGTGTGGAGTCTGATCAGTCTCCAAGTGGGAGATTGTTGTTATATGGAGCCTAAACAGAATCGGAGGTTACATTTTCCCCACTTTTATCGGTGCAGTTTTTCCCCCAAATTCCTACGGGGTTAAGGGGTAGCGCCCCTTGCGGGGGTTTGCGGGGGAGTTATTTTTCATTGACCGACATAATAAAACCCTATTTTTGTAACTGAGAAAAAGCTTGATAAAAGCGGCTAAGGGTTAGGGTTTTGATATATTGTATTGTAGTGGTATTGAGTTGCAGGGATTGCTAATTGTAATCGGTTTGATTTACTGGATAATAATATTGGACTCTCTATTTGGTGGATGTAGCCTGAGTTTGGGTGAACCACGTTAAAACTTGTCTCTCGCTATTATTAATTCTGTGTATTTCCATTTCTCTATTTAATCTTTATTTGCATTTAATTAATATCTTCTGCCGGCTAACCCTAACAAATAGTGGTAGGGGGCCCATTCCAAGTCATTTGGACACCTAAGCTTAGAAAAACCTAGCAGAGAGAAGAAGAGATGGCTAACTACATCATGATTCCACAACACAGGCATAGAGGTGAGCACGTGAGGTAGCACTAAAGGCCAGATGGTGCAGGACTACCAGTGAGTTACCTATCTTGGGCATTAGGGTAGCTTAGGGGTAATAAATAGGGCTATTAATGGCTAAACAAGCACAGGCGCACTTTTGTAAAAGTGTGCCTATGTGAGAAAATGAAGCACCTATGCACAAAAATGACGTGCCCATGAAAAAAGTGTGCCCATGTGACATAGGTGCACCTGCGTAAGCAGATGGTGTGCCCATGTAGAGAAATTGTGCACCTGCATAAATAGGTAGAATAGAGGAAAAAATGTGCCCATGTTGAAAACCTGAGCGCTTGTGTAGAAAAAATGGTGCACTTTTATAGAAAAGTGCACGTGTAAGATAATAGCGTGCCCTTGCCAAAAAAGGGTGTGCTAGTGTCAAAAAGTGCGTTGGAGGACATAAAAGGTATGTATGTGTTAGAAGATGATAGGCGGCAGACAAGACCTAGGAGACGTGACGAAATAGAAAGTACTAGATTACCTAGGGACTCAATAGATGACTTAGGACAAAACTAGATGAACTAGGAAAAAGAATGGGATGATTTTACTAGATAATTGCTAATAGACTAAACTTATGATGATGAATAGGAGCGGCCGCCACCGATTCAATCGTGTGTGCGATGTCCACGTATGATGAGACTAGAGACAGACTTGACGGACATTGACTGAGAGTTCCTAGATGGGGTCGAGATGTTGCATATTGTTCAATTTCTAGAGATACGTGTGCATACAGTGATGATGACTGCACTGATAGAGGGGTGGCATAGTGAGAGGAGTGCATTCCTTCTCCCAACAAGGGAGATGATAGTTACCTTAGAGGATGTGTGGCACATACTTTGGATCCCTATTCATGCATGGATCCCTAGTGAGATACAACTTACAGATAGGGACGCAGACATTGGAGAGAGTATTTGTAGATGATGATCTTCCTATAGAGGGTACTTAGCTGGACTTGACTTAGGTCATAGATGATGCCACACTACCACTATTTATTGCAGGCTTGATCAACTATGTGTTGGTTCCCAGGAGGTGGTCGAGATAGTTTTCTATTGGTTGGGGAGATGTATTAGAGCGCATGATGGAGGGAGAGACATTTGCTTGGGGGCCATGCATATTAGTGCATTTATACAAAGATTTACACAGCTGTGTTTATAGTCGGAGCCAGTACATAGGGTAAGGCATAGCATTGCTACATATCTGGGCATGGGAGCACATACCAGTGTTGCAACTGATATGTGATGGGGTGAGGGCATCAGGGCACCCTTATTTTTGGTTATATGTAGGGGTCCTCCAATACAGGAGGATGGGAAATATGACATACTGGAGGCACATTATTGATGATATAGACTAGGTGATCTAGAGATCGTAGCGATTATGCAATACATGGTGGGATGACTTTCACGAGCTACCATATGTGAGGCATACATGATACATCATGGGGTAGACTGAGATGACTATCAAGTAATATATGCCCGATAGAGTATGGAGGTAGTTTGGGGAGATGCAGATGACTCCCATACATGAGGCCATCTTCCCTAGCGTGGTATGACATGCAAGAGCATGGGGAGCACTTGTGGATAGGAAGGTAGTGATTTTAGAGTTCATGGCGCTACAGTCAATGCCATGGGCACCACCAGCTGCAACGATAGAGGATGCAGGGACTAGCCCTGACTATGATGCATGGTGGGGGGCTCACAAGCCCATCAGATTGACACCACCAGGGACATAGGCTGGATAGGTAGCAGACTCTCCTATCAGATAGCGACAGGCTGAGCAAGTTGTAGATCCCTTTGTCAGGTAGTGATGAGTGAGACAGAGGGTAGCCAGGAGTCATTTTGCAATCCCTCCAAATGCAGAGAGAGGAGATGATGGAGGACAGGGACCATAGGTGGCAGTAGGAGGAGGTGGAGAAGATGGAGGACAGGGTCATGCTGCTATCCTGGGAGATGGGGAGGATCTCGATACAGTATGAGCCTCCCGGGATAGCCTTTAGTTAGAGGTACAGAGACTACAGGGTGTTTTGGTGGTGGTTACAATGGAGAGAGAAATCACCCTCTTACAGATACAGACATTGCAAGGTCAAGTGTAGGCCTTACAGATGTAGGTAGGAGTGGATGACCAGGTGCAGTAGCTTACTGTCGAGAGAGACATTGCGAGGGCTACTCCATCATAGTTGAAGTAGCGGTTAGATACAGGTCATGGGGTCATAGTTGGTGGCAATATGGTACCGATGTGGACTAACCTGATGGTAGTCTAGGATAGATTGGCCCATGATGAGTAGAAGGCAGAGTACTATCAGGGGCTGTATGAGAGCGTAATGCCTACATCATAGAGAGCTCCCAGTTATAGCAGGTGGAGTCAAACAGGTGCATCCAGATCAACACATACAGGACCATCAATGATGGGCCCACTCATGGGGAGTATAGAACAGGGGCCATGAGACTAGGAGTAGCCATCAGAATCACATAGACCACCTTAGCCACCTCCAGGGCTAGACCAACAGCCAGCACCTTTAGAGGGGGGGTAGCTTGACATGATGCCTTATTTTGATGTAGACACTCGATATATGATTTTGATGAGATATATATTTTTGTATTTTGATGCCTGTAGGCTGATGATGTATTTTATATGCACGTGGACATTTATATTATGGACTCTTTATGATGGACATTATGATGATATATATGTGATGCATTGATCTTTTAGATATTTATGTTTGATGTTTTATGAGATGCTAATGATGTTTATGATGATATGATGGATGTATGCATATGTAATATGGATGCATCATAGATGTTTATTTGATAATTTATATGATATATGATGAGTTAATGTGATAAGAACAATAAAAAAATGTACCATGGATGATGAAATGAATAAGTTTGATGAAATGACAAACAATTGATGATATAAATGATTAACATACCTATGATAATCAAATGGAAATGAAAGAATGTGATGAACAATTAATTAACTGAAAGATAATCAAATGATAATGAAAGAATATGATGAAATAAATGATTAACAAAGATATGATAATCAAATGGAAATGAAAGAAAAATGATGAGACAAATGATTAACTAAAAGATAATCAAATGAAAATGAAAGAAAAAATAATGAGACAAAATGATTAACAAATATATGATTATCAAATGAAAATGAAAGAAAAATGATGAGACAAATCATTAACTAAAAGATAATCAAATGATAATGAAAGAATATGATGAAACAAATGATTAAAAAAGATATGATAATCAAATGGAAACGAAAGAAAAATGATGAGACAAATGATTAACTAAAAGATAATCGAATGATAATGAACAAAAATGGTGACAGAGATGATTAATAGACAAAGATGAATTGGTATGGAAAGGAACATTTTATAATAGATGAATAAATGATGGAACCATTTGGGAGAAGTTATGCTTGACATGTAAAAATAGAGCAATCCTTTATTTGATATAGCATACAGATGTTATGCACCAAGGTATGAGAACCAAGGTGACCATGTATCCAATGCATAAGACAGTTGACTCTACAAACAAATGATTTGATTTTATTACTGCTAGGTATAATAGAACCTTGTCAGATAAGTGAATAGAAAATAGTCGTAGCATAGAGTAGTATTAATACAAAGAAGGTCTTTGTAGAAGATATTGATATACAAGATGCTAATCCCAACAAATACAAGATAGATATTAGACCTAATAGGATAATAAATTCATCCCTCAAACACAACATACAAAAGCAATGACTATGCCCCCAATTTATACAATATTGCAACATACCAAGATATAGAAAGATCAAGGTAGTTTTGACTATGTATTTTAATAGGGACAAAAGATAAATCAAAAAAGCAAAAATGACCAACTGATAAAACAGATAGACAACCAACATATTTTCTTGCCAAAGAGGGTATGCCAGAAAGATTTAAGGCCTTATCGTAGGAAAGATGTATCCATTAAAGGATTTGGATCTAGGATGTATGGATATACCAAATATAGGCAAATGGTATGTGGTGACACATTGTTTTCTAGGAGTAGCCTTTTTTTATTTGGATTTGATATGTACTTTTAGCTTCCAAAAGGATGCATAGTTTAAGTTTTTCTTGAGTTAGTCATGTCTAAGTGGTAAGTGGATGGAATGGATTGTGGTAAATAGATGAAGTGACAAAGATGAATTTAATATGGGTTGAGATGGATGATGGGGTCTATCATATGTGCCTGAGTACTAGATACTTCCTTTGTATTCCAGCCTACATACTTTGTATCCACATGATCAAGGCACATTATGATGATGATGATGATGATCATGATATGTAGTTCTGGGTGATAAGTGATGAATGTGTCAATTGATGAGGTGTGATGAGAGTGGTGATAGATGAGTGATGTCTTTGGAAGATGGGTGAATTTCTGAGAACTACCACTAATGTAAAAGAGGATCCATTCCTAGCCTTAGGTTAAGGAAACTTGCCCCCATTCTAATAAAGGGTTTTATTATGGAGAAAGGTGACTAATCGAGGATGAATGAGATTAGGTGAACTAACTTAGGATAAGTGAAACTAGATGGACTGACTATGGATGAGACAAGGATAAAACGCATGACACTAAACAATTTCCAAACCATGATAGGTGGACAACTGGGACTACGAGGGTCAATGATTTTTATTATGGATGGATGGGTTTTATTATAAAAATGAGATGGATGGATGGGAAGACTGAAGAGATGGTAGTGTTGACTCCTACACATAGTACCTGTTTGCCAAGTTTTCACTATGGTACTTATCCAAGGCACTTGTTTACCATGTTTTCACCAGAGGACGAACATTTTTTGTTATTTTTCTAATCTTTTGATTTTTTTGTTATTTTTCTATTTTTTTTTTTTTTTTGTTATTTTCTGCTAGGATATTCCCAAGGATCATGCATAGAATTTCTTGAGATGAACATTATTAATGGGTTCATCAAGAGGAATTCCTTCAGGTGTTGCTAGGGTGTAAGCCCCTGATCCATATGCTTCTATGATGACGAAAGGTCCCAACCAGTTAGGTTCAAATTTGCCTTTCTTTTCTCTGTCTTGCAAGTTTCTCTAATTTTCTTTTAGGACTAGATCACCCACTTGGAACTGCCTTTCTTTAATTTTCTTATTGTAACTACGGTAGAGGTGGTTCTGGTAGACCTGAAGATGGTTTAATGCTACAAGGCATTTTTCATCAAGAAGCTCCAATTTATGTAGCCTGGACATTTTGTACTTCTCTCCATCAATTAGATGTTGCATGGAGACATGGAGAGATGGGATCTCAACCTCTATAGGTAAAATAGCTTCAGTTCCATATACTAAATCATAGGGTGTGGCTCTAGTTGGGGTTCGAATGCTTGTTCAATAGGCCCAGAGGACGGGATTAAGCTAGAGATGCCAATGACAACCGGCTTCATTGATTATCTTTTTAAGTAGTTTAAGGATTGTTTTGTTCGAAGCCTCAGCCTGGTCATTGCTTTGGGGATAGTACAGTGTAGAAAACCGATGTTGGATGTGGTATTGAGTACATAAGGCATGGACATATTGGTTTTTGAATGGTTTACCATTATCAGTTTCTATAGCCATGGGAATACCATATCAGCAGATGATATAGTTTAGGATAAATTTAGCAGTTTGCTTGCTAGTGATGTAAGTCATGGGAATAGCTTCCTCCCACTTTGTAAAATAATCAATGGTGGTAATTATAAAATTGTGGCCGTTGGAAGATGAGGGATGTATTTTTCCTACAAGGTTGAGTCCCCATTGTGAAAATGGCCACGAAGTGGTCACTAGTTGTTGTTGATGAGCAGGGGCATGAATTAGATCCCATGTTGTTGACACTAAAGACATTTTTTGGTGAATTGGTGGGCATCTTCTTCCATTGTGGGCTAAAAATATCCAGTTCGAAGCAACTTCTTTGCTAGGTTGAGACCAGTGGAATGTTCTCCATAGATACCCTGATGTATATCTCTTAAAGAGGTTTTGGCTTCTTCTAAGTTTAAACATCTAAGGAGGATACCATCGAGACTTCGTTGGTATAGTGTATCTCCTAGGATGGTGAAACGGGGGGCTCAATGAATGAAAGTTTTCTTTTTTGTTGATGTTAGATTAGATGGGAGGGTGTTCTTATGAAGGTAGTTGTATATATCCTGATACCACATCGAGTTACGTCCAACAAGCTCACAGATAATTTTAGTTTGCAAAATATCAACATACGGTATCAGCAACTGTTCTATAAAGAACTCATAGTTTTGTATGTTGGTCGGTATGTCTAAGAGAGACCTGATAGTTGCCATTACATCAGTAGCCTTGTTGTTAACTCTAGGGATATAATCAAAGGAAAGACTACAAAAAAGTTGTTTATAGTTGTCCACCATCTTCTTATAGGGCATCAACTTGTCATCCTTAGTTTGATATTCATCTGTGACTTGGTGAATGACAAGTTGAGAATCTCTGTAAACCTGAAGCTGTTTGATGTTCCATTGGATAGCCATTCAGAGACCTTTTAGTAAAGATTCATACTCAGCTATAATTTTAGTTCATGGGAAGGCAAGCCGATATGATTTAGGGATACAATCACCTTGTGGGGTGATGAAGAGAATCCCTACTCCAAAACCATGTTGAGTGTATGACCTGTCAAAGTATAATTTCCACTAGACCGATGTAGAGAGGTTGAAGATCCCTTCATCTAAAAACTCAGATAGCATGGGGTGTGTATCTATCAATGATGCTTCTACTAGTTGGTTTGCAATTACTTGCCCTTTTATAGCCTTTCGATCCACATATTCTATGTCAAACTTAGTTGAAATCATTACCCATTATGTCAGGCATCTTGTAAGAGTTGCTTTGGAAAGTAGGTATTTCAAAGGATCTACCTTGGATATAAGCTTTGTATGTTGGTTCAACATATAGTGCCGCAACTTTTGAGAAGGGAACACTACTGCTAGACATGCTCTTTCCATAGGGGTATAGTTGAGCTCATATCCCACTAAGGTGCGACTAATGTATTAAATTTCCCGTTCTTTACCTGAGTCATCATTTTGTACAAGAAGTGCCCCCAAGGTTGCTAATGTAGTGGATATGTAAAGAAGAAGAGGTTTCCCTGCTACTAGAGGTATCAACATAGGTGGTGAAGCAAGATAAGATTTTAGCTATTCGAAGGCATCTTGGCACTTACTGTCCCATTTGAATGTGACATCTTTGCGAAGTAAGTGTGAGAAGGGTTGACATTTATCAACCATTGTGAGATGAACCACCGAATGGACAGTAGCTTTCCCTAAAGACTTTTTAACTATTTGAGGTTACTTAGAGGAGACATGTCAACAATATCTTTGACCTTTAGGGTTGACCTCAATGCCTCTTAGAGATACAATGTATCCCAGGAGTTTCCTAGACGTTACGCCAAATACACACTTCTTTGGATTTAGCCTTAGTTGATACTATTGAAGTCAATCAAATATCTACCTCAACACTTTCAAGTGATTTGCTCATGTAGATTTACCTAGGAGTTCATCAACATAATCTTCCATAATAGAATGAAACAAAACATGGAAGATTACTATCATCGCACCTTGGTAAGTAGCATCGACATTCTTAAGATGAAAAGGCATGACCTACCAATAGTAGGTTCCCCAAGGACATGTGAAAGTCATTTTATCTTGGTCCTTGGGTACGATCATGATTTGGTTGTAGCCAGAAAAATTGTCCTTGAGAGAAACCATTTCATGACCTACTGTTAAATCCACTATGATGTCTATGTTGGGCAATGGAAAATCATCTTTGGGACATGCCTTATTCAAGTCTCTGAAGTCTTAACAAATGCAGATACCTCCATTTGGCTTGGAAGTAGGTACAAGATTCAATACCCACTCTGTATAATCCATAGGACATTTGAACTTGGCATCGAGAAGCTTCTCGAGCTCGACTTTGACCAATAAAGCAATCTGTGGGTGCATCTTGCACAATTTTTTCTTGACTGGTTTAGCTCTTGGTGAAACTAATAGATGATGGACTACTAATGCAGGATCTAATCTTGGCATGTCAGCATAAGTCTAGGCAAAGTTAACTACCTTTTTCTAAAAGAACTCTGTGAAGTCCTTATTTTCTTGTTGAGACAAAGAAGCTGCTAAGAATGTAACCTTTGGATTCTAGACCATACCAAGGTTCATTTCTTGTGAATTTTCAACCAATAAAGAATATTTCTCCTAATATTTCAATGTTGGGGGAAGGTCAAATCTTTCATCCTCTAGCACCTCAGAGAGGTTTTCACCATTGGATGCATCCTTTCTTTTTACTGTTTTGAGATTAGAAGGCACCACAATGTGGTTTTCACCTAAGGATGGATTTATTTTATTCATATTTTTGTGACTGAAAGATTTGACGTTCTCCCTGAAATATGCAATAGGAGAGAGATCCATGACAAAACCTGCCTTATGGTCACCTTGGGGTATACCATCTCTAAGTCTCAGAAATTTTCTTAGAGCTTCATCGTTCTAAAAAGTATCCAGGATAGGAGGCCCTTGTTGGTCCCAATCGATTAGTTCTAGATATACAAGGGAAATGGATTGTGTTTTAGTTGTTGAGGTGATGGAAATGGATGAGAGCATGAAGATGGACAATTCTTGAAATAAATTAGTAAGGTGAAGGTGAGAATCATTGATGGTATCTTCCATAGAAGTCTCCTCTGTGGGCCAAGCCTTTGCCACTTCATTGATTATAAACTGTATATCAGAGGAGCAGGGAACCTCCTTACTAAATCCCAAACCATTTCTATTATATTTTCTGGTGACTGATATGGGTTCTATAGTTCGTTGCTCATGGAGTCCAAGACCACCTTGTACTTTATATCCCATATTGTTTACAATGCAATGACCATTGTTGTACATGTCCACAGGTAGTATAAATGGTTCCTTCTCATCTTGGAATTGTGGGCATAGGTTTGATGACCTTCTTTTTACTTGCTTTTGTAAGAGTTCTGCAAGTCATACTCTCTGAACTTGACGTTCTTGTACTAAACCTTGACCCTGAGAATGTCTTTCTTACGAGGTATTGTGGATAATGTGGTTGGATCAACATATGAGGATGAGGGTTGAGCTACTTCATTTTTAGGTACTTGGTTTGAATTTAGGTATCTGCCTTGCATGGTGTGCTAGAATTCAAAAGGATTCATATCTCTAGGAATCATGATTTTTGTACCTTTGTAGGGGAATTTCAAACATTGGTGATAGGTGGAGGGTACAACCTGCATGGTATGAATCCATGGGTGACCAAAGATAATGTTATAAGGGAGGTCAAGGTCTAGTACCTAACATCAAGTTTCCACTAAGGCAAGCCCTACTCTGATTGGTAAATGAATGATCCCTTCAGATTCCCTTTTGGCGTCATCATAAGCCTTGATTATCATTTTTTTGGAAGAATCAATAGCATCGGAAGAATATCCTAGCTGTTTTAACAACTTCAAAGAATAGATATTGAGACCAACACCACCATCTATAAGGATTCACTTGACTTTACACTGGTGGATGTACACTTCAATGTGTAAGGCTTCATTATGACATGAATTTTGGAAAGGGATATCTTGCTCTATAAAGACTAATTGATGTGGAGAAGCTATATGTCCTGTCATGGCTTTGAATTGTATAGTGTCATTGTTGTAAGGGATGGTCGACTCTTTGAGGGCTTTTTCTAGGATGTCCCTATGCTCAGGTGAAGTGCGAAGGAGGTCAAGAATGGATATGAGTGATGGTGTTTTGCCCAAATGATCTAGTAGATTATACTTAGAATTGGGTTAGTTTTTTGATGTTGACCCATGAAGGGTAACATGACCTTGATGAGTAGTTACTGCATAATCAAGAGCTTTACCTTTGATTATAAGAGTGGATACAAAACTTTCACTAAAGTGACCAACAACAGAATCATATACTCTTAACAAATTGTTGGCACATTTACCTTTATTATTGGAGTTGTTTCCTTTTCCGTGAGGGAATGGATTTGTATAAACACTAAGGTCTTTATTTGTTGTGGGTTGAGGAGCACCATCGATGGAAACATCTTTGCGATCAATGAGGTTTTGTATGAGGTTTTTCAACTTCATGCACTCTGGAGTTTTATGTCCTTTTACCTGATGGAATTCACAGTATTCATTTTCTTTGTACCATGTGGGTTTAAAGGTAGGTTCATCATATTGTCTAGTTTTAGGCAACGTGATTAAACCATTCTGGACAAGTTTATTGAGTATAGATTCAATGGATTCTCCTAAGGGAGTGAATCTACGTTTGGGTGCAAAGTCTTGTTTGGGTTGGTCCTTTTAAGTGGGAGGATTATTCTTTTGTGGTGTTTGGCAGTTAAGAGGTGTTTGGATTATTTGGATGTGCTTTGCATCCACAACACCATCTCTAACAACATTTTTGTTTTTAGCCGAAAAGCGGGGCTTGTCATTTCATGTAGGGGTGTTGTCTTTTGTTTCTTTAAAGATTTTCACAAGTCCCTTAGTGATGAGGGATTTTTTGATATTGGTTCCCTTTGAACTGATTTCCTCAAAGGAGTTAGTACATTGTATTTGGAGATGAAATCCAAGTTCTTAATTCAAATTTTAGACAAATATATGTACTAACTGTTTCTCAAGTAGAGGCCACGGGCATTTGCTATCCATATTTCTCCACCTTTGCAGTAAGGAGATGAAGGTTTCACCATTTCCTTGTTTAGTATTACACAAGTCTATCATGGTGACTTTGTGTTCGATGTTAAAGGAGAAATGGGTGATAAACGTCTCAGCTAAATCACTAAAGGATTTTATACCCAGAGGTAAGTGTGAAAACCATTCCATGGCTTGCCTTCCAAGACTTCAAGGAAAGAAATGCAAGAGATATGTATCATTTTGAGAAACCTCCAAACTAGCCATGTAAAATTCCTTTAAATGTTCTTGAGGATCACCTTTTCCTTTGTACTTGTCAAATTTGGGTACTTTAAAGTTTTTAGGAAAAGGGAACATGGGAATAGATCGATTGAAGGGATATGGAAAAAATTCCTCAAATGAGAAAGTATTTTTGGTGTTTCTGAGTGAAAGATCGGAAATCTGCTTTTGCATGTTGTGGATTGTAAGTTCAATTCTAGATGGTGGCAGTGGTGGTGCAAAATTCTATTGGACGTTGGATGAAGAAGGTGGTTGTTGATATTGATTAGGCTATTGTTGGTATTGATTGGGTGGTTGTTGATATTGGTTGGGTGGTAGTTGATATTGAGGTGGTTGTTGGTGATATTGACATGGTGGTTGTTGAAGTTGGAATAAGGAAGCATATGGGTGGTTTGGTGGTTGTGGGGATGTGTTATAGAGGTTTGTGTTACTTTGATATGAAGCATGTTGGGATGGATTGAAAGGCATATTGCTTGTAGAAGTTTGAACTTGTAAATCTTGTGGAGAATTTGTACAAGTATTGCGTGGAAGAGACGATGATGAGGGAGATGTGTATAGTGGATTAGTATTGTTTGTGGGGGATTAGGAGTAGTGTTGTTTGCCATGAAGAAGGTGGATGTTGTGATTTAGGAGGGGGATGGTTTGTATGAGGTCCACCCTTGTGCGACTGGATTAGTTAAACTTTTAGAATAGGTTGTTTTCCTTTGCCAAGCTAAGGTTTTGATTTATGGGAGTATGATCCTATCTTTGAGGCTATGTAATGTTGTTGTGGACCTTTTGTATAAGGTGGTTGTGTTAGTTTGGGTATGTGTATGTGATGCAAACCCTAGTTGGGATTGTTTGGATTATCACCTGTTATGCTTAAACTAGAACCTTTAGTGTTGTAATGTGAGGCTACCATGTGTTGTACTAGTTTTATTTATGAGACTTATTGTTTAGAGTATCTTTGTCATGCAGACATTTTAGACTTACCTTATACATTGATTTGAATTATGGATTATGATGTGATGATGTTATAGATATGCATGTGAGATTATAGTTATTCTATGATGTTTAATATGAGGTTAATTTGATGCAATTGAAATGTTTGGTTGATGAGTAAATTGATGAAATATTGTGCAGTGTATGATCCTGAATTTTATTATGTGAAATGCGAATGAATTATGAATCATGTAAATGATAGATTGTGTTATAATTAAGAATATATGTGATTATGCGACCTTGTGTGTGTAAGTAATTCATTTCACTTCAGCTATGATATACATGTGCTATTGATCTATTTGTGGAAGTGTGCAGGTAAATTCCATGGCCCAAAAAACATTATGCCCAAAATCATAATGATAACTGGTATATTCCATAAAAATCGCATGACTTTCACCACAAATTGGTGTATCACTCATCAAACTGCACTATAATGAAGGGCTTCAGTTCCTAAACTTCGGCAAGACCTCACTTTCATTATACCGATCCATGTTTTATATGAGATGGGCTAAAAAGAGTATCTACATGAGAGTAATGATTGGGGAGAAGACTTCAAGAAACGCTGATGGAGAAATTAACACCAATGACCTTTCATCAGAGAGAGAATGTGCGGTCACACCGAGTAAATCAATAACGAGGACTATCGATATAAGAAAAGACTATCAGAGAATACTTCGAGAACCCCCCCCCCCCCCTGACAGTATAAATCATACCAATGGAGGAATTCAGTAGGACTATCACCAAGCATCCTGTGGAATAGAGGGAACTAGTGATCATCGGTAGGAGATGAACATCGGAGCAAAAAATTAAAGAGTCTTCGACATTCTAATGTCTCAGTGACTAACAAAACTGTTTCGGCATAAGTCACACCGATATGTATGGAAGATAAGAACCATCGGCGAAACTGAACAAGTCAGAACGAGGTTTATAAGTCTTGCCGAACTGATGGTCATAACGATAAAGATGTCGGTGACATATTGTGAATGGTCACTCTAATGAAGGATATAAAAGGGCTATCAGGGAAACAAACATGATCGGATAACTTAAAATAAGTCATCCCGATGTCATATCTCATTCTGATGACAACAATGACCATGTTCATCAATAAGACTCTCACCGATAGTCATGTTGGAGACACTTAAGATATTGGAAAAGAATGTTATTCCCATGGCAATAAAGAACGTCAGGCCGATGATAACCATGCCCACTTCTATATCGGGTAGATCTTGAAAATATCTTGTCGATGCCAACTCACATATGAAAGATGACATCGAGTAGACAGATGAAAGGTCACAACGATTGATCCATAAGCAAATGTTCATGCCATAAGAAGATATTAAATCACCCTGACATTATAAAATTCATACTAATGAGAGAAGTTATGACGATGTGACATCTCACAACGATCACGAAAATTAAAACTTTGGAACAATTAATTGCAGACAAGAAAGAGATCCTCTGAAATGCCATTTGAAATCATTGCAATTAAGTTTGAAAGAATTGTCTGAGACTAGCATGCAAGTGGAGACTTGGAAGGAGAAAATAGGGGAATTCGATCATCGCCTTTGATAACAACTACACATACACAAACTTCTGTGCAGTAGTTTACAATTTTAATTTGTTGTCCAAGATTAAAATGGAGACTCCAGTGAAAGGAAAAGGTAGAAAACAACAGGGTGAGACTAGTAAACCTAAAAAACAAAAAATTGATAAAAACCTTGATGAGAAAATAAAAGACAGGAAACTAAATCAAGACTTAATTAACCAATTGCCTAGATCAACTCCCAAAGCCCGAAGGTCTACACAAGTTAGGGCAGAAGTAGAGATTTTGGAAGACAAATGTAAATATCTTGGAAACATGTGGACTCCAATCAGAGGTTACGAATTGTTCAAATTCCACTACAACAGAAGATTTAGGAATTTCCCAGTGTCTAACCCATGGCACTTGAATTTGAACAAATTGATCATTCCTTATGTGTTTTTGAATGCTAAACTCCTCAAACTCTTGGCTAAGTAGTATAATCCAAGCCTCAAGGCCATATGCAACCCATAAGGGGAGCCTATTATACTTTGTCTAAGAATGCCATTTGTGAAGTTTTTGACTTAGATGATTTATGTATTATCCCCATAGTTTATGAATATTTGGATAAAGAGTACTGGAGAATGGATACTACATATAATGGATGGAGATTGCCTATTCACAGGTCTAAGGTAGAGGAAGAAGTAGTGTGATGCAGGAGCATCTAGTGGTGTAAGGGCAATCTTGCAACACCCAAAAAAAAGATGTGTTTCAAAACTGTTGATGTTCTTTCCATTTCTTTTCAAAATTTGTGGTTCTGGTTCTGTAATCGCTTGAATAATAATGTAGAACTTTCTATTTTTCCAAACTACTAAAAATAGTAACCTGCTATTTTTAGAAAGTTTGCATTTGGGCATGGAATGAAGTCAAAATTTACAGGAAGTTACATAACAGAAATATAAGACATTTGGCGAAGGAATTACAAAAAGATCATTTGCGAGCTAAAAGATATTAAAGTTTCTGTTTCCTAAAAAATGCCTAAAAATTATTCAAACTCAGGTTTGAGGCACTAAACGGCCCTGTACGGACCCAAAAATGGCTAGAATTGGCAGATCCAATTCTTAGCATGTAGAGCACTCTGCGAGCTTTTCGACGCATAAAATGGTTCATCAATCAGACTCCCGGATCAAAAGTTATGGCTCCCGAAAGTTGACCTATTTTTTGGAGGGAGATGCAAATTTCAAAATAGGGTTGGCCGCCAAAAAGGCTATTAATAACCATTTTTGGGAACCCTAGGTAGTAGTAGAGTTAAGGGGGCAAGTGTGGAGTCAAGAATAGGTGGGAAAATAGAAACCCTAGCTGATTTGGGGTTACAGAAGGCACGTGATTCTAGAGTCTGGGAATAGGATGCTATAATGTGTTGTAGCCTGTGGAGGGTTGATTCCCCTAATTGTATTTGAGCTTTTGTAATGTAATAAGTTGTCCAAATCAATAAAGAAGGTTCTATTTTCTGTGTACAATTTCTTTTGTTGTGTGTTTTATGATTTACCCCCCCCTCATCATAGTGCCTCTCAATGAGAATGATGGACCTCCATTTCATGTGTCATTATTTGAACCATACATATAATACATATACTACTCTATGGGCCAAGTCCTAGGATTAGAGGTCCCTAATTTCATGACAATTCCTCTGATGGTGATAACCATAGACATCCAGTGCCACAATGCTAGGTAGTTTGACTATGCTGCTTATGTTTTTGGTAGAATTGATTCTAGTCTGACCGTAATAAAGAACAATGCCCCATCAATTTCCTTTGAACACTACTCACTCCTCATGCACATGGTGCTTTATTATGGCTAGGAAGTGGGATTATGGCCAAATGAATTCAAAGTTGTTCCAGTGGACCAGAGGGGGCAAAAGTCACCCATGCAAATGTGGACCAGAATATGGGATAGTAGGTATGTCCAGTCTAGCTATGTTCATTTTGAAGAATACTGTGTGAAAGTGTTATATAGATATTTCAGTCATCCCTGTGAGTATTCATTATCAAATGAAATATAGAGGTTTCTTAGACCTAAAGATTTTGGTGGTCCTCCTACTGTTACCCACAATTGGGGAGACTGGTATTGTTTTGAGGATGCTACCATGGTCAGAGTTTATGGTTTTGAGGACACTCCTTTCATATTGCCTAAGACTATTCCTGATAGAATTGCTTACTTAGAAATAGTTAGGAAAATGAATTGTTCTAATGTGATGCATTTGAGCTCCTATCACAAACAATCTTTTATGCCTAGTACTCTGTGCTTTGGAGATTTTACTGTGGTATCCAAGGAGAGTTATAGCCTCATTATGGATAATCTGATGCATTACAATATGAGATGTGCTGAGGCAAGAAAAGGATTTGATCCTGAGGGTTTCATTGACCTTGCTTGGAGAAAACAAAACCTCAGTGGATACACACATGTCCCATATCCACATGATGATATCATCAAGAATTTGGAAGAGACTGAAGTTGAATTAGTGGTTGAGAAATATAATAGGGACTTAGATGAGAAGATGAAACAACTTGCATAAATAGAGTTGTTGTCCTTTGGTGATGAAGGGCCTGCAGAAGAAGAAGAACCACATCAACAAGCAACTATGATATCTAAATGAAAAATGCAATGCTATCAGTCTCCTAGTATGGAACATGATGAGGAGGGGTCTGCTGATGAGGATCCCAGACAAGTAGCATATGATTCTTTTATTTCAGATGACCAATTTTTTAATTCTAAGGAATTTAAATCATTTTTGTACAAATACAAAGGAAAAGAGATCAGGGAGTCAGTTAATAATGTCACAACTGAGAATGAAAAATAATTAGTTGATATATTAAAGACAACAGTGGACAATGAAATGAGAACTATGACTCCTAGTAAAGGTAGACAACTACTCAGAGAAGTAGGTGTTATGATATTCCCTAGTCTTGATTTGAATTTTTCTTTGGTATTTGATAGTTTTTTGCATAACACAGATGACAAATATAAGCTCACTCTAGAGGGTGTCACAGAAGTGTATATAGGCACCAAATATAACAACAATGCAAATTCACTAATGATATGCACCTTGTATCCTCCCCATAAGAAGACAACTATTATAGACACTGAGAAGGATTTTGGGCATGTCATGACTTTGAAGGTATGGGAAACTAACCATTTGATCACTGCAGACATTGGCATTAACATTGCAAAGTTGAATAAGGCACAAGCTCAGATGTTGATCAAAGAACGAGATGCATATAAACTGAGTTGTGAGAGATTAACAAAAGAAAATGATTATTTGAAAGATACTGTTAAGAGGACCTTTGGAGGGTCAGTGAAAAGATTAACTCAAGGAGAAAGCTCACAAAGTGCCCAATCACCATCTATGGACCATATAGCTCAAATCTAGATTAACACACTTGCAACGGTGCTCCAGAATAGGCATGCCAAAATGATGCATTGGATGAACCAATTTTGGGATATTTATTCTGAAAATTATAAAGTGACCCAAGAGCATGAGAGGCTTGACAAAAGGCTGCAAGAAAAACTCCATGAGATACAAGGCAAGGATGTTTCTAATACCACAGGCATTTCTAGTGCAAAAGATTTAATTGAGCAGCATCAGAAATATTATGATAAGCTTAAGAATGATACTAAAGAATGTATTGAAGCTTCAAAAGCAGGAGTGCCCATGTTGTTCAAAAATGATAAAGAATTGAAGAGCAAAGAGGAATGGAGTAAAGACTGTCAAGTGATGTTGCATGAAGCCTTAGGAGCTCTTAAGGACAAAGACTCTGCATCTGGAGAAGATTGTAAGCATTTGGAGAAGATGGTAATGATGGATGTGATCACAAGAAACGCAATTGAATTCAATGATACACATCTCAGCCAGGAGTATTTAGATCACATTGCTCAGATATACTTATGGTTGAACAGAGCTTAAAGAATTGTTATCTTTATTATTGTTATGTTAATCATGTTGATTCCCAAAAGACATTTTGAAGAGTTATGTCTCTTCATAAGTATTTCTATATAAGTTGAAACATATGATGTTGAATTATCATCAGCAGTAGGATATAATACATGAAGTTTATAATGTTTTAAAAGACCATGTTGCAAGCATTATATTGAAGAAGTAAATTGAAGTTCTTTGATTATGTGGTCTTATTTTGGCATCAATTGTTTGTTAAAATTATTCAATTATTTGGTTGTCTCTAGTTCTGCATTTCCTTTTTATTCAAATTAATATATCAAGTATATATTTAATTTGTCAATGCACATTTGCTGTACTTGTGTGATTTGATTAATTGGTTTCCCTAAAGGAATTAAAATCCTTCTTGTCAGTCACAGTAATCTGGGAGTGTTAATCTGGATAATAAGTAGAACCATATAATTAAGATTGTCATTCTGTCTCCAAGTTGATAATATTTGTTATTCTTGTGCATTTCATGCAATTAGTTCCTTCAAGAAAGGATTAAAATTCCTTCTGGTGAATAACAAGAAATCTAATTTTATCTTTTGGATTATTAAGAAGAGTTTGTCAGTCATTTCCTTGCACATTTATACAAGTTATAAACTAAAGTATTGTGCCAAATAGTTAGAGTTACTGGCCACTATAAGCCACTGGTCTTTATCTTCCATTTGACTCTGTTTTCCCAACAAGGCACTGGTCTTATCTTAATTCATCAACCAGAAACCTTTTTATTATTCAAAGCACAGTCATAAAATTTACCTTGATATTGCTCATACAATTTATACCAATCATCCATCAGACATTAGACATAGGATTAATTAGCAAGCTCTCATCTATTCTACACCATTTCCACTATAGGTAGATGCATTTACTTAGTCAAAATACTTACACTCAATCTGCTTTAGTTTTCAAGGTTCACCCACCTAGGTTTAGCAGGACCTAAAGTGCAGGGAATCATCAAACCATAAAGGTTGATTCTGTCGCACTTGTTCAAAAACGTTGCAAATCTAAGAATAGAGCCTGGCATCCTCTTAGGATTAGCAACCTGCATTTTTGAGACCTAACAAATTGGTGACTCTAATGGGGACCAAATAAAGGATCTTAGTAAGAAACCATTCTTTTATAGAGTAAGAAATTTTGAAATACAATTTGGTAACTCTGCTGGCAAGAAGAATTCGGAAAGATAAATTATAAACTTTCTCCTATTTACAAAATAGGTGGCGACTCTAGAAACTGTTATAACAGAAAGTTAATACCAAATGGATGGTAGAAGATCCAAGATGGAAGGGAAGAAATTGCAATCATCTCCACCAATTAGAAACATTCCCAAAAGAAATGGAGCATCAAATTATTCTCACCAGAATAATAACCAAGAGGCTCAAGAGGATAATACGGAACAAGCTATCACAACTCACAATAGTTTTACACCTCTACATGAATCAAATGAAAATCTCAACGGAGTAACTGATGACATATTGGCAAAATACAGACCTAATCCTCAAGAATAGCTTGAATGTGAAGCACGAGCCATGAGGGAAGTTGATCAAACGCAAGCTGAATATGATTTTAAAATGTCATTATAGCAGGGAGAGAGGGTAAAACATGGATTCTCAAATCAAGAAATGAATGAAAGTCCAAAGATTATAAGAGGGATGAATAAAACACAATAGGATGTGCTTAGGCTCCAGGAAGAACTTGAAATGATCAAGATAGAGCAAACAAAGAGGTTGTTAGAACAAGAGATTCAACAAATAAAGAATAGGACTAAAATAGCTCCCCCAAAATATGTACCTACACATAGAGGAAACACTTCAAGGAATCCACAACAAAACTTACACCAAAATACAGGTGGTGTCTCTAATTTACAAGCATCCGAAAGTCATCAAAACACACTTCCTAAAATTCCTAGACCACCTCCCATGCACAACACCTCTCAACAGATAGCTAATCCATACCCACCCCCTGGCCAACAGTATTATAGACCACAAAATCCTTATATAAATCCCCACATAAACCCACAACAACAACATGCTTATCATCAGCATCCAGGTGGATATAATTACTATCCTAACCTACCACCCATGAATTTTCCACCTCAAAACCTCACAAACATATGTAGCTAATTTGATCTGACTGGATATCAATTGTATCCATATCCTATGGACAGTAATTGGAGAAATATAGTTCCCAAGTTCACTGGAAACAGTGTTGTATCAGCTGAAGATCACATTAGAAGCTTTAATGCTTTTGTACAAGATATTGGTATGGACTATGAAGATGTTAGAATGAGGTTATTCATGATGTCCCTGACTGAAGATGCAAGAGACTGGTTCAACAGCTTATCTGATGCTTCAATCAGTTCAATAATAGATTTCCATAATCAATTTAAGGAGTAGTATGGCAATCAGTATGCCCCTGAGTTTGCATTGCACGAATTGATAAGCATCCAAATATACCAAAATGAGTCAGTGTATGATTTCAATCTAAAATTTTCCAAGTTACACAACAAAATACCACATGGATCTAAACTGATTGATCCAGTAGCATTGAGCATTTATCTGAAAGCATTTGATCCCAAGATAGGCTACAAACTTAGAAATCAATGCCCTATGACCTTGGTTGAAGCACAAAAAGTGGCATTAACTATTGAGAACAATAGGAAAGCTCAGGTATGGTTAGCAAAAGAGATAACCCTAGAAATCCTTAGAACCCAAACATTTAGTAGACTAAACAAGAAGGTCAACATAGACATGAAAGGCCCAGGTTGCATTATATGCCATGTAATACAAATTAGAAAGATGGGAGACCCATTGAAAACAACAAAAAGAAACATTATGGCAAAGATACCCCTGACCCTCTAAAAAGAAATGTGCCACATATGGTAAAAGATAAACCTTGGTGTCTAGTGTGCAATTTTCCACACTCACCTGAATACTGTGTGGTGGTTAAAATAGTACAACAAGAAGAAACATTATACAATTATAATAGAGACGATCACACAATAAACATGATGCAAGATACACCATATTTGCTGAATGAAGACTGTTCTTCTACAGAGGAAGAAGGATATGAATATGAATGGGGAAACTAGAAACATCATATCAATATGGGAGAACAAGAAATATTCTCAGATCAGAAGGATGGTTACGAGGAACCTACCTATTACAACAATTCACCATATGATCAGTGGAGAAAGCCCACTGAAAATGAAAGAGAAGCTCTTACAATAGCTGCAATAGCTCAAGATAAAAATGTCTATAACTTAAGGAACAGGACAGTGAATGTTGAACAAGGAACACCTAGGAGTATCTTTATAAAAGATCAAAATCACAAAAAGAATAATGTAAAGTCATCATTCAAAGAACCAGAAAAAATTGATAAAAATAAATCAAAAGATAAATCACAAAATCAAGAAAAATAACATATGAAGACAGAAAAGAATGATCAGACTATGGCCCATTCATTTGACATTGCTCATGTAATATCTCAGGTAAAGATAGCAGTTCCACTTCTGGAAATGATGAAGATAGACAAATACAAAAATATAGTAGTTAAATTGATTTCAGATATACCAAATCAACAACATAATGGATCTGAGAATAGAAAAAACAATGTTCACCAAGAAACATTCCAAATTCCTGAGGTATACCTAGGTGATACCTTGACAAAGAATCCCTCACAAGTGGACCTTTTCTACACTACCTTATTAATCAAAAACAAGATAGTAAGGAACTACATGATTGATTCAGGCGTGGCCATGAATATCATGCCAATAGCAGTCATGAAAGAACTGGGAATGCGGGTTGACACTACATTTGGTAGGTGTTATGCAATGGATAATAGATCCATCCCAGTTGTTGGCATTATGAGGGATGCGGAAATAAAACTTTCTTCATACCCTGAAGCAACCTATAACATTGATATCACCGTGGTTGACATTCCACCATATTATGGAATGCTCTTATCAAGACAATGGGCTGCAATGGTAGGAGGGAATGTCCAATTAGATTTATCATATGCCACAATACTAGTGGGAGGTAAAGAGATCAAGCTATGTAGGGAGCGAAGATATGAGAACATCATAGAACGCTTGGATCAAAATCAAATAAATTTCTTTTGTGATACAGATTTGGGAGCCTTCAAGGTTGAAAAAAGTCAGCCAGAATTGTAGAATACTAATCCGATACATGTTGAATCTAAGAAAGAGGAGAATGATGTGTGGAATATGTATTTTGATGGTGCATGTAGAAAAATGGGAAATGGGGCCGGGGTATTATTTATATCACCAGCAGATAAAACTTTCAAATACTCCTTTGTACTGACATTTGAATGCACAAACAATGCAGCAGAATATGAGGCTTTGCTCATTGGTTTGAATATAGCCACCAAGTATAAGAAAAAAAAGTTGGATGTATATGGTGATTCATAATTGGTTACTTCCCAAGTAAGAGAGAAATACTTGTCAAAAAACAAGAGGTTGAAGCAATATAGAAATGTTGTTCGGGATAATATTGAGTTGTTTGATGCTTTCTCAATCAACTGGATTGATAGATCAAAAAATATTATGGCAGATTTTCTATCAAATATCGCATTAAAAAGGGATGATATCGCATTAGGGGGTATTACAGAGGTTGAATTCAAAACCAGACCCACTATCCTAGATAATATACATAATTGGCAAGTGTTTGATAATGATGTTGATATAATTAACTTCTTGCACTGTGCTGATCGTTATGAAAAGCAAGAGATTTATTTTAATGTGTTTGTAGAGGAACATGATGGAAAAGAAACTCTTTTTGGTCAAGAGATAGTTCAACTAAAAACAAACAAAATACCTACGGGACTCATAGCATTAGAAAAAGGCATTTGATGGACATGATAGATTTAAAATGAAAGACACATCAATAGTGCAAAACGACCTTGAAGAGATTAATTTGGGGACACAGGTAGCCCCAAAAAATGTATACATTGGAAAAAATCTCAATCCCAAAATCAGGAGCATGATCATCAGTTTACTCAAGAAGTATAGACATGTATTTGCATGGTCATATGATGATTTAAAAGTATATAGGGAAGATCTTTTTCAGCATGAAATACCATTAAAACCAGATGCTAAACCATTCAGGCAAAAACAAAGGCCTATCAATCCTACATTGGCCCCTAAGATGCTTGAAGAACTCACAAACTAAGAGATGGAGCTATCATTAAACCCATTAGGCATTCTTCTTTGGTTTCTAATTTGGTGCCTATTAGAAAGAAAAATGGTGATATTAGGTTATGTGTTGACTTCAGGAATCTAAACAAATCTTCTCTTAAGGACAACTATCCCCTTCCTAATATGGAAGCAATATTACAAAAGGTTACCAGGTGTGAACCATTATCAATGATGGATGGCTTCTCAAGATATAATCAGGTGAAACTCAAAGAATCAGAACAATATAAGACTGCATTCACCACACCATGGGGAAGATATGTATATTTAAGGATGCCATTCGAGCTCATGAATGCTGGAGCAACATTCCAAAGAGCAATGGATGTGGCCTTTGTAGAATTGATTAATAAAATCATGATAGTATATCAGGATGACATGACAACATATTCCAAAAGAGTTGAGGATCATTGTGCACATTTAGAACAAATTTTTATTAAAGCCCTAGAATATGGAATTCCATTAAATCCTAAGAAGTGCCATTTCACAGTAATAGAGGGCAAGTTTCTTGGTCACATAGTCTCAAAAGATGGAGTAAGAATAGATCCTGAAAGAGTAAAAGCAATTGACCAAGTTCCCATTCCTAAAAATGTAAAATCTATACAGTCATTTTTTGGTCAAATCAACTTTGTCAGGAGGTTCATATCAAATTTTGTAGAAATTGTTAGTCCCATATCAAGAATGTTGAAGAAGAACTCAGAAGTAAAGTGGACAAAAGAAACAATGGAGGCATTCGCCACCATTAAGAGGGCAATCAAAGAAGCCCCTGTTCTGATATCCCCTAATTTCAGTAAGCCATTCCAACTGTTCTCATTTGCCTCATATCATACAGTTACAACAGTACTATTGCAGAAAAATGATGGACATGAACAACCCATTTCATTTTTTAGCAAATCTCTTCAAAATACAAAATTAAAATATGACATAGTTGAGAAATAGGCATATGCATTGGTGAAGGCAGTTAAAGCTTTTAGGTCATACTTGGTGGGAGCTGAAATAAGAGCATATGTGCCTAATGCTATAGTAAAAGATGTATTGGTCCAAACTAAGGTCACAGGTAGAAGATGCAGATGGATCAATAGAATTCAAGAGTTCAATATTGAAATTCAAATCACCAAACTAGTGAGAGGACAAGGTCTTGCTAGATTAATGGCTGAAAATAATCTCGAGGCCTCTTAGATATGTAGTGCTAATGATGTTGATAACACAAGTTCTAGCCTTGAGCATACTCCATGGTATACTGACATCATATATTATCTAAAGCACATGAAATGTCCTGAAGGGTATGATGATAACAGGAGAAGGACACTTAAATTACAAGCCTCAAAATATGTATTTATTGATGGAGATCTTTACAGGAAGAATAGGGATGTTATTCTACTACTATGCCTAGATGAACATTAGTCAAAACATATCATGAAAGAGTTACATGAAGGTATGTGTGGAGGACATTTCTCAGCAAAAACTATAGCCCACAAGATCCTAAGGGCTAGATACTATTGGCCTAGAGTTTTTAATGATTCATATCATTACACTAGGAAATGTGAAGCATGTCAGAAATTTTTAGGAAAATTAAGATATCAAGGAGCATTACCCTTGAAACCCATGCAGGTGGAGGCTCCATTTTATTAGTGGGGCATTGACTTCATAAGAGAAATTGCAGAAAAGTCAAGTGGAGGGCACAAATGGATTTTAGTGGTGATAGATTACTTCACAAAATGGGTGGAAGCAATCCCAACTAAACAAGAAACAAGCAAGGTGGTGGTCAACTTTTTGATGGAGAATGTTATATTTAGATTTGGCACTCTAGTGAGGTTGATTATAGATAATGGAATGTGTTTTAGGTCTGATGAGTTCAAAAATTTCTGTAGTACACATGGCATCACCATGTCCTATACTACCCCTTATCATCCACAAGCAAACAGGCAGGTAGAATCCAGCAACAAAAACCTTCTGAAAATTATAAAGAGAATGTTGGAGTGAAACAAGAAAGCATGGGATTCAAAGTTGAGAATGGCTGTGTGGGCTGATAGAATTACTATAAAGAGAGCAATTGGAAGATCCCCTTTTGAACTAGTGTATGGAACACAAGCAAGAATACCATTAGAAAATCTCCTACCAGTTTACAAATTTGTTCTTTAGGAAGACTCAAACATTCCTGAACCAATGAAGGAAAGATTAGAACATCTTGCAAAACTTGATGAGATGAGGAGACTAGTTCAAAGGCAGAATATCAAGTTGCAATCACAAGTGAAATACCTTTTTGACAAAAAGGCCAAAGATAGGAAATTTGAGATGAATGACTTAGTACTAATGTGGAATACTAGGTGCCAGGAGAAAGGAAAGCATGGAAAGTTTGAAGCTTTGTGGTTAGGTCCTTTTGTTATAACTAGCAAAAGAGGTGATGATTCTTACTATTTGTAAAACATGTCTAGAGAAGAGCAGGAACTGCCTATGCATGGGCAATTTCTGAAGCCTTTCTTTCCATAAAATACCAAAATCATGCACAAAGAGAATTAAGTGTTGCCAATGCATGGACAACCCTTAAATAATTCTCAAAATACTTTTATTCCATGCACAGTAGTCTAGGGTAATCAAAAGAGATTAGGATCTGCCAGTACATGGACAGTCCTATGAATCTCTCAAAAAAAAATAAATTCCATGTACAGTAGTATAGGATCATCCCCATTCCTCATCATTATCACTTCCATCTCCCATTTTCATTTTATTCATACAATTCTGTGAAGCCGTCATCCCCAATAAATAAAATATATGGTCTACTCCCCCAAGAGATCTAAATTATTGTTATACCCACCCATGTCTGACCAAATCAGAAAACATTATGCCCCAAAATCATAATGATAACTGGTATATTCCATAAAAATCACTTGACTTTCACCACAAATGGGTGTATCACTCATCAAACTGCACTGTAGTGAAGCGTTTCAGTTCCTATACTTTGGCAAGACCTCACTTTTGTTATACCAATCCATGTTTTATATGAGATGGGCTAAAAAGAGCATCGACATGAGAGTAATGATCGAGGAGAAGATTTCAAGAAATGCCGATGGAGAAAGTAACACTGATGACCTTTCATCAGAGAGAGAATGTGTGGTCACACTGAGTAAATCAATAACAAGGACTATCAGTATAAGAAAAGACTATCGAAGAATACTCCGAGACCCCCTCCCCCCCCGACAGTATAAATCATACCGATGGAGGAATTTGGTAGGACTCTCACTGAGCATCCCGTGGAATGGAGGGAACTAGTGATCATCGGCAGGAGATGAACATCGGAGAAAAAAATTAAAGAGTCTTTGACATTCTAATGTCTCAACGACTAATGAAACTATTTTGGCATAAGTCATGCTGATATGTATGGAAGATAAGAACCATTGGTGTAACTAAACAAGTCAGAACGAGGTTTATAAGTCTTGCCGAACTGATGGTCACAACGATAAAGATGTTGGTGACATATTGTGAATGGTCACTTCGATGAAGGATATAAAAGGGCTACCAACCATGATCGGATAACTTGAAATAAGTCATCCCGATGTCATATCCCATTTTGATGACAACAATGACCATGCTCATCAACAAGACTCTCACTGATAGTCATGTCGAAGACACCTAAGATATCCGAAAAGAATGTTATTCCCATGGTGATAAAGAAAGTCAGGCTGATGATAACCATGCCCACTTCTATATCAGGTAGATCTTGAAAATATCTTGCTGATGCCAACCCACATATGAAAGATGACACTGAGCAGACAGATGAAAGGTCACATCGATTGATCCATAAGCAAATGTTCATGCCATAAGAAGATATAAAATTGCCCTGACATTACAAAAATCATACCGATGAGAGAAGTTATGATGATGTGACATCTCACAACGATCATGAAAATTAAAACTCTGGGACAATCAATTATAAACAAGAAAGAGATCCTCTGAAATGCCATTTGAAATCATTGCAATTAAGTTTGAAAGAATTGTCTGAGACGAGCAAGCAAGTGGAGACTTGGAAGGAGAAAACAGAGGAATTCGATCATCGCCTCTGATAACAAGTACACATACACAAAATTCTATGCAGCAGCTTACAATTTGAATTTGTTGTCCAAGATTAAAATGGAGACTCTAGTGAAAGGAAAAGGTAGAAAACAACAGGGTGAGACTAATAAACCTAAAAAACAAAAAATTGATAAAAGCCCTGATGAGAAAATAACAGACAAGAAACTAAATCAAGACTTAATTGACCAATTACCTGGATCAACTCCGAAAGCTCAAAGATCTGCACAACTTAGGGCAGAAGTAGAGAAATTGGAAGACAAATGTAAATATCTTGGAAATGTGTGGACTCCAATTAGAGGTTACGAGTTGTTCAAATTCCACTACAATAGAAGATTTAGGAATTTCCCAGGGTCTAACCCATGGCACTTGAATTTGGGCAAATTGGTCATCCTTGATGGGTTTTTGAACGCTAAACTCCTCAAACTCCTGGCTAAGCAGTATAATCCAAGCCTCAAGGCCATATGCAACCCGCAAGGGGAGCCTATTATACATTTGTCTAAGAATGCCATTTGTGAAGTTTTTGACTTAGATGATTTATGTATTGTCCCCATAGTTTATGAAGATTTGGATAAAGAGTATTGGAGAATAGATACTACATATAATGGATGGAGATTGCCTATTCACATGTCTAGGGCAGAGGGAGAAGTAGTGCCTCTCAATGAGAATGATGGACCTCTATTTCATGTGTCATTATTTGAACCATACATACAATACACATACTACTCTATGGGAAAAGTCCTAGGATCAGAGGTCCCTGATTTCATGACAATTCCTCTAATGGTGATAGCCACAGACATCTAGTGGCACAATGCTAGGCAGTTTGACTATGCTGCTTATGTTTTTGGTAGAATTGATTTTGGTCTGACCGCAATAAAGAACAATGCCCCATCAGTTTCCTTTGAACACTACTCACTCCTCATGCACATGGTGCTTTATTATGGCTAGGAAGTGGGATTATGGCCAAATGAATTAAAAGTTGTTCTAGTGGACCAGAGGGGGCAAAAGTCACCCGCGCAAATGTGGACTAGAAAATGCGATAGTAGGTATGTCCATTCTAGCTATGTTCATTTTGAAGAATACTATGTGAAAGTGTTATATAGATATTTCAGTCATACCTGTGAGATTCATTATCAAATGAAATAAAGAGGTTTCTCAAACCTAAAGATTTTGGTGGTCCTCCTACTATTACCCACAATTGGGGAGATTGGTATTGTTTTGAGGATGCTACCATGGTTAGAGTTTATCGTTTTGAGGACACCCCTTTCATATTGCCTAAGACTATTCCTAACAGAATTGTTTACTTAGAAATAGTTAGGCAAATGAATTGTTCTAATTTGATGTATTTGAGCTCCTATGACAAACAATCTTTTATGCCTAGTACTCTGTGCTTTGGAGATTTTACTGTGGTATCCAAGGAGGCTTATAGCCTCATTATGGATAAACTGATGCATTACAATATGAGATGTGCTAAGGCAAGAAAAAGATTTGATCCTGACGGTTTCATTGACCTTGCTCAGAGAAAACAAAACCTCAGTGGATACACACATGTCCCATATCCACATGATGATATCATCAAGAATTTGGAAGAGACTAAAGTTGAATTAGTGGTTGAGAAATATAATAGGGACTTAGATGAGAAGAGGAAATAGCTTGCAAAAATAGAGTTGTTGTCCTTTGGTGACGAAGGGCCTGCAGAAGAAGAAGAACCACATCAACAAGAAACTGTGATATCTAAATGAAAAATGCAATGCTATCAGTCTCCTGGTATGGAACATGATGAGGAGGGGTTTGTTGATGAGGATCCCAGAAAAGTAGCATATGATTCTTTTATTTCAGATGACCAATTTATTAATTCTAAGGAATTTAAATCATTTTTGTACAAATTCAAAGGAAAAGAGATCAGGGAGTCAGTTGATAATGTCACAACTAACAATGAAAAACAATTAGTTGATATGTTAAAGACAACAGTGGACAATGAAATGAGAACTATGACTTCTGGTAAAGGTAGACAACTGCTTAGAGAAGCAGGTGTTATGATATTCCCTAATCTTGATTTGAATTCTACTGTGGCATTTGATAGTTTTTTGCATAACACAGATAACAAATATAAGCTCACTCCAGAGGGTGTCACAGAAGTGTATATGGGCACCAAATATAACAATGATGAAAATTCACTAATGATATGGGCCTTGTATCCTCCCCATAAGAAGACAACTATTATAGACACTGAGAAGGCTTTTGGGCATGTCATGACTTTGAAGACAGGGGAAACTAACCCTTTGATCACTACAGACATTGGCATTAACGTTGCAAAATTGAATAAGGCACAAGCTCAGATGCTGATCAAAGAATGAGATGCATATAAACTGAGTTGTGAGAGATTAACAAAAGAAAATGATTATTTGAAAGATCTGTTAAGAGCACCTTCGGAGGATCAGTGAAAAGATTAACTCAAGGAGAAAGCTCACAAAGCACCCAATCACCATCTATGGACTAGATAGCTCAAATCCAGATTGACACACTTACAACAATGCTCCAGAATAGGCATGCCAACCTGATGCATTGGATGAACCAATTTTGGGATATTTATTCTAAAAATTATAAAGTGACCCAAGAGCATGAGAGGCTTGACAAAAGGCTACAGGGAAAACTCCATGAGATACAAGGAAAGGATGTTTCTGATACCATAGGCATTTCTAGTGCAAAAGATTTAATTGAGCAGCATCAGAAATATTATGATCAGCTTAAGAACGATGCTAAAGAATGTATTGAAGCTTCAAAAGAAGGAGTGCCCACGTTGTTCAAAAATGATAAAGAATTGAAGAGCAAAGAGGAATGGAGTAAAGACTGTCAAGTGATGTTGCATGAAGCCTTAGGAGCTCTCAAGGACAAAGACTCTGCATCTGGAGAAGCCTATAAGCATCTAGAAAAGATGGTAACGATGGATGTGATCACAAGAAATGCAATTGAATTCACTGATACACATCATAGCCAGGAGTATTTAGATCACATTGCTCAGATATACTTATGGTTGAACAGAGCTTAAAGAATTGTTATCTTTATTATTGTTATGTTAATCATGTTGATTCCCAAAAGACATGTTGATCATGATGTTAGTCACAAACAAACATAGAATAAAAGTACACATTAACCTTTACTCATCTTGAAAGATATGATGAATTTAGAGAATTCATAATCTCAAGTCTCCGTTGATTAGTTCTTAATCTTTTGACGTTACTTAGAGGTTGATGTGTGTTGTTGTTTCCATTTTGGGGCCTTACATGGATCTCATCAATAAGATATTGTTTCCTGTAATGATGATGCAAAGATAGTTATTCCACTCAAGATATACCTCAAATATTGTTTCTATCTTTAAGACTTTGCATGATATTTGTCATTGTGACATGCTTTAACTTCAAATATGCTGAGTATGTTCATTTATCCATGGGATGTCTGCATATTTGTACTATTTGCTTAAGATTATCAACTATTTGCGATTGTGACGATGAAATTCTCTGAAATTGAAAGAAACTGAAAGAAATACTTCAAATTAAAGTTGAACCTTCAACTATTGATCCACATACATACTTGATACTACCATTAGGAGAAGAAATCAAACCATATGTTCACCAGGATGTTCCACAGCTAGATATAGTTGATGCAAACTTCAGAGGATGATGAATGAAAACAATACATACAAAATGATGAGCACTCCAAGGGACGCAGCAAATCAAAGCACATATCCAGAATTCAGACACAGATTACTCAAGATTTATGAAGATTTGTAATCGAAAATGATCTTCTCTTTCATTAAGTATGCAAAATACATGTACATATACAATAGCTTTGAAATGAGTCTTGAATACTTCAGCAAACAAATTTCAATTAAGTTTCGAATGTTTCAAAAGAGACATTCCTACACCTTTTATAGAACAAGGTGAGGAATCCATTACAAAAGATCTACGTTCCAAATTTGTCTATGAATATCTACAGTGAATATTCCCTTTGACTTTGTCAACTCTATCAAGTGGCACAAGTTGCCAGCTGGCAACCATCTGAGATACTTATTTTCCTTAAGTGTCAAATGCCGATATATGCTTTATGCTGCATCTTTATCTACTTCATCGTATTCATGCACTCCATCATCAGGTGCATCGCTTTCTGTATCCTCATCATCCTAATGACCTCGACCCTGTATATGAGCCTGCATGACTACCCTGACATTTTCATACAACTACACTATTTGATCTATTTCTCCACCATCTTGAGTCTTTGCTTTGATAATGACATGTTTATGTGCTTGGTATTTATTTCGGATGTTATCCAATTTATTCCTTCTGTTGTATAATGTCTCATTATAATTTTATATTTTCACCTCGGTCTTCACCAGTCTATCCATGACTTCTTCTGTCATTTGCCCTTGTGGATCATCAGCAATGAATTGGAAGTTATTATGTAGAGCTTGGATTGCAAACTCCTCATCTTGATTTTCTATCTTTCCTTCCACTTTTCCTTCCAACGTTTCCAGAATTTCTTCCTCAAAACACATCATATTATGTAACTTTATGCTGATCTCTCTCAACTTATTGTTGCATCTTTTAAGTACATCACATTCAAATTGGATGTCTTTATACCATATATCTATCAGTAATGCATTGTTATTATTCAGTACTTGCTTATGTATAAGTATCTGAGGATTGATCCTCTTTATTTCTCTCAGGACACCCTTTATCTTTTCCAATTGGAAGGACCTTTTCCCTGTCTCCATTTGCAATTTATCTACCTTCTTCCTGGAGTCACTAAGAGAACTCCACCTCTTCAAAGAGGCTTTTACTACTTCTTTTGCTATGTCAAATGTGGAGTACATCCACTTTCTCAATATGGATGACTCATGTTTCATGAGATCCAACTTATTTACCTCATCTTGGGAAATAGCAGTCAATGGGACCGCATGATCAATAGCACTATCTTCAGGATTGGTTAACCTCCTTATATATGCATGCAACTAAGCAATGTGCTCTTTGTGTTGCTTATTTTTCTCCTTTTCTCTCTTAACCTTTTGAATTAAAGAATCTATAATATCTTTGCCTTCCTGACCTTCTTGGTCTTCATTAGCAAACCCTAAGTCTACTGTGCTGATTTGAAATTCATCCAAGGTAATTTTACCTTTCTCTTTATCTATAGTAGGGAGTGCTATCTGTGCAGTTCTTCTTCCTATTGCAGGATCCCTTTTAATGGCCGAAGTCATTCTAGCCTTCCTATTTGGTTTTATCAAGTTTTCTGAAAATAAAGTAGACACATCAAACTCTGGCATTTGCATACCTGATTCCATGCCAATTTCAGTCTCTAACCATTAAGGAACTTGATCCTTGGGTCCTTGGTTTCCAGTATCATCATCATCATGATCACCTTGATCTCCTGTGTCTACCACCATGTTCAATGGGCAGGGTGATCTTCCTTTGTCTTCCTCATGATGTTCATCATGAGGGGGATCTTTTGATATATTCTACTGATGAGGATCTTCTTTCTTTGGAGGTTGATCTTGCTGATCATCTGCATGTGCACCGTGATCCTTCTCTTTTATTTCCTCCACTCTGACTTCATCTACCTTATTTATTTCCTCCTCCTGAGGTATATTAGTATCTGTGATTACTATTTCAGCCTCCTTTGCGTTTCTATTTCATCTATTATCACATCTTTCTCTGCACCTATGATGACTATTTCTTGAGCGTTATGAGTAGGATTAGCTGATGCATCCTTTTCTTCTTCTCCCCTATCTTTCACCTCTACTATCCTAGGTTCAGCTGATGTATCATGCTACTGTTGACCCATATCTAGAGCTTGACTCTCCACTTTTTTTGTTCCAGCTCTTCAATATTTTTCATTTTATCAGGTGTTCCTGCCACATCCTGATGATTCACATCTTCTACATATGTCAAATCTACAACTGCAGGACTTGTCACCTGTTCAATTAATGTATCCAGCCCTATCTGTTCTACGATTTTCTCTGGGCTCTTTTCTTTCTCTAACTCCACTCACTTCATTTCTTCTAACACTGTTTGCATGGATGGAGTTCCATGAGGAGTGGTCAGGGTGTCAGCAGCAAGGGTTTCCATCCTCTGTGAAGCCACATCCTTCACTACCTCATCATCGAATAAGTCTACTGTCTCATCCATTGAGACAATGGCACTTTGGATCATCCTAAAGGTTTCTTTTATTTTCTCTTCTGCAAGTTCAGTCTTGAACTTTACAATGGTGGAAAGTGGAACATTGTGCTACAATTCCTTATTGAATACTTCACCACCTGCCCCTTTCAACATTATAGGTGATTGTCTTATTTCACCTCTCATGGAGGTCCTTGTTTTCTTCATTGTGGGGGCTATCACCTCAGGCACCTTTCTTTTCCTTTTGAACAATAAAGGGCCCTCTTCTTCCTCAGGCTCCTCCTCCAGAGGGATCTCTTCTTCTATTTGTTTCTGTGAGGTCTGACCCTCTTCATGGGTCTCAGTAACTACTACCTCTGCCCTCTGAATTTTCTTGGACTTCTGTCCATCTCTTGGAGGAGGTGCAGCTAGTGCTGAAGCATGTCTTGCACATCTTGAAGTTGATGCTTCTCCTGATGCTGGTGCCTATGCAGTAGTCTCTACTATCTCTCTATAATAACCCCTTTGGGTTCCTCTTCCACTTTCTTGCCTCTAGGAGGTCTTTTACTCTGTTTCTGTGGAGGTGGCAACCTGTCTCCCTTGGATTTCCTCTTCTCATTCAGGAAATCATCATACTCATCAGTAGAGAGCTCTTGTCCTTTCTTTTTGTTATCTATGGTAAGGACCACACCTTTTTTCTTCAATATATTTACCTGTTCATCAACCCAAGCCTGAGTTAGCTATAATATCCTGCCCGTGAATGAATCCAAGGAGATGTCCTCCTACATTGTAAGGTCCAGGGCTGATATGGTATCATTGTATATCTTCTTCTCTTCATATTCTTCAGCCATTATCTTTCCATCATCCTTCTTCATTTGTGTTGGGATGGAGATGCAACCAAAGGTTCTGATTTGATTCAAGGTTAACTTTGATATCTTCTTCTTCTTGCCACTGCCTCATCCTCATAGTCTACCCAAAAATCTTCAAGATGCCTCTTGTGGATGGGCTGCCCCATGATTTTCTACATCCTACAATAAGGATCATATGACATTACAAATGGGAAAAATTGTAACTTCATCATTGTCAAGCCAGCTATGGATTTCTTAATATTTTCACTATCTGGGCACATGTAATATCCCATTGTCACTGGAAACAATACTGGTGGGATTTTGTTGTTGACTTTGTAAGCATCCAATATTGTTACAACCTACCTCATGAACTCCATGAGCACTACCACATCAATTGGATATCTTGGGAGCATGAGGGGCTATCCTGCAAATCCTTCAATCCTAATATAGGAGAAGGTTGCAAACTATGTATACCAGGCTCCATGCCTGTAGATGACTTCCTGAGCTTCCATGCTCAGTCTCTTTGTTCTGTCCTCTTCTATGGTTCTTACCAAATGCATAAAAAATGCATCATTCACCAGCTTATAGTCTTAGAGATAGTTTACTCTTTGCAATTGGGGATAGTGATCCCAGATATGTGCATCATTGGTGGTGCCACCAATCTTCCCCACTGTCGTTAGTGCATTGAATGTGCCTTTGTATGCACATGCATAGACCAAGTATGAGGTCATATAAAATGCACAATCTGTACCTCCCAGATTCGACAGCTGCTCATCAATAGCATCACTTATTATTTTGGCCCATAATGGCCTGTTATTAGTATATATACACATTAGGATGATCCCATACATCCAGTCCTTGAAACTTCCAGCTGTTGACTAACCTGTAGCTCGACTGAGTAAGGCGATCATGAACTGATATTCATCATCAAAATCATATTTGTACAAATGGATAGGGAGCTTGGCTGCAGCTAGATATGCACTATTCTTAGCTCTCCAACCATACATTATTTTCCTAGCAGCCTTCTTATTAGCTTCATACTCTACTACTAGCTTCTTCAGGTTTATGCTGACCACACCTTTGCCCAATGGCAAACCAAACATGGTGGACAGGCTATTTATGGAGAAGTCCGCATACACCCTTCCATGTTTCTCAACTCTTCTTGTCTGTGAATTATAATTTCTGGCACATTCTATAACCAGTTCAAGAGCCTCCATGCTGTATGGAAAACCAGCGGTATTTCCCATTCCAGACACTAAAATAGCCTCAAGCAGAGGATTATATTCCTGATTGTGCATCATGTCTGTCCATACAGCCAGATCCGTGTTTCCTTGGTGTGTATCCCCAATAACTCCATATTTGAATTGCACCCCTTCAGGCTGTGAAAACATCAGTTTAGGAAACTCTGCCTCAGACTTCATCAATCACTTATCTGCCATGGATTCCTGCAATGACAAAAACTAGTCTCACAATTGTACATCTCATCTCATACATGCATACATATATTACATTTTATGACCTCCATGCAGTGTTTACAAGCATTACTTCATCATGATATGCAAAATTTACAATTTCAAACCAGTAACATCATATTACCCGTATATGCCTACAAAACACAGTAGAAGGGATCTGCTACTTACCTGACGCGTTTATCCTTCGAACTATATTGTTGACAATTTTATGGAAATACCCTTGAGATTGATCGCAATGACATTCTTTGCTTTGTTCAGGATGTGTACCTCTGCAAGTGACTTGTAGCAGGGTTTGGACGCTCGGGTCTGTGTAAACACTTAATTCTTCGCAAGGTAAATGTAAAATGACGTTGCAAATCCATTTTAAACCTATTCATCTAGTCAATTAGGGCATAATCTGAATGAATCAATGCTAATCATTAATTTTGTGCACAGAAAGACAGAATCTTGCCAGGTGTGATCATCACAGCGATAGTCGGCGGGATGCACCTACCGCATTAATGGGCATTCAATGTTCGCGCAGTAGGATGAGGAGGAGGATCTTTTGAAATATCAGGTGATATTTTAAATATCAGGTGATATTTAAAATATGATCGTCCCTCGTAATATGACATTCCACACCATGGCAGGAAAACATATCAGGTTATGTTTAGACCATTGGGTCATGTTATATAGATCGGGTGATGTTCAAAATATTGGGTGATATTTTGAAAAGGATGATGACCCTAAGGGTTCTTTAAGTGACCTTTCTTGGAATGTCATGATGACGTCACCATGATAATGGCTGAGTCTATTGCTGAAGCACTATGACGTCATCGTCATGTTTTGGTGAAAAGATGATGTTATGAAATATACCTCTGCGAGGTAAAATGATGATGACATCATCATCATGTTGATGTTCTTTTGTTATCAGGATCAGATGATGTCATCATGATAATTTCTTCAGGGTGATATTTCGAGACCGGGGGATATTTGAAATATAGGGTGATATCTAGAATATTGGGTGATGTTTTAAAATATCGTCCCTGCAAAATATATGATGCTGTTGACAGGTAAGTATCACTACCACTTAAGTTTGATGTCCGCATATCGTGAATCAAATGATTTATCAGGTGATAAATAGGATCAAGGTGATCTTTTGAAAGATAATTGATATTAAGAAATATGATCCTCCCCCCTTGTGAATATCAGGTTTGACCAAGATTTTGACCACTCATAACTTTCACATCCTAAGGAATATCAGGGTGATGTAAAAGGAAAACCTTCATGAATTTTAATGTTGTTTCCAAATATGAGGTTAATGTCATGAAACAAGAACTTTGACAAACTGACCTCATGATGATGACTTACCACATCCTCCTATAGAGGGTTATCTACATGACATACTTTTACGAGACCACCAGGAAGAAGAAAACACAAGCAAAGCCAAAAAAGTTGGGTCCCTATTTTGCCAAGTCAAAATGGGGTGTGTTGTGTAACCACACAACAAATTGCCACCAAAGAAAACATCAAAATTCCAACGATTCAAGTGAGGTGAACACATTATAACATAGCATTCTAACTCTTTCTAAGCATGAGCATCATAATCTTTCTGAATGATAAAATGTCCTCATGGTAACAATGCTAACTAAGGATCAGTAGTGTGTAATTGATTAATTATCATCATCTTGAAAGCGAGTTGAAAACATGAGTAACTAGTGTTGAGCTACATAGTTGGGGATCATCCCTCATAGCCAACCTAGATAGAGCCTTGCTACCAGCAGGCATTTATAGCCCCGGCAAGGTTATCTATACAATCTCCCTAAGTAGAGCCCTACTGCCAGCAGGCGTCTATAGCCCCAGTAGAGTTACTTAGATGGCCTAATTTTGTTATATATTTTGATTTTTCAATATTCATATTTCATATATTTGATATCATCATGTAAGCTCAAAATACAAGGTATAGTCACTTGCTATTTTAGGTTGGAGATTGCATTGGTAGCAAGGGAGTCCCTTTAGATTTTTCACTTAACACCTATACTTGTATTTTCAACAAACCCAAGGCTATTAGGTGAGTCATTGTGAAGAAATCACTTTGGTTAAGAAAAGGTACCCTGATGATAGGATATCATAGACCTGGTCATGATGACCTTCTCAAAATGAGTCACAACCTATATATAAATGTGTTTTCATCACTTGAATCTTAACAATTTTGTTGTTTTCTGGGGTGATGAGCTGCATCATCCTGACTAACCAAAATAGAACTCAACAAGCAAACGAAGCAAAAACAAAACAAAACATTGTACAAACAACTATACAAAATATACATTATGATACACATGACTAACATGAAGCACTTAAGCTTGGAAATAATGTTTGAGGAACTGTCCATTAACTGGTAATGGAACATCCTCACCTGTCAAGTTCTTAAGCCTAAAAGTGCTATCTCCTACTATCTCAGAAATTTGGAAGGGACCTATCCATAATTTGTCAAACTTACCATGGTCTCCTTTCCTCTCATGGCCTTTATCCCACATTAGGACTAAATCTGATATCCTGAAGGCTTTAACTTTGGCTCTTTTATCAAACCAGCGTTTGACAACAGCCTGATGTTTGGCAAATTGATCAATTACCTGGCTTCTTTTCTCTTCCAGGTGCATCAGCTGAAGCAACCTGACTTCTTGGTTATTGTCTATGCCTAGGTACTCTTGGGCAAACTGCAAGGTAGGAATCTTCAGATTGATAGGAAGGATTGGATCTACCCCATAGACTAAATGATAAGGTGAGTTTCTTAATGCAGCCTTGTTTCTGGTTCTGTCTACTCATAAGGCATATTTCAGAAGTGTATTCCATTCCCTAGGGTTTTTGTCTACTAACTTCTTTATGATATTCAGCAAATTTTTGTTGGTGGATTCTTCCAATCCATTCCCTTGGGGATAATAATTAGATGAAAACTTTAGTATAATTCCATAATCAAAGGCCCAACTTGACAATTTGGTTGAAGTAAAAGCAGAGCCATTATCACTTACCAGAGCATAGGGAACCCCATACCTGGTGATTATGTTATTTTCTAAAAATCTGATGACATCCTCTGCATTGCAAGTCTTGCTGCTAGTGGCTTCAGTCCACCTGGTACAATAGTCAATAATTGTTAGTACATACCTATGACCTGATGATGATGGAGGATTAATAGGTCCTATGAAATCCATGCCCCATTGTGCAAATGGGCACGCCTCCATCACTGGTTGCAAAGGTTGTGCAACATATCTCTCTCTGTTAGTAGCAACCTTACATACATGACAGCATTTAATGTGCTCAGCTGTGTCTCTAAAAATTGTAGGCCAATAATAGCTTGCTCTGAGGATAGCATGTGTAGTGGCCAAGGATGAGCCATGCGTTGTTCCAAATTTGTCATGTAACTCTGATAAAACTTTGCTTGCTTCTGGCTTTTCTAAGCATCTCAAGTATATTCCTTCATAATTTTTCTTGAAAAGTACTCCTACTTTCATCATGTACTTCTGGGATTTTATCTTCAGGGCTCTTCTTTGTGAAACCTGCAGTCTAGGAGGACATCTTCCAGTAATCAGGATGTGCCTGATATCTGCATACCACTCTTCATTGTCTCTAGCATTGATAACATACTACTGACTTGTGATGTTTGGATCAATCTTTGATATCATTTGGCTTAAAGCCCGTCCTCTTACTAGTTTCATGGGTGTAATCTCCATGTCATATTCTTGTCAAACTGTGATCCACTTAGTTGTTTTTCACCAGGCTCACTTTGCATTAGCAGCATCTTCACTACTACATCTGACACCACAACAATCACCTTACTTCTCAAGATATAATGCTTGAATTTCTTTACTGCTCTAACCAAAGCAAGTGCATGCCTTTCAACATCTACATATCTTAGTTCAGCATCTTTGAAAGGGTAGCTCATGAATGCAATTGGTTTCTCTTCCTTTTCTTCATTTCTCTGAGTTAGCATGGCTGCAGAGGTATGTTCTGAAGAAAATGAATAAATATAAAAGTCTCTGGTATAGTCTGGACTAATGAGGACAAGAGCATCAGAAATAGCCTTCTTTATGTCTTCAAAGGCTACCTTGGCTTCAGATGTCCACTCAATCTTTACATTCTTCTTCAGCATAGCATTAAAGGTCTGACTATTTCTGCAAAGCCAGTGATGAATTTTCTAACAAAATTTATCTTACCAAAGTAAGATTTGAGTTCTTTCTTGCTTCTTGGAAGTTGTAATTTCATAAGGGAGTCCACCCTATCAGGATCAATGATAATCCCATTTTCAGTTATTAGGTGGCCCAGCAACTTTCCTGTTGTCACCCCAAATATGCATTTCTTGGGGTTCAAGGATATCCCATACTCTTCACACTTTTTCAGTACATTTCTGAGATTTATTACATGGTTTCCTCTTTCCTTGGAGAACACTTTGAGGTCATCCATGTAGATGACTATACATTTTCCTATTAAGCCTTTAAAGGCTATGTCCATCGCTCGCTGGAACATTGCTCCAGCATTTATCAGCCCAAATGGCATGCGTCTATAAGTAAATATCCCCCACTTTGTGGTGAAGGCAGTCTTTAGCCTGTCAATCTTGTCAACCATGACCTGATTGTAACCTAAGAAGCCATCAAGGAAGGACATCATTTTAGCTCCATTAACAATTTGCAGAACTTCATCTAATGAGGGTAAAGGATAATTGTCCTTCTCTGATGCTCTGTTCAGGTTCCTGAAGTCTACACATAGTCTGATGTCTCCATTCTTCTTTCTTACTAGCACTAGATTAGCCACCCAAGTGGAGTGCCTCATAGGAAATATAATCCTAGCATTCAGCAGCTTCTTGACTTCTTCAAAAATTATTGGTTCAAGCAAGGCATTGACTGGCCTTTGCTTCTATCTGAAAGGTTTAGCATCTGGCGTGAGAGGTATAGTGTGAGTTATGACTGCTGTGTCATATGTCTTCAACTCATCATAAGTCCATGCAATTACATGGATGTAGTCCTTAAGGGCCTGAGTTATTCCTTCTAACTCTTTTGGTGTGCAAACCTTACCAATCAAGACATTTCTCTTGTCATCATCTTGTCCAATATTCACTTGTGAATATTGACCTCCATCAGCCCTGGGAAGATCTTTCTGCTTCAACATATTATCCAAGTCAAAAACTCTTTCTAACTCAATCATACCTTTGGGAATCCTATTGCTAGGCAACTCTAATATTTCATCTTCTTCCCAAACATGATCTTCCACATTGTTCTCATCTATGATTTGAGCATCAAATATGTCTCTGTTAGAGATGAAATCAAGGATATGCTGATCATCATCAAAAACCTAGAGGTTAGTAACATTATCAGGTACTGATGGTACTGATACCAGCTCTACTAAAAATCTCTTTAGGCCTGATATAGACAAGGGCTCTAATGTACTGGCAGCTTGTGCTAAGGCATCCGCCCTATGGTTCTATTCTCTTGGTACGTGGGTGATATTAAATGCATCAAAGTCTTCAATCAAATCCCACACTCTGTGTCTATAGTTTGACAATTTCTTATAGTTGCAAGAGTAAATTCCTCTTACCTGTCTGACAACTAATTCTGAGTCCCCAAAGACATGCAGAATTCTTACCTTCTTCTTGAGAGAAAACAGTATCCTGTGAATCAGAGCTTCATACTTTGTCACATTATTAGTGTAGGGGAACTGTAGTCTGTAGGCAGCTAAGTAGGAATTTCCTAATGGATCAATGAGATCAATCCCTACTCCAGCTCCTTGTTAGGACTTGGATCCATCAAATCTTAAGATCCAAGGTTTATCTTCAGCAGGAGGTTTACCTGAGCTTTCTCTTTTCTTTATAGCTCTAGCAGCTGCTTCACCTGATATCCATTTTAACTTAGGAATTTCAGCGTTCTTAGACTTCATCTTTCTTTTCTTTTGGGAAGCTGATTTTTCTTCTTGCTTTTCATCATCAGGAGGATGATCTTTTGGATCAGGTACTGTATGCTTTTTTAAGACATGTAAACACAATGAACAGGTAGTTTCCTAGTGAGGTGCCTCATGCAACCTACACCATCCTTCAGTCAATGCATCCCGCAGATGCTTCTTTTGTTCTACCATCTTCTTGATTTCTTCTGATAAAAACTCTTCGAATCTGGTCAAGTTACTACCACTATCTTCATCAGATAGTTCATAATCTAACTCTATCAGGCAGTCACTCCTAGGGGTGATCTTTTCTTTCTTCTTAACATTTATCTAGTCATATACCAGAATTTCTTCTCTTCTCTGAATATGATCTTTGTCATGATATGTCACCTTTTTAGTGGTTCCTGTAGAAGACAAACAAGAATTAGTATCATCATCATCACCCGATGTAGAACTTACCTCAGAATATGATGATGATGCCTCACTACATGTCTGCTCCAGCTCCATCATATCTAAGCATGTTTCACAAGTTCTCGCTGAATGTTCTTCGTCGTGTAATCTGCACCAACCATCAATTAAAATGTCATGAACAGGTATATTTAACAATTGATAATGTTTTACCTGCTTAGACAGATGCATCTCAAAATTTTTGAAGTGATCTATTTCATTCTCATTCTCAAAATGACCATCAGGTTCTATAGTCGGTATACCTTCCTGATGATCATGATGATGATGATGATGAAAGTCAAGCATCAAGATCTCTTCTATCCTAATAGTCTGTGGTCTAATGGCATAAACTCCAGGTTCAACATTCACATACATGATCTCATTTGTTTTGTTGTACTCGATGATCATGTGCTTCATTCTAGGCTCAGCATCTATTCTTATCTGGTTTGGTATGCCTTTCCAAGGTAACCACATGTGACTGAAGTCAGTAGCCATATATCCATTGAGAGTTTTAGACCAGTCTCTACTAAGCAGCATCCCATATGTATCAGGTATATCTACTACCTGGATATCGATGTAGTACTGAATCCTGGGATCAGATGCTAGCTGCATGTGGATATGAGTTAATTCACCTATCACACTTACTTCTGTTTTATCTAGCTGTGTCACTTTCTTTAGGGATTTAGCAGGATGCAGCCCTAAAGCATTGCATATTGACAGGGGCATGACATTTCTAGATGCACCTGAATCTACCAAATAGTTGTGTAGGTTTTTGCTAAACATCCTTATAGTGAGGAGAAAGGGTGGTGACTTGCTTTTGTCCCTATACAAGGTCATGTGAGAGGTTTCTGTAGCTTGAACAGTAGCTGGCAATTTATGTTTGACAGTGTTATCTTTGACAACATGATCCTTATTGTTAGGCTGACCTAGGGGATGACTATCCTCTCTGGGAGCAGGATCATCTAGTGACTTCATAAATGCTTTCTTAATTGCAGGAGTTTTCAACAACTCTGATAGAGACAGGCCGATCTTTACCTTCTTCATCTCATCTGCCAGTTATGTGACTAGTTTGTCAGACTCATGAGGTAGGGCAACAGCTTTTGACACTGTATTTTGTGGTGACAGATATTGTGCATTTACCTTTGGAAATCCTGGGTTATTACTTTCTTTGGGATCAGGAGGTGTGTTAAAATTATTCGGAGGCAAGGAACTAGTTACTGGACTAGTAGGTCTATTGGAGTTACTTCTCAGATTATAATTGTGCTTACCCTGATATTGCTATTGGTAAGCATGCACCTCCTCATGTTCATTGGATGGCTTGTTCTCATCTTCAAAGGGGAAAACATAATTTGACTCAAAAGCCATGGTAGATTCTTCACATGCCTGGGTAAAATGCTGGTGGGATGACACAGTCTGCTGATGCTGATGATCAGTATAGCTCTCCAATACAAATGCAGAGTCATATCCACAAGGGACAATTTCATTTCCCTCCACCTGAGGTGGATTTCCAGAAGTACTAGACACCTCTGTCTGGAAAATGCTAGCATCAATTCTAAATTGTGGACAGTCTAATTCTACATGGGCATTTGTATTGTGTATTCTGCACCAATTGGTGAGGGCTGCCTCAGTAAGATTGACTCTAGTAGTCTGTTTGGCTTTAGCAGGTGGCTGACTGTCTAAAGGTGATGATAAGGAACCATTGGCTTGGAGTTCCATACTCTAGGTTGTCTAGGAGGATTGTTGTTATTTTCACCACTATTGTTGAAATTATTATTGTTGTACCCCCTATTAGGATAACTAGGCCTGTCATTGTTATAGCCTCTATTTTGGTTAAGTTGAGAATAGAAGTTCTGGTTTCTCAAATGAGTGACCTCGGTAGTTAGTTTTCTCAGCTGAGCAGAGATTTCTTTGATTTCTTCTTTCTCCTCTTGAGCTTTAGCCACTACATTTTCAGTTTGAGGCTTGAAGAAAGAAGATCCAGTGTTATTGTTCTGATCTACACCTTGAGGTGTTGGTGTTTGTGCAGGATATTGAGGCACTGAGCCATTCCCATTAGGAGGAGGAGGCATGATACTCAATGGAGATATCTGCAGTGGTGTTGGCATTACTGCTAGAGGCATCATAGCTCCATAATACTGTGGTTGGGGAGGATATTGTGTAGGATGTGTTGGATACATGCCAGACAATGTAGGGAAAGCTATGTTCGGAGTAGGAGCAGGGACTAACTGTTGATTCACTTTGATAGCTTCTTGAAAAGCTCCTATCAAGGTTGTGATTTCAGGATGTGTTCTTCTGATGAACATGGAAGTCAATGAATCCAGAGCTGAGTAATAGACACTCCTGGTAGCAGCATCTGCTACAGTATATGGGGTGACTAACTTGGATAGCATTTTCTGGAACCTAGCATTGAAATTGGCAATAGGTTCACCTTCAAACCTCTTGATTGTAGCAAATAGGTGATAGTTCATTGAAGGGTCAATAGGTACTTTAAACCTATCAGTGAAAGCTTTTTCTAAGATAGCCCATGATTCTACAGAACCCTAACCAAGACTAATAAACCAATTATAAGCCTCTTCCCCTAAGGAAAAAGGAAATAATCTGCATACAACGCCCTGATGTTCTATTCTGGCCTGACAGCAGGCTTCTTTAAAGGTTCTGATATGATCATCCGCATCTTGATAAGGATGATATTTTGGACAAAGTTTGTCCAAATTCTTTGGTAACTCATGATATGTAGTAAAGGTCAAAGGTGACTCTGCTATAAAGAAAGACATCACAACCCGAGGAGGTTGAGCCTGTGGTACAGTTGGCTGAGGTTGGACCTAGGGTTGAGGTTGAACAGGAGGTGTCCCAGATATCCTGAAAGGTATTTGCAAACCAACAGGAGTTACAGGAGGAGGTTCTGGTGAAGCTCCTGATGCACTAGACCCTGGAGTGTGATGGATGTCTACAGTTCTAGGTCTGAACCCTCTAACAGGTAGTTCTTCAAAGATTCCACTAGATCTAGACCTGGTATTTATCCTGTGAGCCAGGATTTCTCAATTTTGAGGCAAATTGGCTGGAACTTTTTAAAGATCAGTTGGAATTCACTAGTAAAGGCTATATTTATGGTCAGGATTGAGAATTGACCAAGTATTTACGGAATATTTGCAGTTGTACTGCAAATATGAGGTGATTCTTGGTTTGGCAACACTAGCGGGTTGATATCGGGTTTCTAAAGCAGGATACCTCAAAGCTTGGACAAATTTACGTGAAATAAGGCCAATCTTTGCAAATACATGCTGATCTACTATAAAGATTGCAATATTTATGACTGATTTCAAAAACTTTACACAGGATTAGTATATATCGACTCAGACCAACAAATATTTTCATCTAGCTTAGAAATTTAGCGGTGTCTGAGTGTTACCTTACGATCTTTATCATCACCCGAACTACTTCAGTATGATCCTCATCTTATGGCCCTCCTTCTAGCGCCAATTTATGTTGATCATGATGTTAGTCACAAACAAACATAGAATAAAAGTACACATTAACCTTTACTCATCTTGAAAGATATGTAGAATTCAGAGAATTCATAATCTCAAGTCTCCGTTGATTAGTTCTTAATCTTCTGACATTACTCAGATGTTGATGTGTGTTGCTGTTTCCATTTTGGGGCCTTACATGGATCTCATCAGTAAGATATTGTTTCATGTAATGATGATGCAAAGATAGTTATTCCACTCAAGATATACCTGAAATATTGTGTCTATCTTTAAGACTTTGCATGATATTTGTCATTGTGACATGTTTTAACTTCAAATATGCTGAGTATGTTCATTTATCCATGGGATGTCTGCATATTTGTACTATTTGCTTAAGATTATCAACTATTTGCAATTGTGACGATGAAATTCTCTAAAATTGAAAGAAACTAAAAGAAATACTTCAAATTAAAGTTGAACCTTCAACTATTGATCCACATACATACTTGATACTGTCATTAGGAGAAGAAATCAAACCATATGTTCACCAGGATGTTCCACAACTAGATACAGTTGATGCAAACTTCATGGGATGATGAATGAAAACAATACATGCAAAATGATGAGCACTCCAAGGGACGCAGCAAATCAAAGCACATATCCAGAATTCAGACACAAATTACTCAAGATTTACGAAGATTTGTAATCGAAAATGATCTTCTCTTTCATTAAGTATGCAAAAGACATGTACATATACAATAGCTTTGAAATGAGTCCTGAATACTTCAGCAAACAAATTTCAATTAAGTTTTGAATGTTTCAAAAGAGGCATTCCTACACCTTTTATAGAGCAAGGTGAGGAATCCGTTACAAAAGATCTATGATCCAGATTTGTCTATGAATATCTACAGTGAATATTCCCTTTGACTTTGTCAACTCTATCAAGTGGCACAAGTTGCCAGCTGGCAACCATCTGAGATACTTATTTTCCTTAAGTGTCAAATGCTAATATCTGCTTTATGCTGCATCTTTATCTACATCATCGAATTCATGCGCTCCATCATTAGGTGCATCACTTTCTGTATCCTCATCATCTTGATGACCTCGACCCTGTATATAAGCTTGCATGACTACCTTGACATTTTCATACAATTGCACTATTTGATCTATTTCTCCACCATCTTGAGTCTTTGCTTTGATAATGGCATGTTTATGTGCTTGGTATTTATTTCGGATGTTATCCAGTTTATTCCTTCTGCTGTATAATGTCTCATTATAATTTTCTATTTTCACCTTGGTCTTCACCAGTCTATCCATGACTTCTTCTGTCATTTGGCCTAGTGGATCATCAGTAACGAATGGGAAGTTATTATGTAGAGCTTGGATTGCAAACTCCTCATCTTGATTTTCTATCTTTCCTTCCACTTTTCCTTCCAACGTTTCCAAAATTTTTGCCTCAAAAGACATCATATTATGTAACTTTATGCTGATCTCTCTCAACTTATTGTTGCATCTTTTAAGTACATCACATTCAAATTAGATGTCTTTATACCATATATCTATTAGTAATGCATTGTTATTATTCAGTACTTGCTTATGTATAAGTATCTGAGGATTGATCCTCTTTATTTCTCTCAGGACATCCTTTATCTTTTCCAATTGGAAGGACCTTTTCCCTGTCTCCATTTACAATTTATCTACCTTCTTCCTGGAGTCACTAAGAGAACTCCACCTCTTCAAAAAGGCTTTTACTACTTCTTCTGCTGTGTCAAATGTGGAGTACATCCACTTTCTCAATATGGATGACTCATGTTTCATGAGATCTATCTTATTTACCTCATCTTGGGAAATAGCAGTCAATGGGACTGCATGATCAGTAGCACTATCTTCATGATTGGTTAACCTCCTTATATATGCATGCAACTGAGCAATGTACTCTTTATGTTGCTTATTTTTCTCCTTTTCTCTCTTAACCTTTTGAATTAAAGAATCTATAATATATTTGCCTTCCTGACCTTCTTGGTCTTCATTAGCAAACCCTATGTCTACTGTGCTGATTTGAAATTCATCCAAGGTAATTTTACCTTTCTCTTTATCTATAGTAGGGAGTGCTATCTGTGCAGTTCTTCTTCCTGTTGCAGGATCCCTTTTAATGGCCAAAGTCATTCTGGCCTTCCTCTTTGGTTTTATCAAGTTTTCTGAAAACAAAGTAGACACATCAAACTCTGGCATTTGCATACCTGATTCCACGCCAATTTCAGTTTCTAACCATTGAGGAACTTGATCCTTGGGTCCTTGGTTTCCAGTATCATCATCCTGATGATCACCTTGATCTCCTGTGTCTACCACCATGTTCAATGGGGAGGGTGATCTTCCTTTCTCTTCCTCATGATGTTCATCATGAGGGGGATCTTTTGATATATTCTCCTGATGAGGATCTTCTTTCTCTGGAGGTTGATCTTGTTGATCATCTGCATGTGCACCATGATCCTTATCTTTTATTTCCTCCACTCTGACTTCATCTACCTTATTTATTTCCTCCTCCTGAGGTATATTAGTATCTATGATTACTATTTCATCCTCCTTAGGTGTCTCTGTCTGATCTTTTATCACATATTTCTCTGCACCTGTGATGACTGTTTCTTGAGCATTAGGAGTAGGATCAGCTGATGTATCCTTTTCTTCTTCTCCCCTATCTTTCACCTCTACTATCCCAGGTTCAGTTGATGTATCATGCTGTTGCTGACCCATATCTGGAGCTTGGCTCTCCACTTTTTTCTATTCCAGCTCTTCAATATTTTTCATTTTATCAGGCGTTCTTGCCACATCCTTATGGTTCACATCTTCTACATATGTCAAATCTACAATTGCAGGACTTGTCACCTGTTCAATTAATGTATCCAACCCTATATGTTCTACGATTTTCTCAGGGCTCTTTTCTTTCTATGACTCCACTCGCTTCATTTCTTCTAACACCATTTGCATGGAAGGAGTTCCATGAGGAGTGGTTAGGGTGTCAGCAGCAAGGGATTCCATCCTCTACAAAGCCACATCCTTCACTACCTCATCATCGGATAAGTCTACTGTCTCATCCAATGAGACAATGCCACTTTGGATCATCCTAGAGGTTTCTTTTATTTGCTCTTCTGCAAGTTCAGTCTTGAACTTTACAATGGTGGAAAGTGGAACATTGTGCTGCAATTCCTTATTGAATACTTCACCACCTGCCCCTTTCAACATTATAGGTGATTGTCTTATTTCACCTCTCATGGAGGTCCTTGTTTTCTTCGGTGTGGGAGCTATCACCTGAGGCGCCTTTCTTTTCCTTTTAAACAATAAAGGGCCCTCTTCTTCCTCAGGCTCCTCCTCTAGAGGGATCTCTTCTTCTATTTGTTTCTGTGAGGTCTGACCCTCTTCATGGGTCTCAGTAACTACTACCTCTGCCCTCTAAATTTTCTTAGACTTCTGTCCATCTCTTGGAGGAGGTGTAGTTGGTGCTTAAACATGTCTTGCACGTCCTGAAGCTGATGCTTCTCCTGATGTTGGTGCCTATGCAGTAGTCTCTACTATTCTCTCTATAATAACCCCTTTGGGTTCCTCTTCTGCTTTCTTGCCTCTAGGAGGTCTTTTAGTTATTTTTGTGGAGGTGGCAACCTATCTCCCTTAGATTTCCTCTTCTCATTCAGGAAATCATCATACTCATCAGCAGAGAGCTCCTGTCCTTTCTTTTTGTTATCTATGGTAAGGACCACACCTTTTTTCTTCAGTATACTTACCTGTTCATCAACCCAAGTCTGAGTTAGCTGTAATATCCTGCCCGTGAATGAATCCAAGGAGATGTCCTCCTGCATTGTAAGGTCTAGGGCTGATATGGTATCATTGTATATCTTCTTCTCTTCATATTCTTCAACCATTATCTTTCCATCATCCTTCTTCATTTGCATTGGGATGGAGATGCAACCAAAGGTTCTGATTTGATTCAAGGTTAAACTTTGATATCTTCTTCTTCTTGCCTCCGCCTCATCCTCACAGTCTGCCCAAAAATCTCCAAGATGCCTCTTCTGGATGGGCTGCCCCATGATTTTCTGCATCCTGCCATAAGGATCATATGACCTTACAAATGGGAAAAACTGTAACTTCATCATTGTCAAGCTAGCTATGGCTTTCTTAATATTTTCACTATCTAGGCACATGTAATATCCCATTGTCACTGGAAACAATACTAGTGGGATTTTGTTGTTGACTTTGTAAACATCCAATATTGTTACAACCTACCTCATGAACTCCATGAGCACTACTGCATCAGTTGGATATCTTGGGAGCATGAGGGGCTGTCCTGCAAATCCTTCAATCCTAATATAGGAGAAGGTTGCAAACAGTATATACCAGGCTCCATGCCTGTAGATGACTTCCTGAGCTTCCATGCTCAGTCTCTTTGTTCTGTCCTCTTCCATGGTTCTTACCAAATGCATTGAAAATGCATCATTCACTAGCTTATAGTCCTGGCGATAGTTTACTCTTTGCAATTGGGGATAGTGATCCCAGATATGTGCATCATTGGTGGTGCCACCAATCTTCCCCACTGTCGTCAGTGCATTGAATGTGCCTTTGTATGAACATGCATAGACCAAGTACGAGGTCATATAAAATGCACAATATGTACCTCCCAGATTCGACTGCTGCTCATCAATAGCATCACTTATTATTTTGGCCCATAATGGTCTGTTATCAATATATATACACATTAGGATGATCCCATACATCCAGTCCTTGAAACTTCCAGCTGTTGACTGACCTATAGCTCGACTGAGTAAGGCGATCATGAACTAATATTCATCATCAAAATCATATTTGTACAAATGGACAGGGAGCTTGGGTGTAGCTAGATATGCACTATTCTTAGCTCTCTAACCATACATTATTTTCCTGGCAGCCTTCTTATTAGCTTCATACTCTACTACCAGCGTCTTCAGGTTTATGCTAACCACACCTTTGCCCAATGGCAAACCAAACATGGTGGACAGGCTCTTTATGGAGAAGTCCGCATACACTCTTCCATGTTTCTCAACTCTTCTTGTCTGTGAATTATAATTTCTGGCACATTCTATAACCAGTTCAGGAGCCTCCATGCTGTATGGAAAACCAGCGGCATTTCCCATTCCGAACACTAAAATAGCCTCAAGCAGAGGATTATCTTCCTGATTGTGCATCCTGTCCGTCCATGCAACCAGATTAGTGTTTCCTTGGTGTGTATCCCCAATAACTCCATATTTGAATTGCACCCCTTCTAGCTGTGCAAACATCAGTTTAGCAAACTCCGCCTCAGACTTCATCAATCGCTTATCTGCCATAGATTCCTACAATGACAAAAACTGGTCTCACAATTGTGTATCTCATCTCATACATGTATATATATATTACATTTTATGACCTCCATGCAGTGTTTGCAAGCATTACTTCATCATGATATGCAGAACTTACAATTTCAAACCAGTAACATCATATTACCCGTATATGCCTACAAAACATAGCAGAAGGGATCTACTACTTACCTGACGTGTTTATCCTTCGAACTATGCTGTTGACAATTTTATGGAAATACCCTTGAGATTGATCACAATCACGTTCTTCGCTTTGTTCAGGATGTGTACCTTCGTAAGTGACTCGTAGCAGGGTTTGGACGCTTGGCTCTATGTAAACACTTAATTCTTCGCAAGGTAAATGTAAAATGACATTGCAAATCCATTTTAAACCTATTCATCTTGTCAATTATGGCATAATCTGACTGAATCAATCCTAATCATTAATTTTGTGCACGAAAATGTAGAATCTTGCCAGGTGTGATCATCGTGGCGACAGTCAATGGGAAGCACCTACTGCATTAATGGGCATTTAATGTTCGTGCGGCAAGATGAGGAGGAGGATCTTTTGAAATATCGGGTGATATTTAAAATATGATCATCCCTCGTAATATGACCATCCACACCATGGTGGGAAAACATATCAGGTTATGTTTAGACCATCGGGTCATGTTATATAGATCAGCTGATGTTCAAAATATCAGGTGATATTTTGAAAAGGATGATGACCCTAAGCGTTCTTTAAGTGACCTTTCTTAGAATGTCATGATGATGTCACCATGATAATGGCTGAGTCTATCGCTGAAGCACTATGACATCATCATCATGTTTTGGTGAAAAGATGATGTTATGAAATATACCTTCGTGAGGTAAAATGATGATGACATCATCATCATGTTGATTTTCTTTTGTTATCAGGATCAGATGATGTCATCATGATAATTTCTTCAGGGTGATATTTCGAGACCGGGGGATATTTGAAATATAGGGTGATATTTAGAATATAGGGTGATGTTTTGAAATATCGTCCCCATGAAATATATGATGCTGTTGACAGGTAAGTATCACTACCACTTAAGTTTGACATCCGCATATCGCGAATCAAATGATTTATCAGGTGATAAATAGGATCAGGGTGATCTTTTGAAAGATGACTGATATTAAGAAATATGATCCTCGCCCCTTGTGAATATTAGGTTTGACCGAGATTTTGACCACTCATAACTTTCTCATCCTAAGGAATATCAGGGTGATGTAAAAGGCAAACCTTCATGAATTTCAATGCTGTTTCCAAATATGAGGTTAATGTCATGAAACAAGAACTTTGACAAACTGACCTCATGATGATGACTTACCACATCCTCCTATAGAGGGTTATCTGCATGACATACTTTTACCAGACCACCAGGAAGCAGAAAACACAAGCAAAGCCAAAAAAGTTGGGTTCCCTGTTTTGCCAAGTCAAAATGGGGTGTGTTATGTAACCACACAACAAGACCTTTTGAAGATTTATGTCTCTTCATAAGTATTTCTATATAAGTTGAAACATATGATGCTGAATTATCATCAGCAGTAGGATATAATACATGAAGTTTACAATGTTTTAAAAGACCATGTTGCAAGCATTATATTGAAGAAGTAAATTGAAGTTCTCTAATTCTGTGGTCTTATTTTGGCATCAATTGTTTGTTAAAATTATTTAGTTATTTGGTTGTTTCCAGTTATACATTTCCTTGTTATTCAAATTAATATATCAAGTATATATTTAATTTGTCAATGCACATTTACTGTACTTGTGTGATTTGATTAATTGGTTTTCCTAAAGGAATTAAAATCCTTCTTGTCAGTCACAGTAATCTGGGAGTGTTAATTTGGATCATAAGTAGACCATATAATTAGGATTGTCATTCTGTCTCCAAGTTGATATTATTTGTTATTCTTGTGCATTTCATTCAATTGGTTCCTTCAAGAAAGGATTAAAATTCCTTCTGGTGAATAACAAGAAATCTGATTTTATCTTTTGGATTATTAAGAAGAGTTTGTTAGTCATTTCCCTGCACGTTTATACAAGTTATAAACTAAAGTATTGTGCTAAACAGTTAGAGTTACTGCGCACTATAAGCCACTGGTATTTGTCTTCCATTTGACTCTGTTTACCCAACAAGGCACTGGTCTTATCTTAATTCATCATCCAGAAACCTTTTTATTATTCAAAGCACAGTCATAAAATTTACCTTGATATTGCTTATACAATTTATACCAATCATCCATCAGACATTAGACATAGGATTAATTAGCAAGCTCTCATCTATTCTACACCATTTGCCACTGTAGGTAGATCCATTTACTTAGCCAAGAAACTTACACTCAATTTGCTTTAGTTTTGAAGGTTCACCCGCCTAGGTTTGGTAGGACCTTAAGTGCAGGGAATCATCAAACCCTAAAGGTTGATTCTGTCAGGCTAGTTCAAAAATGTTGCAAATCTAAGCATAGAGCCTAGCATCCTCTTAGGATTAGCAACCTGCATTTTTTAGACCTAACAAGCCGAACTAGTCCCAAGTTGGACTAAGTTCATTCGTGATTGAGCATGATGATTTGATTTGCCTTTAATTAATGTTTATTTTGATTAGGATTCACCCTTTTAATTGATTTATTGATGTGTTGTAGTGCCCCTCACCTTGCCGTCTGTCAGACTAATAGTTTTCCTAGTAGGATTAGGCACTATGACATTCTGTTGGATTATGGACTCTCTGTTATTATGCTAGTTGATTATGGACCTATTGTTATGATGATGTTTGATTACTGGTATTTTATGCTTTCACAGTTTTATGGTCATATCAGACGTTATGGATTAATTCTATTCTAAGTTTAATGTGTTATTTGATCATAGTTATGATGCTTTAACAGTGTTGTCATGTTAGATTGTTATATAATTAATTATTCTATTCTATTGATAAGTAATCGAAAGTTATGTGTAATGTAATTATTTATTGATGTATTTATGTGAATGGAACATTGTTGCATTACTCGTGTTTGAGTACCCTGCCACACTGTGACTTCAGTTCACTGTGTTTATGATTGCATGTTTATATATATATATATATATATATATATATATATATATATATATATATATATATATATATATATATATATATATATATATATATATATATATATATATATATATATATATATGTTCAACCTTTTTGTTTGCTACAAACTACAGGTATCAGGCATCAACTCCACTTGAACTAGCAGGTCTGAGTGTGCCCTAGCTAATGGAGTTGGTTCCCTACTCAGTCAACATCCTTGAAGAGGATGAGTATCTAGTATCGCATCTAGTCATTATCATCTGTTGAACTGTTTGTTCCTGCGTTGTGGTCATGTTTTGTGGTCTTGTATGAAGGTCAGGTATTATTTTGTAGGTTGTGTTTATCCAATTAGTAATGTTTGATTTAATTCTGGTTAGTGTTTCATTAAAATAAAGATTAATTTCAAGTTAAAGTTAAGTAATTGTTTATTAAAGGAAAATTATAAATTGTTTATTAAGCATAAACATTTCGATTATGATGTAATTGTAAAAATTAAAATGCAAATAAATTGAGAAATAATAATATATGGTTAATTTTGAGTTGTCATATAATAACCATATACAATGAATATCAAAATAAATAAAGCAAGTTGTAAATCAAATTGTAATTTGTACTATTAAAATTTAATAAATAAAATAAATTATATTAAAGTTGTGAAATTAAATTGTAATTTGTAATGTTACAATTTAATTAATAAAATAATAAAGTGGTTTGGGTTGTAAATTGATTAAACTATATTGGAATCAAAATATATGAAATAATATATTTAGACAATCATAAATTTTGATAAAATTAACTCATTTGAAAAATTAAATAATAAAAAAATAATAATTTTAATGAGTTGGAGGATATTAGATCATGTGTCGAGCCCTACGAAGGTGGAGAAAGGCTTTGGAAGAAATAGGGAAAATTACAGAAGGAAGGGGAACTAATTTTGCAAGTTAGGAGCAGAGGAGAAGGCTCTTGGAGGAGGTTGGAACTGCATCATTTGAATATGACTTCGATTCTCAGCCTAGCTTAACACTGTAACTAGGTTCCACTAATTCTTTTAAACTCTTTCTCTGATCCTTGAATCTGCCTATGATGGAATTGGATGATTTGCTCTTCCCATTGAATGTTTTGTTGAGTATCCGATGTATAATTAAATTTATTTCATATTCATCCTGCAATCATTGTTTCCCTTACGAAGATGCATAGATTTCATGTGCCATTTATGCGATCTAATTTCCCTCAATTTTACAAGAACTCCTTTGTCTATGGGTGCGATCTGACTCCTCTATAACTAGCGTATACAAACTCATGGCCGTAAATCCAACTATACGTGGGGATCGTTTTGATTCCTCTACCTTTTATCAATCTCCTGACCATTTTAACTTCTCTATTCCTGTCATATCTGCATAGATGTTTGAGAGAAGAACAGATGTAGTGCAGCCTTCTTAGGATCCAAATCATAAACCATTGTCGCTGATATATTTCTAAGCCTATATTCATTTGTAATCTACATTTACTAAGAAAACACATCAATCTAGCCAGCAAAGATTTAATAGGTTTTTCAATGACAAAGTTAAGGGTGTCCTCTAGATGGTTGGTGCAACCAAGAAGGTCAATCATGTAATCATTTAACCAACCTACTGTACAAGTTGTCAAATTAAGTCCCTCACCATGATTGTAGATTCTAATTAACCGATAGGATTTCCTTGTGGGCTTTTAAGCACAAGAATTCGTTAGTCTTAGGAAATTATCGGACACTGTAAAACTGTTTTATACCAGGAAATAAATTAGTCACTGGAATTGTCTACAATAATCATTACATTTGTTTTTACAGGGGATTATATTAAAAAAACCAAAAAAAGGCTTTACTAAGAATTTATATATTAAACAGCAGGCTCAATTTTCCTTCTTATTTAAGTGTGTCCATCTGCCAATTCAGACGGGCTTGACCAGTGGCCATGCCTACTTGTTTGTGCTGCTTACCACCCGGTACAGTGGAGTTTCTTTTATGTTACTAGACTACATGCAATTGACAGAAAATTTTCATGATGTAATTTTTGGTTTTTGGCAGCTTGAGTTGATGTTCCTTATTAGTATTAGTAATGGCATTCAAATAACCGGACAATGTTAGGTGTAGACTTATAATATATTAGGGCGAACACTAGAAAAAAAAAGTAAGTTTTTTTTATTAAGATCCATAGTAGAAGATCTCACATCAAAGAGGGTTTGGAAATTTTGTAAGGCTAATTGGTAGCCATTGTGTCTAGTGGGTCCTATTGCGCCTCTTGGCCACACAGACTACTTGGTCTTGTGGACATTATTAAAATCTTTCATTTCATTTCATTTCACTAAATGTGATAGATCGTATTTGAATCTACAAATGAAAAATAACAGTTATTTGAGCCAGTTTAAACGCTTGGGTGAATTAGGAAGCATCCTTCATTAAACATGTCCACACCATTCCATCCTGTAACGTCAGAAAATGTCCCCTTGGGGGCTTTTCCCTCATAAGGTTTAGCTCCCACGTCTTTAGAGTACATTTAGGACATTTTAGTTCATATTTTAGCATCCCGATGGAATGAGACCTAAGTCCCATGGCATATAGGACCTAGGAGGACCCCTTGAGTTGCACCCCGCCTAAAATAAGGGGGAGGACTTGGGCACCCGCGCCCTAGTCTTGCCCTATTTTAGGGCAGCCCTAATTTCTGGGTGTCAGTTAGTGACCATTATTAGGTCCCTTTGCTGACACGGTAAGTTTGAATTTCAAATATCTTGGCAGGAGTGCTTGTAGATGCATATATAAGCATATGTAGGCATTCATTTGTAAACTAAATTTTAGTTAGATGATTACTAGCAAGTTATTGTGTTCTCAAGGTGATTCAAGGCTTTCTATTGTATTGCAAGAGTAGACTTGTGTGTTTTGTGTGTTGATATTTGCAGATTTGAGCATTAATTCCTTCATGGCATGAAGAGCATCTTCCTCCATGAAAGATTCAATACAAGGTGACATATCATTGTGTTTTTATCATTGATTCCTTTGGTTTTTTGGCCTTTACCTCACAAGAGCACGCCCTCTTTATCTGACAATGGTGTTCAGAGACTTAAGTGTCCTCTGGGGTTTGACTGAGGTAAACCTCTAAACACCACAACCCCCAAACCAAGTCTTGTGATTGTAGGTTACAGGTGTCACATCTGGGAAAAGTTGAATTGCAGGAAGGCTGGGAAGACATCAGGGATTCAAGATCTAAAGGAAAGATGGACAAAGGAGCACTTTCGAGAGTAGGGCGCTTGCTCCAGTGTCCTCCACAGATATATTCTAGAAAATAGAAGTTATAGGGCTGATCAGTGTTTGAAAGAGGTCTAGATTCCCTGAAAAAGTAGGTACCTTGGACTCCAGTGTCCCCGACTGTTCCGCTTCGGAACCCTGAAAACAGGTATTCTGTAATTTGGTATTTTACTCTTGTCTGCAAGAGCTTTTTCCGTAATTCTTTAATTTGTTGTCATATTTGCATAATTAGGGTTTTAATAGTCAATTGAGCATAGGAGAAGGAAAAATTGATAATTAATTCCCTAATCCAAGTTTCCCTACATCTGAAAGTGACTCTAGGGTATGATAGTGCTTGCCATTTGACCCTAGATCCTTCAATGTATAGTGGAGAGGCAGATTTAAACACCTAAACAATAAAAGATTAACGAATCCAATTTTCCACTAAACACATCAACAACAAATTTGCGTCACATTTAAAGGGGGAATATCATATGGAAGCTAAATTTGGGGCAAATCCTAAAGAATTAGTTTAAATATACTTTTGAACTTTGACATTTCTTTTCTTTTACTATCAAATGTTCCAGCATCTAGAATAACTATCATATAAAAATTGCCCGGTGGGCAGGATCGATCGTCTGATTCAAAACCTAACTCATGTATAAACAAATTGCCTAAATTTGTAGATTTAGAGACAATCTACACCCTAAACCAGAAATCTACACTACTTAAGTGTTAGCCTATTAAAATCCAAGTGCAGAACAATATCAAAAGAAGTAGGAAGAATTTGTATTGACACTGATAAGGTTCAAAGCCTAGGTGATATGTATATTTGGTTTTATATAATTTGCTTATACTAAAGTAGGTCTTAGTATTTTAAAGGCATTATTGATTAGAAAATTGTCATAATAATAATAAATCAATTAGATTGATTTACAATGTTCGTTACTATTTTCGGATGAAAAATATTTACTATCCAATGATCTATGGTTTTTTAATTATTATTATTATTATCAATCTAAAATGTAATAGATGATTAGATAAATGTCCAAATAAATTAGAAATTTTATAATGGTGTTATTATTCATTGTTAATGTTAATTGTAATTCTTTGGGTTAGAATGGTAAGTCATAGGTAAGTTAATCTATCAGGGTAAAGACATATATATATCTTGTATTTGATTGCCATTTAAAGACAAATATAAATTAAGTTTTATAGATAAGCTATTAGATTATTTAGATTGAATTAACAAAATTGACTTAAAAAGATCAAATGATTTATTGATCTTTGTTTATATTAAAAAGGAATAGGATTAAGAAATGAATTGATATAGATAGTATCGATGTATTTGTTTAATGTGAATAAATGAAAGACAATATGGTGATATATTTAATGTTGACATTTTTAATTTAGTTAGGAATTGATTTAATTATGATTTGTTTATAATGGTTTCGTTAAGTTAAAATTTGATAAGAAGGATTGAGATTAGGGTTAAAACATTGTATTTGGTTTTTCTTTAAATAATTGGTAAATTGTAAATGAACCTTGTGTTAGTTGTATCATTGGTCGTAATGGGCTTGTGTATAGGTCATCGAGTTTAGTTTCCAGAGGCCTAGGATATTGTGTCTTTTTTTATGCCATGATGTCTTGATTTCATGAGTAAGCTATATTGTAAATATGTTATGATGTGGAATGAAGTCCTTCATGAATGTAATGGTTCATTTAGTATTGAACATGCATTAAATTATTGCGTTGATTTTTTATCATGGGGAGACATTGGAAAAAGCAGTATATTATTTATGGGTTGCTTCATTTGGAAGATGTGGACAATGTTTTGTGAGTTGTCTTGGTGATTAAATTGATATGCAAGATGTTTAATGCCTTGCATTGTTATATATACATGTTGATATGAGGATAATTGTTATGCAAGATGGTTAATGCCTTGCATGGTTCATGTATCCTCGTTGTCATAATGATGTTTCCTATGCTTGTTGAGTAGGGTCTTCTAGTTGCAGGTAGGGGAGTGGCTCTCAATGGGGGCCAGAGCCCAAAGTGGCATCCAGGACAACCCATGTGGGAGTTTTTTAACTCAGTGATAACCTAATTAAGGGGTTAGGTAGTTAATCACATTAAAAGAAAATAAGTGGATGCCTAACTCATGGCTCAAGTGCTCATATAGGCTTGAGATGAGATGAGAAGGCCTAGAATGGTAAGATCAACTACCTTGTCCTCATGAAAGGTATGTTGATTCTGCATGAGTTTGTATGGGGGCCGAGAGTCAAGAGAGGCTGCCAGGACAACCCAAGATGGAGGTCGGGGCCTAGGAAGGCTTACGAGGACAACCCATGACAAGCTATGTGATGACACTCTCTCTACTATAGCCTAGCATGCCCTAGTTGTGTTCTCCCCATTTGATGAGTGTCACCTCTAGAAGTGTTGTTGAGTTATTTGTGATATTGACTTGTGTTGTTGGAGTCAAGTGTCGTCTTTGTTCCTAAAAGTCTATTGTCTATCTGACTGTCTATTGTAGTGGGACCTTATGTTAACTCCTAGCATGAGGGGTGGACCTCAGGGTTCCACATGGTCGGGTGGATGTACTCATCTCCATTAGTTTTTCCTTACCGATGTTCATGTGTGAGGAAGATATATCTAATGTATCAGTCATCAGATCTTGTACCAGTTCGAGGAGATAATTATGTATACTTTTGTATTAGTCTTGTGTATCAGTCCAATCATAATGTATGTAATCTGATGTAGTCAGTAGATGACAATATAACAATGTAATGATGTACTCATGTGTAAGGAAAAATTGTAATTGTGTACTTGATCATGTTGATTATTTATCTGATGTCATGATATGGAGGTGTATATGTTCATACTTTTAATGCAATAGATTTAGAATGATCTACTAATGTTATTTAATGATGTATGTTAGATTATGTTAATTGATTTGTCAAGAAATGCAACCATGGAATCTTAGAGTAACAAGTTGATAGTTTAATGATGTGTATTGATTTGTTAAACATTACTTTATTATTTTTATCATTTAAAAAAAAAATTATCCTGTTTTATATAGCATAGATGTGTTGTTCTCTAAGGTGTTCATGGTTAGTTCCTATTTTGGAACCTACCTTCTTAGTGACGCTCCTCACGTCACACACCCCCTTAGTTGTCTAGTGTTTCATAGGGGTTGTGAAAGGAGCTTCACATTACCCTGAAGTTTGAATGACGTCTTCGCCTTTATGCGTATGTCACTGAGCGCGCATGTTGCATGTGAGGGGGTTTTAGAGTCAGGTGGGAAAAGTTTTTGGTAATTTGTGTCATGACCACATAACAAATGTGGACATGACACGTGTATCATGTCACGACCACATGGGAAATGTGGGCATGACATTTGGTATCAGAGCCCATGTTTCAAACACTAGGATCTCTGGGTGTGTATAATTACCGAGTTGGGCCGATAATAGATCGTGTATAATGTGAGGCCTATCCTTGTGTGACTGGATTAGTTGTACTTGTAGACCACATTGTTTTACCTCACCCTAGCTAAGGGTTTGATTTATGAGAGTGTGACTCTATCTTTGAGACAATGTAGTGTAGAGGTGGAATATCACCTCTTGTGTTTAAACTCGAACCTTTAGTGTTCTAATGTGAGGCTACCATGTGTTGTACTTCTTATTTTATTTTATGAGACTTATTATTCAGAGTATCTTTTGCATGTGGACATTTGGGACTGATGATCCTGTTATTCAGACTTTCAGGACTCTTTCCCTATGTTTTTGATTAGTTAGAGAGAGTATGTTGTGTTGTTGTTTTATCTTACATGTTAGATTTCACGTGACGATTATATGATATGTGATATCCACTTTGATGCTAATCGGGATATTAGTTGTTGAGTAAATGAATAAATTATTATGCAATGTTGATCTAGAGTTGTTATTTAGAAATGCAGTAAATTATGAATCTGGTCAATAATGCTATATGTTACCATTAAGGATTTAGACGATTATACGACATTGTGTGTGTGCATTTCCTCTCTCTTCAGCTATGATGAAAATGTGCTATTAATTCTGTTTGTTGAAGTGTGCAGGTGATTTTCCATGCCCATAGAAAATTAGAGGTCATCCCATACCCTATGTGAAATCCATGTTTAAGTCGATCTAGTCCGAGGAGGGACCAAGGTCACATGTGCTGGTACATGATGCTTTCATGATGTATGCATTTATGTTATTTCTAATTAGGGTTCACCCTTTTTATTTAATTATTGATGTGTTGTAAAGGTGTATTGTTTAAATTACACCATTTGGTGTTATTTATTTTATTGGGTCTTTTCTTATGATTTTATGGACCATATGATGTTTATTTTGGCCTAGTAATGACCCTAGGTCATACCCTTAGGGTCTAGGGACAATTTGGACATTCTAAACCTTAGTATAACCTTCATTGAGTCACTCTAACTTTACCCTGAAGGTAAGTGACGAATTTTGAATTTGGTTATGGGGTAAACAAGTCAAGGGTCCACCTTGACAATCCCCACTACCCTTGGTTAAGGCTACCTTATCTTGAAGGCTTGGGAAGCTACCAAGGCCTTCGAGTGTGAGAGGGCCCTTCCCTATGCTCTCACACATGTGTGAGAGCATCTATGGGGACATGGGATTTCCTTGATGGACAAGATGAGGACATGTGGCCTATTCTTATCCTCATGGACTCTCCAAGTGGGACTGACCTCTCCATTATGCTCTCACACATTTGTGAGAACACTTGTGGGAGAGTGTGAGGCTTTGAAGGATAGGAATGTGACATGTGTCACCTCGTCGTCCTTTGGAGTTAGTGAGTGGGATTGTGAGGAGGAAGGAGAAGGTGACATGTGTCACCTTCTCATTCCTCAAGGCTCTTATGTGTAGCCTTTTAAACTCCCTCTTTGAGAGAGGGAGAGGGTTATTTTTTTGGGCTTGTTTTTGGTTATTGCTTGGGGAGAGTTAGCTAAATTTTTGAGAAATTTGGAGGCAAGAGGCTTGGAGGAGGACTTGGGGAGCTCTCCACCAAAACTCTCACCACTATGGGCTTTAAAAGTGAGCTTCAAGGCTATATGCCTTCCCTTTGTTTTACATTTCGATGTGTTGGAATTTGCGTGTGTGTTTGAATCTTGGTGTTTTGTTGTGTGGGTTTCTTTTGTTGGGTGTTTAGATGAGGCTCTCCATTGAGGAGAGCTCATCTCATTGGGGTGGGAGAGGAGTGACCCTCCTCGAAGTCACCCTCACTATTTTATTGAGATATTGATGGCCATGAAGTATTTTATGAAGCATTGAAATTTTTGTGAAGGCATGAGTGCCTTAGAAATATTTTTGTGAAGGCATGAGTTCCATGGAAATGTGATATTTGAGAAATGTTAAGGCTAGAGGCCTTGTGTTATGAGAAATGTGAGTTATTGAGATTTGGGTACACCTTTAGAGTTAAGAGCAATCCACTCTCCTAACCCCAAAATCTATGAAAATAGATTCGTTTTGTGTAAGCCTTGGGAGGGTGTAACATTGCTTGTGTGAGTGTTTTTCTGTAAATCTTGTTGTGGTGTGAAATCAGGTTGAAGGTGATCTCCAAGCTTGAGGGTGACTCTTACCGAGTCTATGGCAGGGAGGTGAGCTCCCATGGGCATGAGAAAGCCTCCTTTTGATTTTGTTGTAGGTTTGGTGACATTGGAGTTTTGGAGCTTTGGAGGGATTCATATATTTTTTGTGATTTTTTTTGTAATGCTTGGCACCTTGTTGCCTTGCCCTTGTGGGCTTGTAAAATCATTGTTGTAAAATATTTAAACTCTCTTTGTGTATGGGTTGGGAAGAAAGATGTATTTATGTAATCAAGTTTTTATGTGAAAAGTTGATGTATCAATACTTGTAATGGGTTTCAAAAAATACTGTAATATTTCTTTTAATGTTTAAAAGAAAAGGGATACTGTATTATTCCTTGTAATGGTTTTCTAAAGGAAATTATGGCTCGTTAAAAAAGATAAATAGAACATATGCACATTGCAGTTGCAAAGAGAAATATATGCAAATTGTAACTTGTTGGTTAAACAAATTTAGCTTACTATTTTATTTAGAAAATGAGTAAATTGCTTGTGTTTTGATGAGAAAATAAATCCTACCTTTTAGCTTTGTAGAAAGAAAAATGTATAAGTTAGACTTGTAATAAAAGGAAAAAAAATTACTGTTTCTTTAAAAAATAAAATAAAAAAATACAGAGTTATAAAATCTATATATATATATATATATATATATATATATATATATATACAAGTTTTTATATGAAAAGTTGATGTATCAATACTTGTAAAGAGAAATATATGCAAAATGTAACTTGCTGGTTAAACAAATTTAGCTTATTGTTTAATTTAGAAAACGAGTAAATTCCTTGTGTTTTGATGAGAAAATAAATCCTACCTTTCAGCTTTCTAGAAAGAAAAATGTATAAGTTAGACTTGTTGTAATAAAAGGAAAAAAAAATTACTGTTTCTTTTAAAAATCAAAATAAAAAAATACAGAGTTATAAATATATATATATATACATATATATATATATATATGTATATATATATATATATATATATATATATGTATATATATATATGTATATATATGTATATATATATATATATGTATATATATATATATATGTATATATATGTATATATATATATGTATATATGTATATACATATATGTATATATGTATATACATATATGTATATATATATATATATATATATATATGTTATGTTCACTATATTCTTTAAAAAAAAACAAAAAAAAGAGTATGAGGTTACGGTTCTTTTTCAAAAAAAGATATTTACAAAATCATGCTTATCTGAAAATTTGAGTTCACTCTTATATAAACAAGATATTATACTATTTCAGCAATGATATATATATATATATATATATATATATATATATATATATATATATATATATATATATATATATATATATATAGTTGCAAAATATAATAAAAGAATATTATATAATTTATATTACAAACTGAAATGTTTTATGTAAGGTTATTTTTTTTTTTAGAGTAACCTTAATGCTGCAAAGGATACTCGTTTAGGGTTTTAAGCTGAAAACAGTTTTTAAAAAAAATTATCAATAAAAAAATATAAGGCGGTGGCCAGGAATGGGGAAGGGGGGGGACGGTACCCCCGTCCACCCCTCCTATATATTTTTTTTATATACTCTGCAGTCTTTTAACAAAAAAAATGTTGACGTCCATTTCTATTTTCAGTGCCCCCATGTCATATTCGTTGTTCGGCCTTTGTTTATGCCACTGTAAAATATGAAGTTTCGACCCTGCAACAATATTTAATGTTATATATGTATACTGTGTTCACTATATTCTAATTTGAGTTCACTCATATAAAAAAAAATTATATTGTTTCAGCAATGATATATATATATATATATAGTTACAAAATATAATAAAAGAATATTATATAATTTATATTACAAACTGAAATGTTTTATGTAAGTTTTTTTTTTTAGAATAACCTTAATGCTGCAAAGGATACTCGTTTAGGGTTTCAAGGTCAAAACATTTTTTATAAAAAAATATCAATAAAAAAATATAGGACAGCGGCCATGAATGGGGAAGGGGGGGATGACACCCTCGTCCACCCCTCCACAGACTCTATGGAGGGGAGGGGGGAGAGGCCGCCCCTCCTATATATTTTTTTTATATACTTTGCAATTTTTTAACAAAAAAAATGCCGACGTCCATTTCTATTTTCGGCATCCCCCATGTCATATTCGTTGTTCGGACTTTGTTTATGCCACTGTAAAATATGAAGTTTCAACCCTGCAACAATATTTAATGTTATATATATATATATATTTTTTGGAATAAACTCTGCCTTTTCAAAAAAAATATAGCCTGTTAATAAAATAATAGATGAAAAAAAAAATATAAATATATAACCCCTGTTCAAAGTCATTTGCTCAAAAATGGTAAAAAAATCAGCTACACGGGAAAACTAGAGAGAGAGCCCCATGTAGTGAATCTTGAAAACCCTCCTTGTGAAAACCTGTGAGCCTCCATGATCAGCCTTCAAACCTGCACAACCAAAGAAATTGATAGAAAAACAAAAATAGGTTAGAAAACAAAGAGAATGAAATAGGGTTAGGGTTTGAGGAGAGGAAAAGTAAATGAGTAGGAGAAAAGCAAAAAAAAGAAATAAAATGATTATGGTTGTGGAAAAACAAATAGAAAAGGAAAGAATGTTATTTTATTCAACTCATGTGAACGTGACACTCCTTCCCTCTCTTTTAACTTAAATCATTTTATCATTTGGGCTTTTTCATCCTTTTAATGCCTTTTTAATTTTTATGATTTTAATTTATTTTTCTAGTGGGCTATTTTATTGGGGTTTGGGATGTGAAAATAATATTAAGAGATTTAATTATTTTAATCCTTTTTAAAAGATGATTTTTATTTAATTGTTTACTTTGAGATTGTGAATAAATTATTTAATTTTATTACCTTGGCCTAATATGGAATGTTGGAGTAAATCAGGTTTAAGAGTATATTTAGATTTAAATTAAATTTCTTTTATAAAGGGATTTAACTAGAGGTGTTATTTTTAAATTATTTAATTTAAATCCTTTTATTGCCTTATTTTATTGCTTTTTGATTTGGGAAATAATGTTAGGAAATTTATTTAATTTAAATACTTTTATTACCTTATTTAATTAATTTTTGATTTATTAGCTTAAGTGGGTTTAAATTTATTTAATTTAAATCCTTATATAGCCTTATTTAATTGCTTTTTGATTTATTGGGTAAGTGGGTTTAAATTTAACCCTAGTCTCTTTAACTTAATTATTGGATTTTTTTTTTAGTGGGAATTTTGGTGTGGGATATATTGTTGTCTTATTTGAAAATTAATTTATTTATCCCTTCACCTTTGTTCTTGTGCAAATCTTATGCAAATTTTAATGAATTGATCTAATTAATTACTGTGAATGTATTTTATTTTCATTGCCTTGAGTGAATGTTAAAATAAATTATTTTATAGGTGTAATTAGATTTAATTCGTATTTCCTTTTGATAAGGTTGTAATAAAGGTTGTGTATTTAAAAATTATTTCCCCATTAATAATGAGGTGGCGTTGTACTATCAGATTTTCCCTAGATTAGGAAAGAGGTAATTAAGTGGTTATTTTATGTGTTTAATCTATCACATTAATTATCTTTGGGTAATTTTAATTAAGTTCTGATGAAAATAATTAATCTCATTTTTGTTATAGTTCATATTGTTGGATTTTGAAACCTATCAAAAACACATCACCTCATCTAGGAAAACTAGGGTTAGATCCTATTTTGGAATCTACCCTCTTAGCGATGCTTCTTACATCACACAACCCCTTAGTAGGCTTACATCTCGCAGGGGTTGTGAAAGGTGTTTGCATTACCCCGACGTTTGATTGACGCTTTGCACCTTTATGCATATGCCACCGAGCATGCTTGTTGCATGCGAGGGGGTTTTTAGAGGCAAGTAGAAAAGTTTTTTGATATTTCATGTCATGACCACATGGCAAATGTGGACAGGACACATGTGTTATATGTCGTGACCACATGGGAAATGTGGGCATGACATTTGGTATCAGAGCCCATGTTTTAAACACTAGGATCTCTGGGTGTGTATAATTGCTATGTTGGGCTGATAATAGATCGTGCATACTTGTGTTACATGACTAACTCTAACTTGTGTATCAACGAGTTCATAAGACACCTTGCGTGGGAATAGTTTATTTCCCTCAATTTTTTCTTCTTCTAAACCCCATGTATGACTTGGTGTCGTAGGTACTTGGGGAGTGTATTCTTGATGAATAGAGTAATTGAAGGACCATGCAAGTCCTGAATTTGAAAGTTGGTCAACACTTTGCCCTAGTGCTATCCTAAGAGAATGGTATTGGTTGGGTTTTGCTAAGTGTATTGTTCCAGCTAATCCTTGCTCCTTGTCCTAGTTGTTGGTACATTTTGATCCTTCTTTATGGGTTGTGCCAACCTATGGTATGTACGCCCTTGGACAAGTGTTATTATGATAAAGTTTTATTCCTATGGCTACCTTGTAGGTTGCCCTGAAGAATGTTGAGTTGTGTTTATCCTACCTTGTAGGACGAAAGAAATGTATTTGAGTGGTACACTATCTTGGACAAAGACTCATGTACCCTAATCATTTATTAGATCCACCTTGTGTCGTCTAGTTAACCTTTGTATCATGGGGTAAGATGTGCCTTATTTAGATGACCCACTAGTTGGGATGCGAAGAAGTTAGGGACCTTTAGTTGTCCTTCGCCTTGCTATAGGATTAAGTTACCCTAATGAGTAGTTGTCACTCAACGAGTGGATCAAATGGTATATTCTCTTATAGGAGTCACTTGGTACCCTCATTTGGAGGATGGAGAAGTGGATGTTAAAAGATTTTGGCATGTAAGGCCTTTTATGGCTATTTTCTTAGGTTTTTCCTCTTGAGTTTAATGAAAGGATGAGTAGTGGCTTCTAGGACCATTTCGTGGCTGGGAATCTTTTGACAATTGTTGTGCCATGTCGAGTAAATCTCCTTGTAAGATGTTGGTGTCTAATGGATATTTAGGCTATGCGCTACCTTCACATTAATTTGTAATATGCTTTGTTCATTTAAACTATGATACATCTTTAGTTAAGGGTTTAAAGGTGGTGTATGTGCATGAGGCTAAAACATATTATGATAGTCAAGAAGTAAGATCTAGTTGCAAGTGTAATTTCGTATCTACTTATTAAATAGTAATCTAAATTGCAACTTGATCCCTCCCTTACCACCTTATTTCAATGAAAATTGCTTACCTATATGTCATGACAGGGTGATGAGTTCCCCTTGAGATTTAAGTAGGCCTTGGTTTGTGGAAGGCTATAGTGAAGCCTTGTGATGGGTTGTAATAAAGAAAGTTATGATTGAGTTATGGTTGTCCTATCGAGTTAATGTGGAAACCCTCTAAGTGGCACCTTGTTGAACTTTTAGATATTGGATTTCGATGACTCTTGAGGTGAGTCCCTTGTGCAACGAAATTGCATGATTCCTCGAAGGAAATCCTACTGGTTAGAAAGATATTATTTTATGGATTGCAATAAGTCTAGGTGTTGAGTTGAATAAGGAATCACACACCTTGCTTTAGGGTAATGAATCTAGTTTGCCACTTATTTGGGTATCTTGTAAACATTGGGATTGTAAGGATACGATGGGAAATTAGGTTCATTTTGAGGGTAAAAGTGAGTTAGTTGTGAAACTATTTAGGTGTTAGTAGTTAGGTGTTGTGATTGACTCGTATGATCAACATAGATGCTTCTGATAGGTTATTTTTGGGTGATATAAGGCCTTGTCTTGAACTTGAGAGTAATTTGTGAGCCACCTTGGAAAAGTTTAGAATTATGGAAGTTGGTGATTTCAGTTGGATTTTGGTAGTATCCATGAAGATGTTGTTATGTGTTCCTTACTAGGAAGCATAAAGGAACCCACTTCGAAGGTGACCCTTAGGATACATGACTTTTGACGATCCTTTCCAAGCATGTCCTAGATTGCCTAGAAGTTGTGGGTGTACATGTAGTTGGGGTGTTTCATGACCTTAGTTAAGAGTGTTACCACTATCCCTCTCCTCTCGTTTGTAACTATGTTATATACGTATAATGTTGTAATGTACAATTTTGGTTAAGATGTTAAAGATGATTATCTACTTATTGATGGAATTCTATTATTTTCAGAACCAATAGTTTTGAGTCTATTTATTTGGGCTACTTAACTGACTTACTTTGTTGTAGTCCTCTTACCTCAATGACTTGTTTTATCGTATGTCAATTTAAATTTGGAATGTTGAATTTGGTGCCACTTTTGATATTGACTTATCTTTTAAATTTGAATTATCTTTTGGATCTTAATTCTTCTGAATTTAATTCATTAAACTTATTCAAGACTTATCTTTTGCAAGATTTTATTTTGAAGATCTTGTTATTGTTGGTATTGCTGGTACCTATGTAGTGTTGTGAACTATGTAACCTATGTTACCCATAAGGGGTGCTTGGTGAGAGGAAAATGGGAATAGTCGGTCTTGGTTTATGTTGTAAGCTTGAAGTTGTTTAGTGGATCACTAGTGGTGGTTCAAAACTTCCTTTTTGACCTTGTGTGATGTTGAGTAATGTGCTATTGCTATCCTGTTTTGGGACACCCAATCTTTAAGAATCAATAAATGGGTGCTAGTGAGGTTCGAAGGAGTAGATAGTTTGGAAAACCTTGAGATCCTCCTATTGTTGTGTGGATATACTATCCACGTGAAATTGGCTCTGTTGTTTTAAGAGGCTATGTGATGGCTCCGATCAATTAGAAGTTGGACCCGTGAGTTTTGTAGTGGCATAGGTGTTTAGCTTCGCCCCTTGATGCTAGGGACGCATGGTTGTGTTGGTACCTACCTATTCTGCAAGTTTGACCTTGGCAATCTAGTGAGAACCTATTTATAGAAGTGGCAGTCAAGACTTGTGAGTCTTGTGTAATTCTTGCTTGGAGTCTTAAGTGTTTCTCACTTAGCATTGGGGGTTTTGTGGCTAATTGTTTGGTCAAGCTTCCTTTGGGCTACTTGTATTAGGTGTGTTTTGGAAGGCGAAATGGGGCTAGGAGTATGATTCAGTTGAGTTAGATTTTAGAAGGGCCTCTATTAGAGCTAACCTCCTTGGTGTGCTCCCCTCTTTCTTGACCTTGGTTTACTTGGTGGTCTATCTTAGGGCATCTAATGCCCTGGTACCTCTTGATGCTTGTAACGTATTTTGACTATGTGTGGTGGTTAGATTCTTAACCCCTCCTAGTCGGAGGAGGGTATCCTTGAGATTATTGCCATGCGATTACTTATTAACTTCTTATTGGTTCCTTACTTTTATGTTGAAATCAATTTGAGTTCAATGCCATGTTGGAATGGCTTATAGGTGGGTTACTCTACGACACTCTTGTGTTAACTTCCTGGAGAAAGTTTAACTCTAGGGGAGGAGGATGTGAGGCCCACCCTTGTGTGACTAGATTAGTTGCACTTGTAGACCACATTGTGTTACCTCGCACAAGCGAAGGGTTTGATTTATGAGAGTGTGACTCTATCTTCGAGACAATGTAGTGTAGAGGTGGAATATCACCTGTTGTGTTTAAACTCGAACCTTTAGTGTTGTAATGCGAGGCTACCATGTGTTGTACTTCTTATTTGATTTTATGAGACTTATTATTCATAGTATCTTTGGCATGTGGACATTTGGGACTGCTGATCTCATTATTCAGACTTTCAGGACTCTTTCCCTATGTTTTCGATTAGTTAGATAGAGTATGTTGTGATGTTATATCTTACATGTTAGATTTCACGTGACGATTATATGCTATGTGATATCCACTTTGATGCTAATTGGGATATTAGTTGTTAAGTAAATGAATAAATTATTATGCAATATTGATCTTGAGTTGATGTTTAGAAATGCTGTAAATTATGAATCTAGTTAATATTGTTGTGTTACTATTAAGGATTTAGATGATTATACGACATTGTGTGTGTGCATTTCCTCTTTCTTTAGCTATGATGAACATGTGCTATAATCTGTTTGTGGAAGTGTGTAGGTGATTTTCGATGCCCATGGAAAATCAAAGGTCATCCCATACCCTATGTGAAATCCTTGTTTAAGCTAATCTAGTCCTAGGATGGATCAAGGTCACATGTGTTGGTGCATGATGCTTTCGTGATACCTACATTTATGTTATTTCTGATTAGGGTTCACCCTTTTTATTTAATTATTGATATGTTGTAAAGGTGTATTGTTTAAATTGTACCATTTGGTGTTATTTATTTTATTAGGTCATTTCTTGTGATTTTATGGACCATATGATGTTTATTTTGGCCTAGTAATGACCCTAGGTTATACCCCTAGGGTCTAGGGCCAATTTGGATATGTTAAACCTTAGTATAACCTTCATTGAGTCACTCTAACTTTACCCCAAAGTTAAGTGACCAATTTTTAAATTTGGTTATGGGGTAGACAAGTCAAGGGTCTGCCTTGACCATCCCCACTACCCTTGGTTAAGGCTACCTTATCTTGAAGGCTTAGGAAGATTCCAAGGCCTTCAAGTGTGAGAGAGCCTCTTCCCTGTGCTCTCACACATGTGTGAGAGCATCTATGGGGACATGGGATTGCCTTGATGGATAAGATGAGGACATGTGGCTCATTACTATCCTCATGGAGTCTCCAAGTGGGACTGACCTCTCCACTATGCTCTCACACATGTGTGACAACACTTGTGGGAGAGTGTGAGGATTTGAGGGATAGGAGTGTGACATGTGTCACCTCCTCATCCCTTGGAGTTAGTGAGTGGGATGTGAGGAGGAAGGAGAAGGTGACATGTGTCACCTTCTCATTCCTCATGGCTCTTGTGTGTAGCCTATTAAACTCCCTCTTTGAGAGAGGGAGAGAGTTCTTTTTTTGGGCTTATTTTTGGTTATTGCTTGGGGAGAGTTAGCTAAAGTTTGGAGAAATTTGAAGGCAAGAAGCTTGGAGGAGGACTTGGGGAGCTCTCCACCAAAACTCTCACCACTTTGGGCTTTAAAGGTGAGCTTCAAGGCTATATGCCTTCCCTTTGTTTTACATTTCCATGTGTTGGAATTTTCTTATGTGTTGGAATTTGCTTATGTGTTTGAATCTTGGTATTTTGTTGTGTGGGTTTCTTTTGTTGGGTGTTTGGATGAGGCTCTCCATTGTGGAAAGCTCATCTTGTTGGGGTGGGAGAGGAGTGAACCTCCTCAAGGTCACCCTCACTATCTTATTGAGATATTGATGGCCATGAAGTTATTTGGGAAGCATTGAGATTTTTGTGAAGGTATGAGTGCCTTGGAAAGATTTTTGTGAAGGCATGAGTGCCATGAAAATGTGATATTTGAGAAATCTTAAGGCTAGAAGCCTTGTGTTATGAGAAATATGAATTATCAAGATTTGGACACACCTCTAGAGTTGAGAGCAATCCACTCTCCTACCCCCAAAATCCATGAAAATGGATTCGTTGTGTGTAATCCTTGGGAGGGTGTAACATTTCTTGTGTGAGTGTTTTTCTGTAAAGCTTGTTGTAGTGTGAAACTGGGTTGTGGGTGATCTCCAAGCTTGGGGGTGACTCTTCTCGAGTCTATGGCAGGGAGGTGAGCTCCCATGGGCATGAGAAAGCCTCCTTTTGATTTTGTTGCAGGTTTGGTGACATTGGAGTTTTGGAGCTTTGGAGGGAGTCGTATATTTTTTGTGATTTTTTTTGTAAAGCTTGGCACCTTGTTGCCTTGCCCTTGTGGGCTTGTAAAATCATTGTTGTAAAATATTTAAACTCTCTTTGTGTATGGGTTGGGAAGAAAGATGTATTTATGTAATCAAGTTTTTATATGGAAAGTTGATATATCAATGCTTGTAATGGGTTTCAAAAAATATTGTAATATTTCTTTTAATGTTTAAAAAAAAATGATACTATATTATTCCTTGTAATGGTTTTCTAAAAGAAATTATGGCTTGTTGAAAAAAGAGAACATATGTGCATTGTAGTTGCAAAGAGAAATATATGCAAAATGTAACTTGTTGGTTAAATGAATTTAGCTTACTATTTTATTTAGAAAATGAGTAAATTGCTTGTGTTTTGATGAGAAAATAAATCATACCTTTTAGCTTTCTAGAAAGAAAAATGTATAGGTTAGACTTGTTGTGCTAAAAGGAAAAAAATTACTGTTTCTTTTAAAAATAAAAATAAAAAAAATATAGAGTTATAAAATATATATATATATAATATAAAGAAATACTGTGTTCACTGTAATGCCTTGCCAAGGAACCTAGAGGATAACACAACTAAGCTTACAAAAAGGAAAAATATTTTATTTTTTAAACGAAAGAAATAACAACAATCATATATTTATTCATAACATTTAAATTAAGCTTTATCCTCTAGGGTTCCACGGCTCAATTACTAATGAACTAAAACAAGATCTAACCAACATTGTGAATTAACTAACAACCATAGTTCATTCTAAATATGATTGTATCAAATAAACACATATATTTCCATATTATATCATCAAATAAGTAATCATCAAGATCCTGCATATAGGATTACAAGTACATATACAATTCCCTTTACATGAGGGTACACCATTACATTGCTCACAATATTGCTTTCCTGATTACATTGGAGTACATACATCAAGATAATAGTATAAAACTAGAATGAACATAAGTATTTGTCTGCTCAAGCTAGAGCAAGGTCTGAAATCTGCCATACAAGGTACATCCTTCTCACACATGAACAACAGTAAGGGAAACCCATGGAGATAAAAACACAACCACCCAACCATGTAGAACCCTAAGGTCCACCCCCCCATGCTAGGAGATAATAATAAGGTCCCACTAAGAAAACAATAAAGAAAGACAGTAGACTAATAGGTGCAAGGACTACACATGACTCAAATACAACACTGGTCAACAAAGACATCACAAGCAACTTAAACATCACTTTCAGAGGCATTCACAAAACAAAGGGGAGAACACAACTAGAGAATATTAGACTATAGTAGGGATGAGTGTCATCGCATGGTCCTAGCATGAGTTACCCTAACAGTCTCTAGCTAAATGTCAGCCCCCATCCATGGGTTACCCTGACAATCTCTTGCTAGGCATCGGCCCCCATCTATGGTTACCCTTATAGTCTCTCACTAGGTGCCGGCCCCATAAGGTGACACATGCGGAACCAACATTCCTTTCGTGAGGACAAGGAAGTTAATTTTGCCAACCACGGCCTTCTCATCTCATCATTAGCCTAAACGAGCACTATAGGCATGAGTGAGGCATCCAATTATCTTGATTAGTGTGAAAGTACCCAACCCTCTAAATTTATTATTAAGTTATCACTAGATTAATAACTTCCAATGGGTTACCCTGACAAGCCACTTTATGCGTCGGTCCCACATTGAAAGCCACTCCCCCTTCACTGCATCTAGATTCTCAAAGCCTAAAACAAAACCCAAGCATGAACTATCACATTTCTCATCATGATACATTTATAACACAAAATATACATCATTTCACATTACAGAGAGCAAGGCATTACCCATCTTGCATAGTTATCATAACCACATGAATAGGTACACTAACCAAGGCATTATCCATCTTGCACAGTCATCATAACCACATGAATAGGTACACTGAGCAAGGCATTATCCATCTTGCACAATCATCATAACCACAGGAATCCATAAACAGAGTGGAGTCAGCATATAACCAATACATATTCAACCATTAGCAAGATTACATAATCAGAGGAGTCATACACATGACTACCCCTCTTGGCCTCTGGAATCAACTTTCCCAAATGACAAACACTTGACACACTAAACACTATGGTCTCACATCACATTCACTCTCAAATGCACATCATCACCTAATAGACCAAACTAAGATCCTTCATCAATAATTCAAATACAACACCACAATTGCGACATATGACATAATGCACTAATTATGGGTCTTGAAGAATGTAACATTAATTGAATCATGATCAATCTTCTAACAATCATAAAGTGAATCTTCCTTAACAATATAGAACTATCATATTCCAACCACTAGTAATAGTTACTTTTATGATCATAAGATATAAGAGTCCATGAGTAACAATATTTTAACTAATAGTTTTTAAGACTTATGTTAATTTCATTTAATTAAAATGACTGTGAACAAACTGCAAATAACTCTAAGGCATACAAATTATACTCAACAATTATTTACACTATTTACATTGATGCAGATTTCATTAATAATTTAGACAATTGTAAATACTATTAAATATAACTATATAAGCAAGGCTAAAAGCCTATAATATTAGAATGCTATAAATATCTTACACTAGTTAGAATCTCAATATACAAAACCCGAAGCTACAATGAAAGAACCTTGTTCTAAGGTTAGCTTGAGAGGAAAGGAATAAAAAATAACAAAACATTCCTATATATCTAACATCTTCATCAAATCTACCACACTTTTAACCACATGCATATGATAGGATCAGAACCCCCTGAATTTGTTGAGAAGGCTTTAGAAGCTACCAACAATGCAAATTGTGAAAGCATAGACAAGGCACGCAAACTAATTGGTAGAATGCCATAAACAGAGTCATGTGATGGAAAGCAATGATCATAGGATATGCACAAAACAAATTTGTTGAAAAAAATTCAGAGAAACCCAGTTTGAAAATATAGAGTTATTGGTGACGCAACTATCTATTTTAACAAAGACTAAACTGTGAGAGGTAGACAGTCACAAAATATTCATATCTCAAAAATAACAAACTGGGTATAGCTGATTTTTGAATATGATTTAGATATCCAGGATGTGCACCATATATAAAAAAAAGTAGAGAAACCCAGTTTGTAAAATTAAAGCTATGGCTAACACAATAGACTGCTAAAACATAGATGAAATGGGTGAGAGGTAGACAGTCACAAAATATTCATATCTACAAATTGACAAACTAGGTATGGCTGATTTTCAGATATGATTTATATATCTAGGCCATGCACCATATATAAAAAAATTAGAGAAACCCAGTTTGTAAAAATAAAGTTATGGCTAATGTAACAGACTACTAAAATAAAGAAGAAATGGGTGAGAGGTAGACAGTCACAAAATATTCATATCTCAACAATGACAAACTGGGTATAGTTGATTTGTAGATATGATTTAGATATCTAAGCCGTGCACCATATATAAAACAATTAGAGAAACCCAGTTCATAAAAATAAAGTTATGGCTAACGCAATAGATTGGGTTCAAAAAATGCAGAAGAGAATTCACGGAATATCTTACTAAATCTAATGCAACAATAAATCAGATTCATATCTCAGTCCATACCTGGAATATTACTTCTATCACATCTTCACAAAATTATTAGCTCGTATCCATTTTTGTCCAAGTCTTTTCTTTTGGAAACTATGGTTTATGGTGGCAAAAGAAAAATCGAAACTTCCTGAGAGAGATCCCAAAAAACATAAAACATATTCTCCATTTGAAAATGCACGCTCCTCCCCAAATTATGTCTTGAGATTTCAAAATAAAGTTGAACATGCATAACCACCCCCATAATCTCTTCCAGAAGATTCTCCTTTATTACTTTCTTACAATTTGCTATTTTTAACCAAATAATAATTTCTCTCTGATTATATTTATTTTAGAATTTGCTAGACAAGATTCTTTTATGATTTTATCTACTTTAGTATTTTCTATATATGTGTGTGTGTGTGTGTGTGTGTGTGTGTGTGTGTGTGTGTGACAACTTGCAAATATTATGTATTTTATTGCCGTTAACGTGACATTAAATTATATTAATTAATTTATTTATCTCTAGTTGCAATTACATTTATTATTATTATTATTATTATTATTATTATTTATTAACTTAACTTCTAGAATAATATATTTTTCATAAACTAAATTTACATAAGGACATTTATATATTTATTTAACAAAAATGCGTCATAACTAATTATTTTATTTTAAGGCAACAATAACCAAAACAACACCAACAAAATAACCCAATTGCCAAACCATACCTAACTACTATGCAAGATCGAAAGCAAGACCACCCCAACAATGACTGACTATCATGACCAGACCGACAACACTGATAGGGTGCACAACCAGATACTCATCCTCTTCAAGGATGATGGCTAAGCTAGGGGACCACATGTTATCTCCATTCAACAGTTCCATTGGTTAAGGTACGCTTAGACCTATTAATTCAGGTGGAGTCGATGCCTAGTACCTGCAACCTACAACAAACAATACAGTCAAACATGTATATATATGCAATCATGTAGCCATACACACAGTGAAAGGAAGTCATAGTGTAGTAGAGTACTCATGTATGAGTAATGAGACACTATTCCTTTCACCCACACATCAAACATGTAATCACAACACACATAGCAATCAGTTACTAAACGACTAAGTAAGAACCATCATCAGATAGTCGCATGATACTCATAATACGATTGATCCACACAAAACATCATAACCTCCTATGATACAAAATCAGTTGCATAAGACTCAATTCTAACATATGACAATTATAGTAAAATCAACATCATAATCACTTGAATGCAAGGCAATGTCAGAGCATGTGAATTATCAGTATTGCAACAAGGTTCATTGATAAAATATACTAACCTAAGTATTCTGATTATTTACATTCATCTTCACGCTCCTTAGTCCGACCACCTGTACATCCAAGGTGAAACTAGAGGGGTACTACATTCATTGTATTCTTTTAAAAAAATAAAAAAGAGTATGAGTTTACTGTTCTTTTTCAAAAAAATGATATATACAAAATTGTGCTTATCTAAAAATTTGAGTTCACTTTTATATAAAAAGAAAACAAATTATAATGTTTTAGCAATGATATATCTATTGTAGAATATAATAAAAGAATATTATATAATTTATATTTAAAACTCAAATGTTTTATGTAAGGTTTTTTTAGAATAACCTTAATGCTGCAAAGGATACCCATTTAGGGTTTTAAGTTGAAAACTATTTTTTTAAAAAATATCAATAAAAAAATATAGGGCGGCAGCCATGGCCACTACCATTGATAGCAATGGGGAAGGGACGGGGACGACACCCCTGTCCGCCCTTCCACAGACTCTGTGCAGGGAGGGCGGGGAGGCCGCCCCTCCTATATATATATTTTTTATATACTCTGCAATCTTTTAAAAAAAAAGCCAGCATCCATTTCTATTTCCGGCACCCCCATGTCATATTCATTGTTCGGCCTTTGTTTATGCCACTATAAAATATGAAGTTTCAACCCTGCAACAATATTTAATGTTATATATATATTATAAGGAAGCTAGGTTGCGGAAATCACTTCCTACACTAATCTATTGAGGAGAGGGCTATGCAAATTCAATTTAATCCTTACAATTATAGTAACATTAAACATCTAACAGAGATTATAGCAATACACATATAAACTAGAAAGAATATAGAAGAAGAAAGACAAAGATATAACGCAGGGAAAACCCTTATTAGGTGAAAAACCCCACACTCAGAAACCTGCACAATGTATTATCAAAACTGAATATGGTTTACAATACACTTTCAATGCAAGCTTCAATAGTCTTTGACACTCATGTCTAGAGTCAGTTCGGTAGCATAACAATACATGTCAATCACATACTTCATCTCCTCCTCCAAGCACTTGTTTATATAGAATATACAAGGCAAAATTGACTCTATCTTGGAATGGGCGTCCAACTTGGCCTCATGGCCTAAAACCCATACCTAAGGACACTTGGCCAACATTGTAGAATGTATCTGACACTTGTCCACAACTCCCATCCCAAAGAGGTCACCTATTTCCAAAATGGGCTATGACAGATGCTCTTACGACTGTCATGACCATCCTAAAATCTGTTATAGCAGTTACAACTTATAGCTATAAGAGAATTTGTCATACACAAGCTATAAATAGCATATTCTCTTACAACATATCATAGTCCACCTTGGGGCGCCCAAAGATGCCTTTTTCAAATATGCTTCATGACACATGTCTTCACCTGTCTTACAAGATTCTATTTTTGACTCTTACATGTCATAACTTCATCATAGGAATCCGTCATAATTGTTTCAGTCAAACATTCCCTTACACAATATCTAAGATGCCGACACATAGCAAAATACTCCTACCACAAAGTGGGATGCCTATCTCCTCATGTGAGGATAAAATTACAAGTTGTCATCTTCCATGTAGGATGACACATCACCGTGCCACATCCCACAAAATGACAATATGGAATTCAAAATTAATTTACAACTTAGGTAATGAATAAATAAATACAATCATAAATAATGCAAGGAATTACCAAGGTTGAGACACCTTAATTCCTAACATATATATATATATATATATATATATTGGAATAAACTCTGTCTTTTCAAAAAAAAATATACCCTGTTAATAAAATAATAGCAAAAAAATATATAAATATATAACCCCTTTTCAAAATCATTTGCTCAAAAATGGTAGGGAGCCCCAACAAAAAAATCAGCTACATAGTAAATCTTGAAAACCCTCCTTGTGAAAACCTATGAGCCTCCATGATCAACCTTCAAACCTGCACAACCAGACAGATTGAGAGCAAAACAAAAATAGGTTAGAAAATAAAGAGAATGATATAGGGTTAGGGTTTGAGGAGAGGAAAAGTAAATGAGTAGGAGAAAAGAAAAAAAAAATGATTAGGCTTGTGGAAAAACAAATAGAAAAGAAAAGAATGTTATTTTATTCAACTCATGTGAACATGACACTCCTTCCCTCTCTTTTAATTTAAAGCATTTTATCGTTTGGGTTTTTTCATCCTTTTAATGCCTTTTTATGTTTTAGGATTTTAATTTATTTTTCTAGTGGGCTGTTTTATTGGGGTTTGGGATGTGAAAATAATGTTAGGAGATTTAATTATTTTTATCCTTTTTAAAAGACAATGTTTATTTAATTGTTTACTTTAAGAATGTGAATAAATTATTTAATTTTATCACCTTGGCCTAATATAGAATGTTGGAGTAAATTAGGTTTAAGACTATATTTAGATTTAAATTAATTTTCTTTTATAAACGGATTTAACTAGAAGTGTTATTTTTAAATTATTTATTTAAATCATTTTAATGCATTATTTTATTGCTTTTTGATTTGGGAAATAATGTTAGGAAATTTATTTAATTTAAATACTTTTATTGCCTTATTTAATTTTTTTTGATTTATTGGGTTAAGTGGGCTTAAATTTATTTAATTTAAATCCTTTTATAGCCTTATTTAATTGCTTTTTGATTTATTAGGTAAGTGGGTTTAAATTTAACCCTAGTCTCTTTAACTTAATTAGTGGATTTTTTTTAGTGGGAATTTCGGTGTGGGATATATTGTTGTCTTATTTGAAAAGTAATTTATTTATCCCTTCACCTTTGTTCTTATGCAAACCTTATACAAATTTTAATTAATTGATCTAATTAATTACTGTGAATGTATATTATTTTCATTGCATTGAGTGAATGTTAAAATAAATTATTTTATAGGTGTAATTAGATTTAATTCATATTTCCTTTTAATAAGGTTTTAATAAAGGTTGTGTATTTAAAAATTATTTCCCCATTAATAATGAGGTGGCATTATGTTGCCAAATTTTCCCTAAATTAGGAAAGGGGTAATTACGTGGTCATTTCATGTGTTTAATCCATCACATTAATTATCTTTGAGTAATTTTAATTAAGTTTTAATGAAAGTAATTAATCTCATTTTTGTTATAGTTCTTAGAGTTGGATTTTAAAACCTATCAAAATCACATCACCTCATCTAGGAAAACTAGGGTTAGATCCTATTTTGGAATCTACCCTCTCAGTGATGCTTCCCACATCACACAACCCCCTTAGTAGGGTTACATCTCGTAGGGGTTGCAGAAGGTGTTCAGATTACCCTGACGTTTGATTGACGCTTTACACCTTTGTGTGTATGCCACCGAGCATGTTTCTTGCATACAAGGGGGTTTTTAGAAGCAAGTAGAAATTTTTTTTGATATTTCATGTCATGACCACATGGAAAATGTGGACATGACACATGTGTTGTGTGTCATGACCACATGGGAAATGTGGGCATGACATGTTGCATGTCTAACTCTACCTTGTGTTGCAATGAGTTCGTAAGACACCTTGCATAGGAATAGCTTGTTTTCCCTCAATTTTTGCTTCTGCTAACCCCCATGTATGACTTGGTGTCATAGGTACTTGGGGATTGTATTCTTGATGAATATAGTAATTGAAGGACCATGCCAGTTTTGAATTTGAAAGTTGGTCAACTTCTTGACCTAGTGTTATCATAAGAGGATGATATTGGTTGGGTTTTGCTAAGTGTTTTGTTCCAACTAATCCTTGCTCCTTGTCCTAGTTGTTAGTGCATTTCAATCCTTCTTTAGGGATCGTGGCAACCTATGGTAATTGCATCGTTGGACAAGTGTTATTATGATAAAGTTTTATTCTTATAGCTTCCTTGTAGGTTACCTTGAGGAATGTTGAGTTGTGTTTATCCTACCTCCTAGGAAGAAAGAAACATATTTGAGTGGTACAGTATCTTGGACAAATATTCATGTACCCTAATGATTTATTAGATCCACATGGTGTCGTTTAGTTAACCTTTGCATCATGGGGTAATATGTGCCTTGTTTAAGTGACCCCTCTAGCTGGGATTCAAAGAGGTTGTAGACCTTTAGTTGTCAGTCGCTTTGATGTAGGATTAAGTTACCCTGATGAGTAGTTGTCACTCGAAGAGTGAATCAATGGTATATTCTCTTATAAGAGTCACTTGGTACCCTCATTTGGAGGATGGAGAAGTGGATGTTAACAGAGTTTGGCATGTAAGGCCTTTTATGGCTATTTTCTTGGGTTTAATAAAAGGATGAGTAGTGGCTTCGAGGACCACTTCGTGGCTGGGAATCTTGTGACAATTGATGTGCCACATTGAGTAAATCTCCTTGTATCATGTTGGCGTCTAATGGATATTTAGGCTATGCACTGCCTTCACATTAATTTTCACTGTGCTTTGTTCATTTAAAGTATAGTACCTCTTGGTTGGTGGTTTAAAGGTGGTGTATGATGCAGGGGCATCTTATTAACTTTCAAAAATTATTTTTGGTTTAAATGTATGGGTCAAATGATAGGAGTAATAATAGTCAATTATTAATTTCTAGAGTCAAATAATGGAGAGAGTGATGATTATATCCAAAATCAGGTACAAGGTGCAAAATTAGTAGCAAGAAGGTTCACCGGCTATGATGACAGAAGATGTGTTTGTTATCAATCAGGATTGTGCCACTAGTTAAGTCAAGCTTGACTATCTTGTTTAAACATGGAAACCCTCCCAGATTTTGGGTGATCTATATTGAGAGGGAATCTCCAGAGTGAGCTAGTTCTCCTTATCATTTCCTAAACTACTAACTTGCAGAGGAAAAGGGATGAGAGAGTAACTGAAATGCAAAACTAACTCTAAGATTTAATCTAAATGAATATCTTCACTCACAAATAGCCCTTTACACTTTAACTTTCACAACCCTACCTCTGAGATTTGATCCTAAAATGATTTGTAAAGAGGTTCAAGTTGAACACAGATTACAACCAGGACCAAAACAAAACTTATAGTAAGAGACACAACAAAGGACATGAAACTACCACAATGAGACATCAAATCAAAACTGCAAAGAGAAAAATAAATTGATGGGATAGGAAAATCTATTATATTGAACTAGAAGGAGTACAATTCAAAACATCATGACCCAAATGCATGTATACAACTCTCTGCCTATGCTCAAGAGAGAAGAAATGGTAACAACCCCCTAAAAAAAACTAATTTTTCTCCTATAAATGCTTCCAAGAGATCTCTCCAAAAGAAAGCTAAAAAAGCTCCTAAAAATAGATCTAAAAATCTATTTTTGGAATCCATCAAAAAGCTGAAAATAAAGCCCTCAAACTACCACCAATCTGCCTCCAATCTGAAGAATAAAGCTGTCAAAAGATCTGTCAAGTGGCCCCCACCAAATCTTCTCCAAATCAGGTTCATTTTGATGAATAAAAGCTCTTATTTCATCCATATCTGTCCAATCCGCCCAGAGAAAGCAAATCTAAAAAAACAAGATCTTACAGGGATTCACTTTGTTTAACTACATAAAACAACTTTTATTTTAAAGCAATTTATAAATTATTGCTTTAAAATAAAATTTTACATTAGATTGTAGTTTTATACCCCTTATTTGATTTAACTTTTGCAAAAATAAATGCACATGGCTTTTAATTTCGCCAAGTCTTTACAATACATATCCATTGATTTTTCTTATAAAAAATCATAAAAATATTGGAGGCATGATATAGTCTTTGTAAAATAATGCCTATGGAGCTTATATTCTATCTATCTCTACAAAAATCTCTTTAGGCATGTGACTTGTCTTTGCATCACAAGCATATGGATTTGTCTTCATATTTCAAAAAGGTTAGCATATTATTCCTATGGCATGAATCCACCTATATCTCTAGGGGGTCACATAGGTCGAAGGCATTAATTATTTCAAGGGAGCCATGGGCTCGACCTCATCATATATCATGACTTTAGGCATCACATTGTTGTGGTGACTTAACACCACGAAGGCATTAATCTTGTGCCATAAAAAGAAATAAATGTGATAAAATGTAATGTTTCAATTAGGGAAAAACAAACCCTAATGACAAAACAAACTTGCCCTACAATCTCACATTCATTTTCTTTTTGCAAATTTAAGAAACCCTCTACTCTGCTTCCAGGCTACCAACATAGAAAGGGTTTGAAGCAAAGAAATTTGACCTCCTCTACATCTATACCTGCTATTTCAAGTCGATCTTCAGGGAAAACAAAGGGTAAGTAGTTCTTTTCCTTAGATCTTGACATTGTTCTATATTTTCAAGGCATCATTGGGTCTTTTAAGCTGCAGCTTGACCATATTTTCTGATGAATTTCACTTGTTTACATTTCTCGTTAACACCCCTGTGTTTGAGCTACCATGAGTGGTCGATATGAACCTTGCAGTCTTCAGCCGACCCTTGTGGTCCTTTCTCCATGCTATTCCACGGATCCTTATAGACTTTCTCATAGTAGCATAGATGAAAGTAAGCCCTTTTACTCTTCGAGCTCTACAATTTCCTTGGATTTTTTCTGTTTATATGAGCTTGATATGAACTCAGGAAGTTTCAAAATGAAGGTATCTTCTTTTATTATTTCTGCAAAAATAGTATAAAACTCACTACCGCGGCCCCTCCTGATAAAACTGGTTCCTTTAAATCATTTCCCAAGCTCTCTTTCTATTTTTTGAGTGCTCCTTTGGTTCTCAAAAACTTGAAGCGGTTGATATTACCTTCTATATCTTCCACTATATTTTCACTTACATCTGTAAGGAGAAATGTATTGCATTCTATTTCTATGATTTCCTTTGAAGAGGTCGTGACTGCACCTATATCTGGAACTTCCATGGCCATGGCTTATGATATTCTAGGTGTATTTGTTTCATTTCTTTACTCTTACCATCATACACCCGTGGCTATGGTATATTTCACTCTACTCCAGTTTGAAACCCTAATGGGTTATGCTGTGAATGCACCACGAGCTCGAATGCATTCTATCTAAAACCCCAAGAGGGTATCTTCTGACTGGTCGCGGCCATACTGGTGATCTCTCCCTTTATCCTATAGTTGAAAATAAAAATGGTTTATTTTGAATTCTTGAGGAAAGACTACTTCTTTGACTATGACTCAGTAGGATGATAACTCTAGTACAGTTCCTTCACCCTCTCATGGCTCAAAACCACTCATTATGGTTTTGTATCATTCATTGTGTTTCTTCATCTCTTTGTCTTAAGCATGAACACCCTATTTATATTATTTCCCCACATGTTGATTGTAAAAAGGTACTATTGATAATATATGGCATCATGAGAAGGATCACTGACTTACTTCCTTTGTTGCCTCCTGTCACGCATTATTGAAGGCTGAGACCTCTATATATATTTGGTATGATTATATTTAATTTGTGACATGTGATGTATCATCTGCTATTTCAAAGTACTTTGCCATGATAAAATGCAGGTCACCTCTTGGGGACTGCACTTTACATTTATACTTCTATACCTTAAAAAGGAAAAAGAAAAACTGAGATGTTTGTTATTTGTATCTCCTTTTGCATTTTTTGTAGATGACACCTTTTAAAATTTGAAATGCTTTTATTGGACTTTTGGTTTGCATACGCCACATATGGCTTCACACTCAGCTATGACATGGCATTTTTATTGGCTGTTATATAGAAACTCATAATGTCCTGTAGATGATTTGATGAATGATGACATTTCTTAAACAATTCTGTTCGTTACCTTATTCTGTAGCAATCATCACATACCTGTTGGCAAGAGACACTATGTGACTTCATGAGTGTTGGCATTGATGGCAACAAAGTCCATCCCACACATCCGCAGGACATGGTATGTCCTTTACCGGAAGTCAGATTGAAGAGTATTTTGGTCCGGTGAGCAAGAACAGAGCATGCAACAAGGTCAGACAATCAGGTCTAGATCTCTCAGAGGAAGTATCTTAGTAAAGTACGGACTTAGATAAGTCAAGAGGAGAACCATGACTAATACATTCCAGAGATTGAGCCTCCAATGATGAAAGAGTGAAAAGATATGAACACCTAAGTGTTGAGTTCCTGTTTGGCAGAGTAGACTGAGGAAGAACTGACCGACAGAGCATCAGACCTTAATCCAGATGAGATATTGATGGTGATCAAGCTTCTTAAGGGATCATTAATGATTGGCCAACATGTTTGATGACTTCTATAAGTAGCTCTTTGATACGCATCACTTGGTAAGCAAGGATTCAGCCAATAGACCAGAGTTTTAGAAAATATTGAGTATTCTGGATGCCGACTAGAAAGATGTTGAAATACTTGGTGCGGATATATATACTAGATGGATTTCAATGAGAAGGTGACTGTGGTGTGTTGTGAAGTGCGAAGAAAAGTAGAGAACAGTGTGGAAATAGAAATATAGGTCTAGTATGTGATAGAATAGCAGCACTAAGGCAGAGGAAGAATGAAGTGTAGTAGATCAGTATATTGAGCTTAACCAGAACTAAACCTCAGCATATGTGGATGATTCTCATCACTTCAAATACCTGGTTTCCTTCTATAAACTATTGTAGGCAGTGAGCCTCTTGTGAGCAATGTGCTCGAGCAGTGAGCCCTAATTGGCAAGTGCCATTTTGTACTACCTTATTCTTTTAATAGAGAATACAATCTTAGGTTAATCACCCCGTGGTTTTTTCCCTTAATAGGGTTTTCCACGTCAAAAATATTGTGTCATGTGTGTTGAGTTTATTTCTACTTCCATGGTTATGTATGCTTTTATGATTTGATATTGCACTAATTGTTAAAGAAGAAAAGAAAGTCAAATAATTAAGATAACTGATTCACCCCCCCACTCTTAGTTATCAACAATTGGTATCAGAGCTAAGTTCCTTCTAATAGAGCCTAACAGCTTGAGGAAGATCTAGGAATCTCAATGGATATGTATGGTATGAGGGAACAACTTCAGTCTACCCTAGATGATCTTGATCAATCTCACTCTAAAGTTAATGACCTGAGGGAAAGACTCGAACAAGCTGATGATTTCATAAATGAACTCAAAGAAAAACTAAGTATCTCAATGAAGAAAAGAAAGGAACTTCTTCAACAATTAGCAAGCCAAAATGAAGCCAATGATACTAATGAAGATCTGAATGAGAAAACCAAGTTATGTGAGAAGTTATCAAAAGAGGTCATTATGGTAAGACATGAAATGGAATTAGGAGTTATGAAATTCACCCAAGAAATTGAAGAGAAAAGAAAAAGTGAAGATAATCTAAAACAATCTCTCAAGGAAAAGTCAGAAGACTGCCACAAAATGGATAGAATAATCAGGCATCTGGAATCTGATCTTGAAGAAGCTAGAGATAATGAAGAACAACTTGAGAATTAGATAGACACTCTTAAAAGGGATCTTCAAACAACAAATGAATACAAAGAGAAATTTAAGATAAGCTCTGCTCAACTTGAAGTTCTTCTTGAAAGCCAAAAGAGGGTAGATGACAAGCAAGGCTTGGGGTAAGAGAAAGGGGAAAGCTCTAGATCCGGTCAGAAGAACTCTGGATCAAGAAATCCAAGGAACAGGCCTAGAAGACCTCTGGTAAGGCAACTAAATGCTCAAATATATCCATCCTTCAATGGATACTGCCACAATTGCAATAACTTTGGTCATAAAGCAAATCAATGTAGAAGAAGAATGAATCAAACTAATTCATCCTTCTCCGGATAGTGTTTTAACTGCAAAAGGTATGGTCACAAATCTCAAGAATGTAGAAATATGCAAATGAACAATTCATTCAATGGGAGATGCTTTGCATGCAATAGAATGGGACATATGGCTAATCAATGTAGATCAAGAGGATATTAGTCAAATCTGCAAAGAAATGGTGTTTGCCACAATTGCAATAGATCCGGTCATATTGCCAAATTCTGCAGAAGTAAGAATCAGGATAAAAGGGGTCCGGTGCATCATAACCAAAATCAAGACAAAGGAAAAGGAAAAGTGAATGCGGATGAAATTCAAAGGGAGATGAACAAGAATTGGGTAAAGAGAAGTACATAAAATGTTGGGGATGGATCCACACTAGAATCTGGTGTTGATATTCCTTCTGGAAACTAAATAAGATGAGCTCTGGCTCAGGGGGAGTCAAAAAGGAAAACAAATTCCCCCAGTCAGTTAATTGGTGCCTGAAATTGGCACAAGGAAAGTTGCAGATTAAAGGGTTCTTAGAGAAACATCTAAATAAGCCTTGGTTAAGATATGGAAGATCTGCAAGAAGTTTAGAACAGGTTAATCTTGCAAGATTAATCCGGTTTAACAGTCATCCAGTAAGAAGCAGGATTTTCACCGTTAGATCTGATATGATTAAAATTAAGGAATCTTGATCTACAGATAGATCAAATGATTGGAGAAAGGAAGATAGATTGTCAATAATCACCAAGAATAACTCTAAGTGTATCTCAGTGATCCATAAAAGATCTTTCTCAGAACAAGGAGAACAAGGCAACCAAAATGACTTAAGCTGCGCATTTATTGCAATGTGGAATTAGGGTTTACGCAGAAATATAAGGGTTCTCTTATTGAATATTTGCTCATTTACATTCAAGAAGAAGAGAGAAGGAGCTCTGCAACAAAATTGCCTGAAACCTCTCAAAGATCAACCATAGAAGTCGCGATTCATCTAGTAATCCGATCCGGCTCATATCGTGAACCCTGGAAGCGTAAAAGGTATTTTCCACTCTTGAATATCTCTCTCTAAATCTTTGAAAGATGGCTACTCTGAATGTTGTGAAGATCATTGATAGGCTGCACCCTAAATTCAAAAAACATCCATATAAATCCCTAGAAGTTGATCCCCTAGGCGCATTTTCTAGCATTCTGCATGGAGTTCTGCATGTAGAAGATGTTAGGGTTTACATACATGCAAACATTGAAGAATTTGGGGAATCCAAGTTGATGGATATCTACCACAAGGAATTGATAGATGAATCATTTGAACTCAAACCTCAATACAAGGCCATCTGAGATAAGCATTTTGGACATTGCATTCATTTCCCCTATTTTGCTAAAGATGATTGGGTCCGGTATGTTCTGAGCAGAATGCATGACAACTTTATGTGGTTGATGAGGCCATTTAAGATAACTAAGGATGCAATTAGGATGGTAACCGGATTGCACTCATCCAGTGGGTTACCTGCTCTCAAATCAGTCAAAAATCAAACTGTAAGTCAGGCTACTGGATCAAAATTTGATAAGAGAGCAATGACTATAGAAGATATCACTAATCCGGATATCAAGTTTGCATCTATGATAATTGTCTATAAGATTTATCACTTCAGCAGGGAGAATTTTGTATCTAGAACTGCAATCTATGCTGCTTATCAGATGTTAAGGGAGAATGTAGATTATGATCTTTGTGAACTTCTTCTGAGTCAACTATTGGAAAACCTACAAAAGATCAAGAAGGACAAGAAGAACTCATTCAAGTATGGTGGGCTAATACTATGTTTGTTCTTTTACTTTATGAATGAGCTACCCGGATCCAGTGGTTGTGTATGCCAAAATGACAGACCTGTTTCCATTCAAATCAGAGATTACATGCATGGGCTTGGTGATGCCAAGGCTCAAAATATAGGTCTCTGGGGATACTTCAAGAACTTTCAAAGTATGATGCAAGCCAGAGAAAGAATCCCCCAATCATTGGTTGAGAAATACAAGGATACAGTGTGCTTTATTGTAGACACTAATCAATGTCTAATGGAAGCAGTAGAGCCAAGGATAGTCTAGATTATGCCAATGGGGTATGAGGTGGATGATAAAATTCTAGAACTACATGTCCAACACCTACTAAGTCAGCCCAAGGACCCTAAGGCATAAAGGTTTGGAACCTTCCAAGAGTTGAGTGTAAAAGTTCATGTTGAACTTAGACAGCCTGAGATCAAGAGGAAAGTAAGAAGGGAAGTAGAAGTCACCAAGAGATATGGAATATCAAAGGAGGCAGTTGATGCCAATAGAGAGAAGTTGTAAAGGGCAGAGAAAGAAAGACAAGAAATAGAAAAAGAAAGTGCTCTGGTGCAAGCCCCCTCCCAGACCAGATCCTCCAAAATCTCTACACCAGCCACCTCTAAGAGTCAAAAAGCCTCAAAACCAGAAGTTAGGACATCCAGAAAGGGAGAAAAGAGAACTAAGACAAAAGCCACAAGGTCTTACTGTTGGCAAGAGACACTATATGGATTCATGGTTGTTGTCATTGATGGCAACAAAGGTCATCCCACATATCCGCAAGTCATGATATGTCTCTACCGGAAGTCAGATTGAAGATTGTTGTGGTCCGGTGAACATGAACAGAGCATGTGGCAAGGTCCGACAGATTGGTCCGGATCTCTCAGAGGAAGTGTCTTGGTGCAGTGCGGATCTGGGGAAGTCAAGAGGACTATCTTGAGTGGTATATTCCAAGGATTTAGCCTCCGGAGTTGGACAAGGAAAAAGATATGAATAGTTGAGTACCGGATTCCTGAGAGACAGTGAAAACAGAGGAAGAACTGACTGACAGAGTATCAGACTACTTTCCGGATGTGTTACAGATGATGATAAAGGTTGCGGAGGCATGAATAATGTTTGGCCGACATAATTGATGATATCTACAAGTATATGCTTGATCCGCATTGCTTGGTGAGCAAGGATTCAGCCGACAGAACTAAGTTTGTAAAAAACTAGACTGTTCTGGATGCCGACTAGAAAGGTGATGAAATTACTTGTGCGGATATATATAGAGGATGGATTTAGTTGTAAAGTGTGTGAAATGTGTGAGAGGATATGCGAACAAGTCCAGAGTAGAGCAGAAGTAGCAAGAAAGATCCGGTATGTGAAAGGATAGCAGACTAAAGAACAGAGGAAAGATGAAGTGCAGCAGATCAGTATACTGAACCTAACCGGAACTGAACTCCAGCATATGCAGATGCTTCCAATCAGTTCAAGACTGTGATTCTTATCACTTTGTAAGACAGTGTGTCTTCTTGTAGGCAGTGAGCCTCTTGTGAGCAGTGTGCTCGGGCAGTGAGCCCTAATTGGCAAGTGCCATTTTTGTAATTTCCCATTCTTCTAACAGAGAATAATTCTTGGGTTAATCACCCCGTGGTTTTCTCCCTTAACAGGGTTTCCACGTCAAAAATACTGTGTCATGTGTCTCTTATTTCATGGTTAATGTTTTGTGTTTGATTTTATGCTGCTTCAATTAAAAGGAAAGTTCAATAAGGGAAATAATTAGGATAACTGATTCACCCCCCCTCTCAGTTATCAACAATTGGTATCAGAGCCAAGTTCCTCCTAATAGAGCCTAACAGCTTGAGGAAGATCTGGGATTTCAAATGGATGCATATGGTTTAAAGGAGCAACTCAAGACTGCCCTTGAGGATCTTGAACAGTCAAATTCTGAAGTCAGTGAATTAAGAGAAAGACTCAAACAGGCTGATGAATTCATGAGGGAATTAAAAGACAAATTAAGTCTCTCTATGAAAAAGAGAAAGGAGCTGCTCCAACAGTTGGCAAGACAAAGTGAAGAAAGCAATACAAATGAAGAATTGACTGAGCAAACCAAGTTATGTGAAAAGTTATCAAAAGAAGTCATTATGTTAAGACATGAAATGGAATCAGGAACTATAAAGTTCACTCAAGAGATTGAAGAAAAAAGAAAGGCTGAAGACAATCTAAGACAATCTCTTAAGGAAAAATCAGAAGAATGCCACCAGATGGACAGGATTATCAGACATCTTGAATCTGATCTTGAAGATGCCAAAGATAATGAAGAAAAACTTGAGGATCAAATTACCTCTCTCAAAAGAGATCTTCAAACAGCAAATGAATACAAAGAGAAATTCAAGATAAGTTCTGCTCAACTTGAAGTTCTTCTTGGAAGTCAAAAGAGGACTGATGACAAGTATGGTTTGGGATATGAGAAAGGAGAAAGCTCCGGATCCGGTCAGAGGAATCTTGGATCAGAAAATCCAAGGAGCAGGCCTAGAAGACCTCCGGTAAGACAGTCAAATGCTCAAAATATCCATCCTTCAATGGATACTGCCACAGCTGCAACCATTTTGGTCACAAAGCTAATCAGTGCAGAATGAGAATGAATCAGATTAATTCATCCTTCTCCGGACAGTGCTTCAACTGCAAAAGGTATGGACACAAATCCCATGAATGCAGAATTATGCAAGTAAACAAATCATTCAAAGGTAGATGCTTTACATGCAATAGAGTAGGTCATATGGCTAATCAATGCAGATCAAGGGGGTATCAGTTAAATATGCAAAGAAATGTTATTTGCCAAATCTGCAATAGGTCCGGTCATAATGCTAAAGTCTGCAGAAACAAGAATCAGGACAAAAGAGGTCCGGTGTATGATCAGAATCAAGACAAGGGTAAACAAAAGATGAATACGGATGAAGTTAGGAATCAGATGAGCAAGATTTGGGTAAAGAAAAGCTCAGAGAATGTAGAGGTTGGATCCGCACCAGATTCTGGTGCTGATATTTCTTCCGGAAATTAAAAAGTGAGCTCAGGCTCAGGGGGAGACTCAAAGAAGATTCTGTTCCCCCAGCCAAACAAGTTGTGCCGGATGTGGCACAAGATGCGGATTAAAGGGTTTGTAGATATAAGTCCTGAGATGCTTCAGTCAAGTTTTCAGAGGTCCGCATGGAGTTATGAAGAAGCTGTGTTCGATTAAGTTAGACCTGTTCAGGGAGGTGCTCCGGTATGATAAAGGATTACAAAAAGGTCCGGAGAGATCCGGAAGTGCACGATCTTGTCTTGCGGATTGGACAGAGTGTTTGGGATGTTCTTGTAATATGTTACCTAGATTTATTCATGATTTAAAGATCCGGATGATATTCAGTGATCAGGACTAATCCGGGATACTCCAAGCTGTCCAGACATGGTAAACCAGAATAATGCAGGTGAAGCATTTATTGCAGACAGATATTAGGGTTTGCGGAGCAATATAAGGGATTTCTCAAAAGTTATCTGCTCATTCTACACTTGAGAAGAAGCGAATAGTGGAGCTCTGCAACAAAGTTCATCAAGCACACCAAGGATCTCCTGCCGAAGCTATTGCATAAAGAAATCAATCCAACCACTCCGTGCAAACCGAAGGCGCATAAGGTATTCTTCGTTTTTCATTGCCTCACTGCAAATCTTTGAAGAATGGCTACTCCAAACATAGTTAAGATCTCTGATAGACCTCGCCCCTCATTCAAGAAACATCCCTACAAATCATTGGAGGTAGATCCACTAGGAGCCTTCTCTAGTGTTCCCCACGGAGTCTTACATACTGAAGATATTAGGGTCTACATACACGCAAACATTGAGGAATTTGGGGAATTCAAATTAAGAGACCTCTATCACAAGCAACTGATAGACAATGCTTTTGAGCTCAAACCAGAGTATAAGGGTATCCAGAAGAAACTCTAGAGATTGATGAACCGGAGCTTCTAAAAGGTCCATTTGATTTTGACTCTCTCTCTCCGGTACAAACAATGAAGATAGCTTCATTTGCAAATGCCAAGGCAAATGAAAAGCTCCTGAAGTCTCATACGGAAGACTGTGAGTTGATAGAGGCTGCTTCCGGAGTACTTGTAAAGATCATGCCATCAATCCAGATAGATCCGACAGCCTCCACTTCCGGTAATCTAAAAACCTTAGTCAGCAGTATTGATACACATTTTAATTCTCTAGAAAAATCAGCTGAAGAAAAGGTCCGGAAGGAATTTTTGGATAAGAGATTTTCTGAAATATTAGAATTAATCTCTAAGGATAGGAAGATTGTAAGCATTGGAATAAAGAGCTTAGAAAATGCTCTTAAGGATGGCGGTGACATCTACAAATTTTGTATATCTTGGTCAAAGGCAACAGCAGCAATTGACAAAAAAATAAAAGAGGAACAGGACAAGCTTCAAAGCTTATCTCAAAGTTTTGATCCTCTCTCTTCCTCTATAATAAATCAAGAATGTCAGACTATTGCAGTCTTGAATGAAATAAAGAATCTTGAGAAGGAGAGGAAGAACATTACCAACCGGATGGGAGAACTTAGAAGGATTATAGTCCCTAAGTTGGAAACTATGCATGAGGCCATCAGTGATGCCCAGACCACCGCCCATACAAAAGATCCGACAGATCTCAGGCGGGCAGAAGCTTTTGCATTTTTGTTGAGTGGTCACATTTCAATCTTGGACAGAATGAAGCTAAGTTGGGCTACTGAAATGGTTCAACTGCAGACATCCTTTGCAGACATTCTGCAGTATATGTGAGTATGTAAATATGCGGCTATATATAGAAAATTTTTGAAAATTTTGGTGTGCGGACCCTACCCTTTGCCATTGATGTCAAAGGGGGAGTGAGGAGCAGTGAAAAATGAGGAATCCAACTCAGGGGGAGTTCCGGAAATTGTATATAAAGACAGAGCATCAGCAAAGGGGGAGCATAGTGTAAACACTTAGTCATTTTTCACTAAGTGTTGCCATCAATGCCAAAGGGGGAGATTGTTGGCAAGAGACACTATATGGATTCATGGTTGTTGTCATTGATGGCAACAAAGGTCATCCCACATATCCGCAAGTCATGATATGTCTCTACCGGAAGTCAGATTGAAGATTGTTGTGGTCCGGTGAACATGAACAGAGCATGTGGCAAGGTCCGACAGATTGGTCCGGATCTCTCAGAGGAAGTGTCTTGGTGCAGTGCGGATCTGGGGAAGTCAAGAGGACTATCTTGAGTGGTATATTCCAAGGATTTAGCCTCCGGAGTTGGACAAGGAAAAAGATATGAATAGTTGAGTACCGGATTCCTGAGAGACAGTGAAAACAGAGGAAGAACTGACTGACAGAGTATCAGACTACTTTCCGGATGTGTTACAGATGATGATAAAGGTTGCGGAGGCATGAATAATGTTTGGCCGACATAATTGATGATATCTACAAGTATATGCTTGATCCGCATTGCTTGGTGAGCAAGGATTCAGCCGACAGAACTAAGTTTGTAAAAAACTAGACTGTTCCGGATGCCGACTAGAAAGGTGATGAAATTACTTGTGCGGATATATATAGAGGATGGATTTAGTTGTAAAGTGTGTGAAATGTGTGAGAGGATATGTGAACAAGTCCAGAGTAGAGCAGAAGTAGCAAGAAAGATCCGGTATGTGAAAGGATAGCAGACTAAAGAACAGAGGAAAGATGAAGTGCAGCAGATCAGTATACTGAACCTAACCGGAACTGAACTCCAGCATATGCAGATGCTTCCAATCAGTTCAAGACTGTGATTCTTATCACTTTGTAAGACAGTGTGTCTTCTTGTAGGCAGTGAGCCTCTTGTGAGCAGTGTGCTCGGGCAGTGAGCCCTAATTGGCAAGTGCCATTTTTGTAATTTCCCATTCTTCTAACAGAGAATAATTCTTGGGTTAATCACCCCGTGGTTTTCTCCCTTAACAGGGTTTCCACGTCAAAAATACTGTGTCATGTGTCTCTTATTTCATGGTTAATGTTTTGTGTTTGATTTTATGCTGCTTCAATTAAAAGGAAAGTTCAATAAGGGAAATAATTAGGATAACTGATTCACCCCCCCTCTCAGTTATCAACACTTACATCAGTCAAAAGGATGATGAAGAGACAGAATCAGATGAGGAGGTCAAGAAAATGAAGAAGAAGAAGAAAATATCCAGTGAATCCTCTATCGGTCAAGGCAAGGAAGAAAGGGTAGAAGAATTTGTTGAAAAACCTACTCTCTACATTGATGATATCATCAAATCAGTCACTGTAGATGGGAACCTAAAACCAATGACTAAATTTTATGATGAATATAATGAAGCTGACCAGAAGATCTTGCAAAATGCCACAGTCAGGTATCTTAACATTTATAATAAAGCATTCATTGAGATTATATCTCTAATTCCCAAAATCCTAGAGAAGGAACTTGAAATAAGGAAGAACAATGCTAAGGCAAAGGACCTAGAAATCTGAGAACAGATAGCCATTCAGCTCTATCCTTCCATCACTCCTAAACAACTGAACATGATATTCAAGGATTGCAAGAATGAGTTCTGGAGCAAAGCCAGAATGAACAAGCTTATGCTCAGAGAGATTGATCAGGTGGCAAAAGAAACTGAAGACATCCTCCGGAATGCATACAAAAGATTCAATATTCCTATTATAGAGGACATAAGTGATGAACCTTCTGATGCCGAAGGACTAAGCATATCAAAGGAAGATCCTATAGAGAAAATTATAGAAGAATCAAAGGAGATACGTGAGGAGAAGACCAAGGACCTGGATTCCTCTATTTCGGAAGAGGAAGTCAATGAAGAAGTAAATATCTCTCATCCAGATTCCCCAGCAGACTCCAGATCTAAAGGAGAAGAAAGAATAGAGGAGAAAATCAGTCAAGAAGAAGAGGTAAAGGGAAGAGAAGAAGATCAAACAGAGAAGACCCCAAGAGATGGTTCTGAGACTACAAAAGGAAAGAAGACTCTGTCTCCGGCAAGAGACACTATAGAAACTATTAAAGATTTCTTGACCAAAGAAATGATGGAGATTGATAAACCGGAACTACTTCAAGGACCATTCAATTTTGATTCCCTCTCCCCGGTTCAAACAATGAAGATAGCATCTTTTGCCCAAGCAAAGGTAAAAGAAAAACTTCTGAAGTCTCACATGGAAGACTGTGAGCTGATAGAGATTGCATCCAGTGTATTGGAGAAGATCATGCCATCCTTCCAAAAGGATCTTTCAGCCTCTTCATCCGGTAATCTCAAATCTCTTGTTAATACTGTTAGCACACATTTTGATTCCTTAGAGAAGTCAGCAGAAGAAAAGGTCCAGAAGGAGTTTTTGGGAAAGAGATTCTCTGAAGTACAAGGGCTAATAACAAATGATAGGAGAAATATGGATATTGGGATAAAGAGCTTAGAAAATGCTCTTAAAGATGGCAAAGAAATATATAAATTTTGTTTATCCTGGTCTAAAGTGACAATGGATATTGAGAAGAAAGTGAAAGAACAAGAGGAAAAACTTTCAAGTATATCTCAGAATTTTGATCCTCTCACCACATCCATAATAAACCAAGAATGTCAGACTATTGCCATTCTAAATAAATTAAAGAAACTTGAAAAGGAAAGGAAGAATATAATAAGTAGGATGGGTGAACTTAGAGGGATAATTATCTCTAAGTTAGAGGACATGCATGAGGCCCTAACTGATGCTCAAACCACAACCTGGACCAATGATCTGACAGATCTAAAGAGGGCAGAAGCTTTTGCATTCCTGTTGAGTGGTCACATCTCAATTTTGGACAGGATGAAGCAAAGTTGGGTGACAGAAGTTGTACAGCTAAAAAATACTTTTGCAGATATACTTAAGTATATGTAAGTATAACTTGTATATATACTTATGCAGATATTTATAGGCTGATTTTCTAAAATTTTGGTGTGCAGATTCTACCCTTTTCCATTGATGTCAAAGGGGGAGTGAAGAGTAGTGAAAAATGTGGAATCCAGCTAAGGGGGAGCTCCGGAAAAGTGTACATTAGAACAGAGCATCAGCTAAGTGGGAGTGTAGTATTACACTTAGTCATTTTTCACTAAGTGTTGCCATCAATGCCAAAGGGGGAGATTGTTGGCAAGAGACACTATGTGACTTCATGAGTGTTGTCATTGATGGCAACAAAGTCCATCCCACACATCCACAGGACATGGTATGTCTATACCAAAAATTAGATTGAAGAGTATTTTGGTCCAGTGAGCAAGAACAGAGCATGCAACAAGTACAGACAATCAGGTCTGGATCTCTCAGAGGAAGTATCTCAGTAAAGTGCGGACTTGGGGAAGTCAAGAGGAGAACCACGACTGATACACTCTAGAGATTGAGCCTCCAGTGATGAAAGAGTGAAAAGATATGAACACCTAAGTGTTGGGTTCTTGTTCGGCAGAGTAGACTGAGCAAGAACTAACTGACAGAGCATCAAACCTTAATCCGGATGAGATATTGATGGTGATCAATCTTCTTAAGGGATCATTCATGATTGGTCGACATGTTTGATGAATTCTATAAGTATCTCTTTGATACGCATCACTTGGTAAGCAAGGATTCAGCCGACAGACCAGAGTTTTGGAAAATATTGAGTATTCTGAATGCCAACTAGAAAGATGTTGAAATCCTTGGTGCGGATATATATACCAGATGGATTTTGATGAGAAGGTGAGTGTGGTGTGTTGTGAAGTGTGAAGAAAAGTAGAGAACAGTGTGGAAATAGAAATATAGGTCCGGTATGTGACAGAACAACAACACTAAGGCAGATGAAGAATGAAGTGTAGTAGATCATTATATTGAGCTTAACCAGAATTGAACCTTAGCATATGTTGATGCTTCTCATCAGTTCAAATACCTGGTTTCCTTCTATAAACTATTGTAGGTAGTGAGCCTCTTGTGAACAGTGTGCTAAGGCAGTGAGCCCTAATTGGCAAGTGCCATTTTGTACTACCTTATTCTTTTAACAAAGAATACAATCTTGGGTTAATCACCCCATGGTTTTTTCCCTTAACAGGGTTTTCCACATCAAAAATATTGTGTCATGTGTGTTGACTTTATTTCTGCTTCCATGGTTATGTATGCTTTTATGATTTGATATTGTACTAATTGTTGAAGAAGAAAAGAAAGTCAAATAGTTAAGATAACGGATTCACCCCCCCTCTCAGTTATCAACAATACCTTCATCATACAGATTTGCAAAGGTGATTACTACACATGTCTTGATATGATCATAGAATCAGAAAGATATAATTCACCAGAGCATCTCCTTGTGGATCCATTTGACATTTGTTGGTCCAACTTGTCTCTTTACTTCAATACTACTTGATATATTGCTATGACCATGTATAAATGGACTAGAACATGTGATACCCTAATTCTTTAACTGCTCGATTATGCAATTATGATGTCCTATAGATACTCATGGACACTTGGACAGTTCTGTCACTAAGTCAACCCCCCTGTGGATGGACATGAGACATCAACTGCTTCACTTTTGGTTGCTCTACTTGTCCTCTCTTGTAGCACTGTCTGCTATGGTCTATCTTGGTCTCTCTAGATATAAGACCATCTAATGCTAAATAAATGATTGCCCATATGATGAATGTACCTTGGTTCACCATAAGGGCAACATGGTAGCTTATGTTGTTCATTGATGGCTATCCAGACAGATATAGCACTTTACTTCACTGCATATGCTTTGCTATTCTAAGACACTCTCTTGCAGTTTTATCATGCAATTCTATTTATAGTTATCCTTGTGCTCTCTATAATTTGTTCCATCATACATATGTCTTATGGATTTTTGTTGTCCCTCGTTGGGTTGTAAAATGGTGATATAGTTGTTCTATTTTGCCATTAATGATCATGTTTGTTGATCAATATAGAGTATTATAGATCTTTGGTTTGCTCTTGCATAGACATTTCTATGATTGACACCATTAGTACCCATGTGAAAAGTTCACTGTTCATTACTTTTGGCTACTCCTTATAAAGTCTGTAATGATAATATTCACATGATCTCGTTGTGGCTGCTCTATTTCACTTGATCATCAAACTAATACTCTATGACTTTGTTAGCCTAATATAATGACCATTGTTTAATGAGCAATAGATCCTTTGAGTTCATTATCTTAGCATTGGTAGCATTATCCAAAAGACTTATCCGGGGCTTGATAACATACCTTTAATAAGCATATGATTATGAATTCAACTTTATTATGAACTATCCCTAAGTACCTTACTGAGATGCCTTGGATATTGCATTCACTAACCTTGCATGGTTTTCACCTCATGCTTTAAGCTGGCAATCATGGAAAGGCAATAATCTTTAAGCTCTTCTATAAACCTTTCTTTCAACCGTGATGTCCTAAATCATCCCCTCAAGATCCATGGAAAGCATGTCAGGCTCAACCCTTGTGGGAGCCCATTTTCACCACATGCTGATTTGCCTACTAAACAACAACATACTTTCACCTATTCCTGCACATAAAACAAATAGATTAGAATAAAAACAATGAAGTACAAATGGTTGTTTCTTTTCTCAGTTCCTCTTGCATGTGGATGACATTCATTGATCAGTGCATTATAGGCAAAGTGTTAGGCCTCTTCTAATAGGACTTAGAGATCTCATAACTGGAGCTCTAACAACACCTTCCCACATTTTTGCAGGTTATTGCAGATCAGGAGCAGGAACTAGATGGCAACCTCGAAGACTGAAGACCCTTAAAGGCAATGATGGTTATGACCTTCTCTCCTATCTTTAGATGCTAAGCAGTTTCTTTATATTTGTATATGTTTAGTTGTAACCCATGGCTTGTGTGGGACATTAGATATGTCATTATTTCTTTCAATGTAATGTTTATCCTTTTGTGTACTTTAATTTGTAAATGAATAATCATTGTAGTGATTGAAATACCTTTCTGAATGTTCTGCAATTATTGAATGATGAATTGAATCCTCCTTCTGTCAAACAACTGAACTACACACTAGATACCCCTTTTGACACACATTGCACTAAACAACTAAATCTTTCATAATTATGCAAGGCAGAAATAAATTAAAATCTTTCAGCTTAAAATGAACAATATACCATCTCTACCAATTTTGAGCTGTGGTGAAAAAAAGGTTACATTTCTAGTGAGTTCTACTACATGCTTGCCTGCTAAGCATTGGATTAGTTGCCTTGAACATCCATTGGGCATTGATTCATACTCTACTCTTCTTGTACTTAGAAAACACTACAATTTGGCTCTCCAACAAGTTCAAACAGCAATAAAAAACTGAAAACAAACCAACTGAAAGCAAACTAACAGGCCTTGATGGCCAAAAAACTTGTGCAACAACACTTAGGGAAATAAAAAACTAAAAGTAAATGTGCATGAACACTTATTAACTGTAACACTACTCTAACCTACTCTAACCAACTAGAGTGGCCTAATCAAACAAAACCATTCACTGATTGGGTGAAATAACTACCTTTTCTCCACAATCTATAATACTCCCTCAACTTGTGAATTGTCCAAAAGAGGTGGAATAAAAACAAACAGCCAGCAAATTGCTGCAACACTTCTCTAATCAGGATCATGCAATTACTCACTCATCTAACTTTTTTAGTAAACTGATCAAATGAACAAGTGAATTGATAGTGTTCAACTAGGCACCCTACTTGATGATCCGGATCAGTACCACTAAGAGGTTGTTCTTCTTTGTTGGCTACCAACCCAGCTAGATACCTAATAGGACATCCTCTAGAAGGTTTGGGATTAGAAACAACAGCATTAACTACACTTTGTATTATAGCCTGCCATGTGGCTTCTTCCTCTTCAGTCAATGGATCACTCTCCTCAATCAAAGTAGCTAATAGCTCATCTAGACCATCAAAACTTGGAAGATCCTTAGCAAGAGCTATATTAGGTTCAAAAAATTCATTATAACATAAGGAGATACAATCCAAGAAGAAAAACTCTTCAGTTAATGAAGGCAATAATGAACTAACCTCTTTATCAATCTGTACTTGTAATTCATCTATGCCACAAAAAGGCAGTCCTTCCCAGTCAAGAGTATGTTTTTTGTTGGTCTGGTCCATAACTAGTAGCTCATCTAGGAGTATAGTCACCTCCCCTTTTTGTTGTTCAAGATAACTATCCTCAACCAATACTGGCTTGACATCTAAATGTGAGAAAAAGAGCTCAATTTCTGCCTGAAATAAATCATCTTCAAGTTCTTGATTAGCTAAATTAGGACAATTTTCACCAACCTGTCCCTGGATCAACACCATATCAAAATGGTCCTTATCACTACGATGGTCATAACCTGGTATGGCTATGCCATTCTCACTTCCATGCACAAAGTTAGGGAGCTAATCAAAGAGGCTAACTAAAAACTAAGATTCAACACCCTCTTATTGCATATTATCCAAACTCATAACAGGAACCTCGAGAAAATGTTTTTTTATTTTCTAACAGAAAAAAGATGCTCTTTACCTCATAACAACTTCCATTCAATCTACTGGGCTACAAAACAATTTATTCTTTATTTCCCTCTTCTTGATCTGAGATGCTATTATCATGTTGGTGATCTTTTCTCATCAATTCCTCAGAATGTTGAGGAATCTCCTGCTGTTCTGAAATTGATGTCTCCGACATGAGCATGTATTCCTCTTCCTTGTGTAGTGTTTCTTGTGATGAAATTTGGGCATTTGGTCTCTGCAATTTCAAACTTTCACCCTCCAATTTCTACATCCTACTTTGATTCATCTTATAGAAAGCATTAGAAAAGTTTTAAAATGATTCAAAGTGCATAGGGTTTACGACCAAGTTTGGATCAACTTCCTTCACACATTCAATATGCTCATAACTAGCTGGGGCTGTAGAACAAACAACAACTTGTTGTTCTCTATTTGATTTCTCAGCTACTGGCCTGGCATTCGTGATTTCAATTGGTTTAGATTCTTGATATGGCTGAAACTGAGGACTAATAAATTAGTCTTGAGTGTAGATAGGCTCCTGAGCAAAGTCAAAACTTCTGAAACTCAGGATTTTGATCTCCTAAGGAGTCTATTTGCATTCAAAACCCATCTCTTGGCCTTGGGGATAATTCTCATCACAAAAATCAGGGCTTTGCCAATTCATAAAAACCACCTCAGGGTTATAATCTCTTCTTGGGGCTTGTGGATACATTTAGAAGGGAGGCCATCTTGGTTGATTAGGCTAGCACGGGGCTTAGTAAGGCTTATGTTCTTGATAGATTTGCCTCTTGAAATTAATAAACTCATTTGCCATGCTCTCAATTATGTTTTTAAGCTCCTATAATTCTTGAATTTGGACTAGAACAACAATCTATTGAGTAGCAGCTGAGTATTCTATTGCTGGGACAGCTAGGACATTAGGCAAAAGGGGAGCTACCATGGGTTCAAGTGGCTGAATTTGTAGGAAAATGGGTAAGGGAGGCCTTGGGGCTATTTTCCCTGCTAAAATAAGGTAGTTTTCTGCTCTAATAGCAACCTCAAAAGCATCAGGAAGGGTAGATCCACCCAGAGCTTGAATCATAATAGATATTTTTCTATCTAAAGCTTTAAGATAAAATAGAAAGGCATGTTGTGGTGTAGGCCTTACCGTTACGAGGATTCTATCTCAAGTCCTCCAAAAGTGGTAGTTAAAGTCAGACATATGTTCATGCAGATGCCTCTTGATGGTACTCAACTACTACAGTAGAGACAAAAGATCAGATTTATCCTTGAAGTGCTTGTACAATCCATCTCCCAGTAGATCCCACGATGTTATTGAATTTTCAGCAAGTCATCTGAACCATTGTAAGGCTTTCCCCTTTAATGATGTAGCCAAGAGTTTGATTGCAATGTTCTCTTGGGTAACATTATGTACTAAACACAGAGTTACCACATCTTGAATGTGTTCAATAGCTGTAGTGTGATCCTCTTCGGTGAAATATGGCAGTCCTTTGAGGGCTACAGCTGGAATGTCATCATGGTGGACCAGTTGTAACAGGCTCCTGCCATTAAATGCAACAAAAGGATATGGTCTGGCCATTTACTTAGATTCGCTAGGATGTTTGATCATTTTTCCACCAAAGGTTTTTGATACTGAAGAGAAACACCCAATTCTTTAGCTTGTGATCTTCTTCATGTGTTGTTCACTTGAACTGCATGCAAAACCAAAAATTTGAGTCACCAGGTATATTTTGAAACCTCCAAAGGCTAGAACAAACTGATGCATATACTAGAACAATAGCTTTGTGAAATGAAAACTTCTCTAAAAAATACTTTTAGAGTCCCACCGGGCATGCCAAAAACTATTGTCAATCAGGATTGTGCCACTAGTCAAGTCAATCTTGACTATCCTATTGAAACATGGCAACCCTCCCAGATTGTGGGTCATCTATGTCGAGAGGGAATCTCCAAAGTGAGCTGGTTCTCCTTATGATTTCCTAAACTACTGACTTGCGGAGGAAAAGGGATGAGAGAGTAACTAAAATGTAAAACTGACTCTAAGATTTAATCTAAATGAATATCTTCACTCTCAAATAGCCATTTACACTTTAACTTTCACAACCCCACCTCTAAGATATGATCCTAAAATGATTTGTAAAGAGGTTCAAGTTGAACACAGATTACAAGCAGGACCAAAACAAAACTTATAGTAAGAGACACAAAAAAGAACATGAAATTGCCACAATGAGACATCAAATCAAAACTGTAAAGAGAAAAACAAATTGATGGGATAGGAAAATCTATTATATTGAACTGGAAGGAGTACACTGCAAAACAACATGAGCCAACTACCTATATACAACTCTCTGCCTATACTCAAGAGAGAAATGGTAACAACCCCCGCAAAAAAACTAAATTTTCTCCTATAAATGCCTCCAAGAGATCTCTCCAAAAGAAAGTTGAAAAAGCTCCTAAAATAGATCTAGAAATCCATCAAAAAGCTAGAAATAAAGTCCTTAGACTACCTCCAATCTGAAGAATAAAGATACCAGAACATCTGTCAAGTGGATCCCACCAAATCTTCTCCAAATTGGGTTCATTTTTATTAATAAAAGATTCTATTTTGTCCATATCTGTCTAATCCGCCCAGAGAAAGCAAATCTAAAAAAAACAAGATCTTACACAGATTCACTTTGTTTAACTATATAAAACAACTTTTATTTTAAAGCAATTTATAAATTATTGCTTTAAAATAAAGTTTTACATTAGATTGTAGTTTTATACCCTTGGTTTGATTTGATTTTTGCAAAAATAAATGCACATGGCTTTTAATTTCGCCAAGTCTTTACAATACATATCCATCGATTTTTCTCATATAAAATCATAAAAATATTGGAGGCACGATATAGTCTTTGCAAAATAAAGCCTATGGAGCTTATATTCTATCTTTCTCTACAAAAATCTCTTAAGACATGTGACCTGTCTCTACATCACATAAGCATATGGATTTGTCTTCATATTTCAAAAAGGTTTGCATATTATTCCTATGGCATGAATCCACCTATATCTCTAAGGGGTCACATATGTCTAAGGCATTATTTATTTCAAGGGAACCATGGACTTGGCCTCATCATATGTCATGGCCTTAGGCATCACATTGTTGTGGTGACTTAACACCACGAAGGCATTAATCTTGTGCCATAAAAAGAAATAAATGTGATAAAATGTAATGTTTTGATTAGGTCAAAACAAACCCTAATGACAAAACAAACTTGCCCTACAATCTCGCATTCATTTTCTTTTTGAAAATTTTAGAAACCCTCTACTATGCTTCCAGGCTATCGACATAGAAAGGGTTTGAAGCAAAGAAATTTGACCTCCTCTACATCTATATCTGTTGTTTCAAGTCGATCTTTGCGGAAAATAAAGGGTAAGTAGTTCTCTGCCTTAGATCTTGACACTATTCTATATTTTTGAGGCATCATTGGGTCTTTTAAGCCGTAGCTTGACCATATTTTCTGATGAATTTCACTTGTTTACATTTCTCGTTGATGCCCCTATGTTAGAGCTGCCATGAGTGGTCGATCTGAGCCTTACAGTCTTCAGCTGACCCTTGTGGTCCTTTCTCCATGCCGTTTTGCGGATCCTTATAGACTTCTCATTGTAGCATAGATGAAAGTAAGCCCTTTTACTCTTCGAGCTCTGCAAATTCGTTAGATTTTTTCTATTTATATGAGCTTGATATGAGCTGAGGAAGTTGTGAAAAGAAGGTATCTTCTTTTATTATTTCTTTAAAAATAGTATAAAACTCATTGCCGCGGCCCCTCCTGATAAAAATGGTTCCTTTAAATCTGTTCCCAAGCTCTCTTTCTATTTTTTGAGTGCTCCTTTGGTTCTCAAAAACTTGAAGTGGTTGATATTACCTTCTGTACCTTCCTCTGTATTTTCACTTACATCTGCAAGGAGAAATGTATTGCATTCTATTTCCATGATTCCCTTTGAAGAGGCTGTGACTGCACCTATATCTAGAACTTCCATGGCCACAGCTTATGATATTTTGGGTGTATTTGTTTCATTTCTTTACTCTTACCATCACAGGCCTGTGGCTATGATATATTTTGCTCTACTCTAGTTTGAAGCCCTAATGGGTTATGTTGTGAATGGGCTGCAAGCTCGAATGCATTCTATCTAAAACCCCAAGTGGGTATCTTCTGACTGGTCGCGGCCATACTGGTGATCTCTCCCTTTATCTTGTAGTTGAAAATGAAAATGGTTTATTTTGAATTCTTGAGGAAAGACTACTTCTTTGACGACGACTCAGTAGGATGATAACTTTAGTGCAGTTCCTTCACCCTCTCATGGCTCGAAACAACTCATTATGGTTATGTATCATTCATTGTGTTTCTTCATCTCTCTATCTTAAGCATGAATGCCCTGTTTATATTATTTCCCCACATACTGATTGTAAAAAGGTACTATTAATAATATATGTCATCATGAGAAAGATCACTGATTTACTTCCTTTGTTGGCTCCTATCACGCATTATTATATATATTTGGCATGATTATATTCAATTTGTGACATGTGATGTATCATCTGCTATTTCAAAGTACTTTTCAATGATAAAATTTAGGTCACCTCTTTGGGACTGCACTTTACATTTATACTTCTATACCTTAAAAAGGAAAAAGAAAGGCCGAGATGTCTGTTATTTGTATCTCCTTTTGCATTTTCTGTAGATGACAACTTTTAAAATCTGAAATGCATTTATTGGACTTTTGGTTTGCATACGCCACATATGGCTTCACACTTAGCTATGACATGGCATTTTTATTGGCTATTATATAGAAACTCATGCTGTCCTATAGATGATTTGATGAATGATGACATTTCTTAAAGAATTTTGTTCGTTACCTTATTCTATAGCAATCATCACATACATTCATCATACAAATTTGCAAAGGTGATTACTATGCATGTCTTGATATGATCACATAATGAGAAAGATATAATCCACCAGAGCATCTCCTTGTGGATCCATTTGGCATTTGTTGTTCCAACTTGTCCCTTCACTTCAACATTGCTTGATATATTGCTATGACCATGTATAAATGAACTAGAACATGTGATACCCTGATTCTTTAGCTACTCCATTATGCACTTATGATGTCATGTAGATACTCATGGACACTTGGATAGTTCTGTCACTGAGACAACCCCCCTATGGATGGACATGAGACATCATCTACTTCACTTTTGGTTGTTCTACCTATCCTCTCTTGCAACATTGTCTGCTATGGTCTATCTTGGTCTCTCTACATATAAGACCATGTCATGCAAAATAAATGATTGCCCATATGATGAATGTACCTTGGTTCACCATAAAGGCAACATGGTAGCTTATGTTGTTCATTGATGGCCGTCTAGAAAGATATAACACTTTACTTCACTGTATATGCTTTCCTATTCTAAGACACTCTCTTGTAGTTGTATCATACAATTCTATTTATGGTTGTCCTTGTGCTCTCTACAATTTTTTCCATCATACATATGTCTTATCAATTTTTGTTGTCCCTCATTAGGTTGTAAAATGGTGATATAGATGTTCTATTTTGCCATTGATGATCATGTTCATCGATTAGTACAGAGTATTATAGCTCTTTGGTTTGCTCTTGCATCGACATTTCTGTGATTGACATCATTGGCACCCGTGTGAAAAGTTCACTATTTATTGCTTTTGGTTTCTCCTTATAAAGTCCGTAATGATAATATTCACATGATCTCCTTGTGGCTGCTCTATTTCACTTGATCATCAAACTGATACTCTATGGCTTTGTTATCCCAATATAATGACCATTGTTTAATGATCATTAGATCCTTTTAGTTAATTATCTTACCATTGATAGCATTATCCAAAACACTTATCCAAGGCTTGATAACATACCTTTAATAAGCATGTGATTATGAATTCAACCTTATTATGAACTATCCCTAAGTACCTTATTGAGCTGGCTTGGATATTGCATTCACTGCCCTTGTATGGTTTTCACTTCATGCTTTGAGCTGGCAATCATGGAAAGGCAATGATCTTTAAGCTCTTCTATAAACCTTTCTTTCAACCGTGATGTCTTAAATTCTTCCCTCGAGATCCATGGGAAGGCATGCCAGGCTCAACCCTTGTGGGAGCCTATTTTCACCACATGCTAATTTGCCTTCTAAACAACAACATACTTTCACCTATTCCTGCACATGAAACAAACATATTAGAATAAAAACAATGAAGTACAAATGGTTGTTTCCTTTCTTAGTTCCTCTTTCATGTGGATGATGTTCATTGATCAATGCATTATAGGCAAAGTGTTATGCCTCTTCTGATAGAACTTAGAGATCTTATAATCAGAGCTCTAATAGGACCTTCCCACATTTTCGTAGGTTATTGGAGATCAGGAGCAGGAACAGGATGGAAACCTTGAAGACTGAAGACCCTTAAAGGCAATGATGGCTCTGATCTTCTCTCCTGACTTTAGATGCATAGCACTTTCTTTATATTTGTACATGTTCAGCTATCACCCACGGCTTGTGTGGGACATTAGATATGTCATTATTTCTTTCAATGCAATGTTTATCCTTTTATGTACTTCAATTTGTAAATGAATAATCATTGTAGTGATTGAAATACTTATCTGAATGTTCTGTAGTAATTGAATGATGAATTGAATCCTCCTTCTGTCAAACAACTGAACTATACACTAGATACCCCTTTTGACACACATTGCACTAAACAATTGAACTTTCATAATTATGCAAGGCAGAAATAAATTAAAATCTTTCAACTTAAAATGACCAATATACCAGCTTTGCCAATTTGGGCTGTGGTGAGAAAAATGGTTACATTTCTGGCGACCTCTGCTACATGCTTGCCTGCTAAGCATTGGATCAGTTGCCTTGAACATCCATTGGGCATTGAGTCATACTCTACTCTTCTTGTACTCAAAAAACACTACAATTCAACTCTCCAACTAGTTCAAACAGCAATAGAAAACTGAAAACAAACCAACTGAAAGCAAACTAACAAGCCCTGATGGCCAAAACACTTGTGCAACAACACTTAGGGAAAAAAAAATTGAAAGTAAATATGCATGACCACTTATTAACTATAACACTACTCTAACATACTCTAACCAGCTAGAGTGGCTAATCAAATATAACCATTCACCAATTGGGTGAAATAACTGCCTTTTCTCTGCAATCTGTAATACTCCCTCAACTTGTGAATTGTCCAAAAGAGGTTGAATAAAACAAAATAGCCAACAAATTGTTGCAACACCTCTCTAATTAGGATCATGCAATTACTCACTAATCTAACTTGTTTAGTAAACTAATCAAATGAACAAGTGAACTGATAGTGTTCACCTAGGCACCATACTTGACAATCCAGATCAGTACCACTAAGAGGCTATTCTTCTTTGTTGGCTGCCAACCTAGCCAGATACCTAATAGGATATCCTCTAGAAGGTTTGGGATTAGAAACAACAGCATTAACTGCACTTTGCATGATAGCTTGCCATGTGGCTTCTTCCTCTTTAGTCAATGGATCACTCTCCTCAGTCAAAGTAGCTAATAGCTCATATAATCCATCAAAACTTGGAAGATCCTTTGCAAGAGCTATATTAGGTTCAAAAACTTCATTATAACATGAGGAGATACAATCTGAGATGAAAGTCTATTTAGTTAATTAAGGCAATAATGAAGTAACCTCTTTATCAATCTGTACTTGTAATTCATCTATGCCACAGAAAGGTAATCCTTCCCAATCAAGAGTATCCTATTTGCTAGTCCACTCCATAACCAGTGGCTCATCAGGGAGTACAGTCACCTCCCCATTTTGTTGTTGAAGATAACCATCCTTAACCAATGCTGGCCTGACATCTAAATGTGAGCAAAAGAGCTCAATTTCCTCCTTAAATAAATCATCTACAAGTTCTTGATTAGCTAAATTAGGACTATTTTCACCAACCTATCCTTGGATCAACACCATATCAAAATGGTCCTTATCACTATGATGGTCAGAACCTGGTACAACTATGCCATTCTCACATCCATGCACGAAGTTAGGGAGCTCATCAAAGAGGTTAACTAAAAACTGAGGTTCAACACCTTCTTGTTGCATATTATCCAAACTCATAACAGGAACCTCGAGCAATTTTTTTTATTTTCTGATGGAAAAAAAGATGATCTTTACCTCATAACAGCTTCCATTCAGTCTACTAGGCTCCAAAACAAGTTCTTCTTTATTTCCCTCTTCTTGATCTGAGATGCTATTATCATGTTGGTGATCTTTGCTCATCAATTCCTCAGAATGTTGAGGAGTCTCCTGCTATTTTGAAATTGATGTCTTTGACATGAGCATGTATTCCTCTTCCTTATGCAGTGTTTCTTGTGACAAAATTTGGGCATTTGGTCTCTGCAATTTTAGACTTTCACCCTCCAATTTTTGCAACCTACTTTGATTCATCCTGTAGAAAGCATTAGAAAAATTTTCAAATGATTCAAAGTGCATAGGGTTCAGGACCAAGATTGGATCAACTTCCTTCACACATTCAATATGCTCATAACTAGTTAGGGTTGCAAGACAAACAACTTCTTGTTCTCTATTTGATTTCTCAGCTGTTGGCCTGGTATTTGTGATTTCAATTGGTTTGTATTCCTTATATGGCTCAAATTGAGGACTAATAGATCGGTCTTGAGTACAGGCAAGCTCCTGAGTAAAGTTAGAACTTCTAAAACATAGGATTTTGATCTCCTAAGGTCTGTTTGCATTCAAAACCCATCTCTTGGCCTTGGGGATAATTCTCAACACAAAAATTAGGGCTTTACCAATACATAAAAACCACCTCATGGTTATAATCTCTTCTTAGGGCCTATGGATCTGTTTGGAAGGGAGGCCTACTTGGCTGATTAGCCTAGCACGGGGCTTGGTAAGGCTTATGTTCTCGATCGATTTGCCTCTTGAAATTAACAACCTAATTTGTCATGCTCTCAATTGTGTTTTTAAGCTCCTATAATTCTTGAATTTGGACTAGAACAACAATCTCTTGAGTAGCAGTTGAGTATTCTATTGCTGGGACAGCTGGGACAATAGGCAAAAGGAGAACTACCATGGGTTCAGGTGGCTGAGTTTGTAGGAAAATGGGTAAGGGAGGCCTTGGGGCTATTTTCCCTACTAAATTAAGGTAGTTTTCTGCTCTGACAGCAATCTCAAAAGCATCGGGAAGGGTAGATCCACCCAGAGCTTGAATCATAATAGATATTTTGCTATCTAAAGCTTTAAGATAAAACAGAAAGACATGCTGTGGTGTAGGCCTTACCGTTATGGGGATTCTATCCCAAGTCCTCCAAAAGTGGTAGTTAAAGTCAGACATATGTTCATGCGGATGCCTCTTGATGGTACTCAACTACTGCAGTAGAGACAAAAGATCAGATTTGTCCTCGAAGTGCTTGTGCAATCCATCTCCTAGTAGATCCCATGATGTTATTGAATTTTCAGCAAGTCCTCTAAACCATTGTAAGGCTTTCCCCTTCAATGATGTAGCCAAGAGTCTAATTGCAACGTTCTCTTGGGTAACATTATGTACTGAACATAGAGTTGCCACATCTTGAATGTGTTCAACCGCTATAGTGTGATCCTCTCCTATGAAATATGGTAGTCCTCTGAGGGCTGTAGCTGGAATGTCATCACACTGGACCAGTTGTAACAGGCTGCCCCCATTAAATGCAACAAAAGGATACAGTCTGGCCATTTACTTAGAGTCACTAGGATGTTTGATCACTTTTCCTCCAAAGGATGTTGATACTGAAGAAAACACCTGACTCTTCAGCTTGTGATCTTCTTCATGTGCTGTTCACTTGATCTGGATGCAAAACTAGAAATTTGAGTCACCAGGTATATTTTGAAACCTCCAAAGGCTGGACCAAACTACTGCATATACCAGAACAGTAGCTTTTTGGAATGAAAACTTCTATGAAAATACCTTCAGAGTCCCACCAGGTGTGCCAAAATCTGTTGTCAATTAGGATTGCACCACTAGTTAAGTCAATCTTGACTATCCTATTGAAACATGGAAACCCTCCCAGATTGTGGGTGATCTATGTTGAGAAGGAATATCGAGAGTGAGCTAGTTCTCCTTATGATTTCCTAAACTACTGACTTGCGGAGGAAAAGAGATGAGAGAGTAACTAAAATGCAAAACTAGCTCTAAGATTTAATCTAAATGAATATCTTCACTCACAAACAGCCCTTTACACTTTAACTTTGACAACCCCACCTTTGAGATTTGATCCTAAATGATTTGTAAAGAGGTTCAAGTTGAACATAGATTACAACTAGGACCAAAACAAAACTTACAGTAAGAGACACAACAAAGGACATGAAACTGTCACAATGAGACATTAGATAAAAACTACAAAGACATCAGATAACAAACCCCTTAGAAAAACTAAGTTTTCTCCTATAAATGCCTCCAAGAGATCTCTTCAAAAGAAAGTTGAAAAAGCTCCTAAAAATAGATCTAGAAATCGATCAAAAAGCTAAAAATAAAGTCCTCAGACTACCAACAATCTACCTCCAATTTGAATAATAAAGATACCAGAACATCTGTCAAGTGGCCCCCACCAAATCTTCTCCAAATCAGGTTCATTTTGATGAATAAAAAGCTTCTATTTTGTCCATATCTGTCCAATCCGCCCAGAGAAAGTAAATCTAAAAAAAATAAGATCTTACACGGATTCACTTTGCTTAACTGCATAAAACAACTTTTATTTCAAAGCAATTTATAAATTATTGCTTTAAAATAAAGTTTTACATTAGATTGTAGTTTTATACTTCTGATTTGATTTGACTTTTGCAAAAATAAATGCACATGGCTTTTAATTTCACCAAGTATTTACAATACATATCCATTGATTTTTCTCATAAAAAATTATAAAAATATTGGAGGCATGATATAGTCTTTGCAAAATAAAGCCTATGGAGCTTATATTCTATCTATCTCTGCAAAAATCTTTTAAGGCATGTGAACTATCTCTGCATCACATAAGCATATGGATTTATCTTCATATTTCAAAAAGGTTTGCATATTATTCCTATGGCATGAATCCACCTATATCTCTAAGGGGTCACATATGTCTAAGGCATTAATTATTTCAAGGGAGCCATGGGCTTGACCACATCATATGTCATGGCCTTAGGCATCACATTGTTGTGGTGACTTAACACCACAAAGGCATTAATCTTGTGCCATAAAAAGAAATAAATGTGATAAAATGTAATGTTCCAATTAGGTCAAAACAAACCCTAATGACAAAACAAACTTGCCCTACAATCTCGCATTCATTTTATTTTTGCAAATTTGAGAAACCCTTTACTTTGCTTCCAGGCCATTGACATAGAAAGGGTTTGAAGCAAAGAAATTTGACCTCCTCTACATCTATATATGTTGTTTCAAGTCGATCTTCATGGAAAATAAAGGGTAAGTAGTTCTCTGCCTTAGATCTCAACATTGTTCTATATTTTTGAGGCATCATTGGGTCTTCTAAGCCAAGCTTGACCATATTTTCTGATGAATTTCACTTTTTTACATTTCTCATTGACACCCCTATGTTTGAGCTGCCATGAGTGGTCAATCTGAGCCTTGTAGTCTTTAGTCGACCCTTGTGGTCCTTTCTCCATGCCATTCTGTGGATCCTTATAGACTTTCTCACAATAGCACAGATGAAAGTAAGCCCTTTTAATCTTCAAGCTCTGCAAATTTGTTAGATTTTTTCTGTTTATATGAGCTTGATATGAGCTGAGGAAGTTGTGAAATGAAGGTATCTTCTTTTATTATTTCTACAAAAATAGTATAAAACTCACTGCCGCGGCCCGTCCTGATAAAAATGGTTCCTTTAAATCTTTTCCCAAGCTCTCTTTCTATTTTTTGAGTGCTCCTTTGGTTCTCAAAAACATGAAGTGGTTGATATTACCTTCTGTACCTTCCTCTATATTTTCACTTACATCTGCAAGGAGAAATGTATTGCATTCTATTTCCATGATTCCCTTTGAAGAGGCTGTGACTGCACCTATATCTGGAACTTCCATGGCCGCAGCTTATGATATTTTGGGTGTATTTGTTTCATTTATTTACTCTTACCATCACAGGCTCATGGCTATGGTATATTTCACTCTACTTTAGTTTGAAACCCTAATGGGTTATGTTGTGAATGGTCCGCGATCTCGAATGCATTCTATCTAAAACCCCAAGTGGGTATCTTCTGACTGGTCGCGACCATACTGGTGATCTCTCCCTTTATCTTGTGGTTGAAAATGAAAATGGTTTATTTTGATTTCTTAAGGAAAGACTACTTCTTCGACTACGACTCAGTAGGATGATAACTCTAGCCTAGTTCCTTCACCCTCTCATGGCTCAAAACCACTCATTATGGTTATGTATCATTCATTGTGTTTCTTCATCTCTCTATCTTAAGCATGAACACCATGTTTATATTATTTCCCCACATGCTGATTGTAAAAAGGTACTATTGATTATATATGGCATCATGGGAAAGATCACTGACTTACTTCCTTTGTTGCCTCCTGTCATGCATTATTGAAGGTTGAGACCCCTATATATATTTGGCATGATTATACTCAATTTGTGACATGTGATGTATCATCTATTGTTTCAAAGTACTTTTCCATGATAAAATTTAGGTCACCTCTTTGGGACTGCACTTTCCATTTATACTTCTATACCTTAAAAAGGAAAAAGAAAGGCTGAATGCCTGTTATTTGTATCTCCTTTTGCATTTTCTGTAGATGACAACTTTTAAAATCTGAAATGCATTTATTGGACTTTTGGTTAATATATACCACATATGGCTTCACACTCAGCTATGACATGGCATTTTTATTGGCTATTATATAGAAACTCATGCTGTCCTATAGATGATTTGATGAATGATGACATTTCTTAAACAATTTTGTTCATTACCTTATTCTGTAGCAATCATCACATACATTCATCATACAGATTTCCAAAGGTGATTGCTATGCATGTCTTGATATGATCACATAATGAGAAAGATATAATCCGCCAGAGCATCTCCTTGTGGATCCATTTGACATTTGATGTTCCAACTTGTCTCTTGACTTCAACATTACTTGATATATTGCTATGACCATGTATAAATGAACTAGAACATTTGATACCCTGATTCTTTAGCTGCTCCATTATGCACTTATGATGTCCTGTAGATACTCATGGACACTTGGATAGTTCTGTCACTGAGACAACCCCCCTATGGATGGACATGAGATATCATCTACTTCACTTTTGGTTGTTCTACTTGTCCTCTCTTGTAGCTCTATCTTCTGTGGTCTATCTTGGTCTCTCTAGATATAAGACCATCTCATGCTAAATAAATGATTGCCCATATGATGAATGTTCCTTGGTTCACCATAAAGGCGACATGGCAGCTTATGTTGTTCATTGATGGTTGTCTAGATAGATTTAGCACTTTACTTCACTGCATATGCTGTGCTATTCTAAGACACTCCCTTGCAGTTGTATCATGAAATTCTATTTATGGTTCTCCTTGTGCTCTCTACAATTTGTTCCATCATACATATGTCTTATGGGATTTTGTTGTCCCTCATTGGGTTGTAAAATGGTGATATAGCTATTCTATTTTGCCATTGATGATCATGTTCTTTGATTAGTACATAGTATTATAGCTCTTTGGTTTGCTCTTGCATCGACATTTCTGTGATTGACATCATTAGCACCCATGTGAAAAGTTCACTATTCATTACTTTTGGCTGCTCCTTATAAAGTCTGTAATGATAATATTCACATGATCTCCTGGTGGCTGCTCTATTTCACTTGATCATCAAACTGATACTCTATGGCTTTGTTATCCCAATATAATGACCATTGTTAATGAGCATTAGATCCTTTCAATTCATTATCTTACCGTTGATAGCATTATCCAAAAGACTTATCTGGGACTTTATAACATACCTTTAATAAGCATGTGATTATGAATTCAACTTTATTATGAACTGTCCCCGAGTACCTTATTGAGCTGCCTTGGATATTGCATTCACTGCCCTTGCATGGTTTTCACCTCATGCTTTGAGCTAGAAATCATTGAAAGGAAATGATCTTTAAGCTCTTCTATAAACCTTTATTTCATCTGCGATGTCCTAAATCATCCCCTCGAGATCCATGGGAAAGCATGTCGGGCTCAAGCCTTGTGGGAGCCCGTTTTCACCACATGTTGATTTGCCTTCTAAACAACAACATACTTTCACCTATTTCTGCACATGAAACAAACAGATTAGAATAAAAACAATGAATTACAAATGGTTGTTTCCTTTCTTAGTTCCTCTTGCATGTGGACGATGTTCATTGATCAATGCATTATAGGCAAAGTGTTAGGCCACTTCTAATAGGACTTAGAGATCTCATAACCAGAGCTCTAATAGGACCTTCCCACATTTTTGTAGGTTATTGGAGATTAGGAGTAGGAATAGGATGGCAACCTTGAAGACTAAAGACCCTTAAAGGCAATGATGGCTATGACCTTCTCTCATGTCTTTAGATGCATAACACTTTCTTTATATTTCCATATGTTCAACTATCACCCGCGACTTGTGTGGGACATTAGATATTTCATTATTTCTTTCAATGCAATGTTTATCCTTTTATGTACTTCAATTTGTAAATGAATAATCATTGTAGTGGTTGAAATACTTATCTGATTGTTCTGTAGTAATTGAATGATGAATTGAATCCTCCTTCTGTCAAACAACTAAACTACACACTAGATACCCCTTTTGACACACATTGCACTAAACAACTTAACCTTTCATAATTATGCAAGAAATAAATAAATTAAAATCTTTTAGCTTAAAATGAACAATATACCAGCTTTGCCAATTTTGAGCTGTGGTGAAAAAAATGGTTACATTTCTGGCAACTTCTGCTACATGCTTGCCTACTAAGCATTGGATCAGTTGCCTTGAACATCCATTGGGCATTGAGTCATTCTCTGCTCTTCTTGTACTCAGAAAACACTACAATTCAGCTCTCCAACTAGTACAAACAACAATAGAAAAATGAAAACAAACCAACTGAAAGCAAACTAACATGCCCTGATGGCCAAAACACTTGTACAAGAACACTTAGGGAAACAAAAAAACTACAAGTAAATGTGCATGAGCACTTATTAACTGCAACACTACTCTAACCTACTCTAACCAACCAGAGTGGCTAATCAAACAAAACCATTCACCGATTGGGTGAAATAAATGCCTTTTCTCTACAATCTGTAATACTCCCTCAACTTGTGAATTGTCCAAAAGAGGTGGAATAAAAACAAATAGCTAGCAAATTGCTGCAACACCTCTCTAATCAGGATCATGCAATTACTCACCCATCTAACTTGTTTAGTAAACTAATCAAATGAACAAGTGAATTGATAGTGTTCAACTAGGCACCCTACTTGACGATCCGGATCAGTACCACTAAGAGGTTATTCTTCTTTCTTGTCTGCCAACCCAACGAGATACCTAATAGGACATCTTCTAGAAGGTATGGGATTAGAAACAATAGCATTAACTACACTTTGCATGATAGCTTGCCATGTGGCTTCTTCCTCTTCAATCAATGGATCACTCTCGTCAATCAAAGTAGATAATAGCTCATCTAATCCATCAAAACTCAGAAGATCCTTAGCAAGAGCTATATTAGGTTCAAAAACTTCATTATAACATCAGGAGATACAATCTAAGATGAAAGTCTCTTCAGTTAATGAAGGCAATAATGAACTAACCTCTTTATCAATCTGTACATGTAATTCATCTATGCCACAGAAAGGTAGTCCTTCCCATTCAAGAGTATGCTATTTGTTGGTCCACTCCATAACCATTGGCTCATCAGAGAGTATAGTCACCTCCCCTTTTTGTTGTTCAAGATAACCATCCTCAACCAATGTTAGCCTGACATCTAAATATGAGCATAAGAGCTCAATTTCTGCCTAAAATAAATCATCTACAATTTCATGATTTACTAAATTAGGACTATTTTCACCAACCTATCCTTGGATCAACACCATATCAAAATGGTCCTTATCACTATGATGGTCAGAACCTGGTACAACTATGTCATTCTCACTTCCATGCACGAAGTTAGGGAGCTCATCAGAGAGGTCAACTAAAAACTAAGGTTCAACACCTTCTTGTTGCATATTATCCAAACTCATAACAAGAACCTCGAGCAAATTTTTTGATTTTCTAATGGAAAAAAGATGCTCTTTACCTCATAACAGCTTCCATTCAGTCTACTAGGTTCCAAAACAAGTTCTTCTTTGTTTCCCTCTTCTTGATCTAAGATACTCTTATCATGTTGGTGATCTTTACTCATCAATTCCTCAAAATGTTGAGGAGTCTCCTGCTATTTTGAAATTGATGTCTCTGACATGAGCATGTATTCCTCTTCCTTATGCAGTGTTTCTTGTGAGGAAATTTGGGCATTTGGTCTCTGCAATTTTAGACTTTCACCCTCTAATTTCTACATCCTACTTTGATTCATCATATAGAAAGCATTAGAATATTTTTCAAATGATTCAAAGTGCATTGGGTTTAGGACCAAGATTAGATCAACTTCCTTCACACATTCAATATGCTCATAACTAGTCAGGGATGCAGGACAAACAACAACTTCTTGTTCTCTATTTGATTTCTCAGCTGCTGGCCTGGCATTTCTGATTTCAATTGGTTTGGATTCCTTATATGGCTCAAACTAAGGACTAATAGATCAGTCTTGAGTGTAGGCAGGCTCCTAAGCAAAGTCAGAACTACTAAAACTCAAGATTTTGATCTCTTGAGGAGTCTGTTTGCATTCAAAACCCATCTCTTACCCTTGGGGATAATTCTCATAACAAAAATCAGGGCTTTGCCAATTCATAAAAACCACCTCAGGGTTATAATATCTTCTTGGGGCCTATGGATCTGTTTGGAAGGGAGGCCTACTTGGCTAATTAGGTTAGCATGGGGCTTGGTAAGGCTTATGTTCTTGACTGATTTGCCTCTTGAAATTAACAACCTCATTTTTCATGCTCTTAATTATGTTTTTAAGCTCCTGTAATTCTTGAATTTGGACTAGAACAACAATCTCTTGAGTAGCAGCTGAGTATTCTATTACTGGGATAGCTTGGACAAGAAGCAAAAGGAGAACTGCCATGGGTTCAGGTGGCTGAATTTGCAAGAAAATGGGTAAGGGAGGCCTTGGGGCTATTTTCCCTGCTAAAATAAGGTAGTTTTCTGCTCTAACAGTAATCTCAAAAGCATTGGGAAGGGTAGATCCACTGAGAGCTTGAATCATAATAGATATTTTGCTATCTAAAGCTTTAAGATAAAAGCGGTAGTTAAAGTCAGACATATGTTCATGCAGATGCCTCTTAATGGTACTCAACTGCTGCAGTAGAAAAAAAAGATCATATTTGTCCTCGAAGTGCTTGTGCAATCCATCTCCCAATAGATCCCATGATGTTATTAAAATTTCAGCAAGTCCTCTGAACCATTGTAAGGCTTTCCCATTCAATGATGTAGCCAAGAGTCTAATTGCAATATTCTCTTGGGTAACATTATGTACTAAACATAGAGTTGCCACATCTTGAATGTGTTCAATAGATGTAGTGTGATCCTCTCTGGTGAAATATGGTAGTCCTCTGAGGGCTACAACTAGAATGTCATCACACTGGACCAGTTGTAATGGGCTGCCCCTATTAAATGCAACAAAAGGATACAATCTGGCCATTTACTTAGAGTCGCTAGGATGTTTGATCATCTTTCCCCCAAAGGTTGTTGATACTGAAGAAAACACCCAATTCTTTAGCTTGTGATCTTCTTCATGTGCTGTTCACTTGATCTGCATGTAAAACTAGAAATTTGAGTCGCCAGGTATATTTTGAAACCTACAAAGGCTGGAACAAATTGTTGCATATACTAGAACAATAGCTTTGTGAAATGAAAACTTCTCTTAAAACACTTTCAGAGTCCCACCGAGCATGTCACTAGTCAAGTCAATCTTGACTATCCTGTTGAAACATGGAAACTACTGACTTGCAGAGGAAAAGGGATGAGAGAGTAACTAAAATGCAAAACTAACTCTAAGATTTAATCTAAATGAATATCTTCACTCACAAACAACCCTTTACACTTTAACTTTCACAACCCCACCTATGAGATTTGATCCTAAAATGATTTGTAAAGAGGTTCAAGTTGAACATAGATTACAACCAGGACCATAACAAAACTTAGAGTAAGAGACACAACAAAGGACTTGAAACTACCATAATGAGACATCAAATAAAAACTACAAAAAGAAAAACAAATTGATGGGGTAGAAAAATCTATTATATTGAACTGGAAGGAGTACATTGCAAAACAACACGAGCCAACTTCCTATATGCAACTCTCTACCTATGCTCAACAGAGAAGAAATGATAACAACCCCCTCAGAAAAACTAAGTTTTTTCCTATAAATGCTTCCAAGAGATCTCTCCAAAAGAAAGCTGAAAAAGCTCCTAAAAATAGATCCATAAATCCATTTTTGGAATCTATCAAAAAGCTGAAAATAAAGCCCTTAGACTACCACCAATCTGCCTCCAATCTGAAGAATAAAGTTGCCAAAACATCTGTCAAGTGGCCCCCACCAAATCTTCTCCAAATCAGGTTCATTTTGATGAATAAAAGCTCCTATTTTGTCCATATCTATCCAATCCGCCCAGAGAAAGAAAATCTAAAAAAAACAAGATCTTACATGGATTCACTTTGTTTAATTGCATAAAACAACTTTTATATTAAAGAAATTTATAAATTATTGCTTTAAAATAAAGTTTTACATTAGATTGCAGTTTTATACCCCTAATTTGATTTGACTTTTGCAAAAATAAATATACATGGCTTTTAATTTCGCCAAGTCTTTACAATACATATCCATCGATTTTTCTTATAAAAATCATAAAAATATTGCAGGCATGACATAGTCTTTGCAAAATAAAGCCTATGGAGCTTATATTCTATCTATCTCTGCAAAAATCTCTTAAGACATGTGACCTGTCTCTGCATCACATAAGCATATGGATTTGTCTTCATATTTCAAAAAGGTTTGCATACTATTCCTATGGCATGAATCCACCTATATCTCTAAGGGGTCACATATGTCTAAGGCATTAATTATTTCAAGGGAGCCATTGGCTCGACCTCATCATATGTCATGGCCTTAGGCATCACATTGTTGTGCTGACTTAACACTATGAAAGCATTAATCTTGTGCCATAAAAAGAAATAAATGTGATAAAATGTAATGTTTCAATTAGGGCAAAACAAACCCTAATGACAAAACAAACTTACCCTAGAATCTCACATTCATTTTATTTTTCCAAACTTGAGAAACCCTCTACTCTGCTTCCAGGCCGCCGACATAGAAAGAGTTTGAAGAAAATAAATTTCACCTCCTCTGCATCTATATCTGCTATTTCAAGTTGATCTTCATGGAAAACAAAGGGTAAGTAGTTCTCTACCTTAGATCTTGACATTGTTCTATATTTCTGAGGCATCATTAGGTCTTTTAAGTTGCAACTTGACCATATTTTCTGATGAATTTCACTTGTTTACATTTCTCATTGACGCGCCTATGTTCAAGCCACCATGAGTGGTCGATCTGAACCTTCCTATCTTCAGCCGACCCTTGTGGTCCTTTCTCCATGCCGTAAGCACAGATGAAAGTAAGCCCTTTTATTCTTCAAGACTTGCAATTTCCTTAGATTTTTTCTATTTATATGCTTGATATGAGCTCAGGTATGATGCAGGAGCATCCCTGGTTGAAGAGTAATCTTGCATCAACCAAAAACATTTACATTTTAGTTCTTTCATTTTCTAGTTCAGTTCAGGCAGTTCAGTCAGAAGTAGTTTTAGCTTGTGGTTCGGTTTTGACATTTAACATCTTGTGGATGTGGAATTAGCATCTACATTCATTCATCTTCATCATATCAAGAATTCAAAGCATTTGGATCAGTTATCGGAAAGACATCGCTCTCAGAAGATCAATTATTTTCTCAGTGCAGAAACATTCTAACAGTTCCTGATAATCAGCCAAAGGAGAAGGCTTGTGGATCATTCCTTGACTTGCGGATCTCAATGACACATCATTCAATGTCCTTTGGATCATGGCTGACCTTCCCCAAGGGTCCACATGTTGTTCCATTCATTTGAGCAAGTGTTTATGCATTTAGGTCCGACCTATCTGTGAACACGTTACAACTCTTCATTGGAGTTTGTGACCTTCCATGGCCGACGCGGAGGAATCTATTGTTCCAAAAATGATATATATTGATGTAATAGATCCTTAGGAAAGTAGCTATTCACCTAGGAAAGATTTGATAGTTTAGATTTGTGCAAAGGAGCTTCAAAGCTTTAACTTGCACATGTATGTAATTAGGCCTGTGAGCCCTAATTGTAAGCCTGCATGTTGCTAGCTAGATTGTATTTGAATTCTTTGATATACTAAATGACTGAATCTGCATTTGTTCCTTTTCTTTGATCTGTTTCTGTTGTGTTTACTCTTGCTACATAGTCCATATTGTTCATTCTATGAACCCTCCTACCGTGACTGCACCAAGTGGTACCAGAGTGAAAGTTTGATTCTTTGGAGTGAATTGGCAAAGGGATTTTTGCAAGATCTTGTTATGACCAGATCGTCGATCCATGGTAGGTTATTTATGCACAACTGATCGGTGATTGAGAGGTAGTTGTCACTTGTAGCCTGATCGCCAAATTTGAGGTAGTTTGCACTTGATCCTAGGAAGATGCCGCTGTGAAGAGTTCCTCCTGTTGGTACAATGGCTAATAGAATGGATGAGATGATGGAATTGATGAGAATAATGTGAATTCATTTGGATGTTGTTGAAGAAGATAGGTGAAGAGGATTGACACTGAGACCTAATGTTGAAAGAGATGATGAAGAAGAATTTCAATCTATTAAACACACTGGCAAAACCCTAGGAGGTGATGAAGAAGAATCATATCTGATAAATATGTTTTGAGCTATCTCAAAGATTGGAAAAAGACCTAGAGTTGATGTACCAAACTATACTGGTAATTTGAATCCTAAAGAATTGATTGACTGGATAAATGACATGGAAGAATACTTTGAATATGAGGAGATTGAAGATTTAGAGAAGGTGAAATTTTTGAAGACAAAGTTGAAAGGACATGCTGCTATATGGTGGAAAGAAGTTCAGTTGGAAAGAAATAGAAGAGGAAAAGAAAAGATTACAAAGTAGGACCGAATGGTGACAAAGTTGAAGAATCAGTTCATACCTGCTGACTATGAGTTGGAATTGTTGAAAAGATTGCAAAACCTGAGACAAAAGGAGAAATCTGTGAAGGAGTACACTGAAGAATTTTATAAGATGATCATAAGGACATGACATAGTGAAGCAAGGAAGGAGAAAGTGGAAAGATACATCAATGGACAAAGATTGGACATTTAAGAAGAACTAAGTTTGGTAGGGATGACATCTTTGGAAGAAGCATATCAGTTTGCCTTGAAAGTTAAAGAGAAGCTGAATAAGAAGCATGATCAGAGACAGAGAGGTAGAAGAGGTAAATTTTAGAGAGGTAAAACATTTTTTGAATATGATAGATTGTTTGTGGAACAAAACAAATTTGACAGGCCATTTAAGAAGGATGACAGAGGTAACAATGCTTACCGAAGAGATGACAAAATTTTTTACTAGAGAGGAAACCCTAGTGCATACCGGAATGAAGGATATAGAAGAGAAGGAAGAGAATTTGATAAGAGGACATTCAGAGGTACTTGTTTCAAGTGTGGAGGTGAAGGACATAGAGCATTTGAATGTAATTAGGGTAGTACAAGCAAGAAGATAGAGAACAGTGGAAGAGCAGCCTATTTGAAGAAGAACCTATTGAATCACCTAGTTCTGTTGGTAAACCTAAGAAAGGAGAATCACTGGTGATAAGGAGAGCACTATTTCAAATAGAGGCAAATGAGGAACCCTCATAGAGGAAAAGTCTATTAGAACTAGATGCAAATCCGGAGGTAAGTGTTGTAAAGTTGTAATTGATAGTGGTAGTTCAGATAACCTAGTTTTAGGGGAGATGGTGACTAAGCTGAAGTTGGAAATATTGAAACACCCTAAGCCCTATCAGATAGCATGGATTCAGGATGATCATAAGGTACTAGTGAGTGAACAATGTTTGGTGAAATTTCATATTGGATCTTATCATGATGAAGTCTTGTGTGATATTATGCCTATGGATGTTTGTCATATCTTATTGGGTAGACCTTGGCAGTATGATAGAAAAGCTATACATGATGGGAGAAAGCACACATATACTATAACAACAAGTGGAAAGAGGATTACTTTAATTCCTTTAGAGGATGATCCTAAAGATGTGGTATGTGGAAATGCTAGAATCTATTTGGTAGATGGAAGAAAATTTCTGGATGGTTTTAAATAGGAAAGTATGTGTTATGCCTTGATTCCTAAAATGCCTGAAGTAGTGAAGAAAGAAACTGAACCAGATGAGATAAAGGAGTTGTTGATAGAATATGAAGACATCATATCAGATAATGTACCTGAAGTATTACCACCTATAAGGAGTATCATTCATCACATGGATCTTATACCGGGAGCAAGTTTGCCTAATAAAGTAGCACTCCAGATGACACCGACAAAGAATGAAGAACTAAATAGACAAATACAAGAGTTGTTGAGGAAAGGTTTGATCAGAGAAACCTTGAGTCCTTGTGCAATACCTGTAGTGCTAGCAATGAAGAAGGATGGAGAATGAAGAATGTGTATTGATTCTAGAGCAATAAACAAGATCATAGTTAAGTATAGATTTCCTTTACCTAGGATGGATGATATTATGGATCACAAAGATAGACTTGAAGAGTGGTTACCATCATATCAAAATTAGAGAAGGAGATGAATGGAAGACTACTTTTAAGACAAATGAAGGATTGTATGAGTGGTTAGTGATGCCCTTTGGATTGACAACTACACCGAGTACTTTCATGAGATTGATGAATGAAGTCTTGAAGAAATTCTTGGGTAAGTTTGTGATTGTATACTTGGATGATATTCTAATTTTTAGTAAGACAAAAGAAGAACATTTGTGGCATATTAGATAAGTTTTGCAGAGGTTGAGAGAAGATAAATTGCTGATAAACATTAAGAAGTGTAGTTTCATGAAGGAAGAATTGGTATATTTGGGATTTGTGATTTCTGCGGAAGGATTGAAGATGGATCCTGAGAAAGTGAAAGCAATTGTTGAATGGCCTACACCGAAGAGCATTGGAGAGGTTAGATTATTTCATGGATTAGCTAGTTTCTACTGAAAGTTCATCGAAAACTTCAATTCGGTATGTGACCCTATGACAGAGATAATGAGAGGTGACAAGAAAGACTTTAAGTGGACATCTGGAGCAAATAAAAGTTTTGAATTAATTGGAGTAGTGTTAAGTCAAGAAGGTAGACCTGTAGCATATTTCAGTGAGAAGTTAAATGATGCAAGGAAAAGATATTCAGTTTATGATCAAAAGTTATATGCCATAATTCAAGCCTTGAAGAAGTGGAGACATTACTCGTTACCTAAGGAGTTTGTGTTGTATACAGATCATCAAGCTTTGCAATATTTGAATAGTCAAGGTAAGTTGAATTAGAGACATATGAGATGGGTAGAGTTCATGCAGACTTATACCTTTGTGTTGAAGCATAGGAGTGGAAAATCAAATAAAGTTTCTGATGCCTTGAGTAGAAGAAGAAACCTGTTGACAGAGATGAGAGTTGAAGTGTTGGGTTTTGATGGATTGAAGAACATGTATGAGGGAGACACTGATTTTGTAGAACCTTGGAGAGCATGTAAGGAACCTGTTGTGACAGATAGGAGTAAGTGGCTGGACTATTTCATTCAAGAAGATATGTTTTTCAAAGGAAGTCAGTTGTGCATACCTAGAAGTTTAATAAGGGATAATTTGATCAAGGAGAAGCATAGTGGTGGATTGGCAGGACACTTTGGCATTGATAAGATAGTGGCTTTGGTGAGTGAAAATTACTTTTGGCCTTAGATACATAAGGATGTTTGGAGATTTCTATAGAGTTGTAGAGTTTGTCAAGTTGCAAAAGGAAGTAGCCAGAACACTGGATTATATAAACCTTTGACAGTACTAGAGAGACCATGGGAAGACATAAGCATGGATTTTGTAATGGGATTGCCTAAGACATAGAGAGGACATGACTCAATATTTTTAGTGGTTGACAAATTTTCAAAGATTGCTCATTTCATACCTTGTAAGAAGACAACTGTTGCAATGCATGTAGGTGACTTATTTTTAAAAGAGATTGTAAGATTGCATGGATTACCTAAGAGTATAGTTTTAGATAGAGATACAAAGTTTGTTGCATACTTTTGGAAGACACTTTAGAAGAAGATGAAGATAGATTTGAAATTTAGTCCAACTTTTCCTCCATAGATAGATGGACAGATAGAGGTAGTGAATAGGAGTTTGGGAAACTTGTTGAGATGTTTAGTTGGAGACAAAGCCGGAAGTTGGGATTTGATTCTTTCACAAGTAGAGTTTGCATACAATAATTCAATAAATAGGAGTACCAGAAGAACACCCTTTGAGATTGTTACTAGAGTGAATCCTAGAGGAGTTACATAATTAAGAGATATTAGTACAAAAGAAAAGAGGAGCACAGAAGCAGAAGAATTTATAGATCATATGAAAATAGTGCATAATCAGGTGAAGAAGCATTTGGAGGATATGAACAATAAGTACAAAGAGAAGGCTGATGAGAAGAGAAGACATAAGGAATTTGAAGTTGGAGATGAAGTGATGGTGTACTTGAGAAAAAAAAGATTTCCAGTTGGGACTTATAACAAGTTGAAGATGAAGAAGTTTGGACCTTGTAGGATACTTAGGAAATTTGATTCAGGAAATGCATATGAAGTCGAATTACCAGAGGCATTGGGTATATCACCTATTTTCAACATTGCAGACCTACATCACTATCATGAAGCAGAGTTCAATGACTGTATGGAAGAAGAATTGAAGAAGTAGTTACCACAACAAGCACTGGAACAGATAGAAGACATTTTGGACAGCAGAGTTGGATGCAACACTACAGGAAGACAATACAAAGAATATCTTGTGAAGTGGAAAGGCAGACCGGAAGAAGATTCATCATGGATTTCTTAGGCTGAGGTGGACCATCTTGGTTCTCCCCTAGCCCCAATAAAGTGAGGGACTCACTTTTTCAACAACCCTAGATGTGTGATGGAGGAGCATCCCTAGTTCAAGAGTAATCTTGCATCAACCAAAAACATTTGCATTTCAGCTCTTTCATTTTCTAGTTTAGTTCAAGAAGTTCAGTTATAAGTAGATTTAGCTTGTGGTCCAATTTTGACATTTCACATCTTACGGATCTGGACTTAATGATGCAGAGGAAATGCAACAGAAGCTTACAAATAGGATGGAAAAGCCATTAATCCACTAGCATGCTAAGATCTGGACATGCAGCATGTATACCTATAAGCTTGTCAGCATCATCATTTTTTGGACGAGCATGAAATATCCTCCTGCTGACCACTGTTCACTTCCTTATCGCCTAACGGCGAGAGATGGTTCATCGGCCAAGGGGAAATGACTTACCCCCGATGACTAATGTCACCCCGATGAATATATCGGTCCTATACCGATCGGCCAGACTTGGCTTATCGGCCGGACTCCAACACTCTGTCCCGATGTCCGATATCACCCCGATATCTCTTTTCATCGGTCAGGTTGCCTATCGACAACACTTCTTCTATCGGCCAGGCCGAAAAAGGTCTCCCCGACGCTATTACTCTTGCCGATGCCAAAGCACTTAACGACAGCAGGATAAATCTGCATCAGGTGATATTCGCAATATCCTGATGACAATGACGTCACATGCACCCGATGATGATGTCACCTGGATATAAGACTCTCACATCCTCTGCAGCATGATAATGAAATGTCAGGTGATATTATAAATATCCTGATGACGACCTTTAAGATCCTCCTCTTGTCCTTAACCAAAAAAGTGATTTTTACTCCCGCATACGATAGCGATATGCAGATGATGGATACACACGAAAGATGATTCTGACGATGATATACACACTGAGGATATATCTGACTTATATCATCCTGATGCATTCAAAACATACAGTCTTTGTCAGCTTCATAACCCGATCCGGATAGTGATATACTCGCAGATGTCGATGTGATTCACAAGTCTGGAAAATCACACGCGGATCCTACATATCCGTCAGCTGCATGCAAACTTACAGAACCTCACGACTTCACATAGAAAACATGATGATTGGGCCGGATCACCCTCTGATCAAAACTTAAAAGTTTATCCTCCTAACCCTAGCACATGAGGATGCTAGGCTGATTCATAGCATGCTACCAACTGATCTCCCAACCATGAAATGCATAAACAAAAAACCAAAATTGCAACCTAAATTAACATGCATGACTATTCCACCGATTCAGAGAATCAACCGGTGGAAGGGTTGAAAGAATCCATCAACCTGTAATTAGAATAGAAATCAAAGCACAAATAGCTTGTAAACCAGATAAATGCAATTGATGAGATTTGTCTAGATTTATCACAAATATTCTGCTTCTGTAATGCTATAAAACAACAATGTTTCTCAATATCTGGACTGCTCTCTGAATCTCAACTCAATCACTAACACCACACAACACAACATAACACACCCCAAAACCTAACTGATCTAAGCTATATATAGCAATATCCTACGAGTACTACCAACTCGATTCCCAGCGGCTGGGAGAAGACAGCTCAGACAACCTGATAACGAACGCTAACTACCTGCACATTCTCCTAGGTGGATCAAACACATACGCATTGGTCCCACGGACCTTATTACATCATGAAGTCAAACATACTAAAAATAGACTGATGTCCTGACATGTGAACAATGAACTTATGTCCTACCTTGTAGGGGTGCTCCTGCACCATACTCCCCAGAAGAAGAAATCCCAAGTCCACTTGAGATGAGAGTATGGAGATCTACACCATGGTTCTGGATCTGCTCTTCAGTCATCCATACTACTTCAGAATTAGGTTTTCCCTGCCAAGATACTAGATACTCCAAGTACTATTTGTTCCGGGTCTGTTTGACCACCCGGGTGTCCAAAACCTTTTGCAACTGTGGAGGATCATGCTTGGGAATGTCATCATTGACTGTATCCTGGAGGAGTTCCTGGTCTGCATCTGGATTAGACCTGTAGGGAGTTAAATCACATACATTGAATATAGGGGACAAACCAAGATCAGGGGGAAGTTGTATCTCATAAGCATTTTGTCCATGCTTGTGCAAAATCTGACATGGTCCAACTTTTCTCTGCATGAGTTTAGTATATTTGCCCTTAGGAAGTCTGTCCTTCTTTAAATGAACCCATACCAAGTCGCCAACATCAAACTGTACATCCTTCTTCTTTTTATCAGCATATTCCTTATACTTCAAGGTGGTTTGTTGTAGTTGGGTCTTGACTTGATCATGAACCTCTTTTATGGCTTCTGCAAAAGCTTCTCCTTCTGCACTAACAGGGTCTACTGTAGGTAGATCTCTCAATTCCAAAATTCCTCTTGGATGCACACCATAAACTATCTGGAAAGGTGATTTCCTTGTGCTCCTATTGACAGTATTATTATAGGAAAATTCAGCTTGAGATAGAATATTATCCCACTTTTCTCCATGTTGTTTTGTCAAACATCTAAGCAAATTTCCTAAGGAACGGTTCACTACTTCAGTCTGTCCATCCGTTTGAGGATGATATGCAGAGGAAAAAGACAAATTTGTTCCAAGTTTCTTCCAAAGAGTTCTCCAGAAGTGACCAATAAACTTCACATCCCTATCTGACACTATGCTCAATGGCAATCCATGGATCCTGACAATCTCCCTGAAAAACAAATCTGCAATGTATGAAGCATCAGCAGTGGTTTTGCATGGCAAGAAATGTGCCATTTTGCTGAATCTATCCACTACAACAAAAACACTGTCAAACCCTTTCCTTGTCCTTGGTAAACCCAAGACAAAATCCATACTTATGCTTTCCCATGGTCTGGAAGGAATGGGTAAGGGCTGATATAAACCTGCATTAGTCGACCTGCCTTTAGCTTTCTGACATATCACACATGTCTCTACAAACTTTCTGACATCTGATTGTAACTTAGGCCAAAAGTAATGTCTTCGGACAAGATCAAGAGTCTTATCTAGACCAAAATGACCTGCCATAGCTCCACAATGTTTCTCCTTAATGATGTTTAACCTCATAGAACACCTTGGAATACATAACTGTCCACCTTTGAACAACAATCCATCCTGGATCAAAAATTCAGAGAATTCAGCATGATATTTCTCTCCAAAAGAAGTACATACATGATATATCTCCCCAAAATCTTCATCAGTCTCATACATGGTCTTTAGTGAATCAATGCCAACACTTTCCAACTGAATCTGGTTGACTGTTAGAACTCTCCTGCTCAAAGCATCTGCAACTTTATTCTTGACTCCTTTCTTATGCTTCAATGTAAAAGTAAAAGCTTGTAAGGTTTCTACCCATTTCATGTGTCTGTGGTTCAGCTTTTCCTGGCTGTTTATGAAACTCAGAGCCTGGTTATCTGTGAATACTATGAATTCCTTTGGCATCAAGTAATGCCTCCATTTCTTGAGTGACTGGACTAAAGCATACATTTCCAAATCATATGAGGAATACCTCTTTTTAGCATCATTGAGCTTCTCACTGAAAAATACAATAGGTCTACCTTCTTGGCTGAGTACTGCTCCAATGGCCATGTGACTGGCATCACATTCCACCTGAAAGATTTTGTTAAAGTCTGGAAGTGCAAGGACTGGCTGCTGTGCCACCTTCTTCTTCAATGTTTCAAAAGAATCATCTGCTCTTTGAGTCCAAACAAATCTGCACTTCTGTCCTCCTTTGATGGTATCAAGCATGGGTGCACAAATATGACTAAACCCTCTTATAAACTTCCTGTAGAAGGTTGCTAACCCATGGAAACTTCTGACATCATTCATAGTCTTTGGGGTTGGCCAAGACAATATGGCACTTACCTTCTCCTTATCCATTTGTAACTTTCCTTGTGAAATGACAAAACCCAAATATGTGATCTCCTCTTGCATGAACAAACACTTGTCTAAATTTATCATCAGCTGCTCTTCATGTAACCTCTTAAGAACCAAATCTATGTGTCTAAGATGTTCTTCTTTTGTGTTGCTGAAAATCAGAATGTCATCTAGATATACTATGACAAACTTACCAATGAACTCTTTCAAAACCTCATTCATCAACCTCATAAAAGTACTAGGTGCATTAGATAAACCAAAAGGCATAACCTTCCACTCATATAACCCTTCATTAGTTTTGAATGCTGTTTTCCATTCATCTCCTGGCCTAATCCTAATCTGATGATATCCACTCTTCAAATCTATTTTTGTAAAATACTTAGCACCTCCCAAACAGTCAAGTAAATCCTCTATCCTAGGGATTGGAAACCTATACCTAATTGTGATCTTGTTAATAGCTCTGGAATCTGTGCAAAGCCTCCAAGTACCTTCCTTCTTTGGTGCTAGTACAGCTGGTACTGCACATGGACTTAAACTTTTCCCAATCAGACCTGAATCCAATAATTCTTCAATTTGTCTGGCTACTTCTGCATTCTGTTCTGGAGTTAGCTTATAGGCTGCTTTGTTTGGAAGTGTTGACCCTGGAATTAAGTCTATACAGTGACTAATATCCCTGACAGGTGGTAGGGATCTTGGCATTCCCTCTGAGATGATACCTTTGTACTTATCCAATAGCTCTTGGATAGCTGGGTCTATGAACCTTTGCTTCTTCTCTTCCTTGACTTCTTGCTGCTATTCTTTATTCACCCTCATACATGGGATTAGGGCATATGCAACTGCACCTTCTGCTGCTACTTCTTTCATGAACTGTTTACCTTCCATCAGCATTACCTTCACCTCTTTTCCTTTAGATTTCTCCTCCTTCTCTGTCAATGGTAGTAACTTTATAACCTTACCATCTTTAGTGATTGTATAGGTGTTTCTAACACCATCATGTTGTGCCTTCAAATCATACTGCCATGGTCTACCAAATAAAAGATTGCAAGCATCCATCGTGGTAATGTCAAACAACAACTTATCCTTATATGCTCCAATCTGAAATTCTACCCAAGCCTGCTCTTCTACAATTGTCTGCTGACCTTGGGTAAGCCATGAGACTTTGTATGGGGATGGGTGAGGCAATCTCCTAAGCTTAAGCTTTGTCACCATTTCTTCAGACACAAAATTTTTAGTAGAACCAGAATCAATCAAAACTTTACATGCCTTACCTCCTGCTTTGCAAATAGTCCTAAAAAGAGACTTTCTTTGAGGGGATTCTTTGTCAAGTACCTTCATGGTAGTCACTGTTCTTCTCATTATTAGAGACTCTCCACTTTCTGGGTATCCATAATTATCAGGAGCATTCACACTCTGAAAAGCATTAGAGCCTGTCATACTTTGATTATCAGGTTCTTGGATCAGATTTGTTCTCCTTTCTCCTGTTGAGCTTGTGGCCTTTTCTGGACATCTGCTGGCTATATGGCCTTCTTTGTTACAGTTATAACATCTGATGGATCCTCTGCGCTGGGATCTTCCTCTGAAAGGTCTTCTACCTCTGAAGTTTCCTTGCTGACTATAATTTTCCCCCTGGTTCTGACTATTGTTTCCCTTACTATTGTCATGACTGGATTCTCCTTGATATCCATGTCCATGTCCTCTACCTCTAAAAGGACCTCTTCCACCCCTTTGTTGTCTTCCTCTTCCTCTTCCTCTATTGTGTTGTTCTTGTTTTCTCTTTAACTTCTCTTCCACTTTCAATGCCAACTGAAAGCATTTCTGAACTGTATCTGGATTATGCAGACTTAAATCTTCCTGAATGTTGAACCTCAATCCATTAAGGTATCTGGCTACCTTCTCTTCTTCACTTTCCTTTACCTTTGTTTTCACACAAAGTTTCATGAATTCTTCTGTATATGAGCTGACATCTAGCTCCTTCTGCTTTAGGTTTTGCTTCCTCTTGTGTAATTGGATACTGTAACCCAATGGGACATAAGCTTCCTTTACTAATGCCATCATTTTCTTCCATGTAGTGACTCTACGCTTTCCTTCCTGTACTCTATCATCTTGGACGAAATTCCACCATGTCAAGTGATGCAGAGGCATCCACACTAAAACCTTGACATACCGCATGTATGTCTACAACCCATCATCATCATCATCATATTTCCCTTAACACTATCAGCATCATCATATTTTCTCTTGCCGACCGATATCCTCCTGCAGACAAACCTTCGACCTTTCGTCTGTCAGCAGCATCATCATATCTGGCTATCGGCAGCATCATCATATTCGGCAAGCGCAAACATCCTCCTGATGTTCACTGTTCATCTTACCGCCAACCTCTATCTTCAGCATCATGATGTTCAACATCATGTTCATCAGCAGGATATAAAATATCCGGTTCCCTCCATATATCTTGATGACGACAACTTCATGCACCTTTCCTTGATGCTTACGTCACCCCGATATCCTGATGACGATTATCCTGATGACGATGACGTCACATGCAGCTCCTCCAATATCCTGCTGTCGGCCAAACATAACATTATCGGCCCGCGATGGTTTTATCAACCCGATCTTCTACCTTATGCCGATACGCTCCTCCTCGACAACACCTGATGATGATCACCCCAATGCACATTCACCTTATGCAACCGATTGCATCATGTTCACCTCCATCTACTCGGATGACGCCCGAAGTAACTGTAGGATATACACAGAAATATCCTGATGATGCCGTTGTGACGAATTTCCAACCTTAGCAAATTTCGATCCGCCGAACCTCCTGAGGTGACCCGATCTACTTTCAGGGCGATCTTCCAGACTTGAACTATCAGCACGACCTAGCACATACCCATGCTAGGGTTCTCAACACCTCTTGATTGTGATCCTGCAAACATGCATGCAAACAAACACAAAATGCAGACTAAATCGTAAACTACTGTACATAGCCATTCCACCGATTCGACGAATCAACCGGTGGAATGGATCAGCGAATCCATGAAACCACCAGAACAGTAAATCGATCACACAATGGAATTCAAAACAGAGAATGGACACAAACAGGATCTTTATTGATTTCAAAAGATGTGAATACAATACTCAGTCTCTCCCTGTGCCTCACTCTCTGCAAAGTCTGACTGATGATCTGCAATACTCTTAAAACCAACCGATCCTAATGCATAAATAGGATCTCTTGCGAGTACTACCAACCCGACTCCAAGTGGCTGGGAAATCTCTCCAAGCGGCTGGGAGATCCAACCGGACATACAGCATAACAGCTGTCATAACAAACTACCTAAAAATAGTAAAGTATGGTCAACATGACCTTATTACATGCATTGGTCTTATAAGACCTTCTTGGAAACATTAACCAGACCTATAACAAACTAACTGCCTCATGGAGGCCAGCTGTCAGGTAGGTGCTCCTGCACCATACTCCCCAACAAAAAAGAACTCATGTCCCATGAGTTAAGATGTGGAAGTCCTCCACCTTTACACTTTGCCTTTGCAGTGTCTTGACCTATTCCAACTTTATCCTCTGCTGGCTCTCGGCTGCTCCAAGACTTCTGAACTGTAACTTGTTTTCTTGCAAGTAAATCCTCATGCCTGTCAATGTAGGCCCTTCTCTCACATACCTTGTGTTTGTCAGGTTGTCTGACCAGAACCTCTGTCTGAACTGCCTCTTGAACTTTTGCAATGTTCAACTCTGTCTTTCTTTCAACCTTTATAGGACAAACAATAGTCCCAACTATGACAACATCCTTGTCATTCCTCTCAACTGGTTGCTGTTTGCAAACCTGTTTCTGAACCTGCGGCTGACCTCTGTCAGTCAAAACTGAAACCTTCTTCAACCTGTTGTCCTTAACAACTTCTTTCCCTGCAGTGTCTGCAACTGCCTTTATGCCTACTCCTATAGGCATATGCACAAACTCCTTCTTTCCCACTAAAATGATTTGGGCTGCCCCCTGTGCTGCAGCATCTTCCTGCAATGGCATCAACATAATAGTCTTCCTATCTTTCTTGATGGTGTAGGTATTAGCATACCCATCATACAGTACCCTCCTTCAAATTGCCATGGTCTACCCAACAGTAGGTGACAACATTCCATGGGCAAAATGTCACACAAAACTCTATCATGATATGCTGTCATAACAAACTACCTAAAAATAGTAAAGTATGGTCAACATGACCTTATTACATGCATTGGTCTTATAAGACATTCTTGGAAACATTAACTAGACCTATAACAAAATAACTGCCTCATGGAGGCCAGCTGTCAGGTAGGTGCTCCTACACCATCAAGGCAGCTTCTTTCATTTTTGACTGGGCTATTTTCACCCTCTGTTGTTCTGGTATCTCCTCTGTTTCAAAGAAATTGTTCAAGGAGTCTATCCACTCCATCACTGAATCAGGTTCCATCTTTCCTGTAAACACTGGCAAATCCAATTTCACATCCATGGTTCTCCTCTCCATGGCCTTGAGGGCATTCAACAGTGGTCTCTGGTCTGCAGGAACGACCTCCTCGTTCCAACTAGGGATCTCTTCTTCTTCCCTATCTTCTTCTCTACCAGAACCTACTCTGTTCCTCAACTTCTCTAACTCATCCTTCAATTCCTGATTCTGAGCCTTCACGGCCTTGCTCTCTGCAATCTGTTTCTTTACCAGAACTGCCAACTCAACGTTGGTCATCCTTGCCGGAATCTCAGATGTTCCTTCTTCATCTGACATCCTGCTATATCCTGATCTTTTCCAGAAGATCCTTCCTTTGCTCTGATACCACTATGATGCATAGGAAATGCAACAGAAGCTTACAAATAGGATGGAAAAGCCATTAATCCACTAGCATGATAAGATCTGGACATGCAGCATGTATACCTATAAGCTTGTCAGCATCATCATTTTTCAGACGAGCATGAAATATCCTCCTGCTGACCACTGTTCACTTCCTTATCGCCTAACGGCGAGAGATGGTTCATTGGCCAAGGGGAAATGACTTACCCCCGATGACTAATGTCACCCCGATGAATATATCGGTCCTATACCGATCGGCCAGACTTGGCTTATCGGTCGGACTCAAACACTCTGTCCCGATGTCCGATATCACCCTGATATCTCTTTTCATCGGTCAGGTTGCCTATCGGCAACACTTCTTCTATCGGCCAAGCCGAAAAAGGTCTCCCCGACGCTATTACTCCTGCCGATGCCAAAGCACTTAACGACAGTAGGATAAATCTGCATCAGGTGATATTCACAATATCCTGATGACGATGACGTCACATGCACCCGATGATGATGTCACCCGGATATAAGACTCTCACATCCTCCGCAGCATGATAATGAAATGTCGGGTGATATTATAAATATCCTGATGACGACCTTTAAGATCCTCCTCCTGTCCTTAGCCAAAAAAGTGATTTTTACTCCCGCATACGATAGCGATATGCGGATGATGGATACACACGAAAGATGATTCTGACGATGATATACACACTAAGGATATATCCGACTTATATCATCCTGATGCATTCAAAACATACAGTCTTCGCTAGCTTCATAACCTGATCTAGATAGCGATATACTCACAGATGTCGATGCGATTCACACAGTCTGGAAAATCACATGCGGATCCTACATATCCGTCAGCTGCATGCAAACTTACAGAACCTCATGACTTCACATAGAAAACATGATGATCGGGCCGGATCACCCTCTGATCAAAACTTAAAAGTTTATCCTCCTAACCCTAGCACATGAGGATGCTAGGCCGATTCATAGCATGCTACCAACTTATCTCCCAACCATGAAATGCATAAACAAAAAACCAAAATTGCAACCTAAATTAACATGCATGATCATTCCACTGATTCAGAGAATCAACCGGTGGAAGGGTTGAAAGAATCCATCAACCTGTAATTAGAATAGAAATCAAAGCACAAACAGCTTGTAAACCAGATAAATGCAATTGATGAGATTTGTCTAGATTTATCACAAATATTCTGCTTCTATAATGCTATAAAACAACAATGTTTCTCAATATCTGGACTGCTCTCTGAATCTCAACTCAATCACTAACACCACACAACACAACATAACACACCCCAAAACCTAACTGATCTAAGCTATATATAGCAATATCCTACGAGTACTACCAACTTGATTCCCAGCGGCTGGGAGAAGACAGCTCAGTCAACCTGATAACGAATGCTAACTACCTGCACATTCTCCTAGGTGGATCAAACACATACGCATTGGTCCCATGGACCTTATTACATCATGAAGTCAAACATACTAAAAATAGACTGATGTCCTAACATGCGAACAATGAACTTATGTCCTGCCTTATAGGGGTGCTCCTGCACCACTTAACATCTACATTCATTCATCTACATCATATTAAGAATTTAGAGCATTTGGATCAGTTACTAGAAAGACATCGCTCTCAGAAGATCAATTGTTTTCTTAGTACAAAAACATTCTAACAGTTCCTAATAATCAGCTGAAGGAGAAGTCTTATAGATCATTCCTTGACTTGTGGATCTCAATGACACATCATTCAATGTCCTTTGGCTTGTGGACGACCTTCCCCAAGGGTCCACACATTGTTTCATTCATTTGAGGAAGTGTTTTATGCATTTAGGTCTGACCTATCTGTGAACACGTTACAGCTATTCATTGGAGTTTGTGACCTTCCTTGGCCAATACAGAAGAATCTATTGGTCCAAAAATGATATATATTGATGTAATAGATCCTTAGGAAAGTAGCTACTCACACAGGAAAGATTTGATAGTTTAGATTTGTGCAAAGGAGCTTCAAAGCTTTATCTTGCACATGTATGTAATCAGGCATGTTAGCCCTAATTATAAGCCTGCATGTTGCTGACCAGATTGTACTTGAATTCTTTGATATACTGAATGACTAAATCTGCATTTGTTCCTTTTCTTTGAGCTATTTCCGTTGTGTTTACTCTTCCTACATGATCTGGACTGTTCATTTTGTGAACCCTCCTACTGTGACTGCACCAAGGAAGTTGTGAAATGAAGGTGTCTTCTTTTATTATTTCTACAAAAATAGTATAAAACTCACTGCCGTGGCCCCTCCTGATAAAAATGGTTCCCTTAAATTGTTTCCTAAGCTCTCTTTCTATTTTCTGAGTGCTCCTTTGGTTCTCAAAATCTTGAAGTGGTTGATATTGCTTTCTGTATCTTCCTCTATATTTTCACTTACATTTGCAAGGAGAAATGTATTGCATTATATTTCCATGATTACCTTTGAAGAGGTTGTGACTGCACCTGTATCTGGAACTTCCATGGCCGTGGCTTATGATATTTTGGGTGTATTTGTTTCATTTCTTTACTCTTACCATCAAAGGCTCATGGCTATGGTATATTTCACTCTAATCTAGTTTGAAACCCTAATGGGTTATGCTATGAATAGGTCATGAGCTTGAATGCATTCTATCTAAAACCCCAAGTGGGTATCTTCTGACTAGTCATGGCCATACTGGTGATCTGTCCCTTTATCTTGTAGTTGAAAATGAAAATGGTTTATTTTGAACTCTTGAGGAAAGACTGCTTCTTTGACTACAGCTTAGTAGAATGATAACTCTAGTGTAGTTCCTTCACCCTCTCATGGCTCGAAACAACACATTATGGTTTTGTATCATTCATTGTGTTTCTTCATTTCTCTGTCTTAAGCATGAACACCATATTTATATTATTTCCCCATATGCTGATTGTAAAAAGGTACTATTGATAATATATGGCATCATGAGAAGGATCACTGACTTACTTCCTTTGTTGCCTCCTGTCATGCATTATTGAAGGTTGACACCCCTATATATATTTGGCATAATTATATTCAATTTGTGACATGTGATGTATCACCTACTATTTCAAAGTACTTTTCCATGATAAAATTTAGGTCACCTCTTTGGGACTGCACTTTACATTAATACTTATATACCTTAAAAAGGAAAAAGAAAGGCCGAGATGTCTATTATTTGTATCTCCTTTTGCATTTTCTATAGATGACACCTTATAAAATCTGAAATGCATTTATTGGACTTTTGGTTTGCATATGCCACATATGGCTTCACACTCAGCTATGACATGACATTTTTATTGGTTGTTATATAGAAACTCATGTTGTCGTATAGATGATTTGATGAATGATGACATTTATTAAACAATTCTATTCGGTACCTTATTCTGTAGCAATCATCACATACCTTCATCATACAAATTTGCAAAGGTGATTCCTATACATGTCTTGATATGATCATAGAATAAGAAAGATATAATCCGCCAGAGCATCTCCTTGTGGATCCATTTGGCATTTGTTGTTCCAACTTGTCTCTTCACTTCAACACTACTTGATATATTTTTGTGACCATGTATAAATGAACTAGAACATGTGATACCCTGATTCTTTAGCTACTCCATTATGCACTTATGATGTCCTATAGATACTCATGGACACTTGGATAGTTTTGTCACTGAGACAGCCCCCCTGTTGATGGACATGAGACATCAACTATTTCACTTTTGGTTGTTCTACCTGTTCTCTCTTGTAGCACTATCTTCTATGGTCTATATTGGTCTCTCTAGATATAAGACCATCTCATGCTAAATAAATGATTGCCCATATGATGAATGTACCTTGGTTCACCATAAAGGAGACATGGCAGCTTATGTTGTTCATTGATGGCTATCCAGACAGATATAGTACTTTACTTCACTGCATATGATTTGCTATTCTAAGACACTCTCTTGCAATTGTATCATGCAATTCTATTTATGGTTGTCCTTGTGCTCTCTGCAATTTGTTCCATCATACATATGTCTTATGGATTTTTGTTGTCCCTCATTGGGTTATAAAATGGTGATATACCTATTCTAGTTTGCCATTGATGATCATGTTCATCGATCAGTACCGAGTATTATAGCTCTTTGGTTTACTCTTGCATAGACATTTCTGTGATTGACATCATTAGCACCCATGTGAAAAGTTCACTATTCATTGCTTTTGGCTACTCCTTATAAAGTCTGTAATGATAATATTCACATGATCTCCTTGTGGCTGCTCTATTTCACTTGATGATCAAACTGATACTCTATGTCTTTGTTATCACAATATAATGACCATTGTTTAATGAGCATTAGATCCTTTTAGTTCATTATCTTAGCATTGATAGCATTATCCAAAAGACTTATCCAGGGTTTGATAACATACCTTTAATAAGCATGTGATTATGAATTCAACTTTATTATGAACTATCCCCGAGTACCTTACTGTGCTACATTGGATATTACATTCATTGCCCTTGCATGGTTTGCACCTCATGCTTTGAGCTGGCAATCATGAAAAGGCAATGATCTTTAATTATTCTATAAACCTTTCTTTCAACTGAAATGTCCTAAATCATCCCCTTGAGACCTAGGGGAAAGCATGTCGGGCTCAACCCTTGTGGAAGCCCATTTTCACCACATGTTGATTTGCCTTCTAAAGAGCAACATACTTTCACCTATTCCTACACATGAAACAAACAGTTTAGAATAAAAACAATCAAGTACAAATGGTTGTTTCCTTTCTTAGTTCCTCTTGCATGTGGATGCTATTAATTGATCAGTGCATTATAGGCAAAGTGTTAGGCCTCTTCTAATAGGACTTAGAGATCTCATAACTAGAGCTCTAATAAGACCTTCCCATATTTTTGTAGGTTATTGGAGATTAGGAGCAGGAATAGGATGGCAACCTCAAAGACTAAAGACCCTTAAAGGCAATGATGGCTATGACCTTCTCTCTTGTCTTTAGATGCATAGCACTTTCTTTATATTTGCATATGTTCATCTATCACCCATGACTTGTGTGGGACATTATATATGTCATTATCTCTTTCAATGCAATGTTTATCCTTTTATGTACTTCAATTTGTAAATGAATAATCATTGTAGTGATTGAAATACTTATCTAAATGTTCTGCAATAATTGAGTGATGAATTGAATCCTCCTTCTGGCAAACAACTGAACTACACACTAGATACCCTTTTTGACACACATTGCACTAAACAACTGAACCTTTCATAATTATGCAAGGCAGAAATAAATTAAAATCTTTCACCTTAAAATGAACAATATACTAGCTTTGCCAATTTTGAGTTGTGGTGAGAAAATGGTTATAGTGTTAAAGATTCTTTTCTAAATATGGAGCAAACAGTTATGGAAGAGTGGTTAGTGCAGGCCACATGCAAATAGAAAGAAGGATGGTTGAAATTGGTGTATGATAGAGTTATAATAGTCAGAAGGTAGAGATATTCTTTGTAATGGTTGTAGCTTAGTGGACAATCATAAGGTAGGATTCTATTTCTGAATAATGAAGTGATAGTTATTGGAAGACTATAGAGCAGGTCGAATATGTGGAGTTTAGTGACATATATCTAGGAGTGGTTGTGCTATAGACAAAGGATGGGAGGGGAGGAAATGGCCAAAATTTGCTAAGGCTGATAGTTTTGGAAAGAGAGATTTTGCTCAGAGGTTGAAAAAGGCTGAGACAAAAAGGAGGAGAACCCAACATGGGAACATCTCAGCATGATGCTGATGGAGGGCCGTCGACAATAAGGAGGCAGGCTAATCATGATAAGAAGACTGAGTGCACGAGGAGGCCGAACACATAAAAATAAATCGAAGGTAATTATAAGGGGGATTTTATAATGTAGACCAAATAGTTGAGGAGGCCGATGTAGTAAGGAAGGCCGATGTAAGGAAGCTGAATGAAATCAAGAAGCAAGGAGGCCAAGAATAATATGAATGGGTGGCCAAATGCAATGCAGGCTGCAAGGACAATAGTCAATAACTGAAAAAGAATGAACTTGGGAGTAGTTATATAGAAATCCCAACAATAGATTAGAGAAAGGGTCGATCCATAGAGGCCATGAGTTAAAAGGTAGAAAGTGGTCGATTCACACAAGAAAAGATAATCGGATGAAGGCCGATAAGGTAAGAAACCAGATGATGATTGAAGGAAGGCAGGGAGTATAAGAAGATTAGAAGAGTCAAAAGAATATGTACCAAATAGATAGAAGAAGATAGAGTAAGGAAAGTCAAATCAAAGATGGCAATCAAGAACTAGTTTTGTCAATGTAACATCAGAATGAATTGAATGAAGCAATGATTTTGATTTGATGTCAATGATTGTTCAATATAAGATGTGCTTGTTTATTGTTTCCGGTCATTCTCTTGTAACCTTTATGACTTATGAATCTTAATGGATTAGTATTGTCATATGTATGACTTTGTTTAATCTTTTATGTTGCTATTCAAGTTCCTATCACTCAAATGACAGAAGGTTTGTGTAGAAACCTTTTTAACTATAGAAATTTGGTTATGAGTTGATAAGATGCAGAGATAAGGTTCTTGCTTAATGGTTTTATGGGGTATTCATGCATGCTTTATGGGAGCATGCTATCAGATTAGTAGTAGAGTACAAAATGATCTAGTATGAATATTGAATGTGTTATTTTGATTGACCAGGCACAGGAAGCCCTAGTGAGGTGACTGGAAGATGAAAGAAGATAGAATAATGTAGAAGCAAATAGAGAAAGCAAGTCTCACAAGAATAGACAAAAGAAAAGAAGGCAAAAGGATGACAGATGCAGAATTTGAAAGAGAATTGGCAGAGTTGAAGAGGGATCTAATGTTGGTAAAATAATGGTATGAAGAACAAGAAGAAAACCAAGGATATTATTGGGTTTGGCCAATGAGTCAGAAAGCAAAATGGCCAGTAAAAGAGATTGCTAAGAAAGGAAAAATGCAAAAGATGAATGCATTGAGAAGAGAAGAGAAGGATCAAAAGAGTGCCTACAGAAGTTGGGACAGCAGAGAGTTGCCATTGGAGAAACATAGACCAGAAGAGGTCAAGAGTGTTCACTTTGAAGAGAACATAAGAAAAGAGAAAGAGGAAAAGGTGCAGCAGGAAGCACTTGAGAAAAAGAGAAATCAAGAAGGAAGAATGTCCATGAAAAGGGCATTATTGGAGACACTATGGTCTCTCATTTTATTTGCTAATGTTACATTTGCAGATTTGTATGCAGGTATAAAGAATGTGTTGAGGAAGGTCAAGGATGAGACCTTGAAGATAATGAAAGTTGGGGCAAGAATAGCTCCTAAAGAAAGAATTAAAGATGAGAAGAGATTGATGGCAACAGCATGTCAAGAAGAGTTTGAGAAGGTTGCAGTAGAGGAATGTTACAGAAAACCTAAAAATGAAGAAGAGATTGAGGCTGAAAATTTTTAGTTTGATGATAGAGATGAAGAGGAAACCATAGAGTTTTATGATGCATGTGAAGATGTTGCAGTAGTAGCACAAGATTCTTATGAAGAAGAAAGGTTACAAAGCCATGAAGTCAAGGTGAAAAGTAATTTGGGACAGCAAGTCCTTGCATAGAAGAATGAAGGTAAAATTGTTACTTTTGGTCATGAATGTAGAAATAAGAATATGGATAGGCAAGTTGATAAAAAAAAGAAATTGGAAAATGTAAATGTGATTGAGGATCATGGATATGTAGTGCCATGTTGGAAAAAGAAAAAGATTGATGAAAGGTAACAGTTGAGTTGTAAAGAAGTGAATACTTTTAATTGTGTTAATGCTAACAAGCAAGTGCATAGAAAGAGAGATGTGCAAATGAATAAGTGGAAACCTAATGTAAGGTTGAGTTGGCTAGCAAAAAGGCCTAGAGAAAATGATTTGTGGATGAAAGCAAAGCAAGTGAAGAGAAGTACAAGTGTAGTAAGGAAAGGACAACAATCCAATGATAGACTGTGGGTGGTAAAGCAAGCAGTAGCAAACAAATGTGTTGTAGGAAAGACAATGATTTGGAAACAAGAAGAAAAAAACTAGCCCCAAGAAATGGGAAGCATGATGAATCCAATAGAGGATGGTAAGAAAGAGAAGGAGCATACAGTAAAATTGCAGCAAGAGAAGCAAAGTGTATGTAAGGTAAGAGAAAAGAAATCTGATTTTTATGTTGATGAAGCTTTGTATGAAATTCATAATAATGAGTAAAATATGAGGAGATTATTAGATGAAAAAGAGATAAGGATGAATAGATATTTGATGAAACAAGAATGTAGAGAAAGGAAAATTGAAAGATGCAGGTATGACAGAAAAGAGGAAAAGTGGAATAGAAGAGTTACATGGAAAAAGAAGACAACAAAGGTATATGTTACAAAACATGAAGATGTAGATTTGGCCTGGAAAGCAGCTACAAAGGAAGATGATGATGGAGTAGCTATAGTTCCAGAAGAAGGCAAACCAAAGAAGAATGAAAGAAAAGAAGAGATAAGATCGGAAGATTGAGCAGCAATAGAAAATGCTGAAGAAGATTTGTGGAAGCAGTTGGCAACCATTGAAAAAGAATGGGATGAAAAGATTAAAGGTTTGAGCATAAGTAGGACAGCAGAGGGGATTGAAGACAATGGTGCAGAAGTGGTTGCAGAAATAAAGAGTAAGAGGATAAAGGATGAGTCTTAAAATACTTTGTTGCAGAAAATGTCCATGGGAAAGAATGGCTAAAAAATATGGCAAATGAACAAATTAAGGATGATATAGGAATGGTAAGTATTGATAATGCAAGGGGTGATGTTATAATTTTTCCATTTAATTATGATTTGTTTGGGGTGAATCAAAGAAGAATTTGAGAATAGAGATGGACCATAAGTGATGTAGATAGTCATGTGAGAGAAACTCACAGTGTTGCACAAAAATGTTCAAAGAACAAAGAATATGAGATAGAGAAATTATGGAAGAAGTGGAAGAAATGGTTTAATTAAGTTTGCAGAGGACCACATGTGCAAGAGCACATGATCTTTGTCCCCTAGGGAGTTTGATATAGGGGCATCTTATTAACTTTCAAAAATTATTTTTGGTTTAAATGTATAGGTCAAATGACAGGAAGCATGAAGGAAGCTCATGTCGTCAAAACGATAGGAACAATAATAGTCGATTATTAATTTCTTGAGTCAAATAATGGAGATAGTGGTCATTATATCTAGAATTAGGTAGAGGGTACAAAATTAACAACAAGAAGGTATGCTGGCTATGATGACAGAAGATGTGTTAAAGATTCTTTTCTAAATATGGAGCAAATAGTTATGGAAGAGTGGTTAGTTCAAGACACATGCAAATAGAAAGAAGGATGGCTGAAATTGGTGTACAACAGTTATAATAGTCAGAAGGCAGAGATATTCTTTGTAATGGTTGCAGCTTAGTGGACAGTCATAAGGTAGGATTCTATTTCTAAATAATGAAGTAACGGTTATGGGAAGACTGTAGAGCAGGTCAAATATGTTGAGTTCAATGACATATATCTAGGAGTGGTTGTGCTGCAGATAGAGGACGAGAGGGGAGAAAATGGCCAAAATTTGCTAAGAAGGCCAATAGTTTTGGAAAGAGAGATTTTTCTCAGAGGTCAAAGAAGGCCAAGACAAAAAGGAGGAGATCCTAACTTGGGAACATCTCAGTATGATGCAGATGGAGGGTCGTCAATAATAAAGAGGCAAGCTGATCATGATAAGAAGACTGAGTGTACGAGGAGGCTGAACACATAAAAATAAATTGAAGGTAAGTATAAGGGGGATTTTCTAATGAGGCCAAAAAGTTGAGGAGGCCGATGCAGTAAGGAAGGTCGATGCAAGGAAGATGAATGCAATCAAGAAGAAAGGAGGTCGAGAATAATATGAATGGGTCACTGAATGTAATGCAGGTCGCAAGGACAATAGTCAATAACCAAAAAAGAATGAACTTGGGCATAGTTATACAAAAAGCCCAACAACAGATTGGAGAAAGGGCTGATCTGTAGAGGCCATGAGTTAAAAGGTAGAAAGTGGCTAATTCACAGAAGAAAAGATAATTGGATGAAGGCCGATAAGGTAAGAAACCAGATGAGGATTGAATGAAGGTAGGGAGTATAAGAAGATCAGAAGAGACAAAAGAATACGCACCAGATAGATAGAAGAAGATAGAGTAAGGAAAGTCAGATCAGAGGTGGCAATCAAGAACTAGTTTTGTCAATGTAACATCAGAATTAATTGAATGAAGTAATGATTGTGATTTGATGTCTTTCATTGTTCAATATAAGATGTACTTGTTTACTGTTTCTGGTCATTCTCTTGTAACCTTTATAACTTGTGAATCTTAATGGATTATTATTATAGCATGTATGACTTTGTTTAATCTTTTATGTTACTATTCAAGTTCCTTTCACTCAAATGATAGAAGGTTTTTGTAGAAACCTTTTTAACTATAGAAATTGGTTATGAGTTGATAAGATGCAGAGATAAGGTTCTCGCTTAATGGTTGTATGGGGTATTCATGCATGCTTTATGGGATCATGTTATCAGTGTACGTACATGAGGTTGTATCATTTTATGATAGTCAAGGAGTAAGATCTAGTTGCGAGTATAAGTTTGTAATTGCTTATTAAATAGTAACCTAAGTGCAACTTGATCCTTTCCCTGTCACCTTATTTCATTGGAGTTTCTTACCTTTATGTCTTGACAGGGTGGCGACTGTTGGGAATTAAGGTGTCTCAACCTTGGTAATTCCTTGTATTTTTACAATGTATTTATTTATTTATTGCCTATTGTATTAATTGGATGCAAATCCTATGTTTTCATATTGTGGGAATTGGCACGGCGATGTGTCATCCTACATGGCATATGAACATATGTAGTTTTGTCCTCACATGAGGAGATAGGCGTCCCACTTAGTGGTAGGAATATTTTTCCATGTGTCGGCATCTTGGATGTTGTGTAAGGGAATATTGACCAAAACAGTCATGATAAATTCCTATGACAAAGTTATGACATGTAAGAGTCAAAAATAGGAGATTCTATGACAGGTGAAGACATCTGTCAAAGAGTATCTTTGAAAAAGGCATCTTTGGGCACCCCAAGGTGGAATATGACACATAAGAGAATATGCTATTTATAGCCTATGTATGACAGATTCTCTTACAACTGTAAGTTATGACAGCTATGACAGATTCTATGATGGTTGTAAGAGTCGTAAGAGCATCTGTCATAGACCATTTTGGAAATAGGTGACCTCCTTGGGATGGGGTGACTTGACAAGTGTCAGGGACATATTACAGAGTTAGACAAGTGTCCATAGGTGTGGGTTTTGGGCCATGAGGCCATGTTGGACGCCCATCCCTATGTGGAGCCATTTTTGCCTTGTATATTCTATATAAATAGGTGCTTTGGAGAGGAGATGTACTACAGGTTTGACAAGTACTGTTATGCTACCAGTTTGTCTCGAATACGAGTGTCAAAGACTCTTGAGAGCTTGCATTGCAAGTGTATTGTAAACCATTTTAGTTTTGATAATACATTGTGCAGGTTTTGGAGTGTGGGGTTTTTCACCTAACAAGGGTTTTCCCCATGTATATCTTGTGTCTCTCTCTTCTGTCTCACTTTCTGTGTGTATGTGTATTGTTGCAATATCTCCATTGTTGTTGTTAACATTCTATAATTGTAAGGATTAAAAATAATTTGCACTCTCCTCCCCTCATTAGATTAGTGTAGGAAGTGATTTTTGCAGACCTAGCTTCCTTTCAGTTGGTATCAAAGCCTGGCCAGTTTTGGTCTTAGCTATTGGGTAGGGGTTTTTTGAGTTGATCTTAAGTTGAGTGGGAGTCTGTGTAGAGTATTCTATATCTTGTTGCAAGAAGGAGATGGCAACCACATTTGGAAGAGTAGAGGTGGAGAAGTTTAATGGCACAAATTTTGAGTTGTGGAAAATCAAGATGGAGGACCTACTTGTTGATCGTGATCTATGGGAAATCATTGATGGCACTAAACCTACGGCAATGTCACAAGCTGATTGGGACCTCAAATATTGGAAGGCTAAGGGTCTCATAAGATTCTGTCTAGTTGACTCTTTCCTATTGAATGTCCATGAAGAGAAGACTACTAAAGAACTTTGGAAGAAGTTGGGATATGTTTATTAGGCCAAGACCCTAGTAAATAAGCTCTTTCTAAAAAATAAGTTGTTTGCTCTAAAGATGGAAGATAGATGATCTGTTGCAGACCATTTGAATGCTTTTAACATGATTGTTGCACAGTTGACATCTGTGGGTGTGAAAATGGAGGAGGATCAATGTATGACCCTACTTTATTCTTTACCAGATTCATGGGATCATCTGGTCATGGCTATCGAAAGCACTACCACCACCTTCACGATGGATGAAGTGGTATCTTCATTGTTATCTGAAGAAATGTAGAGAAAGACATCTAAGTTAGCCAAAGAAGCTTTTGTAGTTCGTGGAAGACCCAAAGAGAAAGGGAAGAAAAAAGACAAGAAATGTGAAAAGGGTAGATCCAAATCTCGTGGGAGATCCAAATCTCCTAGAAAGTCTAAGGCTCTCTGTTGGAACTATGGTAAAATTGGGCTTTTCTGAAAGGAATTCAAAGAGGAGAAGAAAAAGAAGAAGAAGAATGCTCCTGATTCAGATTCTGACAAGTCACAAGATGATGGTGATGCCTTCATCGCAGCCTTGGCCACCCATGCATCTGATGATGTGTGGTTCATTGATTCTGGTGCATCATTCCACATGACCTCGCATCGAGACTGGTTCATGAAGTATGAAGAGTTCGATGGTGGAAGAGTGTACCTGGGTGACGATTCTCATCTGAAGATTGTTAGTTCTGGAAGAGTCTCAATCTGATTCCTTGATGGATGAGTGAAGGGGATCACTAGAGTTATACACATTCCAGGCCTTGTACGAAACTTGCTTTCTGTAGGTATGTTGAATGATGCAGGTATGCAGGTTGTCTTTTCTAAGGATGGATGCAAGATGACTAGAGGATCTATGGTGCTTGTGAAGGGTACTCAGAGAGGTACTCTATTTTAGATGGAGGCATGCACTTCACAGTGCAATAGTTCTTCTGACTCGAAGAAAAGAGCTGCAGTCACTTCATCCCCAACATCTAAATGAGCAGTGAAGAAATCTGTTGTAACTAGTTCTGATGGTAGTGTACATGCTTTGGAAGTTAAACTTCCTTCTGAAAAGACTATGTTATGGCATTTGAGATATGGCCACATTGGTGAGAATGGTCTGCATACCCTGAAAAATAAAAACATCGTTGAGGGCTTAAATGATTATAATCTCAAGTTTGACTTTTGTGAACATTGCATTTATGGAAAGCAAAACCATGTTCAGTTTTACTCTAGTTCTCACAAGTCTTCTGGTGTATTGGATCTTATTCATTCTGATGTGTTTGGTCCTATTAATGTTCCTTCGATTTCCAAATTTGTATATTTTATATCTTTCATAGATGATTATAGAAGGACATGGGTTTATTTTATCAGAAGCAAGACTAAAGTCTTTAGTCAGTTTAAAGAGTTTAAAGCCTTTGCTGAAAATCAGACTAGTAAAAAGATTAAGTGTTTGAGAAATGACAACGGTGGTAAGTTTTGTTCAGTAGAGTTTGATAAGTTTTGTAAGGAGCAAGGGATTGAAAGATATAAGACAACTCCATACACCCTACAGAAAAATGGAGTTGCAGAGAGGATGAATAGGACACTGATGGAGAAGGCTAGGAGTATGCTTAGTGGAGCAAGCCTCAAAAAAAAGTTTTGGGCTAAAGCTATTGTCACTGCTTGCTATCTGGTAAACAGATCTCCTACAGCAGCTCTTGCTGGTAAGACACCTATGGAGGTGTCATCTGGTAAGAAGCCTTCAGTTAGACATCTTCATGTTTTTGGTTGTGAGGCATATGCACATGTGCCTAGGAAGAAATGGTCTAAATTGGAGAACAAGGCTGTTAAGTGTATTTTCACTAGCTATGGTGTTGATGTGAAAGGATACAAGCTTTGGGATCCTGTGGCTGAAAAAGTGTTGTATAGTAGAAGTGTTATCTTTAGAGAGCTAACACCTTCTGTTGTTCTACAGCCAGAACAAACAGTAAAGAAAGAGGATGTTGTTCAATTTCTTTCTACCCCTGAGAAGACTAAACAAACAGACCCTATGAGACCTGATGATGAGGAGAGCTCTAGCAGCTCTGAAAGCTTAGAAGAAGGAGAACCTCAACCTCAATCTTTGAGGAGGTCTACATGAATAAGAAAGCAACCTAATAGATTTGGTAATTCATTACTTGATTCTAGTTGTGTTTTTTCTTTACTTACTAACACTGATGAGCCTAGAACTGTGAAAGAGGCTATGGGCATGAAAGATCTAGGTTCCTGGAAGGAGGCCATGGAGGATGAGATGGCTTCTTTGGAGAAGAATAAAACATGGGACTTGGTACCTTTGCTTGATGGACAAAAACCCATTGGATGCAAATGGGTGTTCAAGAAGAAATTCTGTACAAATGACACTGTTGAAAAGTACAAGGCTAGATTGGTTGTAAAGGAGTATTCACAAGTGGAGGGAATTGATTATGGTGAAATTTTCTTTCCCATTGCAAAGCTGACATCCATTCAATTTTTGTTATCTCTTGTAGCTGCTTATGACTTAGAGGTAGAACATATGGATGTGAAGATAGCTTTCCTTCATGGTGATTTGGAGGAAGAGATTTACATGTCACAGCTAGAGCATTACATGGAGAAAGGTAAAGAAAATTTGGTTTGCAAGTTAAAGAAGTCTTTGTATGGTTTGAAGCAGTCTCCTAGGATGTCGTACTTGAAGTTTGATGCCTTTGTGTTGCTGATTAGATATCTGAGATCAAAATTAGATCATTGTGTGTATTACAAGTTTGACAATGATCGCATTCTCAATATTGCATTGTATGTTGATGATATGTTGTTGATTGGGAATGGTAAGAATATGATTTCTAATTTGAAGTCTTAGTTGTCAACACAATTTGAGATGAAAAATCTCGGGGCAGCTAGGTATATTCTGGGGATGGAAATCAGAAGAGACAGAGCTAACATAAAACTTTGGTTAAGCCAGAGTAAGTATGTGAAGACCGTGTTGGACAAGTTCAGTATGGTAGATTGTAGACCATTGTGTGTTCCTATTTCATTGGGGACAAAGTTGTCTGTTACTGATTGTCCAAAATCTCCTAGTGAGGTGGAGGACATGAGCAGAGTACCTTATGCTAGTGCTATTGGCAGTTTGTTGTATGCCATGGTCTGCACAAGACTAGACATTGCCCAAGTAGTGGGAGTCCTTAGTTGATTTATGGATAATCCTAGGTGGGTACATTAGGATGTAGTTAACCGAGTGTTCATATATTTGAGGGGTACTTCTGAGTATTCCATTTGCTATCATGGCAATGATACAGGACCTCCGCATTCAGTTTGTATTCATGGATTCTAATTGGATAGGTGACATTGACAGTAGGAGATCCACCAGTGCCTATGTGTTCACTATGTTTGTTGGTGCAATTAGTTGGATGAGTAAGCAACAACCTATGGTTGCTTTGTCCACTATAGAAGCTAAGTATTCAAAGGAAGCTAGGTGTGTGGAAATCGCTTTCTACACTAATCTAATGAGGGGAGAGCTATACAAATTTAATTTAATCCTTATCACTATAGAAACATACATCTAAAAGAGTTATTACAGTAATACACAAGAACCAGAAAGAAGACAGAAGAAGAGAGACAGATATACGGTGGAGAAAACCCTTACTAGGTGAAAAACTCCACAATCAGAAACCTACACAATGTATTAACAAATCTAAAAGTTGTTTACAATACACTTGCAATGCAAGCTTAAATGGTCTTTGACACTCATGTCTAGAGTCAATCTAGCAGTATAACAGTACCTGTAAACCTGTAATACAAACTTCATCTCCAAGCACCTGTTTATATAGGAAATACAAGGCAATATTGGACCTATCTTGGAATAGGCGTCCAACTTGGCTTCATGGACCAAAACCCATGCCTAAGGTCACTTGGTCAACATTGTAGAATGTACCTGACACTTGTCCATAGCTCCCATCCCAAAGAGGTAACCTATTTCCAAAATGGGTATGACAGATGCTCATACGACACTTACGACCGTCATAGAATCTGTCATAACAGTTACAACTTATAGTTGTAAGAGAATCTATCAGACACATGCTATAAATAGCATATTCTCTTACAACATGTCATATTCCAACTTGGGGTGCCCAAATATGCCTTATTCAAAGATGCTTCATGACACATGTCATCACCTGTATTACAAACTTCTATTTCTGACTCTTACATGTCATAGATTCTGTCATAGGAATACGTCATAACTGTTTCAGTCAATATTCCCTTACACAACATAGAAGATGCTAACACATGGCAAAATGCTCCTACCACAAAGTGGGATGCCTATCTCCTCATGTGAGGACAAAATTAGAAGTTGTCATATTCCATGTAGGATCGACACATCACCGTGCCACATCCCACAATATGGAATTTACAAATATTTACAACATAGGTAATTAAATAATAAATATAAACATTAATAATGTAAGGAATTACCAAGGATAAGACACCTTAATTCTGTTGGCAAGAGACACTATGTGGCTTCATGAGTGTTGTCATTGATGGCAACAAAGTCGATCTCACTCATCCGCAGCACATAGTATGTCTATATCGGAAGTCAGATTGAAGAGTGTTTTGGTTTGGTGAACAAGAACAGAGCATGCAGCAAGGTCCGACAATCAAGTCCGGATCTCTCAGAGGAAGTATCTTAGCAAAGTGTACACTTTGGGAAGTCAAGAGGAGTACCATGACTACTACATTCCATAGATTGAGCCTCTGATGATGAAAGAGTCAAAAGACATGAGCACCTAAGTGTTGGGTTCCTATTTGGTAGAGTAGACTGAGGAAGAACTGACCAACAGAGCATCAGACCTTAATCTGGATAAGAAATTGATAGTGATCAAGTTTCTTGAGGGATCATTCATGGTTGGCTGACATGATTGATGACTCCTATAACTATCTTTTTGATACGCATCACTTAGTAAGCATGGATTCAGCTGACAGATCAGAGTTTGGGAAAATCTTGAGTATTCCAAATGCTGACTAGAAAGATGTTGAAATCCTTTGTGCGGATATATATACCAGATGGATTTCAATGTGAAGGTGTGTGTTGTGTAAAAGTGTGTGTGAAGAAAGGCAAAGAGTAGTGTGGAAGTAGATATACAAATCTGGTATGTGACAGAACAGTAGCACTAAAGCAGAGGAAGAATGAAGTGCAGTAGATCAGTTTATTGAACCTAACTAGAACTGAACCTTAGCATATGTGGATGCCTTTGATCAGTTCAAACACCTGGTTATTTTCTTTATACCTTGTAGACAGTGAGTCTCTTGTAGGTAGTGAGCCTCTTGTGAGTAGTGTGCTTGGGTAGTGAGCCCTAATTGGCAAGTGTCATTTTGTACTTCTATTCTTTTAATAGAAAATACAATCTTGGATTAGTCACCCCGTGGTTTTTCCCTTAACAGGGATTTCCACGTAAAAATCCTTGTGTTATGTGTGTTGATTTCTTTTCTGCTCTCATGTTCATGTATGCTTAAATGTTTTGATACTACACTAATTGTTAAAAAAGAAGAGAAAGTTAAATTATTTAAGATAACTAATTTACCCCCTCTTAGTTATCCACCTTCTTCCAACAATTGGTATCAGAGCTAAGTTCCTCCAAATAGAGCCTAACAGCTTGAGGAAGATCTGGGAATCTCAATGGATATATGGCATGAGGGAACAACTTTAGTCTACCTTAGATGATCTTGATCAATCTCACTCTGAAGTCAATAACCTGAGGGAAAGACTCAAACAAGATGATGATTTTATAAATGAACTAAAAGAAATACGTAGTATCTCTGTGAAAAAGAGAAAGGAACTGCTTCAACAATTAGCAAGTCAAAGTGAAGCCAATGATACTAATAAAGATCTAAATGAGAAAAACAAGTTATGTGAGAAGCTATCAAAAGAGGTCATTATGGTAAGACATGAAATGGAATCAGGGGTTATGAAATTCACCCAAGAAATTGAAGAGAAAATAAAAATGGAAGATAATCTAAGACAATCTCTCAAGGAGAAGTCAGAACACTGCCACAAAATGGATAGAATAATCAGACATCTGGAATCTAATCTTGAAGAAGCTAGAGATAATGAAGAACAACTTGAAAATTAGATAGACACTCTTAAAAGGGATCTTCAAACAGCAAATGAATACAAAGAAAAATTCAAGATAAGCTCTGCTCAACTTGAAATTCTTCTTGAAAGCCAAAAGAGGGTAGATGACAAGCATGGCTTGGGATATGAGAAAGGTGAAAGCTCCAGATCCGGTCAGAAGAACTCTGGATCAGGAAATCCAAGGAATATGCCTAGAAGACCTCCGGTAAGGCAACCAAATGCTCAAAGATATCTATCCTTCAATGGATACTGCTACAATTGCAACAACTTTGGTCATAAAGCAAATCAGTGTAGAAGAAGAATGAATCAAACTAATTAATCATTCTCTGGACAGTGTTTCAACTGCAAAAGGCATGGTCACAAATCTCATGAATGTAGAAATAAGAAAATAAACAATTCATTCAATGGTAGATGCTTTGCATATAATAGAATGGAACATATGGCTAATCAATGTAGATCAAGAGGATATCAGCCAAATATGCAAAGAAACCTTATTTGCTACAACTGCAATAGATCCGGTCATATTGCCAAATTCTGCAGAAGTAAGAATCAGGATAAAAGGGGTCTGGTACATCATAACCAAAATCAAGACAAAGGAAAAGGAAAAGTAAATGCGAATGAAGTTCAAAGGGAGATGAACAAGATTTGGGTAAAGAGAGATACAGAAAATGTTAGGGATGGATCCGCACCAGAATTTGGTGCTGATATTCCTTCCAGAAATTGAATAGATGAGCTCTGGCTCAGGGGGAGTCATAAAGGAAAATAAATTCCCCCAGCCAGTCAATCAGTGCCTGAAATTGGCACATGGAAATTTATGGATTAAAGGGTTCTTAGAGAAATATATAATTAACCCTTGGTAAAAATACAACAGATCTGCAAGGAGTTTTGAAGAGGTTAATCATCCAAGATTGATCTGATTTGACAGTCATCAGGTAAAAGCAGGACTCTCACAGTTAGATCCGGTATGATTCAAAATTGAAATATCTTGATCTGCGGATAAATGGAATGACTAGACCAAGGGAGATAGATTGTCAATTATCACCAAGATTAATTTTGAGTACATCTCAATTATTCAGAAGGATCTCTCTCAGAACAAGGTTAGAACAAGGGAACTGAAATGACTTAAGGTGTGCATTTATTGCAATATGAATTTAGGGTTTGCGTAGAAATATAAGAGTTCTTTTGTTCATCATTTACACATTCGCATTCAAGAAGAAGAAAGAAAGAGCTCTGCAACAAGATTGCTTCTATCCTCTCAAAGATCAACCGCAGAATTCAATTCAACTAGCAATCTTTTCTGCTCTTATCATGAGCCCTAGAAGCGTAAAAAGGTAATTCCGCTCTCTCTGAATCTTTTGAAAGATGGCTACTCCAAATGTTGTTAAGATCACTGATATGCCATGCACTAAGTTCAAGAAACATCCTTACAAATCCCTAGAAGTTGATCCTTTAGGCACCTTCTCTAGCATTCCACATGGAGTTCTGCATGTAGAAGATGTTAGGGTTTACATACACACAAATATTGAGGAATTCGGGGAATCCAAACTGATGGATATCTATCACAAGCAATTAATAGATGAAACATTTGAACTTAAACCTCAATACAAGGCCATCCAAGATAAGCATGTTGGACATTGCATCCACTTCCCCTATTTTGCAAAAGATGAATGTGTCCGGTATGTTCTCAGTAGAATACATGATAACTTCATATGGTTGTTGAAGCCCTTCAAAATAACAAAGGATGCAATAAGGGTAGTAACTGGTCTGCACTCATCCGGTGGGTTGCCTGCTCCTAAATCGGTCAAGAATCAAATAGTAAGTGAGGCTACCAGATCAAAGTTTGACAAAAGGGCAATGACAATAGAATATATTATAGATCTAGACATCAAATTTGCCTCTATGATTATTGGCTACAATATATATCACTCCAGCAGGGAGAATTCTATATCTAGAATAGTAATATGCACTCCTTATCAAATGCTAAGGGAAAATGCTGATTATGATATTTGTGAGCTTCTCCTAAACCAACTGTTAGAGAATTTGTAGAAAATAAAGAAGGATAAGAAGAATTCTTTTAAGTACGGTGGCTTGATACTATGTCTATTCTTTTACTACATGAATGAGCTACCCAGATCCAGTGGTCGGATATGGCAAAATGACAGACTGGTTGCCATACAAATCATAGATTATATGTATGGGCTTGGTGATACCATGGCTCAAAGCACATCTCCTTGGGGATATTTCAAGAATTTCCAAGGTATGATGCAGGCCAGAGAAAGAATTCCTCAGACATTAGTTGAAAAATATAAAGATACAATGTGTTTTATGGTGGACACTGATCAATGTCTAATGGAGGTAGTAGAGCCCAGAATAGTCTAGATTATGCCAATGGGCTATGAGGTGGATGAGAAAATTTTGGAACTGCATAGCCAACACCTACTAAGTCAGCCTAAGGACCCTAAGGCAGAAAGGTTTGGCACCTTCCAAGAGTTGAGTGTAAAAATTCATGTTGAACTAAGATAGCCTGAGATCAAAAGAAAGGTGAGAAGGGAAGTAGAAAAAGTTGCCAAGAGATATGGGATATCAAAGGAGGCAGTTGATGCTAATAGAGAGAAAATAGAAAGAGCAAAGAAAGAGAGACAAGAAGTAGAAAAAGAAAGTGATCCGATGCAAGCCCCCTCTCGGACCAGATCCTTAAAGAGCTCTACACCTACCACCTCTAAGAGCTCAAAAGCCTCAAAACTGGAAGCAAAGACATCCGGTAAAGGAGAAAAGAGAACAAAGACAAAGGCCACAAGGTCATACACAACCCACAAGGATGATGAAGAGACAGAGACAGATGAGGAGGTTAAGAAAATTAAGAAGAAGAAGAAAACTTTAGGTGGATCCTCTGCTAGTGCAAATAAAAAAGAAGAGGTAGAACAATTTGTTGAAAGGTCCACTCCTTCTGTTGATAATGTTATCAAGGTAGTCACAGTGGATCGAAATTTGCAACCATTAACATAATTTTATGATGAGCATAGTGATATTGACAAGAAAATCCTAGAAGACGCTACAATTAAGTACTTAAACATATATAATAAAGCATTCATTGAAATCATCTCTCTAATCCCCAAGAGTTTAGAGAAAGTACATGAACTCAGAAAAAACAATGCCAAGGAAAAGGATATGGAGATCCAGGAACAGATAGCTATTCAGCTCTATCCTTCCATCACTCCAAAACAAATGAACATGATCTTCAAGGATTGCAAGGATGAGTTCCAGAGCAAAGCTAGAATGAACAAGCTTATGCTCGGAGAGACTGATCAGGTGGCAAAAGAGACTAAAGACATCCTCTGAAATGCATATAAAAGATTCAATCTTCCCATTATAGAGGACATAAGTGATGAACCTTCTGTAGGAGTTAAGGACAACACTGAGAGGGGGGGTGAATCAGTGTTGTGTAAATTCTTTAATCTTTTTCAAACTTTAACTTTCTGAGCACAAGGAATGAATGATTCCTTTGATTTGTCAAATACATATGCACATGACTATGAATGCAAAAAGAGAATAAAACTTCATAAGTAAATTGAACACACACAAGGAAGATCAATAAGAATCATAACACAAGATATGCACGAGTGGAAAACCCATCAGGGTAGAAAAACCACTCCAGAATTGCCTCACTGGCTTAGCTGAAAAACATGCCTCAATGGCAATACAAATTGTCTCACTGACAAATATTAAGGTCACACTGACCTATAAGCCTCACTGGCTAATACAATGCCTCACTGGCAAACCAAATCACCAATAGAAGTTATAAATCAAATCAGAGGGATACTCTGTTTCCATTCAATACAAATATATGTCTGTCAAATACCCATTCTATTCAATCTGACATCTCAACAATCCTTTATTCTGATCCAATCAACACTGCATTTTAACAACACTGCATATCAAATGTGTATTCTAATCCAACACTTCACAACACTGTTTGTTTCATCTCTATCCGTCTTCATACATCCATCAATGCACCTGAAAAACAAATTTATACAAGTTGAATGTCTTTTCACTGCCTTGGAACCTTTCACATTCCTTCATAAATTTCTCCTGCATCTGATCACACAAATTTTGCAATTATAAACAATAAGACTTTTGAAATTTCACTTTTCTGCAAAAACAAATTTCCTTTTCTCCTGCAAATAAATTCTTCAAATTTGATTCATATTCCTGCAAAACAAACAATCTCTGATTGCAAACAAAATAATAAATAAATCTTCAATCTCTGATCCATATTTTCTCATAAGACAAATCTTTAATAAAATCAATCGGAGCTCTATAAGAAAATATTATCTTTTCAAAACTCTTGAACTTCTCTGCAAGTAATATCTTCAGATCCTCTTCAAAAAAATATCTTTTTCTTCATATTCCTGCAAGAAGATTTAATCATCAAACTTATTATCTTCTCTTCAATCCATAAAATTTGTCTTCAAAAATTTGTCTCCAATCTGCCTTATTCTCAAACAAAAATCTCTTCTCCCAAAATGACAATATATCTATCTCAAAAAGAAAATCTCTTCTTTTCTTTTAATCTCCAAAACTCCATCAATATTTGCCTTAAAAAAAATCTCCTTAAAACCATCTCTTGGAGTTTATAGACTAAAAGTTTCTAATTTTAAAAATATCTTATCACCAAAAAAAAACTCCATTTAAAATCCTAAATGGTATGGACCGACCATTTTAGAAAATAAAGAAGGTTTCTAAAAAAATTTAAAGCCATAAAAAAGGCTTGGAGATCGGGTTACTAAATTTCTCACAAAATTTTTAAGAAAGAAAAAGCTTTTTCTTTAAAACCACGACCTCACACTAAACTGTGCCCTTTTAGAGTTTTGGCGGTGAATTTTAAATTTAAACTCATTTGAAAACCCGCCCACTTTCCTCCACCGGTGATAGTAAGGTTTTAAACTTTAAAAAAAAACAAAAACTGCCCCTTTTAATACACCGCGGGCCCTTCACATTTTCAATACTTTATTTGTAAAACGTGCTCCATATATCATATAAAGGTCGATGCTTAAGGAAGGGCCGGTCACCATCATGTGATGGTAGCCCTCTAACAGGTCACTTTAAGTGACCCTTACCTTCAATAGCAAGTCACTGTTAAATTAAGACAAAAATGTAAATAAAAACAGTGAAGAGTAGAATATAGGATTTTTGAAGGTATTTAGGATTTTGAAGGTATAGAATTTTTGAGCACTCTTTTGATCACTTTATACCTGGTCTCAACATAAGATATGATATCACCTTAAATTGACGATCAGTGCCAACATCCACATAGATAGACATCAATAGATCAATCTAGTCCTGCAAACTTATCTACCATGAATGTTACATTCTATGCATTTGCAAGTCATCATCCTCTTGTTGAAGCACAAGACTATCCTCAACACATCACTGATAACTATGACATCAAATAACATCAAATATTGTTCAACTGAGATCCAATTGAGAAACCTTATATCAGAGCACATAGTACCTAATGACATCACCTTGAAGAAACTTACATGAAATCCAACTGATATCTGCATCTGTAAACTCAGTGGTATGACAACTTAACCTGTGATCACATCTATCAATCCTTGATATAGAGTATACCAGACAACATGATGAAGGCTACTGAGATCAAATTACCAAGTCACTACCACTACAAGTCATCTGTAAAGAACACACAAGATGATGTACTCTTGATGATGTATTCCTGCAACTTCCTGATGATGCACTCCTGCAGATCAAATTACCAAGTCACTACCACTACAAGTCATCTGTAAAGAACACACAAGATGATGTACTCTTGATGATGTATTCCTGCAACTTCCTGATGATGCACTCCTGCAACAACACACAAGATGATGTACTCCTGATAATGCAAGAACAAACCTTTCTCTGCATCTGCAAGACACATATGATGTGATCATTGTCTCTGCATTAAATCTCTCCCACTTGAAGACATCCTGAAATATGACATGAGGACCAAACACCTTTTTGTCATCAATGACAACCTGTCACCATCACCTTCTGCCATGAATGTTGAAGGATTAAGTGCATCAAAGGAAGATTCTACTGAGAAAATTGCTGAAGAGTCAAAGGAGATAGGTGAGGAGAAGACTAAGGACTTGGATTCCTCTATTTCGGAAGAGGAAGTCCATGAAGAAGTAAACATTTCTCTTTTGGATCCCCCAGAAGATTCTGGAACTGAAGGAGAAGCAAGAAAAGAGGAGAAAGCAAGTCAAGAAGAGGATAAAAAGGTAAGAAAAGAAGAACAAATACAGAAGATCTTTGTTGATAGCTCTGAGGTTGCAAAACAAAAGAAGTCTCTGGCAAGAGACACTGCAGAAGCAGTGAAGAGTTTCCTAATCAAGGAATTAATGGAGAACGATGAATTGGAACTATTCCAAGTACCACTTAATTTTGATTCCCCCTCCCCGGTTCAGACAATGAAGATAGCATCCTTTGCCCAAGCAAAGGCAAAAGAGAAACTTATGAAGTCTCACATGGAAGATTGTGAGCTGATAGAGATTGCTTCTGGAATGTTGGAGAAGATCATGCCATCCTTTCAAAAGGATCCTTCAGCCTCTCCATCTACTAACCTTAAAGCTATGATAAACTCTGTCAATACTCAGTTTGATTCCTTAGAAAAGGCGGCAAAACAAAAGGTTTGGAAAGAATTTTTGGGAAAGAGATTCTCTGAAGTACAGGGACTTATAACAAATGATAGGAGAAATTTGGATATTGGGATAAAGAGCTTAGAAAATTCTCTTAAAGATGACAGAGATTTATACAAATTTTGTCTATCTTGGTCCACCGTGATAGCAGACATTGCCAAGAAGGTGGAAGAACAAGAGAGAAAACTATCAAGTTTATCTCAAAATTTTGATCCTCTCACCTCATCCATAATGAATCAAGAATGCCAGGCTATTGCCACTATGAATAAGATAAAGAGGCTTGAGAAGAAGAAGAAGAATAAAATAAGCAGAATGAGTGAACTAAGAGGGATAATTATCCCTAAGTTAGAAGCCATGCATGAGGCTCTAACTGATGCTCAGACTACAGCCCGGACTAGTGATCCGGTAGATTTAAAAAGGGCAGAAGCTTTTGCATTTTTATTGAGTGGCCACATTTGAATTTTGGATAGGATGAAGCAGAGTTGGGTGATAGAAGTTATATAGTTGAAGACCACATTTGCAAATATAGTTAAGTAGATGTAAGTATAACTTGTATATATAATTATGCGGCTATGTATAGGCTGATTTTTGGAAATTTTGGTGTGTGGGTTCTAACCTTTGCCATTGATGTCAAAGGAGGAGTGAGGAGTAGTGAAAAATGTGGAATCCAGCTAAGGGGGAGCTCCGGTAAAAGTGTACATAAGATAGAGCATCAACCAAGGGGGAGTTTGTTTCAACACTTATTCATTTTTCACTAAGTGTTGCCATCAATGCCAAAGGGGGAGATTGTTGGCAAGAGACACTATGTGGCTTCATGAGTGTTGTCATTGATGGCAACAAAGTCCATCCCACTCATCTATAGCACATAGTATGTCTATACCAGAAGTCAGATTGAAGAGTGTTTTGGTCCGGTGAACAAGAACAGAGCATGCAACAAGGTCTGACAATTAGGTATGGATCTCTTAGAGGAAGTATCTCAACAAAGTACAGACTTTGGGAAGTCAAGAGGAGTACCATGACTATTACATTCTAGAGATTGAGCCTCTGGTGATGAAAGAGTGAAAAGATATGAGCACCTAAGTGTTGGGTTCCTGTTTGGCAGAGTAGACTAAGGAAGAACTGACCAGCAGAGAATCAAACCCTAATCCAGATAAGAAATTGATGATGATCAAGTTTCTTGAGGGATCATTCATGGTTGGCTAACATGATTGATGACTCCTATAACTATCTTTTTGATACGCATCACTTAGTAAGCATGGATTCAGTCGATAGACCAGAGTTTGGGAAAATCTTGAGTATTCCAGATGCCGACTAGAAAGATGTTGAAATCCTTTGTACGGATATATATACCAGATGGATTTTGATGTGGTGTGTGTTGTGTAAAAGTGTGTGTGAAGAAAAGCAGAGAACAGTGTGGAAGTAGATATACAAATCTGGTATGTGACAGAACAACAGCACTAAAGCAGAGGAAGAATGAAGTACAGTAGATCAGTTTTTTGAGCCTAACCAGAACTAAACCTCAGCATATGTGGATGCCTCTGATCAGTTCAAACACTTGGTTACTTTCTTTATACCTTGTAGACAGTGAGTCTCTTGTAGGCAGTGAGCCTCTTGTGAGTAGTGTGCTCGGGCAATGAGCCCTAATTGGCAAGTGCCATTTTGTACTTCTATTCTTTTAACAGAGAATACAATCTTGGGTTAGTCACCCGTGGTTTTTCCCTTAACATGGTTTTCCATATAAAAATCCTTGTGTTATGTGTGTTGATTTCTTTTCTGCTCTCATGTTCATGTATGCTTAAATGTTTTGATACTGCACTAATTGTTAAAGAAGAAGAGAAAGTTAAATTATTTAAGATAACTGATTCACCCCCCCTCTCAGTTATCCACCTTGTTCCAACAAATTCTCAACAAGTATATGGCAAAAACTCATGCTTGCAAGGAAGCCATTTGGCTTAAGAGATTGTGTTCAGATATTGGTGTTGATGCAGGTCAGATTACAATCCGTTGTGACAGTCAGAGTGCGATTTACCTTGCGAAGAATCGAACTTTCCATGCCAGAACAAAGCATATTGATGTACAGTTTCACTTGTGTCAGACATGGTAGAGGATGGGAAGGTAAATTTGGAGAAGGTAGATACTTTGAAGAATGTTGCAGATGCATTGACGAAACCAGTAGGCATAGAGAAGTTTAGATGGTGTTCGGAGTCTATGGGCCTCTCGGCCTATAGCAGTTAAATCCTATTAATTCTATTGGCTCTTACAAGGTGTTCGACAAGTGGGAGAATGTTGGGAATTAAGGTGTCTCAACCTTGGTAATTTCTTGTATTTTTACAATGTATTTATTTATTTATTGCCTATTATATTAATTGGATGCAAATCCTATGTTGTCATATTATGGGAGTTGGCACGGTGATGTGTCATCCTCCATGGCATATGACCACATGTAGTTTTGTCCTCACATGAGGAGATAGGTATCCCACTTAGTGGTAGGAATATTTTGCCATGTGTCAGCATCTTCAATGTTGTGTAAGGGAATATTGACTGAAACGGTCATGACAGATTCCTATGACAAAGTTATGACATGTAAGAGTCAGAAATAGGAGATTCTATGATAGGTGAAGACATGTGTCAAAGAGCATCTTTGGGCACCCCAAGGTGGACTATGACATGTTGTAAGAGAATATACTATTTATAGCCTATGTATGATAGATTCTCTTACAACTATAAGTTATGACAGCTATGACAGATTATGATGGTTGTAAGAGTCATAAAAGCATCTGTCATAGCCCTTTTTGGAAATAGGCCACCTCCTCGGGATGGGGTGACTTGACAAGTGTTAGGGACATCCTACAAAGTTGGACAAGTGTCCATAGGCATGGGTTTTGGGTCATGAGGCCATGTTGGATGCCCATCCCTATGTGGAGCCATTTTTGCCTTGTATATTCTATATAAACATGTGCTTTGGAGAGGAGATGTACTACAGGTTTGACAGGTACTGTTATGCTACCAGTTTGTCTCCAAATATGAATGTCGAAGACTCTTGAGATCTTGCATTGCAAGTGTATTGTAAACCATTTCAATTTTGATAATACATTGTGCAGGTTTTGGAGTGTGGGGTTTTTCACCCGATAAGGGTTTTCCCCATGTATATCTTATGTCTCTCTCTTCTATCTCACTTTCTGTTTGTATGTGTATTGCTGCAATATCTCCATTGTTGTTGTTAACATTATGTAATTGTAAGGATTAAAAAGAATTTGCACTCTCCTCCCCTCATTAACTTAGTGTAGGAAGCGATTTCCACACCCTAGCTTCCTTTTAGCGAGTGCCCTTGACAGTAACGTATGTCTTGAGCTTAGAAGACTATAGTGAATCCTTGTGATGGTTGTAGTAAGGAAAGTTAAAATTTAGTTATGTTTTCCCTTTTGGGTTAATGTGGGAACACTCTAGTATGCCTTCTTTACTTTTAGTAAGGAAGAATGCATGAGATGCTTAAGGTAATCAGATAGTGTTGCAATGAGACAAGTTGGGGTGTTAACCCTTCCATCTTAAAACTTTTAGTGTTGGATTTGGTAATTCTTGAGGTGAGTCCCTTGTGTAGTTGATTGCATGAATCCTCGTTGATGCAGAGCCAATACCTTAACATACATTCACCAATGTATGTCTTCACATTACTCGCCTATTGACAAGACCATTCTCATTGGCCACCTTTGAAATGATCACTCCGATCTTACTACTCTCCCCGATGTATGTCTCCAACTTTGTATCTGTTGCAAGATACATTCTCCAATGTACGTTCAGGATATACATTTACGATATACAATTTCAATATACATTCAATGTGACCTTCCTCGTCAGTGAGCACTTTACATATGCTCCTGATACACCGATGGAACAACTCGCATATACTTCAGTTGACTTGTGATCGCTAGTTCCCTTCACTGCTGCTGCCAGTCACCTCTTGCTTCTGACACAATGTATCTGTGCAATGTATATGTTCAATATAAATTTGAAACATACAATCTGAATATGCATTTGAAACATGCATTCAGAATATGCATTCGGTGAGTTTGGCCGTTGACTTTCCTTGTATCATACGAAATGCACATTCACCACATACAACCACAATATGCACTTGTGAGATACACACAAATGTTCAACGGTGAGATACACATGAAATGAACCCTGGCATATATTAGTGATATACACACAAATTGTATACCAACAATGTACATTCACAATGTACATTCGCAACATGCATTCTAAAGATGCATTCTCCCTATACTTCTGCGACATACACACTCAACCAGCCTTTGCAATATACACACGGAATGTATATCTGACATACATTTGTGATATACACAAAATGCATACTCAGTGAAACAACGCGAATCTTCCCTGATCTGAACCTCCGTAAACCCTGTAACTTCACAGATCCGTTTCTCCAACAATCACACAGATCTTAGACTTCACCAACCTAGCACATGAGGATGCTAGGACCTATCAATGCATTTTGTACGTGATCCTGCAAACACAAATGAATGAAACGAACAACACAAAAACAAACTGTATAGCCATTCCACCGATTTCAAAGAAATCTAACCGGTGGAATGGATTAAGAATCCATCTCGGCCACAAAATAGCAAATCGATTGCACAAAGAAAACCTAATGAATTCAAATGACAAAAAGATGCACAACACAGAACTTGTTTATTATGCTTTCCAGAAAATGTGAATACAGATGCTCTATTTCTCAAAATACAATTCACACTGATCTCTGATCTTTCTAATCTCAACTACAACTAATTACAATCGATCTAATCTTGGGCATTTATCTACTCACCATGAGTAGTACCAATCTTGACTCCAAGCGACTGGGAGATCAATCCAAGTGGCTGGGAGATATAAAAACCTCCAATGGCCTAACAACCTCCTATCTATGTAACAACCCTTGTGATTACAGATTCGACAAGTGTCCCTTGGGACTTACAATATAAACCTAGATACAAACTACAATGACATGCATTGGTCAAACATACCTTATTACATGAATGGTTTTTTAGGACCTTATTGGAAATATCAAAATGACATTTAAACACAACATGAAATTAAATGCCTCATGGGGGCCACTATGGATTAGGTGCTCTTGCATCATACTCCCCACCAAGAAAAGAACTCAAGCCCCATGAGTTAATCCTTTGTCTTGATCCACCTTTATCCATTGCTGCTTCATGCCTTCCCCATGAGCTCTGGGCTACAACCTGCTTCCTTGGAGTCAAAGACTCATGCCTAGCATTGTAGGCTCGACTCACACCTTACCATGAGTGAGTGTTTGCAACTAGACCCATCCTTTGCTTGCTAGTATTTCTTACTATTAGCTCTATCTGAACATTTGTATTGGGAACCTTGGTGAATGTTTCTTGTACTGCTACTATGGCAGAACATGTTGACCTTTCAACTCTTCTTAGTTTTAGAGGACAAACAATTGTTCCTACTATGATAGCATCCTTGTCTTTCCAATCAACTTGTGACTGCGTGCAAACCTGGTCTTTGACCTTCTATTGATCCATCTGATCTCCATCATTCAAAACTAAAATTACCTTCAAACTTTGATCCTTAGTAACCCCACTCCTTAAGGTATCATCAACTTCCGTTGTCTCTTCTGTACTGATCATCACAAACTCTTTCTTACCCACCAAGACAATCTTGGCTTCCTTCTTTGCTTCAGCATCCTCCTGTAATGGTGTCATCACAAAAGTTCTCCCATCCTTCTTGATGGTATAGGTGTTAGCATATCCATCATACAATGCTCTCCTATCGAATTGCCATGGCCTACCCAAAAGTAGTGTTGATCATGATGTTAGTCTTAAACAAACATAGAATAAAAGTTACACATCAACCTTTACTCATCTTGAAAGATATGATGAATTCAAAGAATTCATGATCCCAAGTCTCTGTGGATTAGTTCTTAATCAACTAACGTTACTCAGTGGTTGATGTGAGTTGTTGTTTTCCATTTAGGGGCCTTACGTTTCTTCATCAACAGGAGTTTGTTTCTGTAAAGATGCTACACAGAAGGTTATATACACAGGATATTTCCACAAATAGTGTGTCTTATACTCAAATCTTTGCATAATATTTGTCAATTGTACATGCTTTAACTTCAAATATGCTATAAATCTTCAATTGTCTACAAGATGTCTGCATATTTCATGTATTTTGCTTTTGATTATCTATTATTTGCAATTGTGATGGTGAATTGTTCTGAAATTAAAAGAAATGTAAAATAATACTTCAAATTATAATGAATCTTTAGCTACTGAGTCACATACACACTTGATACAGTCATGAGAAAGAAGAAATCAAACCATATTTTCACCAGGATGTTCCACAGCTAGATACATATGATGCAAACTTCAAAGGATGATGAATGAAAACAATATATGCAGACTGATGAGCACTCCAAGGGATGTAGAAAATCAAAGCATATATCAAGAATTCAGACACAGATTACTCAAAATTTATGATGATTTGTAATCAAACAGGTCTTCTCTTTCATTAAGTATGTGAAAATATGTATGCTTACAATAACTTTGAAATAGGCCCTAAATATTTCAGCAAACAAATTTCAATTAAGCTTCGAATGTTTAAAACAAGGCATCCCTGCACCTTTTATAGAACAAGGTGAGGGAGCGGTTACACATGATCTATGATCAAGATTCATCAATTAAGATCTACGGTGCATATTCTCCTTTGACTTAGTCAAATGTATCTCATGGCACAGGTTGCCAACTGGCAACCATCTAGGTGACTTATTTTCTCTTAAGTACCTGATGCATGTATTTCCCTTTGTGGCACATCTTCATCTACTCATCAGGTTCCTCTTCTTCATCTTCATGATCATCATGATCATCGCTTTCCATGTCTTCATCATCCTGATGAACGTCTCCTTGTATATGGACCTACATGGTTGTCCTGATATTTTCATATATTTCCACTATTCTTTCTATTTATCCGCCATCCTGAGTTTTGGCTTTGCTGATGCCATGCTTATGTGCTTGAAACTTATCCCTGAGGGTTTCCAATTTATTTTTCCTACTGCTCAATGTTTCATTGTAATTCTCCACCTTGACTTTGATCCTCATGATCTTGTTCATTACTTCTTCTGTCAAATGGTTAAGAGGGTCATCAGCCATCGGATGGAAATTATTATGTAGAGCTTTCATGGAAAAGTCTGCATCTTGGTTCTCAATTTTACCTTCTACTTTCCCCTCTAATGCCTCTAGGACTTCTACCTCATAAGACATCATGTCATGCAACTTCATATTGATATCTCTCAATTTATTGTTGCACCTCTTTAGTACATCACATTCAAATCAGATGTCTTTATACCAGATATCCACCAGCATGGCAGTGTTTTTATTCACCACCTGGTTGCTTATTAGAACTTGAGGATTAATCCTCTTTATTTCACTCAAAGCACTCCAGGCTTTCACCAACTAGAATGACCTTCTTCCAGTCTCCATCTGTAATTTATCAACTTTTATCCTTGAGATACTTAAAGAATTCCACCTCTGTAAAGAGGCCTTCACTACTTCTTCAGCTCTTATGAGTGTGGATGACATCCACTTTCTCATAATCATTGATTTATGTTTCATAAGGTCTAATTTATTGACCTCCTCCTAAGAAATTGCAGTCAATGGGACTGCCTGATCTGATTCTATATTATCAGGGTTAATTAACCCTTTTATGTATGCATGCAGCTGAGCAATGTGCTCTTTATGCTGCTTATTCTTCTCCTTTTCTTTCTTCACCCTTTGGGTTAAAGAATCTATTATGTCCTTCCCTTCCTGACCTTCTTGGTCTTCATTGGTAAACCCTAAATCAACTATAGTGATCTGGAATTCTTCCAGGGTGATCTTGCCTTTTTCCTTTTCAACCGTGGGAAGTGCTACCTGGGTGGTCCTTCTGCCCGTAGCAGGATCTCTTCTAATGGCCAAGGTTAATCTAGCCTTCCTCTTTGGCTTCATGATGTTTTCTAAAAATAATGTTGAAACATCAAACTCTTGAATCTCAAAACCAGTTTCCATACCTATTTCTTGTTCTAGCCATTAAGGTATTTGATTTTTGGATCCTTGATTACCGTCATCATCCTGTCTATCATGATCATGTCCACCTTGATCTTCAGCATCCTCTATTCTTGATGGAGAGGGTGACTTCCTTATTTCTTCCTCATGATGATCTTCATGAGGGTGATCTTGTTCTACTTCCTCTTCCTGAGGAATCTCTTCTTGCGGTGGAGGATTTTGTGGTGCATCTACATGATGATCTTGTAGCTGATCCTGTACTTCATCTTCTTTTGTTTTATCCACCTTGGTAATCTCCTCATCCTGAGGCGTATTTGCATCCGCGGACACCATTGTATCTGACTTAGGTGCATCTACTTGATCTTGGATCACTTTAAGATCTACACCTGCTGTGTCTACTTCCTGAGTCTTCAGATCATCATGACCTGATGTAGCCTTATTACCTGAGGTTTCTTGAGTCCGGGGGGCATCTTCACTTGATGTGGTCTTGTCATTCCTACCCTTTTCTTGGACTTCTACAATCTTGGGCTCATCAGATATATCTTGTTGTTGTTGGCCCATATCTGGAGTATCACTCTCCATTTCTGCCTGCTTGGCTACTTTGATATTACCTGTTTTCTTAGGTGCAGCTGCTTGATGTTCAGGACTTACATCCTCTCTGTAGGTTAGGTCTATCACCGTAGGGCTGGTCACCTGATCAACTAATTTATCAAGCCCTATTTGTTGGGATGCCTTCTCTAGACTGTCTTCTTTCTCTTGCTACGCTTGCTTCAACTCTTCTATTATCACCCTCTGTGAGGATGGTGTTCCTTGTGGAGTTATGCGAGTATTTGAAGTGAGCGTTTCCATTTGCTGAGAGGCTACATTTTCTACCACTTCATCATCTGATAAGTCTACAGTCTCCTCTAGTGAGATAGGACCGCTTTGACCTGCTACAGTGGTTTCTTTGGCTTGCTCTTCAACCCTATCAGTCTTAAACTGAATGATGGTAGGAAGTGGTACATTATGTTGCAACTCTTTTTTAAACACTTCACTACCTGCTCCCCTTAACATAACAGGGTCACGTCTTATTTCACCCCTCATATGTGTTCTTAGTTTTTTAGGGGTTGAAGTTACTAAGGACACTACTTTCCTCTTCTTGGTGACCACCAAGGGGTCATCCTCTGCAGGCTCCTCCTCAATAAGAATATCTTTCTCTGCATATTGCTGTGAAGTTTCACCTTGATCCTATATTTCTGTAGTATCCACAACTGTCCTCAAGATCTTTTTAGTCTTTTGTTTATCCTTTGGATGTAGAGCTGACGAGGCTGATGCCTATCCGGATGCAGATGCATCCTCAACTAGTATATCTATTCTCTCAACTATTACTCCCTTAGGTGTATCTTCAGTTTCTTCTTTTTACTGGGAGGTCCTTTTCCTTGTTTCTAGGGTGGCAGCCTTTCTCCATTAGATTTTCTCTTCTCTCCAAGAAAGTCATCATATTCCTCATCAAGAATTTCTTGCCTTTTCCTCTTGTTATCTACCGTGATGGCCATCCCCTTCTTCTTCAGTATATTTATTTGTGCATCCACCCATGCCTGGGTCAACTGCAGCACCCCACCTATAAACCTATCCAATGTAATGTCTTCAAGCTGCGTTAGGTCACGGGCTGAGATGGTGTCATTATACACCTTCTTTTATTCATATTCATTTGATAATAACTTGCCATCATCCTTCTTCAATTGTGTAGGTACTAGAATACAATCAAATGTCTTCATCTGATTGAGTGTGAGTCTTTGGTATTTTCTTCTCCTTACCTTAGCCTCATCCTCACAGTCTGTCCAAAAATCCTCTAAGTGTTTCTGATGAATGGGCTTTCCCATGATCTTCTACATCCTCCCATAGGGGTGATATGATCTAGCCAATGGGAATGGCTGTAAGTTCATCATGCTCAGACCAGCTATGGCTTTCTTTATATTTTCTGAATCAGGGCATATATACCACCCTATAGTTATTGGAAACCAAACTGGAGGAATCTTATTATTTCTTTTATAAGCATCCAATATTGTTGATATCTGTCTCAAAAATTCCATCAGGACTACCCCATCAGTAGGGTACCTGGGTAGCATCAAGGGCTGGTCTGCAAAACCTTCTACTCTGGTGTAGGAGAATGTTGCAAACTGGATAAATCAGGCACCATGCCTGTATATGACTTCCTAAGCTTCCATGCTCAGTCTTTTGGTTCTATCCTCCTCCATTGTTCTTACCAGATGCATAAAAAATGCATCATTCACTAATTTATAAACCTGAAGGTAATGTGCTCTCTGCAACTGAGGATAATGATCCCATATATGGGCATCATCTATACTACCACCAATCTTTCCAACTGTAGTTAATGCATCAAATGTACCCTTGTAGGCACATGAATATACAATATATGAAGTCATATAGAATGAATAGTCTAGGCCCCCTAAGTTCATCAGCTATTAATCCAGGGCATCATTGATGATATTAGCCCATAATGGCTTATTATCTGTATAGATTCTCATCATGATGATCCCGTACATCCAGTCCTTGAAGCTTCCAGCATTATGCTGGCTTGTCACTCTGTTTAGCAAGGCAATCATATATCGATACTCATCATCAAAATCAAACTTGTACATGTGCACTAGTAATTTAGTAGAGGTCATGTAAGGACTGTTCTTTGCCCTCCATTGGTACATCCTCTTTCTTGCAGTCTTCTTGTTATTGGTATATTCAACTTCTAGTTTCTTCAGATCCATACTAACCACCTTTTTCCCAACTGGAAGGTTGAAAGTAGATGTAATTCCTTTGATAGGCAGGTCTGCATATATCCTTCCGTGTTTTTCTACCCTTCTTGTCTTAGGGTTATAGTTTCTAGCACACTCAACTACCAATTCTGGAGTTTCCATGGTGTAGGGAAATCTAGCTACATACCACATTCCTAATACGAAAATGTTATCCAGTAGGGAACTTTCTGACCATGCCGCCAAATCTGTGTTTCCTTGGTGGGTATCTTTGATGACACCAAATTTGAATTGTACTCCCTCGGGTTGGGCAAACATAGGTTTAAGAAATTTTGCATCGAACCTATTCTTCCTGACGTCTGCCATAGGTTCCTGTAATAAACACAACTGGTCTTACAACAATATCCACATGCATACATATACAACATCATATGTTCATGGTATCATGCATAATATACCTATTCATTTTCATTTCATCATGATATGTCTAATTACAAAGCAAAACCAACAAAGGACTTACTACCTGGATATTTGCAGAAAATGACAATAGGAGGGTTTCTAATTACTTACCTGAGCACGTTTTTCTCCTAGACTAAGTAGATGATTACTGAAAAGAGGTTCAAATACAGGTGATAATCACATACTTCATTCTGCTGTAAGTTGTTTACGTCCACTAGTATGTCGTACTAGGGTTTGAATGTCCTGTGCTCTGTAAAACTCATTTCTTCACAAGGTAAATGTCAAATGAGCCTGTAACTTCACTTTTAATCTCATCCTTAGGGTAAATTAGGGCAAATCCATGTTAAATTGATTAAAACCATTGATCTTCAGCCATGGATCTACGAATGTTGCAAGGTGTTTGCATCGTGTTTGTGATCGGCTGGAATCCACCTACTGCATTTATGTGCATTTAATGTCATGGGGCAAGAGAAGGGGGTGATCTTCAGAATATCAGGTGATATTTGAAATGTGATCCCCTCCGTGTAATATGACCTTCCACTTTGAGTAGGAAAATTGATGTCGAAGAGATCAGGTGATGTTTAGAATATTAGGTGATATTCAAATATCGGGTGATATTTGGAATATCACCCCTCAAGAGTAAAGTGACCCCCTTTCGAAAGATCAGGATGACGTCACCGTCATGTTATGGAAAAAAGGTGATCACTGGAAATATACCTCCGCGAGGTAAAAAAGGATGATGATGTCATCGTCAAGTTATTTTCTTTATTCATCGGGATTGGATGATGTCATTGGCATAGTAGCTCTAGGGTGATATTTTGCAACAAGGTGATATTTGAAAGATAGGGTGATATTCAAAATATCAGGGGATATTTGGAATATTGGGTGATATTCGAAATATGACCCCTGCAAAAAATATGAAGCTGTTTGATGAGTAAATACCATTATCACGTAAAATTGACATTTGGAGGATCGGACCAAATGATTTATCGGGTGATAAAATTGGATCGGGGTGATCTTGCATAAGATAATTGATATTAAGAAATATGACCCCCCCTGGGATATTAGGTTTGACCGAAACTTTGACTTGCAATAACTTTCGTTCCCTAAGGAATATCAGGGTGATCCAAAAGGCAAACCTGCATGAAATTTTGTACTCTTTCCAACCATGAGGTTATTGACATGAAATATTAACTTTGATAAACTAACCTCATCATGACTTACCCATCTCCCTTATGCAAGATCACCTACATGACTTACTTTTACCAGACCACTGAAAAGCAGGAAAACACAAGCCAAGCCAAGCAAAAAGTTGGGTCCTTGTTTTGTCAAATCAAAATGGGGCGTGTTGTGTAACCACACAACAAGTAGGTGACAACATTCCATGGGTAGAATGTCACATAAAACCCTATCTTGATATTCCCCAATCTGAAAATCAACATATGCTTGTTCATATACCAAAAGTGATTGACTATCACTTACCCAAGATGCTTTGTAAGGATTTTGATGATGAATCCTTTCCAGTTTCAACTTATCCACCATTTCCTGAGATACCATATTATCTATTGAACCAGAATCTCTTACTACCTTGCATATTTTACCTTTGCTTTTGCAAGTGGTCCTGAAAAGTGCTCTCCTTTGTAACATGTCCTTGGATGTATTCAAGAGTGTTATCCTTAGCATCAATGCTTCTCCATCTTGACATGGTGCTGCACTCCCCATTGGAGAGTTAACACTTGCATCTATCTCCTCTTCTTGCACATATTGAACTCTCTTTTCATTCTTCCTATCACCTCCTGATGATGAACCTTGCCTTTCTGGACATTTGAATGCTGGGTGACCAATTTCATTACAATGTAACATCTCCCAGTGAAAACATTCGAACCTCTACCACCTCCAAATCTGCCTCTTGTGCCTTTCCATCCACCCCTGAAATCAAACTGCTCTTGTCCTTTACTAGCCTCTTCTTGGTGCTCATCGACTTGCCTTGTTGTAGGAGCTAATCCTCTCCCCCTTATATTGATGCCTCTTCCCCTCATGGACTTATCATGTTTCCTTTTCATCTTCTCCTCAATCTTGATTGCCATTTGGTAACATTCTTCTACACTCTTAGGGTTAGCCAAAACTAATTCATCTTGTATATTCAATCTCAAACCAGCCAAGTATCGAGCAACCTTTTCAACCTCATTCTCATGATGACCAGACCTCATACTTAATTTATAAAATTCTTCAGTATATGCCTTCACATCCATCTCCTTTTGTCTTAAAAATTGAAGCTTTTTAAACATTTGAACTTCATAATCCTTGGGTAAAAATTTACCTTTTATTCTTGCTACCATCTTGTCCCATGAAGAAATATTTGACTTACCCTTCTTTCTCCTCTTTGACTATATGTAATCCCACCATACCAAAGCATGACCTCCCAATTTGGTCTTTGCAAGCTTTACCTTCTGCTCCTCAGGAACTTCCTCACATTCGAAATGATTATCTAATGCAGCAATCCAATCAAGTAACTCTTCCTCATTTAAACTTCCATTATACTTTGGAACATCATTCTTTACCTTAGGTTTGTCATTCTTGACTACCCTTAATAGTTTTACAAATCTCTAATCTTTAGGATTCAGATCTTCATCTACATCTTCAGATTCTTCACCATCCTCTTCTTTTTCTGATTCACTTTCTTCCACTTCTCTTCTTTTCTTTGTCTCCAAGGCTGCAAGCTTGGCTTGAAGGGATTATGCAAGCTCTTTCATCTTCTTCATCTCTTTAGCATGCTTTTCCTTCATCTCTTGCAACTCTCTAGCAGTGCCAGCATTTTTCAGAGGCATCTTACTAACTTGTTTCTGCGACCTCTTAGTTCTTCCTCAACTCTACTTCTGCCTTCTCAATGACAGAACTGAACACACAACTGCCCAGACCTTTTGCTGAGCTCTTATACCACTATGATGCAGAGCCAATACCTTAACATACATTCACCAATGTATGTATTCACATTACTCGCCTATCAGTAAAACCATTCTCATCGGCCACCTTTCAAATGATCACTCCGATCTTACTACTCTCCCCGATGTATGTCTTCAACTTTGTATCTGTTGCAAGATACATTCTCCAATGTACATTTAGGATATACATTTGCGATATACAATGGCTATATACATTTGGTGTGACCTTCCTCATCGATGAGCGCTTTGCATATGCTCCCGATACACCGATGGAACAACTCGCATATACTTCAATTGACTTGCGATCGTCGGTTCCCTTCACCGCTGCTGCCAGTCACCTCTTGCTTCTGACACAATGTATCTGCGCAATGTATATGTTCAATATACATTTGAAACATACAATCCAAATATGCATCTGAAACATGCATTCAGAATATGCATTCGGTGAGTTTGGCCGTTGACTTTCCTTGCATCATATGAAATGCACATTCACCACATACAACCGCAATATGCACTTGCGAGATACACACGAACGTTTAGCTGTGAGATACACATGAAATGAACCCTGATGTACATTAGAGATATACACACAGACTATTTACCAACAATGTACATTCACAATGTACATTCGCAACATGCATTCTAAAGATGCATTCTCCCTATACTTCTGCGACATTCACACTCAACCAGCCTTTGTGATATACACACAAAATGTATATCCGACATGGATTTGTGATATACACAAAATGCATACTCAGTGAAACAATACGAATCTTTGCCGATTTGAACCTCCGCAAACCCTTTAACTTCACAGATCCGTTTCTCCAACAATCACACAGATCTTAGACTTCACCAACCTAGCACATTAGGATGCTAGGACCTGTCAATGCATCTTGTACGTGATCCTGCAAACACAAACGAACGAAACGAACAACACAAAAACAAATTGTACAACCATTCCACTGATTTCAAAGAAATCTAACTAGTGGAATGGATTAAGAATCCATCTTGGCCACAAAACAGCAAATGGATTGCACAAAGAAAACCTAATGAATTCGAATGACAGAAAGATGCACAACACAGAACTTGTTTATTATGCTTTCCAGAAAATGTGCATACATATGCTCTATTTCTCAAAATACAATTCACACTGATATCTAATCTTTCTAATCTCAACTACAACTAATTACAACGATCTGATCTTGGGCATTTATCTACTCACCATGAGTAGTACCAATCTTGACTCCAAGCGGCTGGGAGATCAATCCAAGCAGCTACGAGATCTAACAACCTCCAATGGCCTAACAACCTCCTATCTGTCTAACAACCCTTGTGATTACAGATTTGACAAGTGTCCCTTGGGACTTACAACATAAACCTAGATACTGGTCAAGCAGACCTTATTACATGAATGGTCTTTTAGGACCTTATTGGAAACATCAAAATGACATTTAAACACAACATGAAATTAAATGCCTCATGGGGGCCACTATGGATTAGGTGCTCCTGCACCACTCATAGAGGATCTTGATGGTTAGAAAGATATTAAATTCTTTTTATCAAAAGTGATGATTCTAGATGTTGTATTGACGAAGGCCCCACACACCTTGCTATAGGGTAATGAATGTGGCTTACCACTTGTAAGGTTATCTTGGAGGCATTAGGGACTGTAAGGATGTGTGGGGAAGTTGAGTTCATCTTGGAAATTTTAGTGGGATGGTTGTGTTACCCTTTGGTTGTTAATGGTTAAGTGTTGTGATCGACACGTATGATCGACATAGATGCATCCGATGAGTTATTTTTGGGGAAATATTAAGGCCTCGGTTTTAAACTTGTGAGTAAATTGTGAACCACCTTGGGTAATATTAGAATTATGAAGTAATGTTTTTCGGATGGTTTTGGTAGTATCCATGCCGATGTGCTTTTGTGTTCCTTCTAGGAAGTGCATAGGGCCACTTCAAAGGGGACTCTTAGGATACATGACTTTTGGCAAATTTTTTCAAGCATGTCCTAGGTTGCCTAGAAGTTGTGGGTGTACGTGTAGTTGGGGTGTTTCATGACCTTAGTTAAGAATGTGACCACTATCCCTCTCCTCTCTTTTGTAACTATGTTATATACGTATAATGTTGTAATGTGCAATTTTGGTTAAATTGTTGAAGATAATTATCTACTTATTGATGGAATTTTATTGATTTCAAAACTAGCAGTATTGATTTCTTTACTTGGGCTACTTAGCCGACTTACTTTCTTATATTTCTATTACCTCAAGGACTTGTTTTATCATACTTCGATTTAAATTCAAAATGTTGAATTTGATACCACTTTTGATATTGAATTATCTTTTAAAATTTGAATTATCTTTTTCATCTTAAGCCTTGGAATTCTATTCGTTAAAAACATTTCAAGAAGTTATCTTTTGTAAACTTTTATTTTGAAGATTTTTTAATATTGTTGGTATTAATGGTACCTATGTAGTGTTGTTAATTATGTAAGCTATGTTACCCATCAGAGTACTTGGTGAGATGGAAGGTGGGAATAGTTGGTCTTGGTCGAAGTTGTAAGTTTGAGGTTGTTTAGACGATTGATAGTGGTGGTTTGAAATTTCCTTGTTGACCTTGCGTCATGTTGAGTAATGCATTGGTACTTCCCATTTTGGGAGGCCAAATCTTTAAATTTCAAGAGATGGGTGGTAGATAGGTTTAGAGGATTAGATAGGCTGGAAAACTTGGAGATCCTCCTATTGTTGTGTGGATCTACTATCCATGTGAAATTGGCTCCCTTGTTTTAAGAGACCATGTGATTACTCTGATCAATTAGAAGTTGGACCTACAAGTTTTGTAGTAGTATAGGTGTTTAGCTTCATCCCTTGATGCTAGGGACGCATGGTTGTGTTTGGTTCCTACCTATTCTACAAGTTTGACAGTCTAGTGAGGACCTATTGATAGAAGTGGCAATCAAGACTTGTGAGTCTCGCACAATTCTTGCTTGGAGTCTTAAGTGTTTTAGATTAGAAGCGGTGGCAAGTTGAGTGAGATGCATGTTTGGGGCTTGTTCGGTGGTTTTGTGGCTAGTTGTTTGGCCAAGTTCCTTTTTGATTGCCTTATGTTAGTTAGGTTTTTTTATGGCTAAAAGAGGCTAGGAGTAGGACTCAGTTAAGTTAATGTTTGAAAGCCTTTCATAGTACTAACCTTCTTGTTGTGTCCCCATCTTGCTTGACCCCAAATTACTTGGTGGTCTATCTTGGGGCATCTAAGGTCCTTGCATCTTGTAGTGCTCATAAAGTGTTTGGAGTATGTGTTGTTGTTAGATACTTGAACCCTCCTAATCGGAGGAGGGTATCTTTGAGATTATTTCTATGTGATTTATTATTAAGTTCTTATTGTTCCCTTCTTTTTGTTTTGAGATCAATCCAAGTTCAATGTTGTGTTAGTATGGCTTGTAGGTGGCTTGCTCTGTGGTACTTCCGTGTTAACTTCTAGGAGGAATTTTAGCTCTAGGGGAGAAGGATGTGAGGCCCACCCTTGTGCGACTAGATTAGTTGCACATTTATACCATGTTGTTTTTCTTTGCCAAGCTAAGGGTTTGATTTATGGGAGTATGACCCTATCTTTGACACTATGTAGTGTTGTCGTGGACCTTTTGTATAAGGTGGTTGTGTTAGTTTGGGTAGGTGTATGTGATGCACACCCTAGCTGGAATTGTTTGGATTATCACCTGTTGTGTTTAAATTAGAACCTTTAGTGTTGTAAGGGGAGGCTACCATTTTTTTTACTTCTTATTTTACTTATGATACTTATTGTTCAGAGTATCTTTGTCATGCGGACATTTTAGGGGTTGTTGACCCTGTAGATTTAGACATTCATGGACTTACCTTATACCATGATTCGAATTATGGATTATGATGTGATGATGTTATAGCTATGCATGTGAGATTACAGTTGATTCTATGATATTTAATACGAGGTTAATTTGATGCAATTGAAATGTTTGGTTGATGAGTAAATTGATTAAATATTATGCAGTGTATGATCCTAAATTTTATTATGTGAAATGTGAATGAATTATGAATCATGTAAATGATAGCATGTGTTATAATTGAGAACATATGTGATTATGCGACCTTGTCTCTATGTGTAATTCATTTCACGTCGACTATGATATACATGTGCTATTGATCCATTTCTGGAAGTGTGCAGGTAAATTTCCATGGCCCATGGAAAATTGGAGGTCAATTTAGTAACCCTAAGTGATACCCATGTTAAGCCAACCTAGTCCCAAGTTGGACTAAGGTCATTCGTAATTGAGCATGATGATTTGAGTTTCCTTTAATAGATGTTTATTTTGATTAGGATTCACCCTTTTAATTAATTTATTGATGTGTTGTAAGTTGTAATGGTTGAGTTGCACTATTTTGGTGCTATTTATACATTAGGCCTTTTTATGTGAATTTATGGACCCCTTAGTGTTTATTTTGGTAGAATAATGACCCTAGGTCATACTTCTAGGGCCTAGGACCAATTTGAACATGTGAGACCTTAGTTTAACCTTATTTTGGTCACCTTAACTTGACCCTAAAGTTAAGTGACGAATTTTGAAGTTGGGTGAGGTGGTGGACAAGTCAAGATTCCACCATGACCAACTCCACTTCCCTAGAATAAGGTCTCCCTTATCTTGAAGGCTTGGGAAGCTTCCAAGGCCTTCAAGTGTGAGATACCTCATTCCTATGCTCTCACACATGTGTGAGAGAATCTATGAGGGAATGGGTTTGCCTTATTGGATGGGAGGTTGACATGTGTCACCTCCTTATCCTTATGGGGTCTTCCATGTGGGATTTCCCTTCCCACTATGCTCTCACACGTGTGAGAGCATTTGTGGAAGATTGTGAGGCTTAGTCAGATGGGAGTGTGACATCTGTCACCTCCTCATCCTTGTGGGGGATGGTGAGTGGTTTGTGAGGAGGAAGGAGAAGGTGACATGAGCCACCTTCTAATTCCTTAAGGCCTTATGGTTTAGCCTATTAAACTCCCTCTTTGAGAGATGGAGAGGGTTCTTCATTTTTGGATTTTTGAATATTGGTTTGGGGGAGATAACGAGTGTGAGAGGATTTTTTATGCAAGGAGATTGGAAGGAGACTTGTAAACTCTTCATCAACCTCTTGCCAAATTTTGTCTTATAAGGTAAGCACCCAAGGCTATATGTCTTCCTTATGTTTTTACTTTCATTGTATGTGAAGATTGCTTGTGTATGTTTGAGTTTTGGTTTATGTATTGTGTGGGTTTTCATTTTGGGTGTTTGATGAATCTCTCCATTGAGAAGAGCTCATCTTGTTTTGGGGTGGGAGAGGAGTGAACCTCCTCAGGGACACCCTCATTATATTTGGATGTGTTGATGGCCATGAGAGTGCATTGTGAAGTATTTGATATTTTTGGTGAAGGAAAGAGTGCCTTGGGATTTTTGACATTTTGAGAAAGTAAGGCTAGAGGCCTTGTGAAATTGAGTATTATGTGTTTTGGTGATTTTGGGTTCTCCCCTTGAGTTGAGAGTAGTCCACTCTCCTGCCCCCAAAAATCCAAATAAATGGATTCGTTATGAGAAATCCTTGGGAGGGTGTTTTTATGTCTTGTGTGAGTGTTTTTGGTGTTGAACCCCTTGTTTTTATGTGCACCTAGTTATGTGGGTGACCTCCAAGCTCGAGGGTGACTTGTTTCAAGTATATGGATGGGAGGAGAGCTCCCATGGGCATTTGGAAATCTTCCTTATGATTTTTACAGGTTTTGGGTGATTATTGGAGTTTTGGAGCTTGGGAGAAATAATGATTTTCTTTTATGTTTTGTATAATGTATGGCATTTTGGTTGCCATGGCCTTTGTGGCTTTGTAAAAGGGGTTGTAGTTTGTGAGAGTAAATCTCTTTTTGGTGTATCTCCTTGAAAACAAAAAAAAAGTTGTATCCCATTTATTTCAAATGAAAACTTGGTTGTTTTATTCCTTTACATGTTTTTGTGAAAGATTATTTATGAATGAATAAAAAGACTCTCTCCTACCTCTCTCCCTATCTCTAATCTTACCATTTAGATGAATATTTTGCTTGATGGAAAAGGAAAGAAAATACACTATGCTTGTATTTGATTGCTTTATAAAGATGCATTTTAATGATGTAAATTGTTGTATAGTAAGGAATGCATATATTTCATTTAGCATTTAACAAAAAAAATACAGCTAAGGTCATTTTGAAAGAGGAAATTATCATGTTATTAAACCTTCTTTGGATATATATATATATATATATATATATATATATATATATATATATATATATATATATATATATATATATATATATATATATGTATATATATATGTATATGTATATGTATATGTATATGTATATATATATGTATATATATATGTATATATATATGTATATATATATGTATATATATATGTATATATATATGTATATATATATGTATATATATATGTATATATATATACATATATATATATGCTGGAATATATATCTGCTACAACATATATATATATATCCTTATGTCATATTATAAGTTGAAAATTTTATATATTGTAGTAGATGTATATTCCAGCATATATATAAGCATGCCTTATATATTATATGCTGCCTTAAATAATAAAAAAAAAATGCTATTTAACCTGAGTGTTGTGTCAAAACTCCAATGGGGTTTTGTTAAATAAATAAATAAATGCAGAGTTGAGTGTGGTGGCCATCCCGCCGATGTTGGGAAGGAAGGGGGAGGGGGGATGGACCCCCCATCCACCCCTCCACATGCTCTGTTGAGGTGGGGCAAGAGGTCACCCTTCCTCCCCACCATGTGTACTATGCTGCTAGCACCCTCCAAACTATATTCGCCACTCCTCATTTTGATTCCACCTACTATATAATTAAATCCCTCCCCTATATGGCTTCGACCCTATAGTTTTTAACATTATATATATATTCTAGCATATACTCACTGTGGTTTTTCAAAAAAAATATAAAAATAATATATATTTTTGCTTCATCTTTGTTTAATAAAAAGACAACAATATATATATATATATATATACTGCTGTGCAAAAAATAAATGAAAACCCTGTATAAATCAATGTTTTAAACAAAAAGATTAGAGAGCTCCATGAAAACTTGAGGAAATCCTGCACAAAGAAAGAGAGATAGCAACCTTGTGGAAGAAAACTAGGAAAGAGAGTTAGTTCAAACAAAAATAAACTTAGGGTTTGAAGAAAGAGGTCAAATAGATGAGTAGAAGAATAAACTAGGGTTAGAGAAATAAATAAAATAGCATGTAGGAGAACAAATAGAAAAAAAAAAGAGGAAAATGGAATGTACATACCTTCTATTTCATTTTCCTTCTTCTCCTTTGTAAACTAAACACATCAAATGAGAAAAATTATTTGAGAGCACTTTAAACCTTTTTATTGCCTTATAATCATAATTAGGGTTTAGTGGATTTAACATTCGTTTAACCTAGTTTAATCTTTTGAGACCACTTTGTGGGTGGTAGGGAGTTTTAAATTTGGAGCTTGGTGGGAGGTTTAATTGTTTTATGGAATTTAATTTAATTAAAACCTCCCCACCCATTTAACCTAGTGTATGGACTTATTGTAAATTTTAATTAATTATTTCTTTAATTAATTTGATTATTTTATTACCTCAGTAGGAATTGAAACATTGGGGTGAATTAATTTAATAGCTAATTTGGTTGTGATTATACTTTAGAAAAAGCCCTTTAGTGAAGATTATTAATTTCATTTAATTTATTTTTATTTTTATTTTTATTTTTCCTTTCTCATGAAAGAAGAGGTGGCGTTATGCTACCAGAATTTCCCTAGAATAGTGAAAAGGTTACTTAAGTGATTTATTTCATGTTTTTATTTTATCGCATTTATTATGATTGAGTACATTAATTAAGTCTTAGATGGAATTAATTAATGTTAATTATGTTATAGTTTCTTAAGGTTTGATTTTGATACTTCTTGAAATCACCTCACCTCATCTAGGAACCCTAGGGTTAGTTCCTATTTTGGAACCTACCCTCTTAGTGACGCTCCTTGCATCACACACCCCCTTAGGTGGCTAGCATTTCACAGGGGTTGCAAAAAGAGCTTCACATTACCCTGAAGTTTGAATGACGTCTTCACCTTTGTGCGTATGTCACCGAGCACGCATGTTGCATGTGAAGGGGTTTTAGAGTCGAGTGGGAAAAGTTTTTGGTAATTCGTTTCATGACCACATGACAAATGTGGACATGACACGTGTGTATCATGTCACGACCACATGAGAAATGTGAGCATGATAGTTTGGACTTGAAGAAGATGGTTTTTGTGATTTAGTAAAGTGATTGCTTGGACTAGAAGAAGGTCACTTGTGTGATTTTGTAGGGAGGTTGGTTTGACTTGAAGAAGATGGTTGGATTGGGATATAATATTGGTGTTGGACTCTTGTGTATGATGGTGTGAGGTGTGGTTCAAGTGGTGATTTAGTGAAGAGGTTTGTAAATGGAAGAGTGTCATAAGTGGGTGGACTCAGAAAAGAAGGTGGTAATGTGGATGTGGTGGGTAATGAAGATGGATGACCTCCACCCGTAGCAGCCATGGAGGTGTTAAAGATATCTTTTTCTTAGATTTGAGAAGTATCAAAATTGTAAGGCAATTTAGCTCCTTTTTGAGCAAGTAGATTGAAGTAATGATCGCATTTTGAATCCAAAAGTTTACTAATTCTCTCCAATATCTTGGGATCTTGGAGGTCATTATATTGGTCTTCAGATTCTTCTTGATTTTGTGGACCTACATTTTGGGATGAGGAGTCACCTATTGTATACCCTATAGGAACAAAGACGTTGGTATCCATGCTCGTGGTAAACTTTGAAGCATCAATTAGTTCTTCAGAGATAGGTACCTCAGAATTGCCTTGTGGTAGATTGGGAGTGGTGTCCATGGTCTTGTTGAGTTGTGATCGAGTGATAGGCATATGAGATGAAAATGGAGATGGATGATGAAGAAAATGATGTCAAATTTTGTCTTCGGCATAGGCACACTGATAGACAACGTAGGTGCATCGACATAGGACAAAGGCGCGCCGACTGAGAACACGAGCACGCTTTTACAGATTTTGGAATGATAGTCACAGGCATGCTCTGTTGGAACAAAGGTGCGCTTTTGGATAGAGAAAATGGATGATGGCATGTTAAGAATTGTTCTAGGATCAAAATTTTTGAGACAAGATGATTTGGATGTATGAATTGCTTGGTTAAGAGTTGTAAACCTAGATCAATAGATATTTATATGGTGATATTATGATTATCTACCCCAAAATAGACTAATGATTTCAAAGTGAGACAAGATAAGGATACACTGAATTTGACTATCTTAAAAGGAGCTCCCCTTTCAAAGGTAGGTGTGTTCACTGGTTGCTTTGATACTAATCAGTCTAGAAGACAAATTAGGGGATTGTATGATCTAGATTTTTGGATTGATAACCAAGTGGATGAAAAGATATTGGGATGCTTGTGATAAACTTAGAAATTGATTGTTGTATGTCTTAAAAGGATGAACTTTGGAAAATTCTAAGACAAGATGAAATAAAGGTGGATGAGGGTGATCTATGAACATATGTAGGAATGAATGGCGAAGTCTAAATTTTTGGACTTTTTGGATATTTGGAAAAAGAAAAATGCTAAATGGGAAAGTCTAACACTATGTTTTTGGATTTTTGGATTTTGAAAAAAAGAAAATGCTAGGAAAGGGAAAGATTATGACTATGTTTTTGGTTTTTTTGATTTTTTGGTTTGCTTTTGTAACATCAAAAAATGTCCCCTTGGAGGCTTTTCCCTCATAAGGTTTATCTCCCAGGTCTTTTGCATGCATTTAGGACATCTTACTTCATAATCTGGCATCCCGATGGAATGCGCCCTAGGTAATATGACAAATGGGTCCTAGGAGGACCCCTTGAGCTTGACCCTGATCAAAATAGGGGGGGAGGACATGGATGCCCGCACCCTAGTCCTACCCTTTTTTGGGGCAGCCCTAATTTTTGGGTGTCAGTTTATGACCGTTACTTAGGTCCTATGCCAACACAGTAAGTTTGAATTATGAAAATCTTGGTGGGATTGTTTGTAGTTGCATATAAAAGCATGTTTAGGCATTCATTTGTAAACTAGAGCATTATTAGATGATCATTGTGAACTTTAGGCATTCTCAAGGTGACTCAAGGCTTTCATTGTGTTGCAAGAGCATAATTGTTTGGTTTATGTGTTTGTGTTTGTGTTTGTAGATTTGAGCATCCATTTCATCATGGAATGAAGAGCATCTTCCTCCCATGATATCTTCACTACAAGGTGACATTATATTGTGTTTTCATCATCATTTCCTTTGGTTTTTTCCTCTGCCTCACAAGGGCATGCACTCTCTATCTGACAATGGTGTCCAGAGACTTAAGTGTCCTTTGGGGCTTGACTGAGGCAAGCCTCTAAACACCACAACCCCCTCCCAAAGTTTTCATGGTTGCAGGTTACAAGTTACGGAGATAGAAAAAGTGAAGTTACAAAAAGGCATCTTGAAGTGTCAGAATTGCATAACAGAAGGAAAAATAGCCACCTGGACTTGGGCACCTGCTCATTAGTCCTCCAACATTCGTGATGGGAAAATCTCCAGGACAGCAGGGAAGAGTTACAAACTGAGTTTCTAGATCCAGACAAAAAGCAGGGCATTGGACTTGGGCACCCATTCTTTTGTCCCTGACTATTCCTCCTCAGAACCCCAAAAACAGGTACTCTATGATTTGATATTTTGCTTCCGTCTGCAAGAGCTTTTTCTATTATTCTTCCGTTTACAGTCGTATTTGTACAATTAGAATTTTAATGGTCAATTAAGAATAAGAGAAGGAAATTTGATAATTAAACACCCTAATCCAAGCTTTCCTACATCTCACAGTGACCTAGGATATGATAGTGAATTTCCACTTGACCCTAGATCCTTGAATGTATAGGGTGAAAGGAGGATTCAAACATCTAAACACTAAAAACTAAACAATCCCAATTTTATCCTAAACATTTTGGTGAACCCATTTTTTTGGACTTAAATTGAAACTTGCTGAGTGTGTGTATTTAGATTTGGTTTGATTTCATTCATTCATATAGTCTTTCATTTTATTGCATTGAGAAAAATTACAAAAAAATTGAAAATTTTGAAAAATTCAAAAAAATTACATTGTTTGGCTTACTAAATTGCATCAAATCTTTCTAAATTTTCCTAATTCATGATTTTTACATCATATCTGATATAAAATATAGAAAAAAATAAAAATTCAGAAATTTGCATTGCATTTTCATCATTAATTTGCTAGGCTTTTGTAGAAATTTTGACAATTTTCATATAACCTAGTAATTCCAAAATCTAGGGTTAGTAGGCAAACTCTTCTTTCATATTTTTCTACTGATTTTAGAGGGTCATTCAAATTTGAATTTGTCTATAGTCTTGCATTTTAGTGTAAATTTGCATTTAGATTCAAAATATTTGCATTTTTGCATAGAAAATTTCAACAAAAAACTAGCAATTTTCATGCATTTTCATTAAATTTGCATTGGCATTTTTCATATAAGGGATTGAAAATCATTTTCAAATATTATTAAACTTTAGTTTCATCATAAATCAGACTTCAAAACATTCACATAGCATTTTGTGTCAACATCTCAAACCTAGGGCTTCAAAAACAACGATTTTCACTAAATTTGGCCTTATCGACTCTATAAACTTGCACTATATGCATGTTGGGAAGGATATTTTTGCACTAATTGGTTTTTATAATGGTAATAATTTTCTTCCCCTCCTAAAAATCTTTACAACACCCTTTTAACGGGCTCTTGTATTGAAAATTCGGTGAAAAACTACATATTTTGGCTATTTTTGCCCTAGGGTTTGACCTAGTTTACACTCCAAGCGTGTTGTGACAAATTTTATAGATTGAGGTGACTGATATCATTGATTTTGTTTTCTTCACCTCCTTAAATTCATTACAACACCCCTTTTTCTAGGTCTTGAAATTGAAAAACCGTGAAAAATAGCCTATTTTTGCTATATTTTCACTAGGGTTTTACCTTAAGTGGCACTAAAAGCGTGTTGTGTTGGGTATTTTGGAAAAAAGTGGATGTTATTACTGATATTATTTTTTTTCCATCATCATTTTCCTCACAACACCCTTTTTTATGCCTTCTTGCATTGAGTTTTGGTGAAAAAAGTGTTTATTTCGACATATTTTCACTATAGTTTGACTTGGCATTATCTTAGATTTGCATCAAGAGTGTGTTGAGAAGGATCATATTGCTGTTTTGGACTGATATTAGACATATATATTTCTTCCCCTAATCAATATCCATACAACACCCTTTGTTCCATTCATTTGCATTGAAAAAGTACAAAAAACCAAGCATTTTTGGCCTTCAATCATATCCTTCTCTTAGGATTTGTTATCTTAGTTTGTGTGTTGTGTGTTGGATGATTTTGTATAAGATTTATGACATGTTGTCCTAAAAACAATATCCCTTTGAGAAGAAGTAAAAGGTTAATGGGATCTAATGCTCTTGAAGAAAACAACATTCCTACCTCTAATAATCCTTTGAACACCTTCTCTACAAAGGAAGAAACTCAAATTGCACAAGATATTATGCATCCTCCAACTACAATGGAAGAAAAAACTTTTCATGATGTTTATGATACTATTGATGCAACAAGATATGTATCTGATGAGCAAACAGAAAAATTGGATAAAGAGCTAGCTGAATTTCAATCATTTATGGAAAATGAGAGAATAGCTAAAGAAGATGTCCCTACAATTAATAATATAAGAGAATTGATAAAAGAGGCACAAGATGGTGTTAATACAATTTGTGGTCTAGTACATATTGTACAAACCAATATCATGCCAGTGAACGAATGTGCACAAGCGATAAATAACACTTTATCACCATCCCATACTCAAGTATCCATACCTATACCAACTACGGGAATATTGACTTTTACACCAACGATCTTAACAAATGATGCAAATGCTTGTAGTAATGCTGCCACTGGTATTAGAGTATCTACTGGCACTAGTACAAAGCTATGGGATTTGATTATTAGAATTTGTTTCCTAAGGAGACCTCCTCTATGCATAATTGTTCTCAACCACCTACCTATTCCACTCATTTCCAACCACCTATTACCTACTTGCAACCATCTTCCACCTATCATTATGTCCAACCACTATTGACATATTCTCAGCTTCCACCTATCATATCTCAAGCTCATTCCAATTCCTCACAACAAACCGCATCTCCCAACGATACCATCCTAAACCAACTTTTATAGGGCATGACTGCTTTACAATAGAAGGTAACAAACTTGACAAATCCTTCACAGTCTAGTCTACCAACATATCATGCTCGTAATCCCATTTCCTATGCAATCTTGGGAACTCCTATGCCTAAGAGGTTTGAGACTCATCGCTTTGAAAAATATGGTGGAAAAGGTGATCCTAATATCCATGTGGCAGCATTTACAGCTATGTGTAGTGATTTTTATTTTGAAGAGGATTTGTTAGCAAGACTTTTCCTGTGATCTCTCAAAGATACTTCTTTAGAATGGTTTTGCTCTTTGCCTCCGAATTCAATACACTCCTTTTCGTAGTTGATTGATCAATTTTTACAACATTTTCAAGAAAATATCAGACCCCAAGTCATGCTTATTGACTTGGTTCAATGCAAACAAGGTCCGAAAGAAAAGTTGACTGAATTCATTAGTTGGTATTAAGGACTTTATGCACAGATTCAATATCAGATGAAAGATGAAGATGTTCAGAAGATATTTATTACAAATCTACAACCTAATATTCGTGATAAGATCCTCTTGATGAAGTATAGCTCCTTTCAACATTTATGCACTACCCTTCGTGATTATCAACTTTCGTCTAGTCAGTATGAAAATCAAAACTCATCGGCTCAAGTTGGACAATCCACGAGTGGATCATCACAAAACAACTTTAAGAGGAATAATAATAATAGGAACTTCATCAAGATTAATGGACTGAATATGAACAACTTTTCAAATATTTCAGCTATCACCAATCCAAAGAAAGCATCGTATCAACCAAGAAACTTTACTCTGATATTTGAGTCTTATCATTCTATCATGAACCAAGCTGTGAGTAATAACATTCTGAAGCTTCCCCCTATCAAGCCTGTTGATCTTAGTAAACAAGGACCTTACTTCGATGCTAATGCCTTTTGTTATTATCATCGAATGCAAGGACATGACACTGAATGATGTATGCGTCTTAAAATTGAGATATAGGACCTTATTGATTCAAATGTCATCCAGGTATCAGGTGTGAATGATAATGGAAACAAGTCAGTTGCTTCGCCGAATTAGAATTTACAAATCTTCACTAATCCTTTCCCTAAACATACTAAAAATAAGATGTTGGAACAAGGTTTAATGGAAGTAGACGAGGATGACTACTTGGACTACGATAGTATCATGGGAATGATTGAAGTAGATAAGAAACAAGTGGATAATCCACCTTGCCCATGAAGGAATGGAATTTATGCTGAGGATCCTCCTCCATTATCCTTACATGGATCAAGAGATAATTAGAATATATCAAAAAAGTAAGAACAACAACCGATACAGATGAGTACGATGGTACAGGATGATTCCTGTTACCATTCTAGAAAGATTCAACAAAGGAAACTCACTAAAAATTGGAAAAGAGTAAAATGACCATCAACAGTTGGAAATAATAGTGGTTCTCCCCCTCATAAGCAACAAAAAGTCTCATTTCAACAAGAAATCACAAAACAAGCATCATATGATAATAAACAAAACTTTCATAAGAACCACTCAAATTTTGCATTAAACATGATTTGGTACCTCTCCAAGAGGTTTGAAAGTTCCAAGATCTAATACGAAGACCCTGCAGGTAAGTATCTCTAACCCTTTATCTCTCTCATGATGTGCTTCCCCCGTGATGTGTTATGTGTTGTTTAGGCTTCCTGGGATGACCCCTGATTCTTCCATAAGGTCAGGGATACCAAGAGACCGCCTCTGTTGTGACCTTCTATTTGTATCATCATTCTTCTAATTTACTCTCTCTGATTTCATTGTTGTGTGGTGTCTTTTGGACATAACGTTACGGTTGGTGACTTGGAGGCACCCTCCTACATGACTGTCCTTAAGACACTTTTTTCTCCTCTCTTATTTATTGTTTCCCTTCCTCTAGTGTTTCCATCTAGTAGGCGGATGATGAAAAATATTTATACCAATGTAGACCTAGTGTCCCTTTTGAGAGCAATCAAAAAAATGGACTTAGTTCCTAATATGACGATGGGGTTGCATATTTTATCTGACACTTGGCTAGTGGAAGCACTCGTGCTTTCCGCGTAGTGAATTTGATGATGTTTCTATCACATTTACAAACCTTAACAATACTGATGCTCTGTGCACCTTTGTTTGTCTTTGAATCTAGCCTTTGTGGTACTCAATTTGGAGAGCTTCATGATATAGCCCCATGTTTATCCTCGAACTCTGAATTCGTAGTATAACCTTGGCTCTTTGTGTGGTTAATCATATGCATTGATGTTGTTGTTTATCATGATGTTGTAGACACTAAGATGTTTCTTGTAGGGATGTGTTTATGGGAACATTTGGCAATCGTAAAGTACATGTCACCTTTGAGGGGCATGGGCTTTGTGAAAGTCGGTGTTCCCTTGTGTGTTTTATTCCTACCTTAACATGCTTGATATTAGTAACTGATATCAACCACCTTAAGGTGGCAACATATATAAGGTAAGCTGTCTGTTGTAGATGTTAGCAATGTGTTTACCCTCATATGCAAAGACCTGCGCGATGAGTGCATCATGCATCCTGAGTTTTTTGTAATCAATCAATCAATCATGTAAGCCCTCTATGGAGGCGGGATATCATGTATATCCTTTTTATCTTAAGCCCTCTGCGGAGGTGGGGATGGTGTATTTCTCAGAGCAGATTGCATCATCCTATCATTTTCAAAAGTCCTCTAAGGAGGCGGGGAGCGGTTCTGTGACTAACACAACACTTAAGTGTGTCTTCAACAATTGTTGTGGTGAAGCCCAATCATTTGTGTGTGCCTGTAATGTGCCTAAGATGGTGATGAGCCTAGAAATAGGGAACACACCATCACTTGTATGTCGTGTTTTCTTCATGTCTTCAAGTGTGTGTGTTTTGGTGTGCTTGTTTTGTATGGCATGTTTGTTGCCCCATATGTAGTATAAAGACCAATGCATTAGGGTTGTGCTTCCTGCATTTTTGGAGGTTTTGCATGTCTTGCATGTGTGTTGCCCCATATATACAAAGACATGCTCGATGAGTGCATCATGTATTATGGGAGGTTTGTTTACTTTCCAATACTTGCATCTGCATTTCATATATATGAGAAAAAGAAAATAAAAGATATCATTTCTATCTTCCATGCATTAATGTGTCTTCTATGCATTGACTGTCTTCTCCATGTTCTGTGTGACTATAATTGTGTTCTCCATGTTTTGCGTGCCTGTTACCATTTTCCATGTGATTGGCGTGTCTTCTCCATGCTAGGCATGTTTGTTGTGTTTGTGACCTTACTTTAATGCATGTATTGGCCTTGCATTTATACATACATTAAAGTTGGGGATAAATGTAATGTTGGAAAATGTTCCCTTGGGGGCTTTTCCCTCATACGATTTAGCTCCCAGGTCTTTTGCATGCACTTAGGACATCTTACTTCATAATTTGGCATCCCAATGGAATGAGCCCTAGGTAACATGACAAATGGGACCTCGGAGGACCCCTTGAGCTTGACCCTGCTCAAAATAGGGGGGAGGACTTGGGCAGCCGCGCCCTAGTCCTACCCTATTTTGGGGCAGCCCTCATTTTTGGGTGTCAGTTTATGACCGTTATTTGGGTCCTATGCCAACATGGTAAGTTTGAATTACAAAAATCTTGGCGGGAGTGTTTGTAGTTGCATATAAAAGCATGTTTAGGCATTCATTTGTAAACTAGAACATTATTAGATGATCATTGTGAACTTTAGGCATTCTCAAAGTGACTCAAGGCTTTCATTGTGTTGCAAGAGCATAATTGTGTGGTTTATGTGTTTGTGTTTGCAGATTTGAGTATCCATTTTATCATGGAATGAAGAGCATCTTCCTCCCATGATATCTTCACTACAAGGTGACATTATATTGTGTTTTCATCATCATTTCCTTTGGTTTTTGCCTCTGTCTCACAAGGGCATGCACTCTCTATCTGAAAATGGTGTTCAGAGACTTAAGTGTCCTCCAGAGCTTGACTGAGGCAAGCCTCTAAACACCACAACCCCGTCCCAAAGTTTTCATGGTTGTAGGTTACAGGTTTTGGAGCTAGAAAAAGTGAAGTTGCAGGAAGGCATCTTAAAGTGTCAGAATTGCAGAATAGAAGGAAAAATAGCCACCTAGACTTGGGTGGCTGCTCATTAGTCTTCCAACTTCTATGACGGGAAAATCTCCAGGACAACAGGGAAGAGTTACAAACTGATTTTCCAGATCCAGACAAAAAGCAGGGCATTAGACTTGGGCACCTGCTCTTTTGCCCCTGACTTTTCCATCTTGGAACCCTAAAAATAGGTACTCTGTGATTTGATATTTTGCTTCCGTCTGCAAGAGCTTTTTCTATTATTCTTCTGTTTACATTCGTATTTGTGAAATTAGGGTTTTAATGGTCAATTAAGCATAAGAGAAGGAAATTTGATAATTAAACACCCTAATCCAAGATTCCCTACATCTCATAGTGACCTAGGCTGTGATAGTGAATTGCCACTCGACCCTAGATCCTTGAATGTCTAGGGTGAAAGGAGGATTCAAACATCCAAACACTAAAAATTAAACAATCCTAATTTTACCCTAAACAACTTTCGGACAAGAAGACACAATAGACAAGACAACAATGACTATTTTGCAAGAAAAGAGTGTATGTTCAAGGCTCATAAAAAGCCCAAATTTCCATGGGTATAACACAATTGCAGACAAATTGAGCACTTTCTATATCTAAGGACATGACTTTACTGCAATACATCAACCCACATGTGGAATCTCTGTCGACTCAAATGTCATCACACCTAATGTGGGTGTGTACATTTTTTTGTCTTTGCAAGAGAGGACAGATAGGGACCTCCAGGACTAGAAGAATAAACCAATTGCCCTTTCCCCAGAAAGCTACAAGTAGCTTATGCTAAGCTAGGGATTTTTGTCTTATCTCAAGGGAGCCTTATGGTGAGTATCTTAGGGGTGTTGTACCCTTACACTGAAAATTATCACAATGTTCATAGGTGGATCGGGTAGCCACTAACTATAAGGTTTCTAGTTGCTTCTTTGGGGGACCAATGCTTGCGAGCATCCGGCAAGCTACTAAAAGTTTTAACCAACTTTACTAGGAGTCTAATATATCTTACACTAATGCAAAATTTCTTTCACAAAAAGTGTTGGTACAACTCCTTTCAAATTGGCACCATATGGCAAAGGCTAATGCTGGTTAGAACTTGGCTTTCACCTTATCTAATTTGTATAGTGGTCCAAAGGAAAAATCTTCTTAGGGCCATTCCCTCTTGGAAGAAATGCATTCCAAACTGTAGGCCCTTCTAAGAAAAAAACCAAAAGATCATATCTATAATCCACAAAGTGAAGAAAGGATATTTTCTAGTGATTTTGTTGGGGATAAACAAAAAATTGAAAAGAGATGAGTCTAATTTTTTATCACCCAAGTTTTGCACAAGGGGAGAAGATACATCTATCACCTCACAAACACATAAAACACTTGTTTATTTATCCTCCTAAGTTAAACTAAATGCAACTAAGCTAATCACACAAGATGCAAAACTATCAATGCAAAAAGATGTCCTAACAAATGTAATGAACTTGTAAAAACCATTGTTAATTCCCTTAAGAAATGAAATGTTTGCTAAGACTTAGTGGAAAAATGTTTGTCTTGGACCTACGTTCAGCAACAAAAAATGTTAGTAGTTTTAATCAATTTGGTCTTTGGCCGAGGTAAAGCTACACAATGTTAGTTTCAACATCCAAAGAGAGATTAATTGGAAAACCACCAATAATGATAGAAATAGAGAAAACTAAAAGTGCAAAATTGATGATTGAGTATAAACCACAGTAAATATTAGAAAATAGAAAGAAAACTCATTATTTTTTACCTTTTGTACAGGTGTGTCGATAGAGAACATAGGTGCATTGATAGACAGCAAGGGTGCGCCAAGATACAACAAGGGTGTACTTTCAGAAACTTGTAATGCATAGTCACAAGCATGCTTTCAGACACGTGCACTTCTATCAGACACAGACACGCTTCTACAAAGCATAGGTGTGCTTTCAAAATAGTGAATAGAACCTGCCAAAAAATAGTGGATGCACTGGACAAACAGGGTGATTTGTTGAGTGTCTGAGTTATCTAGTTTTCTAGAATGATGGATCTAAGGATTTGAGAACTACTCCTTGATTATCTTAACATAGGCACGCTTTTGTAGGGCATAAGCATGCTTTTACACAGGGAGGACTTAACAATACAAAATTAATACCTAAACCTATCGTAAATCAGATGTAATAGCATGGATAGATAGAGACAGATGTTAGGCAAACACAAGAATTAGAAACTAAGTGAAATCAACAAAAAATACCCATAGATCTACAAAAACACACACACAACAGTTAGAAACAAAGGTGCACAGTTATCCAGCATAGGCCCGTCGACTAACCACATAGGCGTGTCGACCTACTGTACAGGTGCACTGACACGAAACATAGGTGTGTGTTGACAGTCACAGGTGCATTTCTATTCTTGTATGAATTATGTACGGAAAGACTCCACACAAATGTTAGTTTTTAGGGACGTAGGTCCCATCGAGCATGCCAAAATGTAATAGAAATAATTTGAATGCAATAACAAACATAAATGAACTCAAAAGTAATAGTAAAACAATACAAATTACCTCAAATCAATCAAACAAAACATACTTGAATAAGAGTACTAAGGTTGCATCCAAACCTTAAGTGGATTGCTCTATCAACAAGTGTAACATGATCTCCCGAGGAATGAAAATACCAGTGTAAGTTTAAAAATGTAATGACAATAATTTAAATGCAATAATGAACATAAATGAACTCAAAAGCAATAGTAAAACAATACAAATTACCTCAAAGAAATCAAACAAACCATACTTGATGAAGTGTACTAAGGTTGCACCCAAACCTCAAGTGGATTGCTCTTTGCTCTTTGGTAATGTGGATTTCTCTATCAACAAGTGTAACTTGATCTCCTAAGGAATGAAAATACCAGCATAAGTTTGCTAAAATGAGAGATGTTAAGAAATGGAGAATGAGGATCTTTTTATAGACCTGTGAGACAATAGATCAATGGTTGAGAAAGAATAGAAAGATCAACAGTTGAGGATGGTTGAGAGAATGTGTACGAATCAGAGAAGGACAAGTGTCCCAGTCCTCTCATGAGTCATGGGAGTTAACAAACTTGATTGGAGAGTTGACTGGATAGATTGATCAGATTACTGAATTGTTTGATTAGATTACTGAATTGATTGATTAGAAGACTGGATTGATTGATGAGAGGACTGATTTGATTGATTAGATGACTGAAATGATTTATGAGTCAGCTCTTTTGATTAGACGAATTTATGGTGGGTGAGGATAAATGGGAAATTAAATAAATAATTTATTTAATTTCATGTGCACATGTTATAATTGAATTAAATATTAAATTTAATTCATTTAGGAGGAAATAGATTATTTAAATAAATATTTTGAATTTATTTAAAGTGGAAGGAAATTTGATTATTTAAATAAATAATTTTGATTTTATTTATTTAAATTAGAGGAATAATGATTTAATTAAATAATTTAGATTATTTAATTAAAATAGAGGAATATGATGATTTTTGGTGAATTTAATTAATTAGTGCAGAATAGTCAAAATTAGGTGATTTAATGAGAATTTATGCGAATGTAGTGTGATGACATGAATTGTGTGATGGCGAATTTCAGGTATCTACACTACCAGTAAGTATCAAATCATCAACATATAAAATAATGATCATAATATCATTTTCACTATGTTTAATATAAAGATTAGGATCATTTTGACTTCTAGTAAATCCTTCAGAAGTAAAGAAGGCATTAGTTTTAGAGTATCATTCTCTAGGAGATTGTTTTAAACCATAAATTGATTTCTTTAATTTGCAAACAAGATGTTCTTTACATTTTTGAACAAAACCCAAAGGTTGAGACATAAATTTCTTCATGCAAATCACCATTTAAAAATGCACTTTTAACATCCATTTGATAAATAGGTCAATGCATATGAAAAGCTAAAGCTAGAACCAATTTAATAGTTGGCATTTTGGCCACAGGTGTAAAAGTTTCACTATAATCTAAGCCTTCCACTTGAGAGAAACCTCTAGCTACTAATCTAGCTTTAAATTTATTAATCTCATTGTTGGCATTGAACTTAGTTTTATATAACCATTTACATGAAACAAGATTCTTACCATGAGGTAAAGGTACAAGATCCCAAGTTTGATTTGCAATCAATGTGTTATATTCATCTTGCATAGCCTTTTCCCAATGAGGTTGATGTTTAGCTTGCTCATAACTTTGTGGATCATTAGTATCCATAACTTTAGACATTAAAACATAATTGCAATAGTTTTCTTTTCTATCCTTAGATCTATCCATTCTAGTGAAGATATCATCACTTTCTTGAACATAATTTTTAAACCATTTAGGCATACATTTAGATGTAGGAGTAGCATCACTAGAAGAAGAATCATCATGAGAATTTTCATCATGTTCACTATCAATTTGACTAAGAGAAGTATCAAAATCATTCAAAGAAGTAGGCAAAGAAGGAGGATTATCCTCAATAACAAGAACATTGTTTTGGGAAGAACCATCGTTAATAATTTTAGAACAATCATGAACACCATTTTTAGCAATACAGACATCTCTAGCAACTTTAACTTTATTAAAATAGGATTATAAACTCTATAAGATTTATATTGTTCATCATACCCAACAAAAAATTGAGAAGAAGATTTAGAATCTGATTTTTGCCTTTTTTGTTTAGGTAAATATGAACAAAAGCAATTGAGCCAAAGATTCTTAAATGCTTAATATTAGTTTTCCTACCGGACCAAACCTCTTCAAAAGTGATATCCTTTAAGTATTTGGTTGGAGTTCTATTAATAATATAAGTAGCACAAAACATAGCTTTAGCCCAAAATTTATAAGACATGTTTTTAGCATGTAACATACATCTAGCCATTTCAACATTAGTTTTATGCTTCCTTTCCACTAAACCATTTTGTTGAGCTATATAGGGAATGGATAGCTCATGTTTAATACCAAAGGACTTTAAATAACCATTAAAAGCATTATCTACATATTCAATACTATTTAATAGGAAAATGAGGTGGTTGTTTTGATTTGGGGTTTATGTTAAATCCTCTTTTCCTACAAACATTCCAAGGGCTTTTCAACCGAGTTGCTTCTCCACTCAAGAGGAGAGTCACCTATCAAGTTGGGTCGCCACAAGGGAAGCTAGGAAATTTAGAAGTTGTCACACAATATCTCTAATTAATGCTTTAATGCTCTTGAAACCCTAATTTAAGCAAAACAGTAAGTAAATATGCAAATTACGACAAATGCTATTGAAATAAGACAAAGGGCAAAGAACCTTAACTCACTGTTTTTCACAGTTCAGAGAAACGAAATGTTGGGGACAATGGTGATGGTGCCCAAGTCCAAGATGCAACTTTTTCTATAGAATCCTGATCTCCTTCTGACACTGACTTCCATTGTACCTTCAGTTTTCGGTAATCTCAATGCGGAGAACATTGTTGATGGCACCCTAGTCCACTGAGGAATCTTCTTCTGAATGTCAAAGGCTCTGTAAACCCTGATTATCACTATCCAGTCTATTTTTGTAGCTTCAGATGTGGAGGACAATGTTGATAGCACCTGTGTCCTGAAATCTCACATAGTGTCTGCTTCTTTTCGGATCTCGAATCTTCAATGTCCTCCAATCTTCCCTACAACTCCACTTTCTCCAGATCCAATATCTATAACCTACAATCACAAGGAGTGTGGGAGGGGGTTGTGGTGTCTAGAGGCTTGCCTCAGTCAAGCCCTGGAGAGACATTCAAGTCTTCTGAGCACCGTTGTTAGAGAGAGTACGTATCCTTGTGGGATAGAGGAAAAAATCCAAATGATAATGATGATAAAACACAATAGATGTCACCTTGATGATGAAACTCTCATGGAAGGAAGGTGCTCTTCAATGCCATAAGGAGAAGATGTAATCCAACCTACAAAAACAAACAAAATAACAATGCTATGCTCTACAACACAATGAAAATCATAAGTATGCCAATAGCTCTCAATCATAAATATCTTCTCTAGTTTCTAAATGATAACCTACATATGCTTATATATGCAACTACAAATATTTTTGCCAAGAATTTCATAATTAAAACTTATGATGTCATCTTGGGACCCAAATAATGGTCACAAACCCAACATTTGAATTTAGGGCAGACCCAAAATAGGGCTAGACTAGGGCACTAGCGCCCAATTCCACCCCCATGTCTTTGTTCTAGGATCATCAAAATAGTCCCCGTTAGGTCCCATTTGTCACAAGGCCCTAAGGGTTTTCTCATCGGGAGTCTGAATTATCATGCAAGATGCTCTAAATGTAATCTAAAGACCCAGGAGCTAAACCTTAAAAGGAAAAAGCCCCCAAGGGTGCATTTTTCTGACATAACATTTAGCCCCCACTTTAATGTATGTATAAATGCAAGGCCAATACATGCATTAAAGTAAGGTCAACAAACACGGCAAACATGCCAAGCACGGAGAAGACACACCAAACATATTGAAGACAATAACAAGCACACAAAACATGGAGAATACAACATTGAAGACATGTAGAGTACAAAGAATACAATGAATGTAGTGATTATTTTCTTTTTGTTTTTCCCATATGAAATGCAAAATGCAAGTACAAGGAAAGTAAACAAACAAATCCCAAAAGAGTGTAGAGGAGCTCATCGCCACTAGTCTTGCACCTTTTGAGAATAGACATGCCAAACAAAATCCTAGAGTGTAGAGGAGCTCATTGCCACCGGTCTTGCACCTTGAGAACAAACATGCCAAACAAATCCCAAAGTGTAGAGGAGCTCATCACTACAGGTCTTGCACTTTGAGAACAAACATGCCATACACACACACTTGGAAGACACGGAGAAAACATGGCAAACAAGCGATGGAGTGAAACTATTGCTAGGTTCATCACCATCTTAGGCACATTACAGGCACACACCAATGATTGGGCTTCACCACAACAATCACCGAAGACACACTTAATGGTTGAGTTAGTCATAGAACCACTCCCCACCTCATGATGAGGACTTTTTGAAAATGACAGGATAGTGCAATCTCTTCAAGAAATACACCATCCCCACCTCGTGATGAGGGCTTAAGGTAGAAAAGGGATGTGATATCCCTACCTCACAATGAGGGCTTAAATTATTGTCATTGATTTTCAGATTGTTCAAACATGCTTTACTATCATCTACAATAGACATCTTACCTTATATATGTGCCCACCTTAAGGTGGTTGATATCAAATATCGATGTCAATCACATTAAGGTAGGAAGAAAACACACAAGGGAACACGAGCTCTCTCAAAGCCCATACCCCCCAAAGGTGACATGTACTTTACGACTGCTAAAAGTTCCCACAAACACACAATTTCCTGCAAGAAAGGTGTTAGTGTCCACATTATCATGATAAACAACAATGCATATGATCAACTACTTGAAAGAGCTATGCAAGGTGAAAGACAAAGTGTGTAGAGCAGCAGTATTGTCAAAGTGTTGTTAGCAAGATAAGATAACATCGACATCAACATCAAGATAGAGAAATCACACAGAGTGATTCCACTAGCCAAGCATCGGATAATATGTAACAATCCCGTCATCATAGACTAGGTCCATTTTTTGATTACTCGCTAAAGGGACACTAGGTCTGCATCAGTATAATATGTTTTTTGTCATCTGCCTTGTAGGTAGAAACACTAGAGGAAGGTAAACAATAAATTAGAGAAGAGAACAAGTGTTTTAGGGACAATCATGTAGGAGGGTACCCCCAAGTAACCAACCATAACGATATGTCTGTAAGACACAACACACAATGATGAAATCAGAGGAGAGGAAATATAGAAGAATGATGATACAAATAGAAGGTCACAACAGAGGTGGTCTCCTAGTATCCTTGACCTTACAAGAGAATCAAGGGTCATCCTAGGAGGCCTAACAACACAACACATCATGGGGGAAACACAACCCAGAGGTAAAGGGTTAGAGATACTTACCTGCCAGTGAAATCGTGTTAAATTTTGTAACTTGTGAGCCTCTTGAAGAGATGCTACATCAGGTTGTATGAGAAGCTTGAGTGGTTCTTATTAGGTTGTTGCTTGTTATCAGAGATTCCATGCAGTACTTTCTCATCATTTCCTTGTTTATCAAAAATCTTATGTTGCTTGTGAGGAGGAGAACCACTGTTATTTCCAACTGATGATAAATGTTTTTCTCGTTTCCAATTTTTATTTCTTTTGTTCTATTGGTTCTGTCTATCACAACGACAAGGACTATCTTGTACTATTTCAACCCTTTCTATTATCATAATCTCTTGCTTCAGTTTTTCCATTTGTCTTTTTGATATATGTTGATTGTCTTCCGATTCCTAGAGGGATAAAGGAGGAGGAACTTAAGAGTATATACCTTTTCCTCATGGATGAGGTGATACTTTAGTATTTTCCTTATCCACTTCAATTGTAGCAACTATCTCATCATAATCTACATAGTCATCCTCTACCTCTAATGTGTTTTGTTCCATCAAATTGTTATCGGTATGCTTAGGGAAAGGATTAGTGAAGATCTGTAAATTCTGATTCAACGGAGCAACCGACTTATTCCCATTATCATTCACACGAGATACCTATATAACATTTCAGTTGATGAGGTCTTGTATTTCATGTTTAAGATGCATACATCATTCAGTATCATGTCCTTGTGTCTGATGATAGTGACAAAAGGCATTAGCATCGAAATAAGGTCCTTGTTTTCTGTTAGGATCCACTAGTTTAATTGGGGGAAACTTCAAGAGATTATTACTCAAAGCTTGATTCATGATAGAATGATAGGACTTAGATATTGGACTAAACTTTCTTTGTTGATACTGTGTCTTTTTTGCATTAGTGATAGTGGATATTTGTGTAAAGTGATTTGAATTCGGTCCATTAACCTTGATGAAACTCTTATTATTTCTCTTAAAGTTTCTTTGTGATGATCCACCTTCAGATTGACCAACTTGAGCCAATGAGTTTTGATTTTCATACTGACTAGAAGAAAGTTGGTAGTCACGAAGGGCAGTATATAGATGTTGAAAAGAAGTATACTTCATCAAGAGGATCTTATCACAGATGTTACGCTGCAAATTTATTATAAATATCTTCTGAATATCGTCATATTTCATCTGATATTTAATTTGTGCATAAAGTCCTTGATACCAGCTAATAAACTCGATCAACTTCTCTTTCAGACCTTGCTTGCAATTAACCAAATCAATTAGAGAGACTTGGGGTCCAATCTTTGCTTGAAAATGTTGTAGAAATTGATCAATTAGCTACAAAAAATAATGTATTGAATTCGGAGGTAAAGAGCAAAACCATTTTAAAGTAGTATCTTTGAGAGATCGCAAGCAAAGCTTTACTAACAAGTCTTCTTCAAAGTAGAAATCACTACACATAGCTGTGAATGCCACCACATGAGTAATAGGATCACCTTTTCCACCATATTTTTCAAAGTGAGGGGTTTCAAACCTCTCAAACATAGGAGTTTTCAAGATTGCATAGGATAAGGGATTATGAGCATGATAAGTTAGTAAATTAGGTTGTGAAGCATTTGACAAGCTTGTCACTTTTTGTTGTTAATAGGTCATGCCTTGCAAAAGTTGATTTAGGATGGCATCATTAGGAGATGCAGTTTGTGGTGAGGAATTGGAACCAAAGTGTGGAGGAGATTGAGCATGGGTAGTGATAAGTGGAGGTTGTGAATAATTGAGTGGTGTTTGGACATAGTGATAGGTGGAATGGTTGAGAATAAGCAGATTGAAGGGGTGGTTGAGAGTGATATGAAGACACCCTAGGAGCAAGGTTTTGATAGTTGAATCTGACAGCTCTAGAATTTTGTGAATTAGTACCATTAGATACTCCAATACTGGTGGTAGCATTACTACAAGAATTTGCATTAGTTGTCAAAATATTCGATGTAAATGTAGATATTCCCATGGTAGGTATAGGGACCAATACTTGCGTATGAGACAGTGACGAAGTGTTATTGATCACTTTTGCACATTCAGTCATGGGCATAATATTGGTTTGTACAATATTTCCTAAACCATGGATCACATTAACACCATCTTGTTCTTCTTTTATCAATTCTATTATGTTTTGAATTGCAAGAAGAGCTTCTTTAGCTATCCTCTCATTTTCCATAAATGCTTGAAAATTGGCTAACTCTTTATCAAGTTTATCTATTTGTTTGTTGGATACATGTGCAATCACCTCAATAGTATCATTAACATCATGAAAATTTTTCTCTTCCATTGCATTCATGATAGGTATAGTATCTTGCAACATTTATGTTTCTCCTTTTGTAAAGAAGGTGTTTAATGGATTTTCAGAGGTAGGAATACCGATTTATTCAAAGGCACTAGATCCCATGAGTCTTATTCTTCTTCTTAAAGGAATATTTCCATTAGGGAAGTGAGTTATAATACTCATGCAATAGCATGCACAAACTAATAGAATAAACCCTAGGAGCGAGATATGTTTAAGGGCAAAAATGCTTGATTTTTCAACTTTTTTCAATGCAAATGAATGAAAGAAGAGGTGTTGTAAAGATTTTCAAGAGGGAAGGCACATGATATGCCTAAAAAAAGTCTACTAATTCAAAAATACCTTTCACAACATGCTTTTGAAGCAACTCTAGAGAGTTGATAAGTCAAAACCTATTGAAAATAGGCCAAAATATGTGATTTTTCACCAAATCTCAATGCAAAAGATTAGGGTAATATGTGTTGTAAGGAAAATGATGATGGAAATAAACTTATAATAGTAATAACAGCCACTTAATGAAAAAGAATCTGTTACAACACACCTATAGTGCCACTCTAGATCAAACCCTCGCACAAGAATATCAAAACTATGTAAATTTTCACCAAATTTCAATGCAAAGGCCCAAAAAGAAAGGGTGTTGTAAGGAAAGTGAGAAGGGGCAGAAGATAATAACCCTAATAATAGCTAATTAGTGTATTAAAATCCCTTACAACATGCTTGGAGTGCAAATCTAACAATATGATAAGGCCAAATCTAGTGAAAAATGCAAGTTTTCAAGCCCTAGACATGAAATTTCGCAAGGAGGCCACTATGATGTAACACCACAATTATAAATCAGACCTAATGACTGTTTTAACAAGGTAGTAAAATCTAAAACAAGATTTTGACTACAACCCTAGCTCATGCAAAACTAGGTTTTCATGAAAAATTCACAATTCTCAAACAATTTTTAACAAATCAATCATGCAAACACAATGTAAATGAATTGTAAATGATAAATTTCTGCAATTTAAATTAGATCTAATTAAAATAACAGAAATTAAATTCAATTAAATGCCAATTACTTCAAATTTTACAAAAATGCAATCCTAATATGTCAATTTTTCAAAATTTTCAAAATTTTTCAATTTTTTTGTAATTTTTCAAATGCAATAGAGTGAATGAAAGTAAATATATGAAACAACACTCAGAAAGGTGCCAAAAAGTTCAAAAACATGGGTTCACCAAAATATATAATAGGAAAATGAGGTGGTTGTTTTGATTTGGGGGTTTATGTTAAATCCTCTTTTCCTACAAACATTCCAAGGGCTTTTCAACTAAGTTGCCTCTCCACTCAAGAGGAGAGTCACCTATTAGGTTGGGTTACCACAAGGGAAGCTGGGAAATTTAGAAGTTGTCACACAATATCTCTAATTAATGTTTTAATGCTCTTGAAACCTTAATTTAATCAAAATAGTAAGTAAATCTGCAAATTACGACAAATGCTATTGAAATAACACAAAGGACAAAGAACCTTAACTCACTATTTTTCACAGTTTGGAGAATAGAAATGTCGAGGAAAATGGTGATGGCACCCAAGTCCAAGATGCAACTTTTTCTATAGAATCCCGATCTCCTTCCAACACTGACTTCCATTGTACCTTCAGTTTCTGGCAATCTCAATGTGGAGGACACTGTTGATGGCACCCTAGTCCACTGAGGAATCTTTTGCCATATGTTAGAGGCTCTATAAACCCTGATTATCACTGTCTAGTCTATTTCTGTTGCTTCAAATGTGGAGGACAATGTTGATAGTGCCCGTGTCCTGAAATCTTGCACAGTGTCTGCTTCTTTTTGGATCTCGAATCTTCAATGTCCTCCAATCTTCCCTGCAACTCCACTTTCTCCAGATTCAATACCTATAACTTGTAATCAAAAGGAATGTGGGAGGGGGTTGTGGTGTTTAGAGGCTTGCCTCGGTCAAGCCCCGGAGACACATTCAAGTCTCCAAACACCATTGTTAGAGAGAGTGCATATCTTTGTGGGATAGAGGCAAAAATCCAAATGATAATGATGATAAAGTACAATAGATGTCACCTTGATGATGAAGCTCTCATGGAAGGAAGGTGTTGTTCAATTCCATAAGAAGATGTAATCCAACCTACAAAAACAAACAAAATAACAATGTTATGCTCTGCAGCACAATAAAAATCAAAAGTATGCAATATCTCTCAATCATAAGCATCTTCTATAGTTTCTAAATGATAACCTACATATGCTTATATATGCAACTACAAAGATTCCTACCAAGAATTTTGTAATTAAAACTTATGATGTCAGCCTGGGACCCAAATAACAGTCACAAACCCGACATTTGAATTTAGGACAGACTCAAAATAGGGCTAGACTAGGGCACTAGCGTCCAATTCCACCCCTTGTCTTTGTTCTGGGATAATCAA